>CM039519.1:13868796-13965114 GCA_022433055.1 Begonia peltatifolia | reverse complement strand
TTGTGGGTTTTCTTTCTTTTGCGGTGATTATGTATGGAGGATGGGATTGATTGTTGTATATACGTCAGTGTATAGGTGTATATGAAGTGCGTGTGATTTTGGTGACGTACGCGGATATTTTCCATGTTAGAGTATGTTATTTCTCTATACTGGAGACTTTCTTCATTTGTATTTGACGGATTTTCGTCGTCTTCTTACTCTGATTTGGGTTGGGATGATTTTTCTGGATGATGGATAGGTAAATATTGTTGGATTCTGGTGAATTGTGTGCAGGGTTAAATTTTGGGGTAGCCAGTTTTTAGGCGGTACTCTGTCGAAATTTTGGGAGAGGGGTTGAGATTCGAGAGGATACGAAATAGGTCAAGGTGTGTGTATGATGAATGCTAAAGGAGTTTAGATGAGTGTGGATGTGCGGCGTGATTGCAGGTGCGCGGGGCATGCGGCCCTGTTAGGTACCCACGGGTCGTGCGACACCGGGTGAGGGTGTGCGTGTGGACGTGCTGTACAGCGGCAAGGTGCGTAGGGCACGCGGCGCTGTGAGCGTGCGTGAAACACAGTAACGTTGAGTGGTATGTGCGGCACCGTGAGAGTGTGCGTGAGGTGTCGAAGGGGAGACGCGAGTTGTTTTCGAATCGAGTCAAAAAAAAAAGGAGTGTAAATTGTAAACAAAAGGGTATTAAATTGAGTGAATTATGTTAAGTGTTAGTGTGTGTGTGTAGATGCACTGTAGCGCACCGGGAACGTGTGGGTTTTCGGGGTGTCACAGCTATGGTATCAGAGCCACGGGGCCGACGTCGTTTAGAGGATTACCTAACACAGCCAGCCGCTGCACGGGAGCACTCCACCAATTATAAGTTTTTAGATTTGAATTTATTGTAGTACTAATGTGAGCTTTATACTTTTGTTAAAGGTAGAACATGTCAGGAGAGGCGAGAGGTAGGGGTAGAGGGCGGCCACGACGAGAGGCGCCTCCTAGAGCTGTTGGCGACATGGATGATACCGTCCGGCAGCTTACCGAGTTGGTCCACCGTCAGTCTCAGCAGTTGGAGAGGTTTATGAGCAGGGACGATCAGGGTCAGTCTAGCGCCCAGGGTTCGTCCGATAGAGGAGGTGACAGACTGCACAGACTTAGACCTCTGACCTTCGACGGATCATCTCCGGATCCTCTCAGTGCTGAGGAGTGGATACGGAATATGGAGAGGATGATGAGTTTTGCCAAGGTAGAGGAGCAGGACAGAGTTTCTAGTGCGCCGTTCTATCTTGCCAAGGACGCGAGCCATTGGTGGGATACTGTGGTGGCCACGAGAGATGTGGGGGCCATGACCTGGGAGGAGTTCAGGTCGGTGTTTTTCGGCAAGTATTTTAGTCATTCAGTCAGGTCGCAGAAGATGGTAGAGTTTGCACAGTTGAAGCAGACCGGCACTGTGGCTGAGTATGTGCAACAGTTCGAGGCCTTGTCGAGGTTTGCAGGACATTTGGTGAGCCTCGATGAGAATAAGGTACATCAGTTCGTGCAAGGCCTGAAGCCGGATATTTATATGGGCATGCGGATTGCGGGGACCCAGGGCATGCCGTACGAGGAGGTGGTGGCGAAGGCCCTTGACATTGAGGAGGCTCGGACGAAGCTTCCTAGTTATCGGGAGATACCCAGAGAGCAGCCTCGCAGATCATTCAGAGAGTCGCTGCCACAGGCCAGTGGGGAGGTATCCGTGCAGAGGGGCCTGAAGAGGCCTAGTGACAGTTCTAGCAGCCAGGGGAGCACTAAGAGGCCGCAGGGGTCGGGGCAGTTTCCAGTGTGCCCGAAATGTCAGAAGAGCCACCCAGGCGAGTGCAGGCCGGGCCTAGTGAGGTGCTATAACTGTGGCGAGGTGGGCCACATGTCCAGAGAGTGCCAGAAGCCGCGACAGAACCGCTGCTTCAACTGCAATGAGGTGGGACACTTTGCCAGTAGATGCCCAGTGGCGAGCAGGTCGTCAGCCAGAGTTACACCGAGGGTCTTTGCCCTGTTTGAGCCAGATGATGCTGCCCAGCCATCAGTGATAGCAGGTAACATTTTTGTTTCTGGTGTGGCAGCATATACTTTGATTGATACGGGCGCTACGCACTCGTTTGTGTCGACGAGTTTTGTGGTTAAGGCCAACTTGGAGTTCAGCCCCGCCGGGCGACACTAAGATGTGACCTTGCCATCCGGGGAGCATTTGTATTCAGAACAGGTGGTGCGGGGCAATGTTGTGACAGTAGGGAGGAAGCAGTTATATGTCGAGCTAGTCATTCTCCATATGAGTGGTTATGAGGTGATCTTGGGAATGGACTGGCTGTTCAGACATAATGCGGAGATTGACTGCAGGACCAGAGAGGTTCATTTCCGGCCCCTAGGCGGGGAGAGCTACACATTTAAAGCAGGTAAGGGTCTTGCCAGGATTTTTGCTATACTTTCTCGTCAGGCACCACGGGTGTTGGGCATGGGTTGCCAGGGATTTTTGGCAAGTGCTGAGGATGCACAGTCATCGGGCGATGCTTGGGTACAGGATATTCTTATTGTGCAGGAGTTCCCGGGAGTGTTCCGTGATGAATTGCCTGGGTTGCCCCCTGATAGGGAGATTGAGTTCGAGATAGATGTTTTCCCAGGTGCCGAGCCGGTGTGCAAGAACCCTTACAGATTGGCACCTACTGAATTTAAGGAGCTGAAGGCTCAATTAGAGGAGCTGACAGATAAAAGATTTATACGCCCTAGTTTTTCACCCTGGGGAGCGCCAGTTCTATTCGTCAAGAAGAAGGATGGATCCCTACGTATGTGTATTGACTACCGGGAGCTGAATAAGTTGACCGTGAAGAACAGGTATCCATTGCCTAGGATTGATGATCTGTTTGATCAGCTACAAGGTGCCTGGGTGTTTTCTAAGATCGACCTGAGGTCCGGCTATCATCAGTTGAAGGTGAAGGAGAAAGATGTACCGAAGACGGCCTTCAGGACGAGGTATGGGCATTTCGAGTTTCTGGTGATGTCTTTCGGGTTGACCACTGCCCCGGCAGCATTCATGGACCTGATGCACAGAGTGTTCAGGGAGTACCTGGACAAGTTCGTGATTGTATTTATCGACGACATTCTGATCTACTCGCAGAGTGAGGAGGAGCACAGGGAGCACCTGAGGATTGTACTGACTATTTTGAGCCAGCATCAGCTATATGCTAAATTCTCAAAGTGCGAGTTTTGGTTGGACAGGATTCATTTCTTGGGGCATGTGATCTCCTATGAGGGTATTTCAGTTGATCCGGGGAAGGTTCAGCCTGTAAAGGAGTGGCCACGACCGACCAGTGCTAGTGAGATACGTAGTTTTATGGGGTTGGCTGGATATTATCGGAGATTTATTGAGGGGTTCTCTAAGATTTCGGCCCCCTTGACCCGGCTAACCAGGAAGAATGCAAAGTATGAATGGACCGACCGGAGTGAGGACAGCTTCCAGACATTGAAGCAGAGGTTGACTATAGCTCCTGTACTGACGCTGCCCGTGGAATGAGAGAAGTTCTGCATTTATTGCGATGCCTCCATGATCGGTTTGGGGTGTGTTTTGATGTAGAGTGGGAGAGTCATTGCCTATGCTTCTAGGCAGTTGAAGGCTTACGAGCAGAGTTATCCCACTCACGACTTGGAGCTGGCGGCGGTTGTATTTGTACTCAAGATTTGGAGGCATTATCTGTATGGGCAGCAGTGCGAGGTTTACTCGGACCATAAGAGCTTGAGGTATATTTTAACGCAGAAGGAGCTAAATTTGAGACAGAGAAGATGGCTCGAGCTGGTCAAGGACTACGACGTGGAGATCAGGTACCACCCCGGGAAGGCGAATGTGGTGGCAGATGCCTTGAGTAGAGTGACAGCCTCGACTTCTGCCATGATTACAGTACAGCCTGTTAAGTTAGTGACAGAGATGCAGAGTTTTGGTTTGGAGGTAGTTTCTGATCTTGCAGCCACCCTTTCTGCCTTGTCGTTGAGGCCGACTATTCTGGACAGGATCAGGCAGACTCAGGAGACTGATTCAGAGTGTAGCGAGCTGAAGACGAGTATGGAGGCCAGGCCTGATTCTGAGTTCAGCTATTCAGAGGATGGGATTCTGAAATTTCGGGATAGGTGGTACGTCCCGAAGGATGAGGAGGGATATATTATCAGAGGCCCATTCATCTTCTTTCTCTGTGCATCCGGGAAGCACTAAGATGTACAGAGATTTGAAGCAGCACTATTGGTGGCCTAACATGAAACGAGCAGTGGCTGAATATGTTAAGGCCTGCGTAGTCTGCCAGCAGGTGAAGGCGGAGCATCAGCGACCGTCTAGGATGCTCCAACCATTGCCTATACCGGAGTGGAAGTGGGAGCGAATCACCATGGATTTTGTGGTGGGGTTACCGAGGACTGCCAAGGGTCATGACGCGATTTGGGTGATTATGGACAGGTTGACGAAGTCGTCTCACTTTTTACCTGTGAGGATGACTTATACGATGGATCAGTTTGCCCAGTTGAATGTTCAGGAGATAGTCAGACTCCATGGGATTCCGGTGTCGATTGTTTCAGATCGAGACCCCAAGTTCACGTCTAAGTTTTGGAGGAGTCTGCATAAGGCTATGAGCACCAGATTGGATTTCAGTACGGCCTTTCATCCTCAGACCGATGGGCAGTCGGAGCGGACTATACAGATTCTGGAGGATATGCTCAGGGCTTGTGTGTTGGAGTTTCAGGCGACTTGGAGCAAGTTTTTACTGCTAGTGGAATTCTCGTATAATAACAGTTTTCAGTCTACTATTGGTATGGCACCATACGAGGCCCTCTATGGAAGGAAGTGCAGGTCGCCATTATACTTGAATGAGGTTGGGGAGGCCCGATTGATAGGCCCTGAGATTTTGCAGCAGACTGTTGACAAGATTTCTGTGATACGAAAGAGAATTGAAGGGGCCCATAGTCGACAGAAGAGTTATGCTGATCAGAGACGCCGAGAGTTGGAGTTTAATGAGGGCGATGAGGTTTTTCTGAAGGTCTCGCCGTTCAAGGGAGTGGTAAGGTTCGGAAAGCGGGGGAAACTCAACCCTCGATTTGTGGGACCATTCCCGATTGTCAAGCGGATCGGGAGAACTGCATATCAGCTTCAGTTGCCTGCGTCGATGGATGCCATCCATGATGTTTTTCATGTCTCGATGCTGAGGAAGTGTATGCGCGATCCCTCTCAGGTAGTGCCACAACAGGATATAGAGATCCAGCCGACGCTGTCGTACGAAGAGAAGCCAGTGAGGATCTTAGAATCAGCTGTGAAGGTGCTGCACAACAAAGAGATTCCGCTGGTCAAGGTGAGGTGGCGCAACCATGGTGTAGAGGAGACTACTTGGGAGCGGCGTGATGACATGGAGCGGCAGTATCCCGACTTATTCGGTATGTAAATTTTGGGGACAAAATTCTTATAAGGTGGGGGGGATGTAATAACCCGGGAATTTCGAATTTTATTTTTAATTTTTGGAATTTTTAGTTTAATCCCGGTCGGAGTTTTGAGAAATATTTCAACGGGAAAGATTTGAATTATAAGACTCGGAGCCTACTTTTGCGAAGTTTTTCAGAATTTGAAGTCGGGAAGTCGAGAAAGTTATGAAATTTCAGACGATTGAAGCACGTGAGGGCAATTTGGTAATTTGTATTTTATTATTTAAAAAAATAAAAAAATAAAAAATAAATACAAACCACCCGAATGGCTTCGGGAAGAAGCCATTCGGTTGGTTTTCTGCGAGCAACTGAGAGCGTCGAGAGCTAGCGTGCAGGGGAGAGCGGTCGTGTGCGGAGCTGTGATCGACGGCCGGCGAGCGTGGGTGCAAGGTGCGGGTTGCGAACAGGTGCTGCTGTCCCGACGAACCGAATCCATTCGGTTTCAGCAGCTCGAATTCCCGAGAGAGCCGAGAGTGAGACGCGGGAGAGGGGAGGAAAATCCTCGAGTTCCGATTCTTCGGCAGACGCGAGTGGGCGTTGGGGAGACTGCCGGGACTGGGTGTTCGTTTGTGCATTGCCCTCCATTCGACCGAGCGCACAGTAACGCAACGGTAACCTCTTTCCTTGTTCTGCCGTCCCATTTTTTTTGGCTTGGCCGAGCACTGCTTTCGGCATTGATGGAATTTGGCCGCAAGTGGTAGGGTAGCGCGAAGGTGATGCTGCGAGCTTAAGGAAACCGAAGGTGAGCCCTGTCGGTTTCCTGTTTCGGCCGAGCTTAGTGCTCGGCCTTCTTGCCTTTGCAGTGAGCTTGGCCGAGAGTTATGGACGAGATGGGGCTAGTTGTGTGTGGAAGTTTGTAAATTGAAGTTTGAAATAAAAAATTTAACCATTTTTGTGCAGGGGCAGTTCGGCTTTTAGCTAATTTGGCCTAGTTTTGGTTAATTGTTTTAAGTTCTGTTCTTGTGGGATGGATTAGGCTGTTAGAGGGACGTATGGCCGCTGGAATCGTTCGATTCCGATATCCGACGCAAAAGTTATGCACGTCGGAAGTTTATGCGAGATTTTGGTTAAACGTTGAGTGGTATGTGCGGCACTGTGAAAGTGTGCGTGAGGTGTCGAAGGGGAGACGCGAGTTGTTTTCGAATCGAGTAAAAAAAAAAGAGAGTAAATTGAAAACAAAAGGGTATTAAATTGAGTGAATTATGTTAAGTGTTAGTGTGTGTGTGTGTAGATGCACTGTAGCGCACCAGGAACGTGTGGGTTTTCGGGGTGTCACATAGAAGGCACAAAAGGTCAAAGCATATATAGAAAGGAAATATCATTTAATAAAAAAGATCATGCAATGTGGAGACGTCGCTGTTTTGAAGATTTCAACCACTGAGAATCTTGTTGATAGCTTCACAAAGACTTTGTCAGCAAAGAGTTTTAATAAACATCTTGAAGAACTAATGATTAAAGATATGTGACATTTGCTTTATGGAAAGTGGGAGATTCTTGGGAATATTGTGTCAAACAAGCAAATATTATGAAAATTTTTTGCTGTAATTAATAAATAACTTTTATGATTATTTTTTATGGTTGTATTATTTGATATATTTTATAAATTCAAAGAAAAAATCATTGATCATTTGTGCAATTTTAAATTCACATATATATTGATATATGTAGAATTAAATTTAAAAATAAATAATCACATTAGTCATGACTTATATTTGAAGTATAATATTTTCAAATTAATAAAGTAATAAATACAGTTCATTTCGTTGATAACGTATAGTTATATCCCGACTATATATGTAGTGACATAAAGTGATTATATTTTATATAATATGATTATATAAGATTGAATCAAATAAAATTATATCATTATTATAATATTTGTTAAATAAAAAATAATTAATTTTATTATAATGATAATAATATATGTATGATCTTAATTCATTGTATTTAGTACTTCTATTTGATTTAAATTTATTCTTTGATTTACTCGGTAAAATTCTGTATGAGTTACATTATATATACATTGTATTTTGTAAATAAATTAAATGAGTAGCTAGGAATGCTAACATTAATATAATGAAATATATAATACAAGATTCCCTTATTTGTTAGTTCAGGGATTGAATAATTAGCGCACAATTCATAAATATTATGAATTAATTATTCAATTAATAACTAATTGTAGTCAATGATAAAGATGTAATATGAGAGGTTAACAGGTTTTATAACTAGCTATATTACGAATCTTAATGTATGATTAATACATATGTAATGACTATATCAATGGACATTAATTTGAGTAAATATACTCTATAGTTTTAACAGTTCAACTATAGATATTTAGTGAAATTTAATAGTTATTTATTTAATATAAAGAATTTATATTAATTAATAAATATTATTGGAGTTTATTACTATAGGTCAATCGGTACCTCTGTCATCTTATATCACTACTTAATTTCTATATTATAATAATAAATATATAAATGATTAATTATGATTAATCATTTATAAACACTCATGTAATAACCCGGGAATTTCGAATTTTTATTTTTAATTTCTGAAATTTTTAGTTTAATCCCGGTCGGAGTTTTGAGAAAATATTTCAACGGAAAGATTTAAATTATAAGACTCGGGGCCTACTTTTGCGATGGTTTTCAGAATTTAAAGTCGGGAGGTCGAGAAATTTACAAAATTACAGAAGATTTAAACACGTGAGGGCAGTTTTGGTAATTTGGAATAAAGAAAAAAAAAAAAGAAAAAATTTTAAAACACCCGAATGGCTTCGGGAAGAAGCCATTCGGATGTCTTCACCACGCACCCGAGAGAGAGCCGAGAAGGTGACGCGGGAGAGGGGAGAGATTCAAGCTCTGACGACGGCCGACGACCGGAGGAGAAGGATTTCGGCAGTCGACGTGGATAAAGGGCTTCGACAAACCGGGAACGACTTGTAGCCCAGCCATTCTCGTGCCGAAGACCCAAGGTAAACTGCCCTACTCTTTTTTTTCGTTTTTTCGCCAGCAAGTGGGAAGTTCGGTTAATTCCAAACTCTCGACTGGTTTGAGCTCGGTTCCTGGTGTGAGGAGGCTGGGGTGGGCGCGCTAGGGGCTCGGTATTTTCGCCCCAAACCCGGCCGAGGAGAGGTGGGAATGTCCCCTGTTACTCCTCTAATCGTGGTGGCCGAAGATGTAGGCTACCTGTGTTCCTGCCTCGGCTTGTTGTGCCATGGTATGGAGGAATTGCAGCAAGGATAAAGGGTGGGGGAGGGGAGAGCCGGTTGTGCCCTGGTTTCAAGAAGAAAACCAAGGAAGTTTTTGCTGCCATTCGAGATTTCTGATCGAGAAGCTTCGAAATTGTTATGAGTTATGCATATTGGACTGTAATGTGGCTGCTTGGTGAAGGAATTTGCGAAGTTGGATCGAAGTTAAATTTTCGGCTATTTTTAGGTTAGAAGCAGATTCTGTTTTTGGCCGTTTCGGCCTAGTTTCTATTGATCGTTTCAAATTCTGTCTTTGTGGGTTTAAAATAGGTTGTTAGAAGAACGTGTGGCCACTGGAATCGTTCGATTCTGATATCCGACGCAAAAGTTATGCGCGTCGGAAGTTTATGTCAGATTTTGGTCCTAGTCAAATTAGTGACCATTTTTCGGGGAATTTCGACGCGTGATAGTGACACGTCTATTTTTGGTGCGAAAAAGCGGAATCGAGTGAGTTTTGGTTGAAGAAAAACACAGGTTGGAATTTTATAAAAAATGACAGATTCGGTTTTAGCGTTTTTCGCCTGTTTGCGGCTTATCGTTTTAAAATCCGTCGTAGTATGTTAAACTAGGTTCCTAAGGGGACGTTTAGCCACTTGAATCGTTTGATTCCGTTGACGGACGCAAAAGTTATGCGCATCTGAACGTTGAGCTGGTATTCGGCCAAACCAAACCAATGGACCGTTTTAGTTGGAATTTAATGAGTGTAGTTAGATAAGGTTATTTTTAGCTAATTGGTGAATGTTGAGATAAATAGTGATGAGAAATTGGTTGTATTTTAGGTTGAGGCTTTCTTTTGGCAAACCTGTGCGTCGAGCGAGCTTAGGACGCCAGGTAAGTAGTGCATGCATGTGTTTTGCCCAAGTGGGCCTACACTGTAGAACTTTAGGGTTTATGTGATTGATTGTGGTGTGCATGCATATTGTTTGACATGCATCATATTTTTTTAAAAACGGGAACGAAAAGGATTTTTAGCATGTTTTGATGTATGAGGTGAGACGTGTGGCGGTGGTACCGCGGATCCCGCTAGTGTGCGGGCCAGTGCTTCATCAGTCGCGGATCCTACTCGAGGGGTGGGCCGGCTGGGCCGTCATGCGGCGTAAATGTGTTGACGGTGAGGATATGGGCAGTGGTACCGCGGATCCTACTAGTGTGTGGGCCGGTGCAACACCAGTCGCGGATCCTACTCGAGGGGTGGGCCGGCTGGGCTGTCGCGAAACGTGTGTGTGTGGCAACTGTGGCCCCATGCTGGGGAGGCTGGGACGGGGGCGACGTGTCAGGGTGTAAAGTGGCGCGAGGTACACCCTTACCCTGATGTGGTTGCCGTGTGGTGATGCGTGGGTGTAGCTTGTGGGCCTCGTTGCTGGGGAGTCCGGGACGGTGGCGACGTGTCAGGGTGTAGGGTGGCGTGAGCTTCCTCCTTACCCTGGTGCTGCTGCACTACGCGTCACAGATGTGACAACATGAGTGTGAGTGTAGAGACTGCATGTGATAGGATTGCATTATCGGCTTTTACTTTCATATCGCATTACTTACTGAGCGTTAGGCTTATGTTGTGTGTTCTGTGGTGTAGGTGCTGACGATACCGCTGGTGAGCCTCGAGTGCCTAGTCCTGAGGCGTAGGATGGTTGGCGGCGTGCGACTGCGGCACCGGATGGCGGACTTTTGTTAGGGCGACCCGACCCGTGGAGATGGTAGGTTGTGGCCTGGTCGGTTTGTGGGTTTTCTTTCTTTTACGGTGATTATGTACGAGGGATGAGATTGATTGTTGTATATGCGTCAGCGTATAGGTATATGGAGTGCGTGTGATTTTGGTGACGTACGCAGATATTTTTCATGTTAGATAATGATATTACTCTATGCTGGAGACTTTCTTCATTTGTATTTGATGGATTTTCGTCGTCTTCTTACTCTGATTTGGTTATGGTGATTTCTCTGGATGATGGATAGATAAACATTGTTGGATTATGGTGAATTGTGTGCAGGGTTTAAATTTTTGGGATAGTCAGTTTTTAGCCGTTACTCTGCCGAAATTTCGGGAGAGAGGCTGGGAGTCGAGGAGATAAGAACTAGGTTGAGGTGTGAACAGTAAATGGTAGAAAAAGGTAGATGAGCGTGGAAGTGCGGCGTGTCGCAGGTGCGCGGGGCACGCGGCCCTGCGGGTGCACACGGGTCATGCGGCGCCGGGTGAGGGCGTGCACGCAGACGTGCTGTACAGAGGCAGGGTGTGTGGGGCACGCGGCGCTGTGAGCGTGCGCGAGATACAGTGACGTTGGGTTGGCACGTGCGGCACCGCGAGGGTGTACGCGGGGTGTCAGAGTGGGGACGTGAGTGCTTGGGACCGGACTGTGTAGTTTGTGGGGTGCGTGGGATTTTTTTCCCTAGCATTTCAAGTTTTATCGTTTTATCTCAAATTGTTTTAAATGGTTTTTTTTACCGCTCCGTAGTTTTATGTTGAGGACTTCGTGTTTCCTCTTCGGGACGCGAGTTGTTTTTTTAAATCGAGTCGAAAAATTTTCATACTCACAAATGTTCTTTTGAAAATGATTTGAAAACGAAAGAGGTATTGAATTGAGTTAGTTAGGTCAAGTGTTAGTGTGTGTGTGTGTAGTGTGTAGATGCACTGTAGCGCACCGGGAACGTGTGGGTTCTCGGGGTGTCACAACTCAAATGAATATATTATAATTCAAAATATATAAATAGTTTTTTTATTTTGAATTCAAAATAAAATATCTTATTAGGTGAAATTATTTTAAAGGGATTTGAATTAAATTTGAAAAATCTCATCGGATGAGATTTTATATTCAAATTTAAATTGAAGTTGATTATTCAACAAACTATCAAACCAGATTTTTTGAAATTTGAATATAAGTAGATATAAAAAATCTGATCAGATAATATTTGATCTACGATTGACTTATAATTTGTTGATTATTTAAAAGTAAATCTGAATAATCTCATTAGATGAGATTATCTTGAAAATTATTTTCAAAAATATATTCTAAAAATTATTTTTTAGATTATACGATTAATCGATAAATTGGTTTATTAGATAAATCAACTGTTAATCAAATTATATTTGATTAGATAATATTTATTTTTTAAAAATTAGTTTTTATTAAAATAAATATGAAAATTTATTTTAAATGTATAAAATTGTTAAATGTGATTTGATAGAGAGAACAGAAAGTGAAGACAAAAGCAGAAAAAGATATACCTAACCCCTTTGAGAGAAAATGTGTGATATTTCCCGTATTCGGTTTTAGGAAAACGTTTTCTAAGATCGAATATTGACATCTCATATGTTGAAAACACGTATCTACACAAATATAACAGTGTGTTATTCTTGTAATCTGAACGCCAACACGTCACTAAATTCAAGTGTAAAGATATTCAAAGAAGAGTCGACGGTTTTAAAGTGTTCGGGAAAAATACTTGATGCTGAGTTAAGGTTGTTAAAATCAGACAGGAGTACCTGAGTAAAACCGTTTCTACAAGAGGTATTTTTCTTTATTAATATAAAATCTAAATCTAATAATTTTTCACAATGTAAATTGTTTACATTTTGAAAAATACATATTTATCAAAAATATTTTTTTTTAGAAAAATGATCAAAATTCATAATTTTTGTTATTTTAAAATAGTTTTAAAATCACGTGGGTAACGCATGTCACATTATTATAAATAATAGTAAATTCCGCCATGCGTAGTGACCATGAAAACCAACAGAAAAACCCTCATGGTTTCTGGTATGCTTATTACTACTACTAATACACATACGCTCGGGTAAAATTCATGAAAAAATTTAATAATTCTTTACTCGAATTATAACTACCTTTTTGAAAATGTTCAAATCGTCGCCACATAACACTTTGATTAAAATCAGTTTAAATAAAATTTCAAGTTTTTAAAACATTAAAAGACATTTTCAGTTAACCCCTGTAAACACCGGTCGACACTTAACTTGCCTTTGTTTTCATCGGTCCACCCTAGCGGTCGACACCTCTCTGCCTATCACGCTAACCAATCGACATCTGTGAACACAAGTTGACACTACAATCTTCTCTGCCTGTACCGATCGAACTCGTGGTCGACACTTCTACACTCACAGAGAGTGATCGACACCTGTATTCACAGGTCGACTCCTTCATGCTCTCTGTTTCCATCGGTCGAACCTTGTGGTCGACGCTACTACCATTTTTACACTAACCGGTCGACACCTACATAGGTTGACACTTGATTTGGCTATGCCTTCAAAGGTTGACCCTTGCGGTCGACACTTGTCAAGCTATGTCGAGCACTAAGCTTATCGGTCGACACTTCCTTCCCATAAATCCAACTAGAAACCTTAAACTCTCCGAAAACAATTACACTTTCGACTCAACGCTAAAAATAACATAGCGTACACTTTTTCATCAAGTCAAAATCATTATTTACATAAAAAAAATGACTATTAAAGTTTGAAATCCAACTATACATCAAAATGACTTAAAACGGCTCAACATGACTCTAAATATCCAAAAATCCTTACATACGCACACCATGGTCAAAACGCCCTAACAGCCAGCTGGATCGTCCACGAGCGCACTCTTCCAACTCCCTTCTAGTATTGGACATGCTCAGGATACTTATCAGCTACTACCTCGTCACCTACATCACATAACTCATTTATTAGCCTAATTCTAAGTAAATAATGAGCTTAAAACATAAACACTGAAACAAACATATCCTAACACATGCAGTTTCTACAATTTCGTCTCTACTATCGTTTTCGTCTCTTTCTTATATCTTCTTTATCTTCTTAATACTGATTTTTTCTTTACGTGGTAGAACAAGGCGACACATCTCGCTGTAATAATTTGAAAAATTTTGGATTTATCTAATTTTTGAAATTTTTAATTTAATCTCGGTTAAATTTTTAAGAAAATATTTTAACGGGTAAATTAAGTTATAAGACTTGGAATCTAGTTTTGTGATGGTTTTCAAAACACATAAGGACGTTTTGATAATTTAATTAATTAAATTTAAAAAAAATATATATGACAGCCGAATGGATTCGGGAGGAAGCCATGCGGTTGCTGCTCATCGACGCCCGAGAGGAGTGAAGCTCGATCGAGGGAGAGAAAGCTCCGATCTCTGATCGAAGACCGACGAGCGCGAACGTGGGAAAACCGCCGGTGACTAGGCGCTCTACTGTGTCTTGTTCTCCTTCTGACCGAGTGCAGAATGACACCCTCGGTAAACTTTTCCCCTTTTTGCTGCCCTGTTCCGTTTTTTTTTTTTTTTTGGCTGAGCTTAGTGCTTGGCCTACTTTCGTTTTCGGGGAAATTGGCCACAATGTTGGAATGGATTAGGAGGGAGATGCCGTGAATTGTGAGGGAAACCGAAGGTGAGCCCTATCGGTTTCCTGTTTTGGGCGAGCTTGGTGCTCGGCCTCATTTCATTTTCGGTGAGCTTGGCTGAAGTGTATAAGTGAAATGTGCCTACTTGTGTATAGAAATTGTGAAATTTGAATTGAAATCAAAATCAGATCTTTGTTTTGTGTAGGGGCAGTTTCTGTTTTTGGCCATTTTGGCCTCGCTTCGGTTGATCGCTTTAAATTCTGTTTTTGTGGGTTAAATTAGGTTGTTATAGGAACATATGGCTGCTGGAATCGTTCGATTCTGATATCCGACGCAAAAGTTATGCCCGTCAAAAGTTTATGTCAGATTTTGATCCGAATCAAATTAGTTAGCATTTTTCGTAGAAAGAGACGAAAACGAAAGTACAGACAAAACTGTAGAAACTGCATTTATTAGGATGTGAATGTTTTTCCGTGTTTAAGTTTATATGTATTACTTACTTAGCATTAGGCTAATAGTTGAGTTCTGTGATGTAGGTGACGACGCAGCAGCTGATGAGTATCCCGAGCAGGGCTAAGACCAGCAGGCAGTTGGAGGAGAATGCTTGTTGAACGACTGGGCTAGCTGTTGAGGCATTTTAACTATGGCAGGTGTAAGTACGAGTAGTGAGGTATTTTGAGTCGTACTTAGTCATTTTGATGTAAAAGAGAGATTTGAATTTGGGTTGAGTATTTTGGAGTGCATAACAGGTTTGTAAATTGAGTCGAGAAGTGGATTCATGGTTTTTAAACGTTTAGTCAAAATTCGTGTTATTTTGTGGAATTTTATTAAAGTTTCTGGGTGCAAAGTGTCTACCGAGGTCAATAGGTGTCGACCGGTCAGTGTAAAATAGAGGGTGGGTGTCGACCGCTAGGCTCGACTTGTGCAGGGCAGAGCCGAGGTAGTTGTCGACCCCTTGTTACAATTGTCGACCGGTCCGTGTAAAATGGGCAGTGGTGTCGTCCGCGAGTATTGACCTGCGCGGACAGAGAGGATCAATGTGTCGACCTGCGACAGTGGGTGTCGACCCCTCTCTAAAATGGGTGTAGAAGTGTCGACCGGTGTGCTTGGTGTTGACCTATGAAAGGATCCAAGAGATATATAGTGTCGACAGATGGAAACCCGAGACAACTTAAGTGTCGACCGGCTCTTGCAGGTGTCGACCGGAGTTTTTATTTTTATGTTTTTAAAAAGCGAAGTTTCTTTAAATCGATTTTAAACGAGTTTTCGCTGCGGCATTTATCCTTTTGGACGTTGTTTTGAGTAAAAAAAAAAAAAAAGTCGTTTTCAGTGAAAAAATAAATCTTTCCAATTTCTAGGAAATATTTACTAGAGGATATGAGGGATGGTGACGAGTAGTAATTGGTAGCGAACCGGGAATCATGGAAGATTTTTGGGTCGTTACAGTGTTGGTATCAGAGCCATTTGGTCAAAACGTTCAAATGATCACTCAACAGCGGCTATCGCCGCACGACGTGCTCCGATAACTGTAAGTGTTTAAGTTTAGTATTGTTTAGTAAATACTTATGAGTATTGTTGACCATTGTCCAGGAAAGAGAGTCAAAATGTCTAGACGACCAGGACGGCCTAGAATGCCAAGAGAGACAACCGAACCAAGAAGTGAAGACAATTCTACAACGATCCGACAGTTGATAGAATTAGTAAATCGGCAGTCCCAGCAGTTAGGAAGGTTGCTGAACCGAGAAGTATAGGGAGGCGCAGACCCTAGTTCTAGTCAAGACTAGTCAGGTGACCGATTTCAAAGATTGCGGCCACCGACTTTCGAAGGACAAGTATCAGAGCCGATGGCTGCTGAGGAGTGGATATGAGCAATAGAGACCATGTTTAAATATGCAAAGGTGGAAGAGCAGGATAAAGTTATACTGACCACCTTTCATTTAGAAAAAGATGCCCGATTTCGGTGGGAGTCTACAGCGGCCACCAACGATATTCAGCACATGACTTGGGAGAAGTTTAAGAAGGCCTTCTACGACAAGTATTTTAATAGTACGGTGCAAGCAACCAAGAGGATGAAGTTTTTACAGTTGAAGCAAACTACATCAGTGACAGAGTACAACTGGCGATTCGAGTCCTTATCCCGATTTGCCAGTAATTTGGTAAGCCGGAATTAGGATAAAGTGTTTCAGTTTGTACAAGGATTGAGGCCGAAAATATACAAAGGAGTGCAAATAGCAGGCATACTGGATGTGCCTTACCTCGAGGTGGTGGCCAAGGCATTGGAGGTACAGAAACCCGAGATGAAATGTGTGAGTCAGCGAGAAGCTTTCAGGAGATCTTTCAGAGAAGCGGCCCCGCAGCAGAGCAAGAGTGTCTCCCAGCCGCCACAACAGAGAGGCACAAAGAGGTTTAGCGAGGGTTCTAGCAGCCAGGGAAGTAGCAAGAGGCCGCAAGGACCGGTACAGTACCCCCAGTGCCCTAATTGTATGAAGTATCATCCGAGAGAGTGCAGATGGAACTCTGGAAAGTGCTACAACTGTAATGGAGCTGGACATGTGACCAGAGACTGCCCGAAGCCCCGGGTTGTGCGATGTTTTAATTACAACAAAACGGGTCACATAAGCAAAGACTGTCTAGCTTTGAAGAAGGGTTTGGCGCGCACAGCCCCGAGAGTATTTGCTATGATTGAGTCGGGAGATGAAGAGTAGCCAGCTGTGGTGTCAGGTACCATACTAGTGAATTCTGCACCTTCTTATACATTGATTGATTCTGGTGCAACGAAGATATATGGCCTGTAACAACGGACTGCAGTTATGTAGTAATGTTGCCTTCTGGTGAGCGTATGCACTAAAATCAAGTAGTGCGTGATAGCATGGTGTCGGTGGGGAGCAAGAATTTATTGGCTGATCTCATTATTATGGGAATAACAGGATATGACATGATACTGGGAATGGATTGGCTGTTCAAGCACTACGTTACAATTGACTGTAGGGCGGGCACGGTGAACTTCCAACTGCCGGATGGTTAGAAGCATACTTTTTTGGCCGCAAGGAATGTTCAGAAGATATCTGTGATGGCTCCTGTTAGTGCCTGTTAGGTTTTAGCTGGTGTGTATTTCGGTTTTCTTGCCAGTATTGTAGATATGGAGATTCTCAAGGATTCGAGACAACAAGATGTTTTGATTGTTCAAGACTTCTTTGAAGTTTACTTAGATGGTTGACCTGGTTTGCCTCTGGACCGAGAAATAAAGTTTGCAATAGATGTGTATCTGGGAGCTGAACCAATATCAAAGAATCCTTACAGATTGGTGCCAGCAGAGTTGAAGAAGCAATTAGAAGAATTGGTAGAAAAGGGGTTTATACGCCCTAGCTTTTTGCCGTGGGGCGCGGCGATTTTTTTTTGTCAAGAAGAAAGACGGGTCATTACACATGTGCATCGACTACAGGGAGTTGAATAAGCTAACGATTAAGAATAAGTACCCTCTGCTCAGGATAGACGATTTATTTGACCAACTCCAAGGTGCACATGTGTTTTTGAAGATTGACCTGAGATTAGGTTATTATCAGTTGAAGGTAAGACCAGAAGATATTCCCAAGATGGCTTTTTGGACACGGTACAGACACTATGAGTTCTTGGTGATGTCCTTTGGATTGACAAATGCTCCAGCCGCCTTTATGTACCTGATGAACAGAGTGTTCCATGATTATCTCGATAAATTTGTCATAGTGTTTATCGACGATATTTTGGTGTACTCTCGGAGCAAGGAGGAGCATAAGAAGCATTTGAAATTAGTGTTGAAAACTCTGAAGTGACACCAACTTTATACAAAGTTTTCAAAGTGCGAATTCTAGCTGGATAGAATCCATTTTCTTGGTCATGTCATCTCAAGCGATGCAATAGAGGTTGATCCAGCAAAGATCCAAGCAATTAAGGAGTGGCCACAGCCGAAGAATGTTACGGAGATATAGAGTTTTCTCGGGTTAGTGGGTTATTACAGGAGATTCATTAAGGGATTTTTGAAGATTGCAGCGCCCCTGACCCGGTTAACGAGGAAAAGTGTGAAATATCTGTGGTCTGAGGATTGTGAGCATAGTTTCCAAACGTTGAAGCAGAGATTAACTACTGCTTAAATCTTGACGCTTCCTACCGAGGACGGGAAGTTTAGTATTTACTGCGATGCTTCAAAGGTGAGACTGGGATGTGTATTAATGTAGGAAGGAAATATGGTAGCATATGCCTCCAGACAATTGAAGGCTTATGACCAGAACTACTTGACGCACGACCTGGAACTAGCTACGGCAGTTTTTGCGCTGAAAATTTGGAGGCATTATCTATGTGGACAGCAATGCGATGTATATTCCGATCACAAAAACCTGAAGTATATTTTTACTTAGAATGAGCTAAACATGCAATAACGGCGGTGGTTAGAATTTGTGAAGGATTATGATCTCGAGATTAAGTACTATCTCGGCAAGGCAAACGTAGTAGCCGATTGTTTGAGTAAAGTGACAACATCTACTTTGGCTATGACTTCAGGCATGCCTGTGGCTTTGGATGCGAAGTTTTGAAAGTTTGAATTAGAGATGGTGTCGAACGTGTCGGCCATGTGATAGAATATTAAGCAGTCTCAGAGGGACAACACTGAATGCAAAGAAATTAAGTCAAGCATGGCTTCTAACGACAGGTCAGATTTTAGTTATTCAGACGACGAAATTCTTAAGTTTCGAAATAGGTGGTTCATTTCGAATAATGAAGAACTACAGAAGAAAATATTAGCTGAAGCCCACTCTTCGAGATTTTCTGTGCATCCAGGGAGTACCAAGATGTATAGAGATCTTAAACAGCATTATTGGTGGCCTGATATGAAGAGAATGGTGGCGAAGTACGTAGAGGCGTGTTTAATCTGCCAGCAGGTTAAGCTGAACATCAGAAACCGACAGGAAAATTATAGCCATTGCCGATACCTGAATGGAAATGGGAGCAAATAACGATGGAATTTGTTGTAGGGCTGCCTCGGACGACAAATGGCTATCACAGAATATGGGTGATAGTGGACAGATTAACCAAATCTGCCCATTTTCTGCCAGTGAAGATGACGTATTCTATGGATCACTTTGTCGAACTATATATTCAAGAGATCGTGCGATTGCACGGAGTTCCAACTTCAATTGTATAAGACAGGGACCCCAGATTTACATCGAAATTCTGGAAGAGTTTACACAAGGCCATGGGTACTCAGCTTAGTTTTAGCACAACGTTTCATTCTTAGACGGATGGACAATCTGAGAGATCTATTAAGATGCTGGAGCATATGCTTCGAGCTTGTGTATTGGAATTCCAAGGGTCATGGAGCAAATATCTGTCGTTCGTAGAATTTTCTTATAATAACAGTTTCCAGGCCACGGTAGGTATGGCTCCATATGAGGCCCTTTACGGGAGAAAGTCTAAGTCCTCGCTTTATTTGGATGAAGTTGGCGAGACTAGTTTAGTAGGTCCGGATATTTTGCAGCCGACAGTAGAGAAAGTTGCATTTATTCGGCAGCGTATCTTAATAGCTCCGAGCCAACAGAAGAGTTATGCAGATCGTCAGAGAAGAGAGCTAGAATTTAAATCGAATGATGAAGTTTTCTTGAAGATCTCTCTGTTCAAGGGAGTCGTGAGATTCGGAAAGAGGGGCAAGTTAAATCCAAGATACATTGGACCATTTCCTATTACGAAGAGAGTAGGAAATACAACTTACTAGCTTCACCTAGCAGCCTCTATCGATGGGATCCACAATGCATTTCACGTATCCATGCTAAGGAAATGTATACGAGATCCTTCTCATGTGGTGGAACAGCGAGATATGGAGGTTCAACCCACATTAACGTATGAAGAGAAGCCAGTGGAGATTTTAGAGACTCTACGCAACAAAGAGATTCTACATGTAAAAGTTTTGTGGCGCAACCACAGCCTAGAAGAAGCCACTTGGGAGCGGCAGCAGGATATGATGAGCCAATATCGAGGACTGTTCAGGTAACAAAATTTTGGGGACAAAATTTCTTTTAAGGAGGGTGAAATGTAATACCCAGAATTTTCCATTTAAGTTAATTTTGGAAGTACGTGGTTGTAATCGGCGGAGTGATAGTCGGAATTATAGGTGAAAAATTTCTACTGTTAGGTAAAAGATTATTTTGAAACTAATAGAGGAGAGAAAAATTTAAGAATCCAATCAGAATCAGACGATATAATAGATTTATCGAAAGGGTTATGGTTGAGGGCAAATTGGTAATTAAAATTAATTATATTAATTAAATTATTTTACGGAGGGGAGGAACAGATTCCCCCCCCCCCCCCGGTTCTTCTTCCTCCCCCACGCGACGATCGGCACCCTCTTCCAGCAAATTCTGTCGATTTCTTATCCATTTCCTCGGATTACGGTATGTTTTAGCTAGTCCTCAGTAGATAGTTAGTGTGTTGGTGGTTTTAGCGACAAAAACAAAGTTAGCTAGGGTATCGGGGGATTCGGTGAATACCTAGAAGAGAAATTGAGTGTATAGTTGATTTTGACCAGTATGTTGGTGTTTAAGATAGAAATAGGAGTAGATTACTTGGTTTTACGGGAAAGATCGAGCGTTTGGATAGTCAAATGCTCAGATTGTAGAACGATTTTCGTTCGGCCACATTCGGCCAAGTTGTGGAGGTCCAATTAGGAAATAGATGAAACCGTTAAAAACTAGATATCATGAGGAATCCGTAGCATTTTGAATCATTCGAATAGGACGACTATTGGATAAGTTAGACAATTCCAAAATTGGTCGAAATTTGTGTAGAATGTTGGGAGTTTAATTGGATGGGTTGATAGAGGTTGTTTCTTTAGAAATTATGAATTTCATGGATTATAAATCTGATAGTTATGTAATTTATAGGTTTCCCAATAAGCAAGCAAAATACGAGGTTCATATACGAGTGCTAAGGACGCTAGGTAAGTAATGTAGTAGGAGTTTTGCCTTCGGGTCTACATCACAGTTCAGTAGGTTGCATGGCACGTTTATTTTATGTCATACTTTGTAATATGCATCATGGTTTTAAATTACGAAACGAAATGAAAATGAATTTTCATGTTTTTATAAAGTAAAACAGTAGGAGGTGATGAGACGAATGAAATGAAAAGATACGTAAAAAGATAATAAAGGTGAGGATGAGTGACCTTGTCTAGTGAGGTGGACCGCGAGGTGTATCACTCCTCCTCCGCTTTACAGGGTGACCTTGTCCAGTGAGGTGCACCGCGAGGTGTGTCGCTTTATTAGATCGAGTTTGGCCTTGTCTAGTGAGGTGGACCATGAGGTGTGTCATCTCGATCTAGCACGTAAAGAAGAACCCAGTAGTAAGAAGATGAAGAAGATGTAAGAAAGAGACGAAATTGTAGCAACTGCATTTATTAGGATGTGAATGTTTTTCTATGTTTAAGTTTATATGTGTTATTTACTTGGCATTAGGCTAATAGTTGAGTTATATGATGTAGGTGACAACGCAGCAGCTAGTGAGTATCCCAAGCACGCCTAGGACCAGGAGACAGTTGGAGGAGAACGCTCGTGGGACGATTGGGTCAGTTGTTGAGGCGTTTTGACTATAGCAGGTGTAAGTACGGGTAGTGAGGTATTTTGAGTCATACTTAGTTATTTTGATGTAAAATAGAGATTTGAATTTGGGTTATGTATTTTGGCATGCGTAACAGGTTTGTAATTTGAGTCGAGAAGTGGATTCATGGTTTTTAAATGTTTAGTCAAAATTCGTGTTGTTTTGTTGAATTTTGTTAAAGTTTCTGGGTGCAAAGTGTCGACCGAAGTCCATAGGTAACGACCAGTTAGTGTAAAATAGACGGTGAGTGTCGACCGGTCTGTGTAAAAAGGGCAGTGGTGTCGTCCGTGAGGGTTGACCTGCACGGACAGAGAGGATCAAGGTGTCGACCTGCGACAGCGGGTGTCGCTCCTCTCTAAAATGGGTGTAGAAGTGTCGACCGATGTCCCCGGTGTCGACCGATGAAAGGACCCGAGAGATATGTAGTGTGGATCGGTGTTTAT
The DNA here is from genome assembly GCA_022433055.1 of Begonia peltatifolia. NCBI lineage: Eukaryota > Viridiplantae > Streptophyta > Magnoliopsida > Cucurbitales > Begoniaceae > Begonia > Begonia peltatifolia. The sequence continues at coordinate 13,942,998 of CM039519.1, read as the reverse complement.
CAGTGTCAACCGATGGAAACCCGAGACAACTTAAGTGTCGACCGGCTCTTGCAGGTGTCGACCAGTCCTTTTATTTTTATGTTTTTAAAAAATGAAGTTTCTTTAAACCGATTTAAACGTGTTTTCTCTACGACATTTTGAGTAAAAAAAACAAAACAGAAAAGATTCATTTTGAGTCAAAAAATAAAGCTTTCCAATTTGTAGGAAATATTTAGTAGAGGATATGGTAGATGGTGACGAGTAGTAGTTGGTAGTGAACCGAGAATCATGGAGGATTTTTGGGAAGTTACAGCTTGAGTAGTGGGCCGTCACGCGGCGTGTATGTGTTGACGGTGAGGATGATGGGCAGTGGTACCGCGGATCCTACTATTGTGTGGGCCGATACAATACCAGTTGCGGATTTCGCTCGGTAGTGGGCCGGCTAGGCTGTCACGAAATGTATTTGTGGCAACTGTGGGCCCGGTGCTGGGGAGGCTGGGACGGGAGCGACGTGTCAGGGTGTAGTGTGGCGCGAGTTACACCCTCACCATGATGTGGATGCTGTATGGTGATGCGTGTGTGTAGCTTGTGGGCCTCGTTGCTGGGGAGTCCGGGACGGTGGCGACGTGTCAGGGTGTAGGGTGGCGTTAGGTTCCTCCTTACCATGGTGCGGCTACACTACGTGTCACAGAGGTGACAACATGAGTGTGAATGTAGAGACTGCATGTGATAAGATTGCATTGTCGGCTTTTACTTTCATATTGTACTACTTACTGACCGTTAGGTTATGATGTGTGATCTATGGTGTAGGTGCTGACGATATTACTGGTGAGCATCGAGAGCCTAGTACTAAGATGTAGGACAGTTGATGGTGTGCGGCCGAGGCACCGGACTGCGTATTGTTATGGCGACCCGAACCGTGGAGATGGTAGGTGATGGTGAGATGCGTTTGGATTGTTGTTTGTGTCGGGACATTTATGCGGATAGAGGAGTTCGTATAGACGTCAGTTGTACAGGATTTGTATTATCCTTAAAACTACTTTAAAATTGTCTTTTCCGCTACGTATTTTACATCGAGGATTTCGTGATCCCTATTCGGGGCATGAGTTGTTTTCGAATCGAGTCGAAAATTTTGATATTTACAAATGTTCTTTTCAATATGATTTGAAAATGAAAGTGGTATATGATTTAGTGAATTCGCGTCAAGTCACTGTATGTCATAGTGTGTAGACGTACTGTAGCGCACCGGGAATGTGTGGGTTTCCCAGGGTGTTACAGTTATGGTATCAGAACCATGGGGTCGACGTCGTTCAGAGGATTACCTAACACCGCCAATCGCTGCACGGGAGCACTCCACCAACTGTAAGTGTTTAGATTTAAATATATTGTTAAACTAATGTGAGTTTTGTATATGTTAAAGGTAGAAAATGTCAAAAGAGGCGAGAGACAGAGGTAGAGGTCGACCACGACGAGAGGCGCCTAGAGCTGTGGGCGATATGAATGATATCGTCCGACAGCTTACCAAGTTAGTCCACCGACAGTCTCAGCAGCTGGAGAGATTTATGAGCAGGGACGACCAGGGTCATTCTAGCACCCAAAGTTCATCTGACCGAGGGGGTGATAGGCTGCATAGACTTAGACCCCGACTTTTAACGGGTCATCACTCGATCTTCTCAGTGTTGAGTAGTGGATACGGAGCATGGAGAGGATGATGGGTGTTGCAATGGTGGAGGAGCAGGACAAGGTTTCTAGTGCGGCATTCTATTTGGCCAAGGATGCGAGCCATTGGTGGGATACTGTAGTGGCCACGAGAGATGTGGAGACCATGACCTTGGAGGAGTTCAGGTTGATGTTTTTCGGTAAGTATTTCAGCCATTCTGTCAGGACACAGAAGATGGTGTAGTTTGCGCAGTTGAGGCATGCCGACACTGTGGTCGAGTATGTACGATAGTTTGAGTCCTTGTCGAGGTTTGCAGGGCATTTGGTGAGCCTCGATGAGAATAAGGTACATCAGTTTGTGCAGGGCCTGAAGCCGGATATCTATATGGGCATGCGAATTACGGGGACTCGAGGCATGCCATATGAGGAGGTGGTAGCGAAGGCCCTGGACATTGAGAAGGCTTGGGCAAAGCTTCCTAGTTATAAGGAGATACCCAAGGAGCAGCCTCGGAGATCATTCAGAGAGTCACTGCCACAGTCATGTGGGAGGGGGCGTCCATGCAGAAAAGGCTGAAGAGGCCTAGTGGCAGTTCCAACAGCAAGGGGAGCACCAAGAGGTCGCAGGAGTCGGGACAGTTTCTAGTGTGTCCGAAGTGTCAGAGGAGCCACCTGGGTGAGTGCAGAGTGGGCCCAGTGCGTTGTCATAACTATGCCGAGTTGGGCCACATGTTTGGGGAGTGACAGAAGGCGCGTAAGAACCGTTGCTTCAACTGCAATGATGTGGGACACTTTGCTAACAAATGCCCAGCTGTGAGCAAGACGTCAGCTAGAGTTACACCGCGGGTCTTTGCCCTTTTTTAGCCAGATGATGCTGCCCAACCATCAGCGATTGCAGGTAACATTTTTGTTTCTGGTGTGGCAGCTATACCATGATTGATACGGGCGCTCCTCCACCATGAATAAGTTGACGGTGAAAAACAGGTATCAATTGCCGATGATTGACGATTTGTTTGATCAGCTACAGAGTGCCCGAGTGCTTTCTAAGATCGATCTGAGGTCCAGCTATCATCAATTGAAGGTAAAGGGAGAGGATGTAACAAAGATGGCCTACAGGACGAGATACAGACATTTTGAGTTTATGTCATTCGGGCTGACCAATGCCGCTGCAACGTTTATAGATTTGATGCACCGAGTGTTCAGGGAGTACCTGGACAAGTTTGTGATCGTGTTTATCGACGACATCCTGATTTACTCGCGGAGTATAAATGAGTACAGGGAGCACTTGAGCACCGTATTGACTATTCTGAGCCAGCATTAGCTGTACGCTAAATTCTCGAAGTGCGAGTTTTGGTCGGACATGATTCACTTCTTGGGGCACGTTATTTCCTCTGAGGGTATTTCAGTCGATCCCGTGAAAGTTCAAGCTGTGAAATAGTGGCCGCGGCTGACCAGTGCTAGCGAGATATGCAGTTTTCTAGGTTTTGCTGGATATTATTGGATATTCATTGAGGGGTTCTCTAAGATTTCGGCTCCCTTGAACCGACTGACCAGAAAAAATGCGAAGTATGAATGGACTGAAAGGTGTGAGGACAGCTTTCAGACATTGAAGTAGAGATTGACTACGGCTAATATACTGACGCTGCCCGTGGAAGGAGAGAAGTTCTGCATTTATTGTGACGCCTCCAGGATTTGTTTGGGGTGTGTTTTGATGCAGGGTGGCAGAGTCATTGCCTATGCCTCTAGGCAGTTTAAGGCATGAGCAGAATTATCCCACTCACGATTTGGAGCTGGCAGCTTTTTTATTTGCACTCAAGATTTGGAGGCATTACTTTTATGGGCAACAATGCGAGATTTACTCAGACCATCAGAGCCTGATGTACATTTTCATACAGAAGGAGCGGAATTTAAGACAGAGGAGGTGGCTCGAACTGGTCAAGGATTACGATGTGTAGATCAAGTACCACCCAGGAAAAGCAAATGTGGTGGCAGACGCCTTAAGTCGGGTAATAGCTTTGACTTCTGCCATGACTACCATAGGGCCTATTGAGTTGCTGACAGAGATGCAGAGTTTTGGCCTTGAGGTAGTTTCTGATCTGGCAGCAACCCGTTCGGGCTTGTCGTTGAGGCTGACTATTCTGTACAGTATTACGCAGGTCTAGGAGACTGTGTTTAAATGAGTTTTCTGCTGTTTAAACGTGTTTTCTCTACGACATTTTGAGTAAAAAAAACAAAACAGAAAAGATTCATTTTGAGTCAAAAAATAAAGCTTTCCAATTTGTAGGAAATATTTAGTAGAGGATATGGTAGATGGTGACGAGTAGTAGTTGGTAGTGAACCGAGAATCATGGAGGATTTTTGGGAAGTTACAGCTTGAGTAGTGGGCCGTCACGCGGCGTGTATGTGTTAACGGTGAGGATGATGGGCAGTGGTACCGCGGATCCTACTATTGTGTGGGCCGATACAATACCAGTCAGGTCTAGGAGACTGACTCAGATTGTGGCGAGCTGAAGACAAGTATGGAGGCCAGGCCTAATTCTGAGTTCACCTATTCAGAGGACGTGATTCTAAAATTTCGAGATAGGTGGTACGTCCCGAAGGATGAGCAGCTGAGGAAGGATATATTATTAGAGGCCAATTCATCTTCTTTTTCTGTGCATCCTGGAAGTAGTAAAATGTACAGCGATTTGAGGCAGCACTATTGGTGGCCTAACATGAAGCGAGTGGTGGCTGAGTATGTTGAGACCTGCGTATTCTACCAACAGGTGAAGGCGGAACAGCAGCGACCGTCTGGGATGCTCCAACCATTACCAATACCGGAGTGGAAGTGGGAGCGGATCCCTATGGATTTTGTGATCAGGCTGTCGAGAGTAGTGATGCACGACCGAGGGAGAGAAAGCTCCGAGCTCCGATCAACGGCTGACGAGCATAAGTGTGGGCGAACTGCCGGCGACGAGCATAAGCGTGGGCGAACTGCCGGCGACTAGCCGCTCTGCTATGTCTTGTTCTCCTTCCGACCGAGTGCAGAACGACACCCTCGGTAAACTTTTCCCCTTTTTGTCGCCTTGTTCAATTTTTTTTTTTGCCGAGCTTAGTGCTCGACCTCCTTCGTTTTTAGGAAAATTAGCCGCAATGTTGGAATGGATTAGGAGGGAAATGCCGTGAATTGAGGGAAACCGAAGATGAGCCCTGTCGGTTTCCTGCTTTTGCCGAGTTTGGTGCTCGGCACTCTTTTCCTTTCCGGTGAGCTTGGCCGAAGTGTATGAGTGAAATGTGCCTAGTTGTGTGTAGAAATTGTGAAATTTGAATTGAAATCAAAATCGGATCTTTGCTTTCTGTAGGGGCAGTTTCTGTTTTTGGCCGTTTCAGCCTAGCTTTCGTTGATCATTTTAAATTCTGTTTTTGTGGGTTAAATTAGGTTGTTAGGGGAACGTATGGCCACTGGAATTGTTCGATTTGGATATCCGATGCAAAGGTTATGTGCGTCGGAAGTTTATGTCGAATTTTGATTCGAGTCAAATTAGTGAGCATTTTTCATAAAATTGTGACGTGTGACAGTAGCATGGCCGTTTTTGATGCGCAAAACTAGTTTTAAATGAGTTTTGTTGAAGAAAACAAAACTGTGAAATTGGATAAAAAAGGCAGATTCGGTTTCTGGATTTTTCCACCTAGCTGCGGCTTACTGTTTTAAAATCCGTCTTAGTTTGTTAAACTCGGTTCCTAAGAGAACGTTTAGCCTTTTGAATCACTCAATTTTGTTAACGGACGCAAAAGTTATGCCTGTCCGAACTTTAGGCTAGTTTTCGGCCGAACCAAATTGGTAACTCATTTTAGTTGGAATTTTATGGGTTTAGTTAAGAAATGTTATTTTAGCTTATTTGGTGAATTTTTAATTGAAGATTGATAAGTGATTGTTTGCATTTTAGGTTGAGGCATTTTTGGCGAATCTATGCGTCGAGTGAGCTTAGCACGCCAAGTAAGTAGTACATATATGTGTTTTGCCTAAGTGGGCCTACACTGTAGAATTATAGGATTTATGCTATTGATTGTGGTGTGCGTGTGTATTGTTTGATATGGATCATATTTTAAAAAGAGAACGAAAATGGTTTTGAGCATATTTTGAGAAAGTGGTGAGACGCGTGGCGGTGGTACCACGGATCCTACTAGTGTGTGGGCCGGTACGTAACCAACCATGGATTTTGATCGAGGAGTGGGCCGTCACGTGGCGTGTATGTGTTAACGGTGAGGACGATGGGCAGTGGTATCGCAGATCCTACTAGAGTGTGGGCCGGTGCAACACTAATCGTGGATTTCGCTCAAGTAGTTGGCTGGTTGGGACAGGGGCGACGTGTCAGGATATAGTCTGGCGCGAGGTACACCCTCACCCTGATGTGGTTGCTGTGTGGTGATGCGTGTATGTAGCTTGTGGGCATCGTTGCTGGCGAGTTCGGGACGATGGCGACGTGTCAGGGTGTACGGTGGCATTAGGTTCCTCACTACCCTGTTGTGGCTACACTACATGTCACAGATGTGACAACATGAGTGCGAGTGTAGAGACTGCATGTAATAGGATTGTACTTTCATATTGTACTTCTTACTGAGCATTAGGCTTATGATGTGTCTTCTATGGTGTAGGTGCTGACGATATTGCTGGTGAGCCCCGAGAGCCTAGTCTTGAGGTGTAGGACGGTTGGCGGCGTGCGACTGAGGCACAGGACTGCAGAATGTTAAGTGGACCCGACCCGTGGAGATGGTTGGTGATGGTGAGATGCATTTGAGTTGTTGTTTTGTGTCGGGACATTTATGCGGATAGAGGAGTTAGTATAGACGTCAATTGTACAGGATTAGATAGAGTGGTTGTAGTGTTTTGGGGACACATACGTATTTTTATATGTTAAAGTATGATATTACTCTATATTGTGGACTTTCCTCATTTGTAGTTGATGGATTTTCGTTGTCTTTAAACTTCGATTATTTTTGTTATGGAGATTCTCTGAATTGTTGATGGATAGATATTTTTAATTTTCTGGTGAACTGTGTGCAGGGTTTTATTTTTGGGATAGCCAATTTTTAGGCGTTACTCTGCTGAAATTTCAGGATAAAGGTTGGGAGTCGAGAGGATATAGAGTAGGTCGGGGTGTGTACAGTGAGGTACTAGAGAAGTGTGGATAGGCGCGGGAGTGCGGCGTGGTCGCAGGTGCGAGGGGCACGCGACCTTGTAGGTGCGCACGGGTCGTGCGGCATTGAGCAAGGGCTTGCGTGTGGACGTACTGTACGGAGGCAGGGTGCGTGGGGCACGGGACGCTGTAAGCGTGCGAGTGACGCAGTGATGTTGAGTTGGCGCTAGCGGCACCGTAAGAGTGCGCGTGGGGCACCAGAGTGGGGACGTGGGCGCATGGCACCGAATTTGTGTAGTTTAGTGTGTGTGATGGGCTTCGTCCTAGAAATTTCAAGTTTTGTTGTCTTATCCTTAAAACTAATTTAAAATTGTATTTTCCACTGCGTATTTTACATTGAGTATTTCATGATCCCTCTTTGGGTAGCGAGTTATTTTCGAATCGAGTCGAAATTTTTTATACTTACAAATGTTCTTTTTAATATGATTTGAAAATGAAAGTGATATAAGATTTAGTGAATTTGCGTCAAGTCACTGTATGTCATAGTGTGTAGACTTACTATAGCGCATCGAGAATGTGTGGGTTTCCCGGGGTGTTACACTCGCGGTCTACCTCACCGGACAAGACCAACCTTGATCTAGTAAAGTGACAAACATCGCGGTCCACCTCTTGGGACAAGGCCATCACGTAAAGCGGGGGAAGAAGTGATACACATCGCAGTCCATCTCACGGGACATGACCACTTAACCCCAACTTTATTATCTTCTTACGTATCTTCTCATTTCGTTCATCACGTTACATCTTGCTGTTTCATTTCGAAAAAACATGAAAATTTATTTTCGTTTCATTCTCATAATTTAAAACAATAAGCACATAATCGACTAAAACATAAGATAAAATAAACGTGAATGCAAACTACTAAACTGTGAAGTAGGTTTAAAGGCAAAAACAGCTACTACATTACTTAACTAGCGTTATATCGAAATTCGTAGTTCGCTCGCTAAACTGGGGAACCTATAAAACTACACATCATCAATTCTACTTTCCTTCCAACTCGTAAAACTTTAAAGGAAATAACAATTTAAAATCTAATATATCTAAATTTGAATTCCAACTCAATTTCTAACAAATCTTTGGAAATGCATAACTTATCCAATAATCTTCTTATTTGGACGATTTGAAATGCTTCAAACTTCTGAGTACGTTTAATTCTTAATAGTTTAATCTAATTCTTAATCCAACACTTATAGCTTGGCAAAATGTGGCCGAACGGAAATCGTTTCGTAACTCAAGTATTCGGTTATCCAAACATTCAATATTCTCCATAAAAACCCATAATATACTTCAACTTCTAGTTTAAACACCAATACATAGAGAAAAATAAACTCAATCTCCAAATTCGTATTCCCATCCTAGGGTTTCACCAAAGTATCCAATTATCCTATAACTTCATTTTTACCGCTCAAAACAACTAAATGACTAACTATTTACTAAAGACTAACTAAAGCGTAACTTGGATTTGAAGAAACGGAGGACAACTGAGGAGAATCGTCACTAGAGAGGAAGATATGCTTAAGGAGAGGGGAGAAACAGGGGAAGCGCTTTCGGTGGGGATAAGAAACTGAAAAGAAGGGGGTGGGGAATTCGTTGCTTTTCTCTTGTTAGTTTTGTATTTTCTTTAATACTATAAAATATAATTAATTATAATTACCTTTTCGCCCTCAATCTTCAATCGTTAACCAAACGGTTATTCAGTCCGTTTTCAATTGTATTCTTATAATTTTCTCTTCTCCATTAGTATTAAAATAATTTTTTATCTAACTAGCTAAATTTTCGTCTTTAATTCCAACTAGAACTCTGCCTTTACCGATACGAAATTCTGAAAATTATTTAACGGAAATTCTGGGCATTACATTCCACCCTACTTAAAAAAATTTGTCATCAAAATTTGTTACCTGAATAATTCTGGGTATTGACTCATCATGTCCTATTGTCGCTCCCAAGTTGCTTCTTCCACGTTGTGGTTGCACTATAATACTTTCACTAGTCAAATCTTCTTATTGCGTAGAATTTTCACTACATAATCTAGAATTTCCACTAGTTTCTTCTTATAGGTTAACGTTGGCTGGATCTCTATATTCTTTTGATCCACAACGTGAGAAGGATCTTGCATACATTTTCTCAACATGGATATGTGGAATACATTGTGAATCTCATCCATCGAGGCTGGTAATTGTAACTGATAAGCTGTCTTTCCTACTCTCCTTGTAATAGAAAATGGTCCAATGTATCTAGGGTTTAACTTGTCCCTTTTTTTGAATCTTACGACCCCTTTGAATGGAGAGATCTTCAGAAAGAATTCATCATCTACTTCAAATTCTAGCTCTATACTCCGACGATTTGCATAACTCTTCTGTCTGCTTTGAGCGATTAAGATCCATTATCTAATAAATGAAACCTTGTCTGCTGTAAAATATCAGGACCAACCAACCTTGTTTCGCCGACTTCATCTCAATATAGCGGAGATCTGCACTTTCTCCCATAAAAAGTCTGTAAGGAGCTATACCTTTCGTATCTTGAAAGCTATTATTATAAGAAAACTCCAGTAATGGTAGGTATTTGCTATATGAATCTTGAAATTCCAATACGTAAGCTCTAAGCATATCCTCCAACGTCCTCGCTCACCTTTTACCTTGAGCCGTTAGGTCTTTAACGTCCTCGCTTTTAATTTTATTTTTCCCCTAGTGGTCATTTTACATATCCTCAAGTTCATCCCATCTAATTACTTCCGGGTTCCCATCTATATTCCAAAACTTTATTGGTTCCTTCATTCAGATCTCAATCTACTAGTTCTCTAGTCCATAATTTGTATAAGAGTAAATCCGTCAATGAATAATGACGGAGATCCATAGCATAGAGCAATGTGAAGCTCAAATATATGGCCCATATACGCGCGACACAAAAAGCGTTCGAAAAACCTCCTCTAAAACCCCAAACCTGACAACTCCCTATGACAGGGAGATCTTTAAAATACTTCTTTACCTTCATTAAATTCCAACTCTTGTCCCATGATTGCATTTGCTATCTTCAATCTAACTATTTAAATTATTGGCTATGCATCAAGCACTATCTAATTTCACAAGTCAATTATGTACGTTACACTCAAATGTTCATTAATTTTACCAGTTATAGTCCAACTTCTCTAATTCCTTTATTATAATCTCATACCTAGCCTCTCTTGGCTATAATTTGCTCAAAACCTAATTTCCTTACCCCAATCACCACTACCGGCTTTACATTTAAACTATTCTAAGCTACTCTCTTTAAACTTAGATTGTTTCTGAATACTCTTTCCGCTTCCTCACATTAATTCACCCATAAATCCTATTGTTCGCAAACTTGTTGTAGACTATGCTACACTGTCGCTCCAAATCTCGTCAGATTCTTACATTATCAAGTCCAACCCAATAGTGATTCTATTCAATTAGCTATAATCTCAATATCCAAAATCACCTAACTGGATCTCTTCCCTACATCTCTCTCAACGAAATTTAATCTAAATTCTTAATTTCCAAACTCATACTTAGCATCATCGATAAAAAATAACTCTAAATATCCTTGAGTGACATCTGTTTTGACTAAATATCTAATCAAAAATTTCTAAGTTCTTAATTTCCATCGATAAACTAAATCACTACAAAATCTTTTTTGTAGTCCACTATCTCATTGACATAGTTCTTTAGAATTCTCCTAAATTAGAGCCTCAAACTATTATGATTTAATACATACACCTTCGTCCAAGAGTATTAGAATCTATACACTCGAACTCACAGCTCATTCTTAAATTTCCCGATCATGTTGCCACTAATTTAAATCTCCCGATAAAGTCACATATATTTCATTTTCCTAACTTAGATAGTAGCATACAGAATTTCAATTTCAGTCCCTCAACTTCTTTGTGATTAGCAATTGCTATCAGGTACATGAATTCTTTTATTCGCAATAAACTGCAATATTCATCTATAATGACTACAATAGATATCTTGTACCTGAAAGCTAGCAGCTCGTCCTATCCATCCTCACATTGCGCTTTCTTCTTACTCACAACAACTTTAATACTCTCAATATCTTGCTAAAATTCCAGTGTCATATTCTCCATTGGCTGTCTGAGCTATCGTTGGCCTTCTTCAGGCCGCTCTGTTGGGACGATTCCTCCCCACTCCGCTGAGGCAGTAACTCTCTGAAAGATCATCGGGCCCGCTCATTAAGCGGTTCTTTGTAACTGGGAAGCTTCACTCCCGCTTTTGCGATGTCCAATACCTTGGCCACAACACCCTCATAGGGCACCCATCGCGTTCCTGCTACTCGCATGCCCAAGTATACGTCTGGCTTTAATCCCTGCACGAACTAGTCTCTCTTGTTCTCATCTAGGTTCACTAAATGTCTGGCAAACCGAGACAGCGCCTCAAACTGTCTCACATACTCGGCCACAGTACCCGTCTGTCTCAACTGGGAGAACTCAAACATTTTCTAGGTTCTGACCGAGTGGCTGAAATACTTACCCAAGAATATTGCCTTAAACTCTTCCCAGGCCATGACCTTCACATCTCCCGTGGCTTTCACGTATCCTACAAAAATTGGGCATCCTTGCCCAGGTGCAATGTCGCATTGGGAACCCTGTCCTGATAATCCACCATGGCATAGTCCAACATGTATTCCATATTTCGAATCCACTACTCGGAAATGAGTGGGTCCGAAGATGATCCATCAAACAGTCTGAGCCTGTGCAACCTATCAACCCCAGATCCGTCGAAGTCTGGGCACTATACTGATCCTTGTCCTCTATACTCATAAACCGCTCCAGCTACTGTGACTGGCGATTGACCAACTCGGTAAGTTGTCTAATTGCGTAATCCATATCGCCTACAGCTCTACGCGTCTCTCTAACCATAAGCTAGACCTGTAGACTACAATATCAAGTGAGTCTAAACAGAACTAGAAAGTTTCTAACAAATACTTACGGTTGGCGAAGCACTCTCATGCAACGACTCGTGGTACTAGAAGATCCATCAAACGATGTTGACCTTGTGGCTCTTACACTCGTAACATACCCTTTTTCCTCCTATTAACCATCCCCTCTATCTTTGCCCCAAGCGGTGTAGGAATTGTGATAATCCCTCTTGCTTTAACAATCTCACCACTCCTCTGAGGGGCCCGACATCCTCGTCGGCCACACTTCCGATTGGGTAAAGGCTCTGATATCAACTCTGTAACGTCCCAAAAACCTACTCGTTTCCGATTTGTTCACTGCCCCGAAACTACATCTGTAACGCCCCCGAGTCGTCTCCGGACCCGGGTCGCCAACTGTACACTTACTACTCACCTCGACATAATTCGTATAAAATTTGAAACTTATGTTCCTCGACTTAAATTAGTACTCTTTGAAAACTCTTTGAGAAAGCCGCAGCGAAAAACTCAATTTAAAACTAGTTTAAATAAACTTTATCTCTTAAAATATAAAAATAAAGAGACCGGTCGACCTGTAGAAATGCCAGTCGACACTTGAGTTGTCTTGGGTTTTTCATCAGTCGACACTGGCAAAAGCTGGACGACACTACGTTTCCTTTGGTTCTTTTCGTCGGTCGACACCGAGAACACCGATCGACACTTCTACATTCATCTCCGAGAGCGGTCGACACCTGCTTTCACAGGTCGACACCTTGATCCTCTCTGCCCACGTGGGTTGACCCTACAGTTGACACTATCACTGATTTTACATTAACCGGTCGACACACACGGTCGCTGGTCATCACCTCATTTCTCTCTGCCTGCACTGGTCGAACCTTGCGGTCGACACACAACTTCCAATTTACATTGGCTGGTCGACACCTATGGATTTCGGTCGACACTTTGCACTAGCAGTATAAAAATAAAAATAACAGTAGTTCAAAAGAAAACGGACAACTTCTCCGAATTAAAACCATGAAGTAAAGACTTGTGTTTTTAAGACATAATCTCTTAAGAATTTCAAAAACACAACCTAACACCAATCCCAACTATAATGGTTCCAAACAGACCTATATTCCAAAAATTCTATACACTTGACTTATACCTCGTAAAATTAAACCCAAAAGTTCCACTACCTAGCCTCGCTCCACGGGTCGGGTCGTCTTGACGAACACCACCTCCCGGCATAGGGTAGCACGCTGCCAACCACTTACTCATCTTGACTGGGTTCTTGTAACTCACTCACAAAAATCTCTGCACCTACACCACGGAACACAAAACGTAAGTATAATGCTTAGCATGTATTGAGCATGAATTAAAAATCAATGCACACACATCATGTTCACACACGGGACGGCCACACATAATCTCCTCCCAACAGCGATCATAGAACCCTGTAGTGCTTTCTCACTAGCACGTTAACAACAAGGCATTCACAAACCCTGTAGTGCTTTCATCCATAAGAGCCCCCTAGTGCTATCTCACTAGCACGTTAACGACGAGGAGTTGCCCATGCGTGACATCTTTTCTTATCTGATTACATTTCATATCAACAATTCAAAACATGCTCATGCTCAAAACTCGTTATTTCGTAGTTCAACACCATGATGCCTGACAACACATATGCACGACCAACTGACCAAACAACAAAACAACAATCAAAACAAACAAACAATACTACCATTCCATGGTGTAGGCTCGAATGCAAACCAGAAACAATCTATCACTTACTTGGCGGCCTTGCTTTCCGTGGTGCTTGTTTCTATCACCTCTTCAAGTTCAACCTATCAAATAACAATCCACATTAAAAATTCATCTCACAACTCGTTTCACGTACTAAAATTATGTCTACTAACTCACTCCACCAAAGCCTAACTAAGATGGCTCGCTAACCTGAATTTCTGTCAAAATCAACCTAACTTCCAACGCGTTTAAGTTTTGCGTCGGTTATCGGAATCACTTGATTACAGTGTCCAAATGCTCCAATCATAACCTAGTTTAACATACCAAAAAGAAATTTAAATCTATTAACTGTAGCTAGGTTAAAACTCTCAAAAAGAAAACCAAATTTCACACTAAAATGCCTAGGACTCCCATTCTCGGTTCTCTAAACAAAACTCACAAAATTCCTCAACAATTTATCACACTACAACCTATTACGCATCATCTAACTACCGTTGGAGATTTCGAATTCAAAAACCTTAATGCATGATACCCCCTCTCGGATATTATTCAATTTTCAGAACTCTCTCACCTCACCCACTCTGAACCGTTAATTCCCCACATCCACCGTTCTAAATCCTAGCACAAACCTCAGGAAATTTAAACCAAAGCTCAACCCTAGATTATCGATCACAGAGGAGAGCATAGAAAGAGATAACCGGGGAGAAAGAGGGGTCGGGTTCTGCATGTGGACAGGAGGAGGAACAAGAAGGTGAGCGGCGAGCTCTGATCGCTGGCGACGAGGGAGACGAGGTGCGCGTGGGAGAAGGAAGGCATACACCTCTTCCTTTCTGCCGAGAGAATGAACGGAGTGGCTTCTGTTGAAGCCACTCCTGTTTCTTTTTATTTATTTATTTTTTTTAATTAATTAATAATAATAATAATAATTACTAATTACTATTTCATACTTGCACTTTAATCCATTAGTCAAATCACTATTAAGTCCGTTTCTGATCAGATTCCTAAAATTTTCTCCTCTACATTAGCCTCGAAATAATCTTTTATCTATCTAGCAAGCTAAATTTTCCGCCTGTAATTTCGACTAAAACTCCGCCGTTTACGGCTCCATAAATCTTAAAATCATTTAACAAAAATTTTGGGCATTACAGAAACCGCATCTTCTTCTTCCACTTTCGCATATTTGAACATAATTTCAATTGTACGGATCCACTCCACTGCAGCCATTGGATCTGATGTCTGACCTTCAAATGTCAGGGGTCGAAACCTCCTAAATCTGTCATCTGATTGGTCATGGCTAGAGGTAGCGTTTGCAATTCCTCGGAGTTCTGGATTTAGCAAAATCCCTAATTGCTGAGACTGTCGATTCACCAACTCGGTCGGCTGTCTGATCGTCATCGAATCATCTTCACTTCTTGAATCAGTTGTCTCTCTTGATACTCTCGGACGTCCTGGTCGTCCAGACATTATGACTAATTTCCTGAACAAAGTTAACCACTCTCATAAACATCTAATAACTAAAGCTAAACTTAAACACTTACAGTGGTCGAAGCACGTCATGCGGCGATCGGCACTGTTAGGTAATCATTTCAACTATTTGACCATTTGGCTCTGATACCATCTCTGTTATAACCCAAAAACCCACACGGTTTCTGGTACGCTCACTGCTACTACTCACTGCTCTGATACCATCTCTGTAGCGTCCCGAAAAATCCTCACGGTTCCTCGTATGCTCACTACTACTACTCACACACATACACTAGGGTAAAATTGTGTCAAAATTTAAAAATTTGTTCCGCGAATTATAACGACCTTTTTAAAAATGTTTAAAATTGTCCCATAGGATAATGTCACTCAACCCCACATTCATTATCTTCTTACGTATCTTCTCTTTTCGTTCGTCTCATCACGTCCTACTATTTAACTTCGTAAAAACATGAAAATTCATTTTCGTCTCGTTCTCATAATTTAAAACAATGATGCACAACCATGAAAGTATAACGCAAAGTAAACGTGCAATGCATTCTACTGAACTGTGATGTAGGCTCGAAGGAAAACTCATACTACATTACTTACCTAGCGTTCTTAGCAACTCGTACATTATATACAGCTCGCTAACTGGAGAACTTATTAAACCACACATCTATTAGCTCTACTTTCCATTAAATTGTAAAACTCTAAAGAAAACAACAATTAAACCCCACTCGGCCTAAACTGAAATCCTAACTCAGTTTCCAACTAACCTTCCAAAGTTCATAACTTCTGCAATACTTATCCGCTTTGGATGATTTGAAATGCTACGGATTTCTCATGACATCTAGTTTCTAACGGTATAATTCAATCCCTAATTCAACACATACCGCTTGGCTGGACGTGGCCGAACGGAGACCGTTCCACATTTTGAGCATTCGACTATCCCAACGCCTAATTTTTCCCCATAAAATCCCGTACTCTATTCCTACTTCTAGGTTAAACACTGCATACCGATAGAAATCACTATAATTTTCAAACCTCGTATCTCCCTCACAGGTTATACCAAAACTAACCTATCCTCCCTCTGCTTTAACTTTCATCGCTCAAAACAACTAAAATATTATCTATCTACTAGAAACTAGCTAACACTTATCGTAGATTAAAGTTTGATGAAGGAAGATCGTCCCTTGAGAAGGAGTATTGTCAAGGAATGGTTTCACGCAGAAGAGGGAAGGAGAAAATAGGGGGAGCTGTGGTGAAGAAGAGCGAACAACTGAGGGTGTTTTCTATATACATCTTTTTATTATTATTATTATTTAATATATTTAATCCTAATTAATATTTTGCCCTTAACCATTAACCGTTTAATAAATCTATCATACAGTCTGATTCCGGTTGAATTCTTAGAATTTTCCCTTCACTATTAGTCCCAAAATAATCTTATACTTACGAGTAGAAATTCTCCACTCTCAATTCTAAATAAAACTCCATTGACTACAACTACGTAAAGTCGAAATTAGTTTAAGCAGAAAATTCCAAGTGTTACAACTTAAAAAGACATTTTTGAAAATATTTTAAATAACATTTCAGCGAAAAACTCGGTTAAAATTACTTTGAATAAAACTTCATTTTATTAAAAATAAAACAGAGACACCGGTCGACATCTGTAAGTATAAGTCCACACTTGGGGTGTCTCGGGTTTTTCCTCGGTCGACACTATGTTTCTCTCGGGTCTTTTTGTTGGTCAACACTGAGAACACCAGTTGACTCTTCTAAGCTAATCTCAGAGAGTGGTCGACACCTGTTTTCACAAGTCGACACCTTAATCCTTTCTACCCGCGCAGGTCGACCGTCGCGATCGACACCACTGCCATTTTTACACTATCGGTCGACACCTACAACCATAGTTCGACACTTACTTCAACTCTGCCCGCGTAGGTCGAACCTCGCGGTCGACACTTTCAGTGTCTGATCGACCACTAAACCTATCAGTCGACATTTCCTCCTCATAACTCTGTTTAAAAAACCTTAAAAACTTCACAAAATTGATCGGAATTCGACTCAACGCTAATAATATTGCAACACACTTTTCCATAAACTCGAATCGTTATTTACATCAGGAAAACGACTACTTAAGTTCAAAATCCGTCTATACACTCATTCGACTCAAAAGAACTTAACACCCTCTTAATTACACTCCTAAAATGTATACCTATGCCTACCATAGTCAAAACACCTAACTGGCGGCCAAATCGTCAACGTGCGTACTACTCCAACCGACTCCTAGTCTTGGGCATGCTCGGAGTATTCACCGGCTATGTTGTCGTCACCTAAATCACATAACTCAACTATTAGCCTAATGCTAAGTAAGTAATGCATAAAACTTAACACTGAAAACAAATACATCATAACATATGTAGTTTCTATAGTTTCGTCTCTATTTTCGTTTTCGTCTCTTTCTTACATCTCCTTTATCTTCTTACTACTGGATTTTTCTTTACGTGTTATATCAAGGTGACACACCTCGCAGTCCACCTCTGGGGACAAAGCCAATCTCAATCTACCTAAGTGACACAACTCGCGGTACACCTCTGGGGACAAGGCGATCATGTAAAGCAGAGAAATAGTGATACACCTCGCGGTCCACCTCTAGGGACAAGACCACTCAACCCCACATTTCTTATCTTCTTACGTATATTCTCATTTCGTTCGTCTTATCACATTCTACTGTTTCACTTCGTAAAAACATGGAAATTATTTTTTGTCTCATTCTCCTAATTTAAAACAATGATGCACAACCATGAAAGCATAACATAAAGTAAACGTGCAATGCATACTACTGAACTGTGATGTAGGCCCAAAGGCAAAACTCCTACTACATTACTTATCTGGCGTCCTAGAAATTCTTTGCACTTCATAACTTCGCATACTAACTGAGAATACCTATAAAATCACACATTCATCAATTTTAACTCGCAATTCATAAATTCCTAACTTGAAAGTCATAACTCGTACAAAACAAAAAACTATCTACTAAACCCCAAATCCAACTCAATTTCTAACCAACTTCGAAAATTCATATCTTCTCCAATACTCGTTCGAATTGGATGATCCCAAGTGCTACAGGCTCCACAGGTTGTCTCGTTTCTAATGGTTTCATCCACTTCCTAATTGGATATCCACAACTTGGCCGGATGAGGCTGAACGAAAATCGTTACACATTGGAAATGATTCTACCTCGAATGAGTCGTGTTTCACCCACAAATGAAACGGAAAAACAAAAATGAGCAGAAAACTGAATGCTGTCCGATGAGCCACCCTTTTAGGCCACTCTCTTCGTGTATACTTCTCTTGAAAATAGAGAGAAGACGAGTGTAACGACGACTATTCAAGCAACCTCGGGCTTGAAAGCTCAAGGAGATGCACTCCTTCTCGGTTCTTGACCGAATCGAGACTTACCGTTCACCAAGCTTCAACCTACTTCGGCTGAACACAAAGGGGCTATTTCTCATAGATTCAACAACCTTTACACATACCAATAGCCATGTATTTATATACCTAGGGTGGCTGAAGGTTAGAAAGAACTTGGGCTTCAAAACGGGCCACATGGTTGGCCATTCTTAGTCCACTTGCACACAGATCACTTTTCAAGCTTTGACCCATTTGTTGCATCAGTGGGCTACTAAACTCCGGCCCAATTGTTGCTTATAACCACCATCTAACTTAACATATATATAATCCTAATGCCTAAGAATGCATGCAACTATAAAACATTACATGAAGGCGAATGTTTGCTAACAAAAACATAAGACAAATGTTTGTCGAATAAAATTCAATTACAAATCAATTCTGAGGGAGACAAATCCCTTCTTCATGTGCTTCGACCTTTAGCTACCATGATATCAGGGTTGATTCTTGTCCTTTGTGCTCAGGTCTCATTCCAAATCCGCGAATATGCATTCAACACCTGTAATTCCTACAAAATGAATTAAACTTGGTAGTGAACAGGTTAGATAAAGCTCGTGCCTTGGTTTTATGATCGAGTGACGGCCCTCTGGGACACATCATCCTCCCCAGGTGATTGAGGATTTGACCTCAAATCCGTTAATAGGGTCGCTTTGATGTCATCATCGTTTCCTTTGTATGGCGAGAGATCTTGGACATTAAAGGTGGAGGAAATTCCGTAGTCGCTGGGTAGCTCTATCTTATAGGCGTTATTGTTGATTCTTTCTAACACCTTGAATGGTTCTTCTGCTCTAGGCATCAACTTAGATTTCCTTTTAGCGGCGAACCTTTCTTTCCTTAGGTGTAACCCAACTAAGTCTCCTTCATTCAAGATAACGTCTCGTCGTCCTTTATTAGCGTGTTTGGCGACCTTGTTGTTGCACTTCTTGATGGCTTTGCGTACAGTCTCATGCAATTCCTTAATTCGTTCTGCCTTTTCCACTCTTGATGTAGGGTGTGAATGTTAATAGTCGGGATTGATGTATAGTTACATTTTTAAACTATTTTAAAGAGTTTAAATGTTTAATTCAGGTTCCAATCGGTGGTTTTAATTCGGGGAAGTTTTCGTGTTCGGTTTATCTTGGAACTGCTGTTATTTTTAGGATGCTGGTTTAAAGTGTCGACCGAAGTCCATAGATCTCGACCGGTCAGCGTAAATCGGAAGGTGAGTGTCGACCGATGGATTCGACCGGTGCGGGTATAATGAAATTAGGTGTCAACCAGTGACCGTGGGTGTCGACTGGTTAGTGTGAAGTCGATGATAGTGTCGACCGTGGGGGTCGACCTGCACGCAGGTCAAAGTGTCGACCTGCGTAAGCAAGTGTCGACCACTTACCGAGCTTAACATAGAAGTGTCAATCGGTGATTCCTAGTGTTTACCGATGTGAAGACCCGAGGGAACGCGGTGTCGACCGGTGTTTGCCAGTGTCGACAGATGGAAGCTCGAGACGACTAAGGTGTCGACCGGCATCCACAAGTGTCAATCAGTCCCTGTATTTCTATGTTTAAAAATTGAAGTTTATTTAGACCGATTTTAAATGAGTTTTCTGCTGATTTTCTTAAATATTTTTCGAGAGCATCGTTTTGAGTCAAAAAACTAAAAGTTTTAAATTTTATACGAATTTTGTCGGGGTGAGAAGCGAGCGTACGGTTGGCGATCCGGGTCAAGGGACGACTCGGGGGCATCAAAGATGTGGTATTGTAGCAGTGAACGTACCGGAAACGGGTAGGTTTTCGGGGCGTTACAGAAACTCTGCACGTACACCACGGAACACACAACATAAATATAACGCCCAATAAGTAGTGCATTATGAAACGTAAAACGACAATGCAATTCTATCATAGGCAGTCTTTACACTCAAGCTCATGTTATCACCATTTCAAGATGCGTTGTGCAGCCGGGTCAGGATGAGGGTGAAGCTCGCGTCACGGTAGACACTGAGACATAGCAATCGTTATGGACTCCCTAGCAACAAGGCCCACAAGCCACATAACTGTGCTTAGCGACGGCCTAGCTGGCCCATTCGCTGAGCAGGATTTGCTGCACCACTGTCCATCATTTCGCGACAGCCCAGCCGGCGTACTTCCTGAGCAGAATGCGCTACTGGTGAGGCACCAGCCCCCTCCCCGAGCAGGATCCATGGCGCCACTGCCCATCATTCTCATCGTCAACACATACACCCCACTTGACAACCCAACCAGCCCACTCCCCGAGCGGAATCCCCGGTTAGTTAAGCACCGACCCACTACCCACCAAGCTGGATCCGCGGTACCACCGCCACGCGTCTCACTACCACTTACTCAAAACAATATTCAAAACCATTTTCGTTCACTTTTCAAAACATGATAAATGACTGAACAAACATGCAAACCACACCATACCACCTTACCATTCCATGGTGTAGGCCCGTAAGGGCAATGCACATGTGCACACTACCTACACTACTTATCTAGCGTCCTAGCTCTCCGTGGTGCGCGTTTCACCCGGAACTTGCTCGACCTACAACAAAACCGGTTTTCTGTCAAAATTCATCCCACTACTCTACTTGTGCACTAAAATCACCATACTACAACACTTCACGAACTCCCCAAAATCACTCACTAACCTATCTCAGCTCCAAATTCAACCTTACTTCTTACATGCATAACTTTTACGTCAATTATCGGAATCACCCGATACCAGTGTCCAAACGCTACAATCATAACATAGTTTTACACACCAAAAGGGTTATCGAAACCGACACTCGTAGCCTGACTGAGAATTCAAAGTCAGTTTCGTTTTAGAGCTTAAAATCCCACATTCTCTATCTTTCAATAAAAGTCAATAATTCCTTCATCACTAGTAAACCCAATAAATACTCTAACCCTAAAACCCTAAATCTCTATCGACCAATTTCTCCTCAAGCTCCAAAACTAAACCAAAATTAAACTATAAACTACTTAAACTTACCTTGAACAGTTAAAATGCAATAGAAAACTACGAACGATCGTCGGCTGAACATCGCGGGGAGGAGAGAACCACAGGAGCACACCCGGTGAGGGAGAAAATAGAGGTGGAGAGGGTTTTCTACGAATCCCTCTTCTCTGCTGATTTCTATTTATTTATTTATAAAATAATAATAATAATAACTAATTACTCTTTCGTCCTTACACTTTAATCTTTTAGTGAAACGACTATTTACTCTGTTTCTTGTCAGATTGCTAAAATTTTCTCTTATACATTAGTATCGAAATAATCTTTTATCCCATAGTACTAATTCTCCACTCTCAATTCCGACCGAAACTACGTCGTTTATGGCCCCGACAACCCGAAAATCAGTACCACGAAAATACGTGGTGTTACAAAGATATAATTCAGACTTTTGTAATCTGAGTATATCTCACACTGCTGTGCATAAAGATAATGCCTCCAGATCTTTAATACGACCGCCACTAACTCCAAATCGTGAGTTGGATAATTTCGCTAATAGGGCTTTAATTGCATTGAAGCATAAGCGATCACCTTTCCATTTTTCATCAAGACACAACCCAATCCGATCCTAGAAGCATCACAGTAAATGTTGAACTTCTCATCCATCACCAGAAGTGTCAATACTAGAGCTGTAGTCAATTTCTGCTTGAGTATCTAGAAACTGTGCTCACAGTATTCCGACTATACATACTTGACTTACTTTCGCGTCAGACGAGTCAGGGGTGCTGCAATCTTTGAAAACCCCTCAATAAACTTCCTGTAGTAAACAGCTAACCCTAGAAAGCTTCGAATTTCGCTGACATTATTTGGTTGAGGCCATTCATTGACCCACTTTATCTTAGCTGGATCCACCGATATCCCAACACCAGAAATCACATGTTCAAGGAAATGTACCTTATCCAACCAAAACTCGCACTTGGAGAATTTTACATACAGCTGATGCTGCTTCAAATGCTCTTTATGTTCTTGTTCATTACGTGAGTAAACCAAGATATCGTTAATAAATACAATGACAAATTTATCTAGATACTCTTGGAATACTTCATCAGTTCCATGAAAATGGCTGGGCTGTTCGTTAGCCCGAACGACATTACTAAGAATTCATAGTGTCTTTATCTAGTCTGAAAGGTTGTATTCGGGATATACTATGATCTGACCTTTAGTTGGTAGTACCCTGATCTCAAGTCTACCTTCGAGAAAATTCGAGCTCCTTGGAGTTGATCAAACAAGTTGTCTATACTCGACAGTGGATACTTATTTTTTATGGTTAACTTATTCAGCTCATTGTAGTCAATACACATTCAGAGTGATCCATCTTTCTTTTTTACAAATAGGACTAGCGCGCCCCATGGTGAAAAGCTCAAGCATATGAACCCCTTTTCCAACAGTTCTTCCAACTGCTTTTTCAACTCCTTCAATTCCAGAGGAGCCACCCTATAAGGGTTCTTCGATATTTGCTTTGCACCAGAATATGTGTCAATCACAAATTTGACTTTCGAGTTTGGAGTTAAACTGGGCAAATCATCAAAGAATACATCGAGAAACTCACGAACTACCACAATATCCTGTGGTTTTATCTTTACGTGAAATTGTGTATCTAAAATTGTCACAAGAAAGCAAAAATGCTCACCCATTAATAATCTTCGAGCCTCGATGGGTGCCATTACATATAGCTTCTTCACATTCTTCTTAGCCTGCAACAAATGTGCACCATCTAGGGGTTGGAAATTAACAGTTTCAGCTCTGTAATCAATTGTTTCATAGTGTCAAAACAACCAATCCATGGCCAATATCACGTCATAGCCAGTTATCCCCATCACAATCAAATCAGCAGGCATACTCTTAGTCCTCACTGATATGACACTGTCACGTACCACTTGATTAGAGTGCATGCGCTCACCAGATGGTAGCCTCACTTCATATGTACACCCAGCTGATGTAGCCCATAAATTTACTTTCACCACAAAAGCCGTAACAACAAAGGAGTGTGATGCTCCTGAATCTATCAAGTGAATGCAGGCACCGTATCAACTAATACTGTACTGGAAATAGTAGCTGGTCGATCTTCAGTCTCGGGCTCCATCATAGCAAAGATCCTTGGCGTTATCTTGGCCAAACCACCCTTCTTTGCTGTCGGGCAATCCCTAAATATGTGACCAGTCTCGTTACAAGTGAAGCACCAATTGACTCTCGACTTTGTAAAGTTCCAAGAAATATGAACAGCTTCATTACAATTATAGCATCTGCCTACGAATTGTCTGCATTCTCCTGGATGGTTCTTCAAGTACTTTGGACAATGCGGGTACCTATTCTTCATTTGTGTTTTCTTTTCTCCCCTCGAATCACTTACAATGTGACCTGACCTCTTGGTTCCAGAAGAAGATCATCCCCTGCTTTTCTTTGATGTGATCTCCTTAAAGAATCTTCTAGTGGCTTCTTCTTGCCTCAGAAATTTGGCTTCCGCCCCTTTCACTGCTAATGCTTTTGCCACGACTCGTGCATACAGTACTCTCTCTATTCCAGAGATTGTCACGCCCTTATATATCTTTGGCTTCAACCCTTGCACAAACTATAGTACCTTTTCTTATTCGTTACTCACCAATTGGCTTGCAAACCTTGACAATGATTCAAACTGTCTGATGTATTCAGCTACTGGCCCAGTTTGCTTTAACTGTAAGAATTCTAACCTCTTTGTAGCTTGGACCATTCGGTTGTAATACTTGTCATAAAACATCTTTTTAAATCACTTACAGGTCAAGTCCTAGGCAGCTATGGTGGCCTCTACCGCTCCTACCAACTGTGAGCGTCGTTCGATAGGTAGAATGTCGGACATGTAACCATATTCCCTTCCTTCACATTGGCATACTTGAACATGTTTAAATGGTGTAGATCCATCTTTCCGCAGCAGTCGGATTTGTCATCTGGCCCTTAAATGTCGGGGGCTTCAATCTTCTAAACCTTTCTCCACTAGAGCCTGCTCCATGGCTCCACTGTCCTTGATTCAATAGCATTTCCAATTGTTGGTATTGCTTGTCAACCAACTCGGTCAGTCGCCTGATCAAAGCCAAGTTGTCATCATTCTCTGATCCTACTGCCTCTCTCGAAAATCTAGGTTACCTCGGTCGTCTATCCATCTCGATTAATTCCTGTACGAGATTAGCATAATCTAGCCTTAGTCATAATCTAACTAAACTAAACAAATACTTACAGTTTGTGTAGCACGTTTCATGGCGGCCGACAGTGTTGGGTAATTCTTTGAACGACGTGACCATTTTGGCTCTGATAGCAACTCTTGTTGCACCACAAAAACCTACTCGTTTTTGGTTCGCTCACTACTCTATACCAACTCTTGTCCATCCCCTGTCCACCTTGGACCGGTTTGCTACTTACTCCCTGTTCCACTCGTATCGTAAAAATTCGTATAAAATTTAAAACTTTTATTCCTCGAACTAAAATGACATTTTTGAAAATATTTTAAACAGCATTGCAGCGGAAAACTCAATTAAAACAATTTTTGATAAAACTTCATTTAATGAAATGCAAAACAGAGACACCCGGTCGACACCTGTAAGCGTCGGTCGACACTTAGGTTGTCTCAGGTTTTTCATCGGTCGACACTGGCAATGCCGGTCGACACTTCAATTCTCTCTGTTTCCATCAGTTGAGCTTTGCGGGCGACACCTCTACCATCCCTTCATTCTCGATTGACACCTACAGCCGTAGGTCGCGTAACACCCTGTATTTTCGCAGTACCCATTTTTGGATTGTTGGGACGATAAACGGTGGGATTCGGCTCAGAATGGAAAGTGAAAATTTTGTATGTTATGTGGGGAATTATTTCGAGTGTAATGGTGGGAAGAAAATTTTAGTAATCTGACCACGGGCAGTTTGGATAGCTGTTGGATTAAAAGATTAAAATGTGAGAGTGAAATAGTAATTAGTTATTATTATTATTATTATTATTTTATATATTTTTTTATAAAATGTTAATAGACAGGGGAGGGATTCGTAAAAACTCTCTCCCTTTCTCTGTTATTTTCTTCCCCACCGCATGATTTTTCCCTTCAAGTTTTTCTCCTTCCCGCATTGTTTGGCTGGCAGTTGCTTTTGGTTTCCTTCTCCATTTCAACGGTTAAAGGTAAGTTTAATTAGTTGTGATTCAATGATGGTTTAGTGTTCGAGTTGAGAAGAGATTTGGTGAATAGAGATTTGGGGTTTTAGGGTTAGAGTGTTTATTGCGTAGGATATTGATTGTTGTCGGTTATTAAGGATAAATGTGATGGATAGGTCAGGAAGTGGGAGAATTTAAGTGAGGAACCGAGAATGTAGGATTTTAAGCACTAATACGGAATTGGCTGTGAATTTTCAGCCTAACGATGAATGTTCATTTTAGAATTCCTTTTGGTGTGTTGAACTAGATTGTGATTGTAGGGTTGGGCTACTGGAATCGGGTGATTCCGATAACCGACGTAAAAGTTATTCGCGTTGGATGTTGGGTTGATTTTGAGCCGAGTTGGGTTAGTGAGTGATTTGAGCGAGTTCGTAAATTGTTGAGCTAGTATGGTGGTTTTAGTGCGTGACTAGAATATTGGGATGAGTTTTGACAGAAAATGGTTTCTATTGTAGGTTGAGCAGGTTTTTGGTGAAACGAGAAACACGGAAAGCTAGGACACCAGGTAAGTAGTGTATGCATGTGTTTTGCTCAGGTGGTCCTACACCGAGGAATCATAGGTTTGTGTTGGTTGATTGTGATGTGCGTGTGTATTGTTTGGCATATATCATATTTTTGAAACGGAAACGAAAATGAATTTAAGCATGGTTTTATGTACAAATGTGAAGTGCGATGTGTGGTGGTGAGGACGATGTGTGTATGGGCAGCTAGGCCCTGTTGCTGGAGGAACCGGGACGGTGGCGACGTGTCTGGTAGTAGTGTGCCGAGTGCATCCACCCTTACCCTACGATTGCTGCTGCAATATGCATGTGGTGTGGTGCAACTATGGCCTCGTTACTAGAGGAACCGAGACGACGGCGAGATGCTAGTGGGTGGTGTGGCGAGTGCGTCCAGCCTCACCCTGAAATGGTTACGGTGCGTAAAGTGACGCATGGGTACGGTTTCAGGGCCTCGTGCTAGAGAAACGGGACGATAGCGACAATCCAGGGTGTGAGGTGGCGAGAGAGTCAAGCCTCACCATGGTGCGGCCGTACCACGCGGCATCAATTGTGACAACATGAGCGAGAACGTAGAGACTGGATGTGATACGATTGCATTTTCATTTTACGTTTCATATTGCACTACTTACTGAGCGTCAGGTTTATGTCGTGTGTTCCATGGTGTAGGTGCAAAGTTTTCAGCAGGTGAGTTGCCAGAGCCTAGACAGGAAGAGTAGGTGGTTGAATGCGTACTATCGTGTGCCGAGAGGTGGTGTATGTCGCGGCGACCCGACCCGTGGAGTGATGCCGGGAGGCAGGTTTAAGTGAGTTGTGTTTTGAGAGGTCTATGTCGAATGTATAGGTTTTGAGGAATAGATGGGTGTGGTTGTTGTTAGTTGGGATTGATGTATAGGTGTATTTTAAAACTATTTGAAAGAGTTTAATTGAATGATTCAGGTTTCGAATCGATGGTTTTAAATTGTGGAAGCTTTTGTGTCCTTTTTCTTTTAAACTGCGGTTATTTTTAGGTCGCTGATGTGAAGTGTCGACCAAAGTACATACCTGCCGACCAGGCAGTGTAAATTGGGATGTAAGTGTCGACCGCGGGGTCCGATCTGTGCGACCAGAGAGCAATGAGGTTTCGACCGGTGACTGTGGGTATCGACCGATTAGTGTAAAACCAGTGAGGGTGTCGATCGCAGTGTTCGAACTGCGTGAGCAGAGAGTATCAAAGTGTCAAACTGTGAAAGCAGAGGTCAACCGCTCTCTCAGATGAACATAGAGGTGTCGACCGCCATTCGCCAGTGTCGACCAATGAAGAACCCGAGACAACCTAGGTGTCGAACGGCGTTTGTAGGTGTCGACCGGTCACTTTATTCTTATGTTTTAAGAAGTGAAGTTTATTTAAACCGATTTTTAACAAGTTTCGGGTGCGGCGTTCATATGTATTTCTTTTGGAAGTCATTTTGAGTCGAGCAACCAAAAGTATTAAATTTTATTTCAATTTTGTCGAAGTGAGAAACAGGTATATGGTTGACAACACGGGTCCGGGGACGACTCGGGTGTTAAAGATGTGGTGTCAGAGCAGTGAAAAAACCAGAAATGGGTAGGTTTTCGAGGCGTTACAGTTATGGTATCAGAGCTTTTACCCAACCAGAAGTGTTGCCGACGAGGATGTCGCACCCTTCGGAAGAGGGGTGAGATTGTGAAGGCGAGAGGGCTTGTCACAATTCCCACACCGCTTGGGGAAAAAGGTAGAGAGTACGGTTAATAGATAGGAAGAGAGTATGTTACGAGTGTAAGAGCCACGGGGTCGAAGTCGTTTGATAGATCTCGTAATACCATTAGCCAATGCATGGTAGTGCTCCTCCAACTAAAAGTATTTTTTAGAGGTCTAGTTGTTTCCTTTTAGACTTACTAGATGTCGTGGTGTACAGGTTTAACGTTACGGTTGGAGAGATGCGTAGGGCTGTAGGTGATATGGATGACGCCATTAGACAGCTTACCGAGTTGGAAACAGCTAGTCACAACAGCTGAAGCGGTTTATAAGTAGTGAGGACCAAGGTCAGTGTAGTGCCCAGACTTCGACGGATCATGGGGGTGATAGGTTGCACAGGCTCAGACTCCCAGTGTTCGACGGATCATCTTCGGACCCACTCACTGCTGAGGAGTGGATTCGAAGTATGGAAGACATGATGAATTACGCCAAAGTAGATAAGCAGGAAAGGATATCCAGTGCGACATTTCGCCTTGCCAAGGACGCTCGATTTTGGTAGGATTCGGTGAAGGCGACCACCGATGTGAAGTCCATGACTTGGGAGGAATTTAAGACGATGTTCTTCAGCAAGTATTTCAGCCACTCGGTCAGAACCAAGAAGATGGTGGAGTTTGCCAAGTTCAGGCATACAGGTACCGTTGCCAAATATGTGAGGCAGTTCGAGCCGCTATCACGGTTTGCTAGTCATCTTGTGAGCCCGAACGAGAACAAAGTGCACCAAGCCAGACATATACATGGGTATGCGGGTAGCTGGAACACGAGGGATGCCTTACGAGGAGGTGGTGGCGAAGGCGCTAAACATTGAGAAGGTTAGGACGAAGCTTCCAAGTTACAGAGAGCTACCTAAAGAACAGCGTAGTAGATATTTTAAAGAACTGTTGCCGCAATCGAGCAGAGATAAGACATCTCAACGAAAGAGCCTGAAGAGGTCCAGTGATAGCTCTAGCATCCAGGGGAGTAACAGGCGATTTCAGGTACAGGACAGTTTCCGGTATGCCCTAAATGTCAAAGTAGTCACCCCGGTGAGTGAAAGGTTGGGTGCAGGGCGATGCTACAGTTGTGGCGAGGCAGGCCACATGTCCAGAGATTGTCAGAAGCCGCGACAAAATCGATGCTTCAACTACAATGAGGTGGGGCATTTTGCTAGGAGTTGCCCGAATTTGAGCAAGGCACCAGTGAGAGTGACACCTAGAGTTTTCGCCTTCATTGAGCCAGATAGTGTCGCCCAGCCCTCGGTGATTTCAGGTAGTATTCTTATTTCGGGCATAGCGGCTTATACCCTTGTCGATATGGGTGCTACTCAATCGTTTGTGCCCACTGCCTTCGTGGTCAAGGCAAACGTGGTGCCCAGCTACTCTGGACAGTTATATGATGTATTGCTGCCGTCAGGGGAGCCCCTATACTGAGATCAAGTGGTACAAGGTGATGTCGTGATAGTGGGAGAAAAATGGTTGTACGCTGATCTGATCATACTCGACATGAAGTGGTATGAGGCTATTTTTGGGATGGATTGGCTGTCTAGACACTATGCCGCGATCGATTGTAGCGCTAGAGAGATCCACTTTCGACTCTCGAGTGGAGAGAGTTGCTCCTTCAAGGCGGGAAAGGATTTGAGTAGGATTTCAGTAGTGTCGTCTATGAGAGCTCAACAGTTGTTACGAGGTGCATGCATGAGCTTCTTGGCTAGTGTCATGGACGCGCAGTTTCAAGGCAAAGCTCAACTACAAGACATCCCTATTGTGTATGATTTTTCAGGGGTATTTCTTGAGTATTTGCCAGGTCTGCCCTCTGACAGGGAAATTGAGTTTGTTATCGACGTATACCCTAGAGCCGAGCGAATGTGCAAGAACCCGTACATGCTGGCGCCTGCTGAGTTGAAAGAGTTAAGGGCACAATTAGAGGAGTTGACGGATAAAGGCTTCATACGCCCTAGTTTTTTGCCGTGGGGTTCACCGGTGCTTTTTGTTAAAAAGAAGAACAGATCTCTACGCATGTGTGTTGACTGCAAGGAACTGAACAAGTTGACGGTGAAAAACAAGTACCCGTTGCCAATGATAGACGACCTGTTTGATCAACTTCCGGGGGCACTGGTGTTCTCAAAAATTGATTTGAGTTCCAGTTATTTTCAGTTGAAGGTTAGGGAGGAAGATGTCCCGAACCCAGCTTTTCGGACGCGATACGGACACTATGAGTTTTTAGTGATGTTGTTCGAACTAACTAATGTCCCAGCTGCCTTTATGGACTTAATGAATCGAGTATTCAGGGTGCAACTGGATAGATTCGTAATAGAATTCATTGATGACATCCTGATATACTCTAAGAGGGAAGATGAGCACTTGAGGATCGTGCTGACGACTCTGGGGCAGCACCGACTATATGCTAAGTTCTCTAAGTGCGAATTTTTGCTAGATATGATCAAATTCTTGGGGCACCTTATCTCTCCTGATGGTGTTTCCGTGGACCTGGCAAAGGTTCAGTTGGTGAAAGAATGGCCATGACCGACCAGTGCCAGCGAGGTACGCAATTTTCTAGGGCTGGCAGGATATTACCGGAGGTTTATCGAAGGATTTTCCAAGATCCTAGCACCTTTGACCCGATTGGCTAAGAAAAACACGATGTGTAGCTTGTCCAATAAGTGCAAGGACAGCTTCCAAGCATTGAACCAGAGGTTGACTACAGCCCCTTTGCTAATACTGCCGGTAGAGGGGGAGAAGTTCAGCATTTATTTCGACGCCTCCAGGATAGGCTTGGGTTGCGTGCTTATGCAAAATGGAAGGGTGATTGCCAATACGTCAAAGCAACTGAAGCCCTACGAGTAGAATTATCCTACAAATGAGTTGGAGTTGGCAGCGGTGGTCTTCGCACTTAGATCTGGAGGCATTATGTATATGGAAAAGAATGCGAAATTTTTTTGGACCACCAGAGTTTGAAGTACATCTTCAGGCAAAAGTAGCTAAACTTGAGACAAAGGAGGTTGCTTGAGCTGCTTAAGGACTACGACCTGAAAATCAAGTATCATCAAGAAAAAGCAAACGTGGTAGCGGATGCCTACTGAGCTAAAGACTGAAGTGGAAGAGTTCGGCCTATAAGTGCTTTCTAATTTTGTAGCTACACTGTCAGCGATGTCGTTGAGGCCGACCATCCTTGACAGAATGAAGCGGGCCCAAGAGAGTTACCCCGAGTGAAATGAATGGAAGGCAGTTATGGAGCCCAATGCTAGCACTGAGCTCAGCTATTCGGAGGATAGGGTTCTGAAGTTTCGGGATAGGCGGTATATCCCGAAGAGTGAAGAGATGAAAAGAGAAATATTGTCCGAGGCTCACTCGTCTCCCTTCTCTGTGCATCTTGGAAACACTAAGATGTACAGAGATTTAAAACAACACTATTGGTGGCCCAATATGAAGCGAGAGATAACCAGGCACGTTAAGACTTATGTAGTATACCAACAGGTAAAGGCGGAGCATCAGAGGCCGTCAGGGAAGCTTAAGCCACTACCTATACCTGAGTGGAAATGGGAGCGGGTCACTATGGATTTTGTGGTCAGATTGCCAAAGACTGCTAAGGGCCACGATGCAATTTGGGTGATTGTGTATAGACTAACAAAGTCGTCTCACTTTTTACCAGTGAGAATGACTTACTCGATGTATCAGTTCGCTCAATTGTACATGCAGTAAATACTCAAACTCCATGGGGTCCCTTTGTTGATAGTGTCAGACCGAGACCACAGTTTTAAGTCTAAGTTTTAGAGAAGTCTACATAAGGCCATGGATACGAAGTTGGAATTCAGCACGACCTTCCACCCTCATACCGACGGGCAATCGGAGTGAACAATATAGATACTAGAAGATATGCTCAGAGTGTGTGCTAGAGTTCCAGGCGGCGTGGAGCCGGTTCTTGGCATTGGTAGAATTATCATATAATAACAGTTACTAGTCTACCATTGGCATGGCCTCGTACGGGGCTTTGTATGGAAAAAAGTGCAGGTCGCCATTGTACTGAAACGAGGTTGGGAAAGAAAAACTTATAGGCACAGAAATACTGCAAGAGATGGTCAACAAGATTGCTATTATAAAGAAGAGGGTCGAGACCGCTCAAAGTCGGCAGAAGAGCTATGCCGATCGGAGGAGGCGGGAACTGTAGTTTGGCGTGGGTGATGAGATATTTCTGAAGATCTCCCCGTTCAATAGAGTCGTCAGGTTTGGGAAGCGAGGAAAGCTCAACCCTCGTTTTGTGGGGTCATTCCCTATTGTGGAAAGGATTGGGAGGACCGCCTACAAGCTTCAACTGCCTTCCTCGATGGATGTCATACATAATGTCTTACATGTCTCCATGCTGAGGAAGTGCATGCGTGATCTTTCTCAGGTGGTTGCACAGCAGGATATAGAGGTACAGCCGACGCTATCTTACGAGAAGAAGCCAGTGGCCATACTAGGATCAGCGGTGAAAGTGTTGCGTAAGAAGGAAATTCCCTTGTTCAATGTTTTATGGCGCAATGATAATGTCTAGGAGACTTATTGGGAAAGGTGGCAGAACATGGATCAATAGTACCCAGAGCTATTTGGTACGTAAATTTTAGGGACAAAATTCTTTTAAAGAGGGGAGGATGTAACACCTTGTATTTTCACGGTACCAATTTTTGGATTGTCGGGACGTTAAATGGTGATATTCGGGTCGGAATGGAGAGTGAAAAATTTGTGAGGTTATGTGGAGATTATTTTGAGGCTAATGGTGGGGAGAAAACTTTAGGAATCTAACCGCGGGTGGTTTGGATGGCCGTTGGATTAAAAGATTAAAATGTGATGGTAAAATTGTAATTAGTTATTATTATTATTATATTTCTTTTCTTATAAAATGTTAATAGTGAGGGGGAGGGATTCGCAGAAACCCTCTCCCCTTCTTTGTTATTTTCTCCCCCACAACGCGACTTTTCCCTTCTGGTTTCTCCTCTTCCCGTGTCGTTCGGCTGGCGGTTGCTTGTGGTTTCCTCCACCATTTCAACGGTTCAAGGTAGGTTTACTTAGTTATGGTTCAATGTTGGTTTAGTGTTGGAGTTGAGGAGAAATTTGGTGGATAGAGATTTGGGGTTTTAGGGTTAGAGTGTTTATTGCGTAGGATATCGATTGTTTTGGGTTATTGAGGATAATTGTGACGGATGGGTGAGGCAGTGGGTGAATTTGAGCAAGTAACTGAGAATGTAGGATTTTAAGCACTAATACGGAACTGGCTGTGAATTTTTGGCCTAACTACAGAAGTTTGCTTTAGAAACCCTATCGATGTGTTGAACTAGATTGTGATTGGAGCATTTGGCCACTAGAATCGGGTGATTCCGATAACTGACACAAACGTTATGCGCGTTTGAAGTTAGGCTGATTTTGAGCCAAGTTGGCTTAGTGAACAATTTGGGTGAGTTCGTGAATTATTGAGCTAGTATGGTGGTTTTAGTTCGTGAGTAGAATATTAGGATGAGTTTTGAAAGAAAACGGTTGCTGTTGTACGTTGAGTAGGTTTTTGGTGAAACGAGCATCACGAAAAATTAGGACGCCAAGTAAGTAGTGTATGCATGTGTTTTGCCCAAGTGGGCTTACACCGAGGAACCTTAGGTTTGTGTTGGTTGATTGTAATGTGCGTGTGTATTGTTTGGCATGCATCATGTTTTTGAAACAGAAACAAAAATGAATTTGAGCATGGTTGTCAAGACCCGGAAGAGGCACTAACAGAAACGCCAGATTAAACGATCCACCTCAGAGAGGTCCACCGTCTAACCTAAGGCTAGTTGCGGAAAATTTTAAAACCAATCCTAAAACTCCTCGAAATGAAAAATGTGAGAATAAAAACAATAGTAGATATACAAGAATTAAAATAATATATGCTAATTATCAGTACAATACCAAATAAATTTCTTACATAGAATAAATATCAAGATAAAAACTCTAGGGAAATCCACAAAATCGAGAGCTAATCAACTTCGGTTCCAGCTCTTCTTTCCTCTACCTGTAGAGGGGGAGTCGTTGGAGTGAGTGACAAACTTAGTATGGGATGTTATACCTACCGCATATCTCATTATGCATGCCCGGTTAAAATCAATGCACGTGTTTTTAAAATTCAAAACTAGTTTCAATATTTTTAAATTCTCTTCTAATTTTCAAAACGATTGATGGGGTTAGTTTCAAAAATACTGTAGATATAGGAAAATAGACCCTCATCAACCATACAATCGCATAAACCAGGTGAACAGTGAAAAGAGAGGTCGCTCAAGGATCCTTCGAGTCATACCACAAAGAAAAGCCACGATAACACCGGCAGGGTCTCATAGGGAGAAGAGAAAAGGTCAACCAAGCAGGAGGGACAAAACCACTCAGCCCTGGGCCATTGCGGATACACGCACAGGAGCACAGCAGGAGGGACACAACCACTCAACCCTAGGCCCCAACGGGACCGCACAATGGACTTATAAACCTGGGGTAGCAACGAACAGACACTGGCCAGGTCGGGTAACGGGGCTAGTAAACCTCAGAGCCCATCACTCCTTCAGCGGGGAGTACCGCACAATAATCAATCGTCCAGGAGGGACACAACGACT
This sequence comes from Begonia peltatifolia, assembly GCA_022433055.1. Classification (NCBI taxonomy): domain Eukaryota; kingdom Viridiplantae; phylum Streptophyta; class Magnoliopsida; order Cucurbitales; family Begoniaceae; genus Begonia; species Begonia peltatifolia. The sequence continues at coordinate 13,908,604 of CM039519.1, read as the reverse complement.
CAGTCCTGGTCTATATCCAAACAAGTGTAGGGAGTACCACGACAACCCTCAAACACGGGTGCGTCTGGGTAAAATCCCCTGATACTCTCAGCATATGGGCTCGGCTAAGAGTGCCAGACGATTATCTCCAGAATCAAACTCCAATGCACATCAGAAAACAATGCGTACGTGAGAAAACCAATGCATGAATAAAACACATATGCATGGCAATATAATAATCTCACGGTAGATCTCAAATCGAGCCCGTCGGCAAGGGCGAGTAAAACATGGCATCTAAACTCAAATAGGCAGTACAGATCCAACAAAACATGAACATGCCTCAACAATATAAAATGCACATGCTTGTAAAATGCCGACGTCAATACTGGTGGTATCCTACCAAAAATAATATACATGCATGCTATGCCAGGTACTACGTAATAAGTATAAGAACCCATAACCCTGTGGCGAGTCCTTTTAGTCTCGGCAGCCGGTGGCTCCTCAGAAATTGCCTCAAACTCAGCAAAATCCTCCAAATCTGAAAATTAACACAAAGAAGGAACCCTGTTAAAGTCTAATAGGGGTCATAAACGATTTAAACGGGAAGCAGGGCAAAAGCAAGCCCAAACGGCTCAAGTCGACTTTTCAGGCGAAAGTCAACAAACCCGTTACAGCCAAATCGGGGTCCGAAACGAAATAAACGTGCAAACCTGGGCGAAAACGGCTCAAAATGGTTCGGTTTGACTTTTTGTAAAAGTCAACGCCAAAGTCAACGGTCAAAGTTGACTTTGAGCTTGGTTCGGGTCGGGTAACACCCGGTTGGGGTCGCCCTGAACCGACTGCGTTGGGTCGGGTCGGGTAACACCCGGTTGGGGTCGCCCTGAACCGACTGTGTTTGGGTAGGGTCGACCCACACCAACTCGGTTCTGATCGGGTCAGACCCGAACTAACTGGATCTGGGTCAGATCCGACGGAACCAATTTTGTTCGGGTCGAACTCGAACCAGTTGGATCCAGGTCGGACTCAACCAGAAAGTGGGTTGGGTCCTGACCCAGCCCAGGCCCAGCTTGATTTCAGCCCAAATCAACTCGACCCAACTGGGATCGGGTCGGGCTTCGCAACTCCTCATTGGGCTCAGGTTGCACCCAGGAGAACCTAATTGGATCTAGGTCGGACCCAACCTTGCCCAACTCGGCCTTGGGCTCGAATCAACTCGGCCCAGGGCCTGAGTCGACTCGGCCCATAGACCGAGTTGACTCGGCCCACAGCCGAGTTCACTCGCTGTCGGCCGAGTCAACTCGACCACCGACGGCTGAGTGCTCGGGGTCGAGAAAATCGCAATTTTTTACCCCTTTTTTTGCCAAATCTCGTTTCTAATGCTCTCCTCACCTTCGATCCGGCTAAATCCTGCCGAAAACAGAAACAAACAACCTAAATATCAGATTTTCCAAAAACCCGAAAACTCGAACATTCAAACTCCGATCTAGAGCGAACGAGAGCTTACCTTCGAAAACGTCATTCACAAACGTTGCTCTACTCTTCGAGACGAAGAGTTTGACACCAAAATCGCTTTTAACGGACGTCGTTTGGATGGCGACGATTCTCTCTCTCTCTCTTCTGCCGAGTAAATGTAAACAATAGGTTTTCTGAAAAGAAAACGTATTGTTTTAAATGAATAAATTTTTATTTTAATTTATTTTCTTTTAAATTTAAATTTAAATTTTATATTAAAATTATTTATTTTATTCATATTAGTTTTACTTAATGAATTTCGATTTTCCGTTTCTTGAATTTTCTTCCAAATAATTATCTCATTAAAATCTAACGTCCTTTACCCAAGAATTAATTTACTTAAATTTATCGATCGCTAACAACAAATTTTATTAAATTTCCTTAAGTTACAAATAGTGCTACGCGTAGCCAAAAATTTATATGCTGCACTATTTTTAAAATTACATATAAAATTTCCAAAAAATTTACACGAAATTTACCCTGAGTAAATTTTTGACGGATTTTACATCTTTTCCACCTTTTTATGAGTTTCGTCCTCGAAATTCGCCTCAACTACTCATCATAGAAAAGGTAAGGGTATCTCTCTGCCATCTCTGACTCCAGCTCCCAAGTAGCCTCTCTCTTCGTGTGGTTCTTCCATAATACCAGAACATACAGAACCTCCCGACGACTGAGCAGCCGAAGCTCACGTCTCAAAATCTGCTTTGGCTCCTCATCGTATGTCGTGTCAGCCTGGATGGGCACCTCATCCCAAGAAATATTGTGAGATGGATCTGAAATGTACTTCCTCAGTTGGGATATATGAAAAATAGGATGTACATGTCTCAACTGAGGTGGTACCCCAGCCTGTAGGCTAACACTCCAATCTTCTCAACAATCCGGAATGGACCGATATATCTCGGGGCTAGCTTACCCTTCACCTCAAATCTGCTGACACCACGGTTAGGATGAACCTTCACAAAGACAAAGTCACCAGCATCAAACTCCACTTCACGTCTCTTCAGGTCGGCATAGCTCTTCTGTTTGCTCTGCACAACCCTTAGTCGTTCACGAATCTGGTGGATCTTCTCGGTGGCCTCTCGAACAATATCCGCCCCAAGACTAAGTCGTTCCTCCTTCTCCGCCCAACACAAAGGAGAACGACATGGCCAGCCGTATAATGCCTGAAAAGGAGAGACTCCAATGCTGGTTTGGAAGCTGTAACAATAACCCGCCTCAGATAGCAATCAATAATAGCCCTATGCTTAGTAAGCCAGTCACAACCAAGAATGACATCGAACTGGCTCATGGGCAGGATGATCAAATCAGTAGAAAAGTTGCAGTCGTCAATAACCACACAGACTGCTCTACATATATAGGAAACTGCACTTCTGTCGCCCAGTGGAGTATTTAAGAATAAAGGAGTCTCTATCTCCTCAATAGATAATACCAGCGACTTAGCAAATAAAGCAGAGATAAAAGAATGTGACGCCCTAGTGTCAAATAATACTCGACCAAAAGTATGAAAAATAAGTATAGTACCGTCGACGACTGCAAGCTGATCAGTCATAGGATAGTACTCTGTCCGGTCCACAGCATAAGACTGACCAGTAACTCCCTTACCCTTATAATCCTGACCACGGCTACCGCCCCTAGAAGTAGATCCTTGGTGCTCCCGGAATCCTTCGGCTTTTTGCCGATGAGGCGGAGGTGGACTCATAGCAAAAGGTTGCCCACTGGGTCGGTATGGTGTATCCCTGGAAGGGATATCGACTGAATGACGACGGGGAGTCTGAAACTGAGTCTCCTGGGTAGGAGGTCGAATCTATCCTCGATCTCGAACTGGCTGGGAGAATGACTCTGAAGCTGAGGGAGTAAACAATGGTGCCCGCGGCTACTGCCCTCGAGCTGATTTAGCGGACAGTCTCTTCGGAGATCACCCGGCTGGCCAAAGGTATGACAAACGTAGGGAGAATATCTGAAACCCCCAAACGAACCACCACTAGACCCAAAAGAGCGGCTTGCACTAAAACCCTGTTCTGTTCCCTACCGTTGGCTCTTCCTGGTCATCTTTCTCCCAGAAGACTGGCTGTCCGACCCGTGATGAGAAGTAGTATCACCCGAGGTATACAACCTTTCTATCCTCAATGCAGCCACATATGGCCCGAGCAAACTGTCATAAAGGTTCAAAGCCGCAGTACGCTTAATGTTAAAATTCAGGCCCTGAACAAACTTGATAATCTGGGCTTCAACACTGACTCCACCAGAATAAGGCAACAGGTGAATAAACCTGTTATAATACTCCGTCACGGTCATGGTCTCCTGAACCAGATCATAATACGCTCTGGTCATCATGCCCCGATACTCCCTACTACTGAGCTGGTTGCAAAAAAGTGAGGTAAACTCAAGCCATCCTATAGTACTAACATCGTACTGGCTGCGAATGGCGGTCCACCAACGCCTAGCTGCCTGCCTCAGAAAATAAGCAGCTATCGTCCCCCGAGACTCTACTGGGGTCTGTAAGGTCTCGAAGTTAAGCTCCATCACTTCGAGCCAGTTCTCCGCCTTTGCTTTATCAGTGCCACCCGCAAAAATCAGTGGGTTAAGCTAATTAAACTCCCTGAAATGAATTCCCACAGAGGCCATCTCAGTAGGGGCTGGATCAGGAGTAACGATCGAAGCTGCAGGTGTAGCCTGAGGTGGAGCCTGAGCCCTGCTCACCAAGTTCCGCAATGCATCCAGAATAGAGGATATAGTGCTAGGGCCCTGATCAGACTTCTGAGGAACTCTCTTCCTAGGTGGCATTTTAGGACTTCTGAAAAACGTAAAATTGTACCGCATTAGCATGCTCATTGCACAGTTAATAAATATATTTTACTAACTGCTCATACTTGCTCTCCACATTCGTCACTAGGAGGATCATTGAACCTTGTGCTCTGATACTAATAAATTTCTGTCACGACCTGAAAGGGGCCCTAACAGAAACGCCAGATTAAACGATCAACCTCAGAGAGATCCACCGTCTAATCTAAAGCTAGTTGCGGAAGATTTTTAAAACCAATCCCAGAACTCGTCGAAATGACAAATGTGAGAATAAAAACAATAATAGATATATAGGAATTAAAGTAATACATGCTAATGATCAGTACAATACCAAATAAATTTCTTACATGAAATAAATATCAAGATATAAACTCTAGGGAAATCCACAAAATGGTAGCCGATCAACTTCGGTTCATGCTCTTATTTCCTCTACCTGTAGAGGGGGAGTCGTTGGGGTGAGTGACAAACTCAGTATGGGATGTTATACCTACCACATATCTCATTATGCATGCCCGGTTAAAATCAATGCACACGTTTTTTAAATTCAAAACTAGTTTCAATATTTTCAAATTCTCTTCTCATTTTCAAAATGGTTGATGGGGCTAGTTTCAAAAATACTGTAGATATAGTAAAATAGACCCTCATCAACCATACAATCGCATAAAATATGGTGAACAGTGCAAAGGGAGGTCGCTCAAGGATCCTCCGAGCCAAACCACAAAGAATGGCCGCGATAATACCGGCAGGGCCTCATAGGGAGAAGAGAAAAGGTCAACCAACTAGGAAGGACAAAACCACTCAGCCCTGGGCCATCGCGGATACACGCACAGGAGCACACCAGGAGGGACACAACCACTCAACCCTAGGCCCCAACGGGACCGCACAATGGACTTATAAATCGGGGGTAGAAATGAACAGACACTGGCCAGGTCGGGTAATAGGGCTAGCAAAGCTCAGAGCCCATCACTCCTTCAGCGGCAGTACCGCACAATAATCAATCATCCAGGAGGGACACAACCACTCAGCCCTAGGCTATACAAATGTGGGGAGTACCACGGCAGCCCTCAAACACGGGTGCGTCTGGGCAAAATTCCCTGATACTCTCAGCATATGGCCCCAGCTGAGAGTGTCAGACGATTATCTCCAGAATCAAACTGCAATGCACATCAGAAAACAATGCGTACGTGAGGAAACCTATGCATGAATAAAACACATATGCATGGCAATATAACAATGTCACGGTAGATTTCTAATCGAGCCCGTCGGCAAGGGTGAGTAAAACATGACATCCAAACTCAAATAGGCAGTACAGATCCAACAAAACATGAACATGCCTTAACAATGTAAAATGCACATGCTCGTAAAATGCCGACGTCAATACTAGTGGTATCCCACCAAAAATAATATACATACATGCTATGCCAGGTATAACGTAATAAGTATAAGAACCCATACCCTTGTGGCGAGTCCTTTTAGTCTCGGCAGCCGGTGGCTCCTCAGTAGTCGCCTTAAACTCAGCAAAATCCTCCAAATCTGAAAATTAACACAAAGAAGGAACCCTGTTAAAGTGTAATAGGGATCATAAATGATTTAAATGGGAAGCCGGGGCAAAAACAAGCTCAAACGGCACAAGTTGACTTTTCAGGCAAAAGTCAATGAACTCGTTACGGCGCAATCGGTGTCTGAAACGAAATAAACATGCAAACCAGGGGGAAAACAGGCTCAAAATGGTTCGGGTTGACTTTTTGTGAAAGTACAGGTCAGCCCGAACCGACTGTGTTTGGGTCGAGTTGGACACTTTTCGGGTCGACCCAAACTGACTCGGTTCGGGTCCGGTCAAACTCCATTTGGGTCGACCCACACCAACTCGGTTCATGTCGGGTTAGACCCGAACTAACTGGATCTGGGTCACGTCAGACCGAACCAATTCTATTCGGGTCGGACTCGAACCAGTTGGATCCGGGTCGGACTCAACCAGAATGTGGGTTGGGTCCTAACCCAGCCCAGGCCCAGCTTGATTTCGGCCGAAATCAACTCGACCCAACTAGGATCGAGTCGGGCCTGGCAAGTCCTCATTGGGCTCTGGTCGGACCCAGCCTGGCCCAACTCGGCCTTGCGCTCGAATCAACTCGGCCCAGGGCCTGAGTCGACTCGGCCTAGAGATTGAGTTGACTCCGCCCACAGCCGAGTTAACTCGCTGTCGGCCGAGTCCACTCGACCACCGATGGCCGAGTGCTAGGGGTTGCGAAAATCACAACTTCTGACCCCGTTTTTTGCCAAATCTCGTTTCTAATGCTCTCCTCACCTTCGATCCGGCCGAATCCTGCCGAAAACACAAACAAACAACCTAAATATCACATTTTCCAAAAACCCAAAAACTCGAACATTCAAACTCCGATCAAGAGCGAACAAGAGCTTACCTTTGAAAAGATCCTTCACAAACGTTGCTCTACTCTTTGAGACGAAGAGTTTGACACCAAAATCGCTCCGAACGGACGTCATTTGGCCGGCGATGATTCTCTCTCTCTCTCTCTCTTTCTCTCTCTCTCTCTACTACCGAGTGAATGTAAACAATAGGTTTTCTGAAAAGAAAACCTATTGTTTTAAATGAATAAATTTTTATTTTAATTTATTTTCTTTTAAATTTTAATTTTAATTTTAATTTCATATTATAATTATTTATTTTATTCATATTAGTTTTACTTAATGAATTTCGATTTTTGGTTTCTTGAATTTTCTTCCAAATAATTATATCGTTAAAATCTAACATCCTTTACCCGAGAATTAATTTACTTAAATTTATCGATCGATAACAACAAATTTTAATAAATTTCCTTAAGTTACAAAGGCGTGCTACGCGTAGCCAAAAATTTATACACTGCACTCTTTTTAAAATTACATATATAAAATCCGTGAAAAATTTACACGAAATTTACCCTAAGTAAATTTTTGACGGATTTTACAATGGTTTTATGTGCGAATGTGAAGTGTGATGTGTGGTGGTGAGTACGATGTGTGTGTGGGCAGCTTGGCTCTGTTGCTGGAGGAACCGGGACAGTGGTGACGTGCTTGGGGGTGTTGTGGCGAGTGCGTCCAGCCTAACCCTAGAATGGCTGCTGCGGTGTGCATGTGGTGTGGTGCAACTACGGCCTCGTTGCTGGAGAAACTGGGACGATAGCGACATGCCAAGGGGTAGTGTGGGGAGTGCGTACAGCCTCACCTTGGAATAGTTATGGTGCATAGAGTAACGCGTGAGTATGTTTTCAGAGCCTCGTGCTAGAGAAAACGAGACGATAGCAACGTGCTAGGGTATGAGGTGGCGAGAGAGTACATCGTCACCATGGTTCAGCCATATCAAGCGGCACCGGTTGTGACAACATGAGCGAGGACGTTGAGACGGCATAGGATAGTATTGCATTGTTGTTTTACATTTCGTATTGCACTCCTTACTGAGCGTTAAGCTTATGTTGTATGTTTCGTGGTGTAGGTGCGGAGTTTTCAGCAGGTGAGTTGCCAGAGCCTACACAGGACGAGTAGGCAGTTGGCGGCATAGTACCGTGTCCTTGCAGGTGGAGTTTGTCGCGGCAACCCAACTCGTGGAGTGAAGCCGGGAGGTAGGTTTATGGAAGTTGTGTTTTGAGAGGTCTATGTCGAGTGTATAAGTTTTGAGCCATAGATGGGTGTGGATTTTGTTAGTCAGGATTGATGTATAGCTATATTTTTAAACTATTTGAAAGAGTTTAATTGAATAATTCAGGTTTCGAATCAGTGGTTTTAAATCGGGGAAGCATGCGTGTCCTTTTTCTTTTGAACTGCAGTTATTTTTAGGCTCCTGGTGTGAAGTGTCGATCGAAATCCATAGTTGTCGACCGGCCAGTGTAAATTGGGATGTGAGGGTCGACCACGGTGTTCGACCTGTGCGGGAAGAGAGCAATGAGGTGTTGACCAGCAACCGTAGGTGTCGATCGGTTGTGTAAAACCAGTGAGGGTGTCGACCGCAGGGTCGACCTGCGCGAGCACAGAGGATCAAAGTGTCGACCTATGAAAGGAGGGGTCCACCGCTCTCTGAGATGAGCGTAGAGGTATCGACCAATGAAGAACCCGAGACAACCTAGTTGTCGACCGGCATTTGCAGGTGTCTACCGATGTCTTTATTTTTACGTTTTAAAAAGTTAAGTTTATGTAAACCGATTTTTAACGAGTTTCCACTACGACGTTCATATGTGTTTCTTTTGGAAGTCGTTTTGAGTCGTGAAACCAAAAGTTTTAAATTTTATATGAATTATGTCGAAGTGAGAAGCGGGTGTATAGTTGACGACCCGGGTCTGGGGACGACTCGGGCATTAAAGATGTGGTGTCAGAGCAGTGAACAAACTGGATACAGGTAGGTTTTTAGGGCATTACAGGTTGACACTTTGATCCCCTATGTCCGTGCAGGTCGATCTTAACGGTCGACATCACTGCCATTTTTATACTGAACGGTCGACACCTATATCCATGGGTCGACATTTACTTCAGCTCTGTCGAACCCCGCGGTCGACACTCACTTTCTATTTTACACTAACCGGTCAACAGATCGACTTTGTCAACACCTTGCACCAGTATATATAAAAATAACACCACTTCATAGAAAACACACGACGAACATTTGCACTATTAAATCCACGAAGTAAAACCTATATTTTTAAAACATAATCTCTACAAGTGATTTCGAAAGAAGATATAATCCCTACTGCAATCTTGACTATAACCGTACCACCCAACCTATATCCTCAAAAATCTATACACAGGTGTTTAACACAAAACGCTTACAAAATTCCACCAACTATCCCTTTATGGTCGTGTTGCCCCAACAAACTGCCTACACGGGTATAGGCGTACACCACCAACTACCATCCTAGGCATGCCTGTCACCTAACAACTCACCGGAACGCTCGTCTTCAACTACACCATAGAACACAAAACATAAGACTAATGCTTAGTAAGTATGGAATATGAATTAAAATTAATGCACAACTCAACCCCTAACACATGCAATTTTTATGCTTGGTTTCGTTTTTGTTTCGTTATCATCTTCCACTTTTCATGTGTCAGTCAAGTAGGCACCAATCCTATCACACAGCCAAACCATGACCCACGGAGCAAGATTAAAGGCACACATCGTGTTCACACACGGGACGGTCGTACAAAATCTCGTCCCAACATCGATCATAGAACCCTCTAGTGCTTTCTCACTAGCACGTTAACGATGAGGCGTTCACAAACCGTGTCATCTTACTTACTTTCATCCATGGGAACCCTTTAGTGCTTTCTCACTAGCATGTTAATGACGAGGCGTTCTCATGCGTGTCATCTTTTCTTATCTGATTACATTTCATATGCACAATTCAAAACATGCTCAAAACTCATTATTTCGTAGTTTAAAACCATGATGCATGACAACACATATGCACACCCAACTGACCAAACAACAAAACCAACAATCAAAACAAACAAACAATGCTACCATTCCATGGTGTAGGCCCGAAGGCAAATCACAAACAGTTCATCACTTACTTGGCGTTCTTGAAATTCTTCGTACTTTGTAACTTTGTACGTTAACTTGGAATACCTATAAAATCACACATTTATCAATTCTAACTCGTTCAATTCATAAATTCCGAGCTTGAAAGTCATAACTAGTACTAAAACCAAAACTCTGCACTAAACCCAAAATCCAACTCAATTTCCGACCAACTTCAGAAATTCTTAACCTCTATAATACTCGTCCGAATCGGACGATCCAAAGTGCTACAGATTCTTTAGGCCGTCTAGTTTCTTATGCTCCCATCCATTTCCTAATTGGACATCCACAACTTGGCCGAATGTGGTCGAATAGACACCGTTCTAAAATTCGTGCACTCGCCTATGCAACTACTCAATTCTTCTCATAAAATCTCGTAATCTACTCCTACTTCTAGCTTAAGCATCAACATGAGGATACAAATTGACTCTACATTCAATTTCCCATATCTCCCTCCTAGGTTTTCACCAAATCACACAATACCCTCACTAACTTCGTTTTTTGTCGCTAAAAACAACTAACACAATAACTATCTACTAAAAACTAAGTAAAACTTACCGAAATATGAAGAAACAGAGAAGAAAGCGGCTGAGCGTCGCAGGAAGAGAATTGTTGATCTTTGCACGGGAGAGGAGAAGAAACAGGGGGAGGGGGGGAGGGTTTCTTGGAATGAGAACACTGACGGTGCTCTTCTTCCTTTTTTTTATTTATTTTATTGTTTTTATCATAATAATACCTAATTACTAAACTTCCCTCAACTATTAACCGTTTAATAAATCTGTTATACAGTCCAATTTTGGTTGTATTCTTAAATTTTTCTCTATTACATTAGCTTAAAAATAATCTTTTACTTAAGGACAGAAATTCTCCGTTATCAATTCTGACCCAAACTCCACCGATTAAAATTACATAAATCCAAAATTAATTCAAACGGAAAATTCTGCGTGTTACATTCGACCTTCCTTACAAAAATTTTATCTCAAAATTTGCTACCTGAATAACTCAGAATAACGATCCATCTTATCATGTTGTCTTTTTCACATTGCCTCTTCCACATTGTGGTTACGCCATAATAGTTTACCAGTGTAATATCCTTGTTGCGTAGTGTCTTCCCTGCATAATCTAAAATTTCCACCGATTTTTCTTTGCACGCTAAGGTTGGCTGTACTTCAATCTTCTTCTAAACCACAATATGCGACGATCTTTGACACACTTTCTTAGTATCGATATGTGGAAAACATTGTGAACGCCTTCCATGGAAGCTGCCAGTTCTATTTGGTACGCAACTCTTCCAATTCTTTTTGTGATCAGTAATGGTACAATGTATCTTGGTTTCAACTTACCCCTACTCCCAAACCTCATTACACCCTTGAACGGTGAAATTTTTAGGAAAACTTCATCTCGTACTTTGAATTCCAATTCTCTTCTTCTTCTATCGGCATAGCTATTTTGCCGACTTTGAGCTTTCAATATCCAATGCCAAATAATCTTGATCTTCTTAGTTGTCTGTTGCACGATTTATGTACCGATCAAGCCGGCTTCACTAATTTCATCCTAATATAGGGGCGATCTGCACTTACTCCCGTATAAAGTTTCATAGGGAGCCATACCTATCGTAGCCTGATAGCTGTTGTTGTACGAGAATTTCACCAAGGGAAAATACTTGCTCCACGAACCTTGGAACTCTAGTACACAGGCTGGTAGCACTTGGAATTACTAGATTCTGAGTTATATGGAGAAAGTTATGAGTGTTTGAAATTGGACAAAAAACTTATATAAAAAAATCCAACAGTTTCTTGTGTATGTGTTAAGTGTTTCAATTTGATATTTTGTTAGGTTGTTTGATTTCCACGGTGAAAGCAAATGGACTCCAAGTTTAATTGCAATGGACCTGATGTAAGTATTCGTGATTTGCTTGGCCGATTTGGCCTACACCAAAAGAATTTCTATTTTCGAGGATTTTATGATTAAGATTGTTTTATTGTAAATAATATGGGTAGTTAGGTTGTTTAAGTTATAGAATGTCTTTTAGGTTTCCATGTATTGTTTTTTATGTTTTTTATAAGTTTAAGCATTATGAACAGTTCATGCATCACGTTTTTTTTTCAAAAATGGCATGAAAACAAATTTCTGCACATGTCTTATGTAAAAAAATTAGCTAATGAAAAGAAATGAATGCACGTAATCCCGGTCATGTCGGGGTGGGGTTCAGAAATGACTATCTCATAGGTGGAGCGTGTTTTTCCCCAGTAGATGGAGAAGGCTATCTAACTGCTTAATCTTCCTTCTCTATCTGGTGAGAGTAAACCCCCGGTGACATCCTGCTATGTAACGAAATGAAATGAAATGACTGCATGTTTTATGAACTGCATATGTACGACATGCATTCACATTTACGTTGACTTGCTGTGCCTTTAGGTCATAGATGTCTCTATGATGTAGGTGAGTTATAAGAAGGTAAGGATGTTTTACCTCAACCAGTGACGTTGTTGAAGAAGGATGGTCGTGGAAGAGCACTTATGGCTGTCTGAGCGTGATTAACCTCTGGGCAATGTGAACGTATTTTAGGGTAATGTATAGAGGTTTGCGAAATAAGGTTAGATATTTAGGTTTTGAATTGTTTTAAATATGTTGATAGAAGAAATGCAAGAGTCTTATTAAACGCTTTTATGTTTAAAGATAGATTGAATCTTTTGGACAGGTGGACCCAGTTTAATGGTAAATGTAGGGGCATGCTGCTCGTTTGTATAAAAAAACGTGAATTTGGAGTTAGGTATGTTGTAGGTGTCTGTAAGAAAGTTTCAGTCAAGTTTTCTGGTGTTAATGTGTCGACCGATGCTGGCATGGGTTGACCTATTTTAGCAGGGGTGACCATCAGGATCGACCCATGGAAACAGAGAAGAATGAGGTGTCGACCTATCTTAGTAAGGGTCGACCTATCTTGTAAGAGATGTCGACCTTTGTTTGCAGGTGTCGACCGATGCAAATAGAGAGAAATAAAGTGTCAACCTATCTTAGTAACGGTCAACCTATCATTGTAAGAGTAGTTGACCTATTTTTGCAGGTGTCGACCGATGTAAAAAGAGAGAAATGAAGTGTCGACCCGTCTCCGCAGGTGTCGACCGATGTAAATAGAAAAGAATGAAGTGTCGACCCATCTTCACAATTGTCGACTGAAACCCCTGTTTTACTGTTTTCAACACTTGAAATTAAGTTTACTTTATACTAGACTTTCACGCAAGAATTATTTTTCTGCTGCAATCGCTTTAATGTTTTTATGATGTTGTTTTAAGGCTACGAATTAAAAAAAAAAAAAGAAACTTTTACGAGATTTTTTTAGGAATAATGTTACGGGACATTACAGTAAGTGCACATTTGCATGCGTTTTAGCCAATTGACCTACACCACAAAGAGTTAGGACAGTGAAGGCTAGATTGAGGAAATTGAAGATTTATAGGTTAAGAGAGTTCTGGTTTGGGTAGAGAATTTAGGTTGTGAGTTATTTATGACAGTTTTTATTATTTATTAATGGATCTGTTTATTAGTGTATTTATATCTTGTTTACAGCATTTAAGGATTATGTATGTGACATGTTTGCATGCATCATAATTTTTCAAATCATAGAAAACAGTTTTATGTATATGTTTTCATGTAAATAGAACAAAAAGAATACAGTAAAGCATAGTACGTAAATAGTCATTATGGGTAGGGAACTAAGTTTGGCGGTTCCGTTAGAGGGACCATCAGTTGTGCCATTCCACTTCCCCTAGAGCAAGGTTGTCATCCCTCCCAAGTGGACAATCAGTTAGGCCATCTCCCCTCTAAAATCAAAACCGCATGACCCATGTTATGCAAGAAAATAAAAAACAGATCAAGTGTATCTTTTACGAGCAGCATTGGATATTCATGAGCATGCATCTTTTATTTGAAATCACTTATTGAGCATTAGGTTCACAACTTTACTTTGCATTATATGTGATATCATCACAAGTGAGGACGTTGATCGTCTATACAATTGACCATGCAGTTGAAGAAGGACGTCCATGGGGTATCCTTGTAGCGATTAGGGCGATTTTGACTTGTGGACAAGTCTGTATGTATTTGATGAATGTGTATAAATAATAGGTTTAGAACTTTTGAGAAATATGAATTTGTGATTTGAAAGTTCTAGTTAAACTCAATTTTTGTTTGAATGTGTTTTGGAAAATAGGTCTAAAATGGTTTTAAAGGCTTTCGTTAGTTCATTTGGAAAAACAATAGGGTTATAAATATTGGGAGAGTTACGTTATTTTAGATTGGATAGGAAAAAAGATACGAGTGGAAAATAGGAGCAAGGACAATCTCCCTCCAAGATGAGGGGGCGATGCATCGCCTCATTATTTGGAGGGAGGCGATGCAAATCGCCCAAGGCTCGTTGCATCGCCCCCGTGGGGTGTTGTATCGCGCCACTCGCTAGAGTGGGGGATACAAGTCGCCCCAGTGAGGTGTTATATCGCCCCACTCACTAGAGTGGGGGATATGAAGTGCCCCTATAGGGCGTTGCATCACCTAGTAGGGCGTTGTATCATCCCACTAGCTGTAAGGTGGGTGATACGTCGACTCTTGGCGATGATTGAACAGTACCCGTAGCGGGTATTGTTCACATTAACTGTGCTGCCCAAGAAAGAAAACGTTTTAACGAAATTTGTATGCACGTTTCCTATGAGGTTTTATAAGAAAATTTTACATGTTTTTAATCCTTTAAAAATGTACGTTATTTGATAAGAATTATCTTATTAAGTTGTACGAAATGTCATGTTTGTGATGATCGAATTACGTGGCGTTACAGACACAATAAAAAACATAACACAAAACATGATATCATGAAAGCAGAACTTAAACTAGTTTAACACCCTAAACAAGTTAACCTGACCTAACATGCTAACATAAAAAAATAATTTTGGACAGGAGACAAGCAAAAGACATGAGAAAAACAGAAACAAGACAAAACAACAAAGCATGAAAAGAACAAAAATAGAACACACTAACGATGCTGATAATAAGGCACTAACTAGGCAGAACTAAAATGTGATTAAGATGTGCTGGTGGTTGAAATAGTAATGAATATGCGTGGCAAAAAACACACTTAACAAAGAAAAAAAAATACAAAAAAATAGAGAAAATCTAGAATGGAAATTTTGTACTATTAGATAAGTGATTATTTCGTGAATAATGGTGGAGAGAGAATTTTAGGAATCTGACTAGAAAATGGGTTGAATGGTCTTTTGATTAAAAGATTAAAGTGTGGAGATGATATAGTAATTAGTTTTATTATTATTATTATTGTTTATTTTATAAACGAAAAATGTTATCAGGGGAGAGGGATCGCAGGAACCCCCCCTTCTCTGTTGTTTCTCCCTCTCCCACCGTGTGGTTTCTCTCCTTCCTGCGGGGGAGCATTTCTTCGATCATCGTTCATCCAACCGATAGTACCCTCTGTTCTTTCTCCTGTTCCAGGTAAGTTTATATAGTTATGGTTGATTTTGTTTTGGTTTAGGAGTTGAGAAGAAATTTAACAGATAGGAGATTTAGAGTTTTGGGATTAAAGTGTTTATTGAGTGTAATGTTGATTGTTGTGTGTTATTGAGGGTAAACGTGATATATTGGTGAGAAATTGAGCGAATTCGAGCGAGAAACCAAAAACGTATAAATTTTAAGCCCTAGAACGGAACGGGCTGTGAATTTTTGACCTAGCTACGGACATCCGTTTTAGAAACCCCTTTTGATGTGTTACTAGGTTGCGATTGGAGCGTTTAGCCGTTGGAATCGACTGATTCCGATAACCGACGCAAAAGTTTTGCGCGTCGAAAATTAGGTTTGTTTTTAGCCGACATAGGTTAGGGAGCAATTTTGGCGAGTTTGTGGAGTGTTGTGCTATTATGGTGATTTTAGTGCGTGAGTACAATAGTGGAATGAGTTTTGACGGGAAGATGGTTTTGTTGTAAGTTGAGCAGGTTTTGAGTGAGACAAGAACCACGGAAAGCTAGTACGCTAGGTAAGTAGTATATGCATGTGATTTGCTGAGATGGGCCTACACTGAGAAACATTAGGTTTATGATGGTTGATTGTCGTGTGTGTGCGTGTTGTTCGACATACATCATGTTTTTGAAACGGGAACGAAAATGAATTTATGCATGGATTTATGTGCGAGTGTGAAGTGCGAGGTGTAGCGAGGACGACGAGTGTGTGGGTAGATAGGCTCCGTTGTTGGAAAAACGGGTACGGTGGCGACGTGCTAGGGTGCGGTGTGGTGAGTGCGTCTGGGTGGCTGCCGCGGTTTGCGTGTGGTGGTATGCAACTATGGCCTCGTTGCTGCAGGAACTAGGACGATGACGATGTGCTAGGGGGTTGTGTGGCGTGTGTGTCCAACCTCAACCTGGAATGGTTGCGGTGCGTAGAGTGACGCATGGGTACTGATTGAGGGCTTCGTTGCTGGAGAAACTGGGACGATGGCGACGTGTCAGGGTGTGAGGTGGCGAGAGAGTCCAACCTCACCATGGTGCGGCCATACCACACGGCACCAGTTGTGACAACATAAGCGAGAACGTAGAAACTGCAAGTGATAGGATTGCATTGTTGTTTTACGATTCATATTGCACTGCTTACTGAGCGTTACGCTTATATTGTGAGTTCCGTGGTGTAGGTGTAGAGATCCTTGGAGGTGAGTTGGCCGAGCCTAGACAGGATGAATAGGCGGTTGGTGGCCTACTACCGTGTGTCGGTAGGTGTAGCTTCTTGCGGCGGTCCGATCCGTTGGCGAAGCTGGGAGGTAGGTTTATAGAAGTTATGTTTTTGAGAGGTCTATGTCAAGGGTGTAGGTTTTGAGGCATAGATAGGTGTCAATGTTAACAGTCGGGATTGATGTATAGGTGCATTTTTGAACTATTTGAAAGAGTTTAAATGTATGATTCAGGTTACAATCGGTAATTTTAATTTGGGGAAGTTTTTGTGTCCGTTTTGTCTTGAAACTACTATTATTTTTGAGTTACAGGTGTGAATTGTCGACCGAAGTTCATAGGTGTGGACCGGTCAGTGTAAATGGGAAGGTGAGTGACAACCGCGGGGCTCGACCGACGCGGGCAGAGAGGAACTAGGTGTCAACTGGCGACTGCTGTTGTAGATCGATCAGTGCAAATTTAGCGAGAGTGTGGACTACGGGGGTTGACCTGTTCAGACAGAGAGGGTCAAAGTGTCGACCTGCGTAAGCAAGTATCGACCACTCGCCGAGCTGAACGTAGAAGTGTCGACCAGTGATTCATACTGTCGACCGGCATGAAGACCCGAGGGGAACGCAGTGTCGACCAGCGTTTGCCTGTGTTGACCGATGGAAACCCGAGACGATTCAGGTGTCGACCGGCGTTTACAAGTGTCAACCGGTCCTTGTATTTCTATGTTAAAAAAGGTGATGTTTATTTAAACTGATTTTAAATGAGTTTTCCGCTGCGATTTTCTTAAATATTTTTTGAGGGCATAGTTTTGAGTCAAAGAACCGAAAGTTTTAAATTTTATACGAATTTTGTTGTGGTGAGAAGCGACATAAGGTTGGCGGCTCGGGTCGGGACACGGCTCGGGTCGGGACACGACTCGGGGGCGTCAAATATGTGGTATCAGAGCAGTGAACGTATCGAAAACGGGTAGGGTTTCGAGGCCTTACAAGGGGCCTGTAACTTGGCACTTCTCCTATGATACAAATTCTCCCATTAAATCAAGGTTGAAGTTGAGCAGTGCCTTCCATTCATGCCAAGTTCCAATTTGTTCCTTCTCGTGGTATAGGATTACAAAATACAATAAATTTAACCTCCTTAGGAATAAATATTCTAAGTTGGAAACTAAAGACATAATTTCGCCATTCGTTTTCCTTTTGAACTGGTGTTTTCCTTATGCTACTGGTGTAAGGTGTCGACTGGTATGCGTAGGTGTCGACCGGACTAAACAAATATCGACCCACATTTACAAGTGTCGATCGGTCCCTTTTTCTTTTATATTTTAAAAAGTGAAGTTTTATTTAAACTGATTTTAGTCGAATCTTCCGCTGCAACGTTTTTAAACATTTTCAAATATATCGTTTTAAGTCAAGAAGCCAAAGTTCTAATTTTTGTAAGAAATTTATCAACGAAATGAGTAACTATACGGTTGGAGACCCAGGTCCGGTGATGACTCGGGGGCACTACAAAGGTGGTGACAAAGCAGAGCGAGTCCAAAAACCGCGTGGGTTTCTGGGAGGCTACAGTTATGGTATCAGAGACTTTACCCAACTACAAGTGTGACCGACGAGGATGTCCGGCACCTTGGAGGAGGGGTGAGATTGTGAAGATAAGAGGGCCTGTCACAATTCCCACACCCATTGGGGGAGAGGTAAAGAAGACGGTTAATAGGTGGGTAGAGGGTATGATACGAGTGTCAGAGTCACGGGGTCGACGTTGTTCGATGGATCTTCTAATACCACCACCCGCTGTATGGGAGTTCTCCACCAACTGTTAGTATTTATTATAACCCTAGTAGTTTTGTTTAAACTTATTAGATGTTATGTTGTACAGGATTAACATCATGGTTAGAGAGACGCATAGAGCGGTGGGTGATATGGATGACGCTGTTAAGCAACTTACAGAGTTAGTCAATCGCCAATATCAACAACTGTAGCAGTTTATGAGTATGGAAGACCAGAGCCAGTCTAGTGCCCAAACTTCAACGGATCGTGAGGGTGATAGGTTGCACAGGTTAAAACTCTAGTGTTTGACGGATCATCTTCGGACCCTGTAACACCCTGTATTTTTGTGGTATCAATTTCTGCATTGTCGGGGTGATAAGCAGCGGGGTTTGGGCCAGAATGTAGAGCAAAAAATTGGTAAGGTTAGGTGGGCGATTAATTCGAGAAAAATTGGCAATAAAGGTTTTTAGAATTATGGCCGAACGTGACTCGAATGACAATGTAACTGAACGGTTAAAGCGTGAGGTCAAAATGATAATTTAAAATAATTATATTAATAATATAACTATTATAAGGGAAGGAAAGGAGAAGAAGAAATCTTCTGCTTCTTCGTTCATTCACCGAGAGAAAGAGAAAGGAAAGGAACTGACGATCTCCCTTTCCCACGATGTTCGACCAATGCCGATATTAGTTTTCCACTCTATTTCAATGGTAAGGTGGATTTTTAGTGGTTTATGGTTTAATTTCGGTTAACAGAAGAGTTTGATTAGAAATTTAATGGATAGGGAATTAGGATTTTAGGGTTGGAGAGTTCGTTTGAGTTATTATCGATCGTTGTAGAATTGTTGATGATAAATGTGATAAATTGATGAGGAATGTGCTGAGTTTTGCTGAAAGTCTGAGGAGGGGGAATTATATACCCTAAGGCCTATTCTGTTTTTGGATTTTCGCCTTACCTGCAGTTAATAGTTTCAAATTCTGTTTTTGTATGTTAAACTAGGTTATGATTGAAGTATTTGGCCATTGTAATAGAGTGATTCTGATGATGGATGCAAAAGTTATGCGCATTGAAAGTTTAAGCTGACTTTGAAGTGAGTTGAGTTAGTGATCAATTTTTGAGAGTTCGTGAAGTGTTGCGGTAGTATGGTAGTTTTAGTGCATGAGTAGAGTATCAGGATGAGTTTTGACGTAAAATGGTTTTGTTGTGGGTTGAGCAGGTTTCTGGTGAAATGAGCACTACAGAAAGCTAGGATGTCAATTAAGTAGTGTTTGCATGTGCATTGCCTTTACGAGCCCACAACATGGGACGGTAGGATGGTATTTTGTGTTTTTCATTGTTTTTTGTTCAATCATGCATCATGTTTTGAAAAATGAACGAAAATGGTTTATTAGCATTGTTTTGAGTAAGTTGTAGTGAGACGCGTGGTGGTTGTACCGCAGATCCTGCTCGGGGAGTGGGCTGGTGCGTCATCAACCGTGGATTCCGCTCAGGGACTGTGCCAACTAGTCTGTCACGCGACGTGTATGTGTTGACGGTAAGGATAGCGGACAGTGGCACCGCGGATCCTGCTCGGGGAGTGGGGCGATGCCTCATCAATGACGGATTTCGCTCGGGGAGTGGGCCGGCTGGGCTATCGCGAAATGATGGATGGTGCCATCGCGAATCCTGCTCGGGGAGTGGGCCGGTGCTTCACCAGTCGCGGATTCTGCTCTAGGCGTTTACCAGCTGGGCTGTCGTGAAATGATGGACGGTGGCACAATGGATCCTGCCCTGGAAGTGGGCCAGTGCATCACCAGCGTGAATTTCGCTCGAATAGTGGGCCGACTGGGTCATCGCGGGCCACGGTTATGTGGATTCTGGGCCTTGTTGTTGAGGAGCCCGGGACGATGGCGACGTGTCAGGGTGTAGCGTGACGTGAGGTTCACCATCATCCTAACCCGGCTGCACAACGCGTCTCGTAATGGTGACAACATGAGTTTGAGTGTAGAGACTGAATGTAATAAGATTGCATTGTCAGTTTTATGTTTTATATTTCACTACTTACTGAGCGTTATGCTTATGTTGTGTGTTCTGTGGTGTAGGTGCAGTGGTTTATGCGGGTGAGTTACGGGAGTCTAGGCAGGATGAGTAGATGGTTGGCAGCGTGCTACCGTGTGCCAGCAGGTGGAGTTTGTCAAGGCGACCTAACCCATGGAGCGAGGCTAGATTGTGGTTCTTTTGGGTTGTATTTTGCAAGGTATAAGTCAAGTGTATAGATTTTGAGGATATAGGTTTGTATGGCACGATTATAGTCGAGATTGGTGAAAGGTTGTGTTTTTGAAACTATTTGAGAAAATATTGTCTTAAAAATACAGGTCTTTACTTCATGGTGTTAAATCGTGGAAGATTTTGCCATCCATTTTCTTCTGAACTGCTGTTATTTTTATACTGCTGGTGCATAGTGTCAACCGAAGTCGATAGGTGTCGATTGGTCAGTGTAAAATGGAATGTGAGTGTCGACCGCGGGTTTCGACCAGTGCAAGCAGAGAGAAAGTAGGTGTCGACCGGTGACTATGAGTGTCGACCAGTTAGTGTAAAATCAATGAGAGTGGCGAATGCGAAGTTCGACCTGTACGGGCAGAGAGAAATGAAGTGTCGACTGGTGACTGTGGGTGTCGACCGGTTGGTGTAAAAGCACTGGGAGTGTCGACTGCGATGATCGACAGGGGAGGGCAAAGAGAATTAAGGTGTCGACTGGCGTTTACAAGTGTCGACTGGTTTGTTTATTTTTATGTTTTAAAAAGTGTAGTTTATTTAAAATAATTTTAATTTAGTTTTCCGCTGCAGCATTATTAAAGATTTTTCTAGGATGTCGTTTTTAATTGAATAACCACAAATTTTATATTTCGTAATAAATTTATCAAGGAAACAAGTAAGTGTACGGTTGGCGACCTGGGTCTTGGGACGACTCGAGGGCATTACAGATGTGGTGTCAAAGCATTGAATGAACCAGAAATGGGTAGGTTTTTGGGGCGTTACAGTCATGATATCATAGCTTTTATCCAACCGGAATTGTGGCTGACGACAATGTCGGGTCCCACAGAGGAGGGGTGAGATTGTGAATGCAAGAGGGGCTGTGACAAACCCCACATTGATTGGGGGAAACGTAGAGGGGACGGTTAATAGGAGAAAAGAGGGTATGGTATGAGTGTCACAGCTACGGAGTCGACGTAGTTCGATGGATCTCCTAATACCACCAGCCGCTGCATGGGAGTGCTCCACCAACTGCAAGTTTTTCTTAGAGGCCTCGTAGTTTTCGTTTATACTCACTATATGTTGTGGTGTACAAGTTTAGTGTTATGGTTATAGAGACGCGTAGAGCTATAGGCGATATGTATGACGCCGTTAGACAGCTTACCGAGTTGGTCAACTGGCAGTCGTAGCAGCTGTAGCGGCTTATGAGTAAGGAGGACCAGTGCCAGTTTAGTGCCCAGACTTCGACGGATCGTGTGGGTGATAGGTTGCACAGGCTCAGACCCCTAGTGTTCGATGGATCATTTTCGGACTTACTAAGTGTTGAGCAGTGGATTCAAAGTATATAAGACATGTTGAACTATGTCAAGGTGGATAATCAGGACAGGGTTTCAACTGTGGCATTTCACCTGGCCAAGGATGCCCGCTATTGGTGGGATACGGTAAGAGCCACAAGAGATGTGAAGGTCATGACCTAGGAAGAATTTAAGGCGATATTCTTTAGTAAGTATTTCAGCCACTCGTTCAATATCCAGAAAATGGTTGATTTTGCCTAGTGGAGACAAACGGGTACTGTGGCCGAGTATGTGTGTAATGGCCCAAAAACCTAACCATCGCTCTGATACCACATCTATAACGCCCCCGAGTAGTCCCCAGACCAGGGTCTCCAACCATATGCTCGCTTCCCATTTCGACAATTTCGTATATAATTTAAAACTTTGGGTTTCTCGACTCAAAACGCGTCATCGAAGATGATTTACGAAAATCAGCAGCGGAAAACTCATTTAAAATCGGTTTAAATGGACTTCACCAGTTTAAAACACAGAAATACAGAGAACGGTTGACACTTGTAAACGTCAGTCGACACTTAGGTCGTATTGGATTTCCCTCGGTCGACACCGCATTCCTCTCGGGTCTTCACGTCTGTCGACACTAGAAATCACCGGTCGACACTTCTACACTCATCTAGGAGAGTGGTCGACACTTGCTTTCGCATGTCGACACTTTGACGCTCTCTGCCCGCACAGGTCGACACTCGCGGTTGACACTATCACTGATTTTACACTGACTGGTCAACACCCACGGTCGCCGATCGACACCTCATTTCCCTCTGCCTGCTCTGATCGAACCCCGCAGCCGACAGTCGTCCTCCAATTTACAATAACCGGTCGACACCTATGGATTTTGGTCGACAATTCACACCAGCAAGCTAAAAAAAATAACAGTAGTTCTACAGAAGAAGGACACGAAAGCTTCTCCGAATTAAAACAACTGATTGGAAACCCGAGATGACCCAGGTGTTTACCGGCATATTCTCCCCACCATTAGCTTCAAAATAAATCCCCACCTAACCTTACAAATTCTCCACTCTCCAATCCTACTCGAATCTCGTGTCTATCATCCTAACAACCCAAAAATTGGTACCGCAAAAATACGGGGTGTTACATCCTTCTCTGCTTAAAAGATATTTGTCCCCAAAATTTACCTATCGAATAACTCTAGGTATTGTTGTTCCATGTCCTGCCGTCTTTCCCAAGTGGTCTCATCCACATTGTGATTGCGCCATAAGACTTTGAACAAGGGAATCTCCTTGTTACGCAACACTTTCACAGCTGATCCTAGTATGACCATTGGCTTTTCCTCGTAGGATAGCGTCGGCTGCACCTCTATATCCTGCTATGTAACCACCTGAGAAGAATCACGTATGCACTTTCTCAGCATGGAGATATGGAAGACATTATGTATGGCATCCATCGAGGAAGGCAGCTGAAGCTTGTAGGCGGTTCTCCCAATCCTTCCCACAATAGGGAAGGGCCCAACAAAACGAGGGTTGAGCTTTCCTCACTTCCCGAACCTGACCACTCCTTTGAACGTGGAGATCTTCAGGAATAACTCATCACCAACGCAAAACTACAGTTCCCGCCTCCTTCGATCGGCATAGCTCTTCTGCCGACTTTGAGCTGCCTTGACCTTCTTCTTTGTAATAGCTATCTTGTCGACCATCTGTTGGAGTATTTCTGGGCCTAATAGTCTTTCCTCACCAACCTCGTCCTAGTACAACGGCGACCTGCACTTTCTCCCATACAAAGCTTCATACGGCGCCATGCCAATGGTAGACTAGTAACTGTTATTATATGAGAACTCTACCAACGGCAAGAACCTGCTCCAAGCCGCCTGGAACTCTAACACACAGGCTCTGAGCATGTCTTCCAGTACTTTTATGGTTCGCTCCGATTATCCGTCGGTCTGAGGGTGAAAGACCGTGCTGAATTCCAACTTGGTACTCATAGCCTTATGCAGACTCCTCTAAAACTTAGACGTCAATCTGGGATTTCAGTCTGACACTATCGACACAGGGACCCCATGGAGTTTGACTATCTACTGCACGTACAACTGAGAGAACTGATCCATCGAGTAGTTCATCCTCATCGGTAAAAAGTGAGACGACTTAGTTAGTCTATCTACAATCACCCAAATTGCATCGTGACCCTTAGCAGTCTTTGGCAGTCCAACCACAAAATCCATATTGACCCGCTCCCACTTCAACTCGGGTATAGGTAATGGCTGAAGCGTCCCCAACAGTCTATGATGTTTTGCCTTTACGTGCTGGCGTACCACACAAGCCTCAGTGTAGTTGGCTATCTCCCGTTTCATATTGGGCCACCAATAGTGTTGTTTCAAATCTGTGTACATCTTAGTGCTTCAAAGATGGACAGAGAAAGGAGATGAGTGAGCCTCGGATAATATCTTTCTCTTCAGCTTTTCATTCTTCGGGACATACCACCTATCCTGAAACCTCAGAATCCCATCGTTCGAATGGCTGAGCTTAGCAATAACATTGGCCTCCATACCTGCCTTCAGTCCACTGCACTCGGGGTCATTCTCTTGGGCCTACTTAATTCTGTCAAGGATGGTCAGTCTCAACGATATCGCCAACAACATGGCTGCCAAATCCGAGACCACTTATAGGCTGAATTGCTACACCTCAGTCCTTAGCTCGGTGGGCAGTGTTAAAACCATAGCAGACATCAAAGTCGACACTCGGTTTAAGGCGTCTGCTACCACGTTTGCTTTTCCTGGATGATACTTGATTTCAAGGTCGTATTCTTTAAGCAGCTCAAGCAATCTCCTTTGTCTCAAATTTAGCTCTTTTTGCGTGAAGATGTATTTTATACTCTGATGGTCCGAGAACACTTCGCATTGTTGTCCATATAAATAATGCCTCCAAATCTTAAGTGCGAATACCACCGCTGCCAACTCCAAGTCGTGCGTAGGATAATTTTGCTCGTATAGCTTCAGTTGCCTTGAAGCATAAGCGATCACCCTTCCATTTTGCATCGGCACGCAGCCCAAGCCTACCCTGAAGGCATCGCAATAAATGCTGAATTTCTTCCCCTCTACTAGCAATACTAGCAAAGGGGCTCTAGTCAACCTCTGCTTCAACACTTGAAAGCTATCACGAAAGATAACATGCACCAAAAATTTGATGCTATCCAACCAAAATTAGCACTTAGAGAACTTAGTATATAATTGGTGCTGCCCCAGAGTTGTTAGCACGATCCTCAAATGCTCTCTATGCTCCTCTTCACTCCTTGATTATATCAAGATGTCATTGATGAACACTACCACGAATCTATCTTGTTGCTCCCTGAATACTTGGTTCATCAGGTCCATAAAAGCAGCTGGGGCATTATTCAGTCCAAACGACATCATTAAAAACTCATAGTGTCCATATCGCGTCCGACAAGCTGTCTTCGGGACATCTTCTTCCCTGACCTTCAACTGATAATAACCGAATTTCAAATCAATTTTAGAGAACACCCGTGCCCCTTGAAGTTGATCAAACAAGTCATCTATTCTTGGCAACGGGTATTTATTCTTCACCGTCAAGTTGTTCAGTTCCCCATAGTCAACACACATGCATAGAGATCCATCCTTTTTTTTTAACAAAAAGCATCGGTGCTCCACACGGCAAAAAAATAAGGCGTATGAAGCCCTTATCCGTCAACTCCTCTAATTGTGTCCTTAACTCCTTTAGCTCAGTAGGCGCCAGCCTGTACGGGTACATGCACACTGCCTCAACCCCAGGGTATACGTCAATAACGAAGTCAATTTCCCTATTAGGGGCAGACCTGGTAGATCCTCAAGAAACACCCCCGAAAAATCCTGCACGATGGGGATGTCTTGGAGTTGAGCCTTGCCTTGAAGCTGCACGTCCATGACACTAGCCAAGAAGACTATGCATCCATCTCTTAACATCTGTTGGGCTCTCATAGACGACACTGCCGGGATTCTACTCAAACCTTTTCCTGCCCTAAATGAGCAACACTCTCCACTTAGGAGCCGAAAGTGGATCTCTCTGATCTTGCAATCTATTGTGGTAAAATGTCTAGACAGCCAATTCATCCCCAAAATAGCCTCATACTATTTCATGTCGAGTATGATCAGATCCGTGGACAACCGTTTTCCTCCCACTATCACAATATCACCTTGTACCACTTGATCTGAGTATAGCTGCTCTCCCGACGACAACAATACATCATAGAACTACCAGAGTAGCTGGGCACTAGATTTGCCTTGACCACGAATACAGTGCACACAAACGAGTGAGTAACACCCGTATCGACAAGGGTACAAGCCGACATGCCCGAAATAAGAACAATACCTGAAATCATCGATGGCTGGGCGGCATCGTTCGGTCCTATGAGGGTGAAAACTCTTGGCGTCACTCTCGTTAGGGCCTTTCTTAAATTTGAGCAACTACTAGCAAAATGCCCCACTTCATTGCAGTTGAAGCACCGATCCTGTCGCAGCTTCTAACAATCTTTGGACATGTGGCCTGCCTTGCCACAGTTGTAGCGTCGAACACTGGGGGTCTAATACACTCACTAGGGTGACTCCTTTGGCATTTTACGCATACCGGAAACTACCCGGGTCCTTGAGACCGCTTGTTGCTCCCCTGGCTGCTGAAGCTATCATTGGACCTCTTCAGGCCCTTTCGCTGAGACGACTTCTCTCTGCTCGATTGTGGCAACACTTCCTTGAAATACCTCTTAGGCTGTTCTCTAAGAAACTTTCTGTAACTGAGAAGCTTCGTCCTAGCCTACTTATGTCCAACGCCTTTGCCGCCACCACCTCGTCATAAGGCACCCCTCGAGTCCCAGCTATTCGCATACTCATATATATGTCCGGCTTCAGGCCTTGTACAAATTGGTGCACTTTGTTCTCGTTCAATCTCACGAGATGACTAGTGAACCAAGATAGTGCCTCAAATTGACTGACATATTCGGCCGTTGTACCTGTCTACCTCAACTTGGCAAACTCCACCATATTCTGGGTTCGGACCGAGTGGCTAAAATACTTGTCAAAGAACGTTGTGTTAAAATCCTCCCATGTCATGTACTTCACATCGGTGGTCGCTTTCACCAAACCCCACCAAAATTGAGCATCCTTGCTAAGGTGGAATGCCGCACTAGATACCCTGTCCCGTTCCTCTACCTTGGCGTAATCCATCCTGTCTTCCATACTTCGAATCCACTCCTCAGCACTGAGTGGGTTTGAAGATGATCCGTCGAACACTGGGGGTCTAAGCCTATGCAACCTATCGCCCTCACGATCCGTTGAGTCTGGACATTAGACTAGCCCTGGTACTCTCTACTCATAAACCACTACAGTTGTTGTGATTGGCAGTTGACAAACTCGGTAAGCTGTCTATTGACGTCATCCATATCGCCTACAGCTTTATGCGTCTCTATAACCATAACGCTAAACCTGTACAACACAACATCTAGTGAGTCCAAACAAAACTACAAGGGCTCTAAGAAATACTTACAGTTGCTGGAACACTCACATGCATCGGCTGGTGGTATTAGAAGATCTTCAAACGACGTCGACCCTGTGGCTCTTACACTCGTAATGTACCCTCTGCCGACCTATTAACCGTTCCATCCACCTTTCCCCCTAAGTGGTATGGGAATTGTGACAAACCCTCTCACCTTCACAATCTCACCCCTCCTCCGAGTGGCCCAACATCCTCGTCGGCCACACTTCTGGTTGGGTAAATGCTCTGTTACCATATCTGTAACGCCACAAAAACCTACCCGTTTTCGGTACGTTCACCGCTCCAATACTACATCTATAACGCCCCCGAGTCGTCCCCAGACCCGGGTCGCCAACTATACGATCGTTTCCCATTTCGACAATTTCGTACAGAATTTAAAACTTTTGGTTTCTTGACTCAAAACGACGTCTTCGAAGATTATTTACGAAAAGCCGCAATGGAAAACTCATTTAAAATCAGTTTAAATAGACTTCACAAGTTTAAAACACAGAAATACTGAGACCGGTCAACACTTGTAAACGCCGGTTAACACTTGGGTCATCTCGGGTTTCCATCGGTCGACACGGGCAAACGCCGGTAGGCACTGCATTCCCCTCGAGTCATCACATCGGTCGACACTGGAAATCATCGGTCAGATAGGAGAGTGATCAACACTTGCATTCGCAAGTCGACACTTTGACCCTCTGTGCCTGTGCAGGTCCACCCCCGCAGTCGACACTATCACTAATTTTACACTGACTGGTCGACACCCACGGTCGCTGATCGACACCTCATTTCCCTCTGCCCGCCCCGATCTAACCCCGCGGTCGACACTTGTCCTTCAATTTACACTGACCGGTTGACACCTATGGATTTCGGTCGACACTTCACACCAACGAACTAAAAAGAATAACAACAGTTCTACGGAAGAAGGACACGAAAGCTTCTCTGAATTAAAACAACCGATTGCAAACCTGAATCATTCATTCAATCATTTCCAACAATTCCAAAATGCACCTATATATCAATTTCGATTACGGACTCCCAAACCCATCTATGCCTCAAAACCTATACACTCGACATAGCCCTAACCAAAACACTACTCCCAAAAATCTACCTCCCTGCGTTACTCCACGGATTAGGCTGCTGTGACAAGCTCCACCTGCCGGCACATGGTAGTACGCTGCCAACCGCCTACTCGTCCTGTCTAGGATCCGGCAACTCACTTCAGAGATCTCTCCACCTACACCGCGAAACACACAACATAACCCTAACGCTCAGTAAGCAGTACAATATGAATCGTAAAACAACAGTGCTATCCTATCACATGTATGTTCTACATTCTCGATCATATTGTCACAACCAGCACCGCGTAGCACGGCAGCACCATGGTGAGGCTGTACTCTATCACCACCTCACGCCGTGACACGTTGCCATTGTCCTGGTTTCTCCAGCAACGAGACCCTCAATCCATACCCACGAGTCACTTTGCGTAATGCAACCATTCTAGGGTGAAGCTGGATGCACTCGCCACACCACCCCCTAGCACGTTGCCATCGTCCCAATTCCTCCAGCAACGAGGCCATAGTTGCACACTACCACACGCACGCCGCGGCAGCCATACCAAGGTGAGCCTGGACGCAATCGCCACACCACACCCTAGCACGTCGCCACCGTCCTGGTTTCTCCAGCAACGGGGTCTAGCTACCCACACACCCATTGTCTTTGCCACACCTCGCACTTCACACTCGCACATAAATCCACACACAAATTCATTTTTGTTCCCGTTTAAAAAAATAGTGCATGTTCAACAATACACTCCCACATCACAATCAACCCACACAACCTAACATTCCTTGTTGTAGTCGTACCTCGGCAAAACATATGCAGACACTACTTACCTGGCGTCTTAGCTTTTCGTGGTGCTCGTCTCACCCAAAACCTGCTCAACCTATAACAAAACCATCTTCACGTCAAAACTCATCCCACTACTCTATTTATGCATTAAAATCACCACACTAGCTTAACACTTCGAACACTCACCAAAATCGTTCACTAACTATTCGGCTCCGAAATCTACCTCGTTTTTGCCGTGCATAACTTTTGTGTCGGTTATCGAAATCACACTATTCCAGCGGCTAAATGTTTCAATCGTAACCTAGTTTAACCTACCATAACAAAACTTAAAACCGTTAACCGTAGCTAAGGCAAAAACCTAAACAAAGTAGGCTCTAGGGTCAAAATCACCCCCTTTCACGGCCATTCCGCAAAAACTCTGTACGACATTCACCACTCTATCACATTTATTTTCAACAACCCACAACAATCAACATTACACTCAATAAACAACTCTAATCCTAAAACTCCAACTCTCTATCCACCACATTTCTCCTAAATTCCAACACTAAACCAACATTAAACCATAAACTACTTGAACTTACCTTAATCGGTAGAAATGGAGGAGAAAACCACAACAAATCACCGGTAAAATCTTCACGGGAAGGAGAGTAACTGAAGTAAAACGTGTTGTGGGTAGGGAAGAAAATAACAGAGAAGAAAAAGGGGAGAGGGTTTCTGCCGATTCCTCTCCACCTTCTTCTTATAAAAAAATAAAATAACTAATTACCTTTTTGCCCTCAAACTTTAATCTTTTAATCTAACCGTTATTCAATCTGCTTACAATCGAATTACTATAATTTTATCCCTACCATTAGCCTCAAAATAAATCCCCACCTAACCTTACAAATTGTTTTTATCCAATTCAACCCGAATCCCGCCATTTATCATCCTGACAACCAAAAAATCGGTACCGCAAAAATACGGGGTGTTGGAATGTGAGACGGTTTGAGGCGCTGTCTCGGTTTGCCGGACATTTGGTGAGCTTAGATAAGAACAAAGTACACCAGTTCGTGCAGGGATTAAAGCCAAACATATACATGGACATGCGAATAGTAGGGACACGAGGGGTGCCCTATGAGGATGTTGTGACCAAGTCATTGTACATCGAGGAAGCGGGAATGAAGCTTTCAAGTTACAGAGAACTGCCTAAGGAACAACCTAGGAGATATTTCAAAGAATTGTTGCCAAAATCGAGTGGAGAGCAGTCGTATCATCGAAAGGGCCTGAAGAGGTCTATTGACAACTCTTGCAACCTGGGGAGCAACAAGCGACCTCAAGAACCAGGACAGTTTCCGATATGCCCTAAGTGCCAGATAAGTCACCCCGGTGAGTGCAAGATGAGCTTGGGGTGATGTTTCAACTGTGGCAAGACGGGCCACATGTCTAGAGATTGTCTGCGGTTAATTTGGTGCTTCAACTGCAATGAGATGGGGCATTTTGTTAAGGATTGCCCAAATTTGAACATGGCTCCATCAAGGGTAGCACCGAGTGTCTTTGCCCTCATTGAGCCAAATGATGCCGCCCAACCATCGATGATCTCAGGTAATATTTTATTTCGGGCATGGCAGCTTCGTGGTCAAGGCAAATATAGTGTCCAACTATTCTGGGCTATTTTATAGCTCGTTGTTGCCGTCAGTGTAGCGCCTCTGCTTAGATCGTGTGATATAAGGTGATAGTGTGACAGTGAGAAGATTCCTCTTGACTTGAGGACGTGAGGGTTAGATTATGGGGTTATAGTTAATCCAACTAAGTTTGTGAAATGTAGGCGCAAGACTATATTTCAAGACGACACATAACTAACCCTTATTATTAAACAACAAAGGGAGCGGTAAATGGGAGAGTGAAAATATATATGCCCTCGAGTCGTCCCAAGACCCAGGTCGCCAACCGTACACTTACTTGTTTCCTTGATAAATTTGTTACGAAATATAAAATTTGTGGTTATTCAACTAAAAACGACATCCTAGAAAAATCTTTAATAATGCTGCAGCAGAAAACTAAATTAAAATTATTTTAAATAAACTACACTTTTTAAAACATAAAAATAAACAAACCAGTCGACACTTGTAAACGCCAGTCGACACCTTAATTCTCTTTGCCCTCCCCTGTCGATCTTCGCAGTCGACACTCCCAGTGCTTTTACACCAACCGGTCGACACCCACAGTCACCAGTCGACACTTCATTTCTCTCTACCCGCACAGGTCGAACTTTGCATTCGCCACTCTCACTGATTTTACACTAACTGGTCGACACTCATAGTCACCGGTCGACACCTATTTTCTCTCTGCTTGCACAGGTCGAACCCCGCGATCGATACTCACATTCCATTTTACACTGATCAATCGACACCTATCGACTTCGGTTGACACTATGCACCAGCAGTATAAAAATAACAGCAGTTCAGAAGAAAACGAATGGCAAAATCTTCCACGATTTAACACCATGAAGTAAAGACCTGTATTTTTAAGACAAAATTTTCTCAAATAGTTTCAAAAACACAACCTTTCACCAATCTCGACTATAATCGTGCCATACAAACCTATATCCTCAAAATCTATACACTTGACTTATACCTTGCAAAATACAACCCAAAAGAACCACAATCTAGCCTCGCTCCATGGGTTGGGTCGCCTTGACAAACTCCACCTGCCGGCACACGGTAGCACGCTGCCAACCATCTACTCATCCTGCCTAGACTCCCGTAACTCACCCGCATAAACCACTGCACCTACACCACGGAACACACAACATAAGCATAACGCTCAGTAAGTAGTGAAATATAAAACATAAAACTGACAATCCAATCTTATTACATTCAGTCTGTACACTCAAACTCATGTTGTCACCATTACGAGACGCGTTGTGCAGCCGGGTTAGGATGATGGTGAACCTCACGTCACGCTTCACCCTGACACATCGCCATTGTCCCGGGCTCCCCAACAACAAGGCCCACAAGCCACATAACTGTGGCCCGCGACGACCCAGCCGGCCCACTATTCGAGCGAAATTCACGCTGGTGATGCACTGGCCCACTCCCAGAGCAGGATCCATTGTGCCACCATCCATCATTTCACGACAGCCCAGCTGGTAAACTCCTAGAGCAGAATCCGCGACTGGTGAAGCACCGGCCCACTCCCCGAGCAGGATCCGCGATGGCACCATCCATCATTTCGCGATAGCCCAGTCGGCCCACTGCCCGAGCAAAATCCGTCATTGATGAGGCATCGCCCCACTCCCCGAGCAGGATCCGCGGTGCCACTGTCTGCTATCCTTACCGTTAACACATACACGCCGCGTGACAGACTAGCTGGCACAGTCCCTGAGCGGAATCCACGGTTGATTACGCACCAGCCCACTCCCCGAGCAGGATCTGCGGTACAACCACCACGCGTCTCACTACATTTTACTCAAAACAATGCTAATAAACCATTTTCGTTCATTTTTTAAAACATGATGCATGATTGAACAAAAAACAATGAAACACACAAAATACCATCCTACCGTCCCATGGTGTGGGCTCGTAAAGGCAATGCACATGCAAACACTACTTAATTGACATCCTAGCTTTCCGTGGTGCTCATTTCACCAGAAACCTGCTCAACCCACAACAAAATCGTTTTACGTCAAAACTCATCCTGATACTCTACTCATGCACTAAAACTACCATACTACCGCAACACTTCACGAACTCTCAAAAATTGCTCACTAACTCAACTCACTTCAAAGTCAGCTTAAACTTTCAATGCGCATAACTTTTGCATCCATCATCAGAATCACTCGATTACAATGGCCAAATGCTTCAATCATAACCTAGTTTAACATAAAAAAACAGAATTTGAAACTATTAACTGCAGGTAAGGCAAAAATCCAAAAACAGAATAGGCCTTAGGGTATATAATTCCCCCTCCTCAGACTTTCAGCAAAACTCAGCACATTCCTCATCAATTTATCCCATTTATCACCAACAATTCTACAACGATCGATAATAACTCAAACGAACTCTCCAACCCTAAAACCCTTATAATAATAGTAACTTCATTCTTAGACAAGACGGTGGATTACTAACAAAGATTGTGAAACGGGTTTAGTTTATCAGTGAAAATTTAGGGACTTAGAAATTTTAAATTTTTGTAATTTGTTGAAACAAATGTTACTCGAGAATATTTAGAGTTATATTTTAACGATGATGCTAAGTATGAGTTTGGAAGTTAAGAATTTGGATGAAATTTTGTTTAGAAGGATGTAGGGAAGAGATTCAGTTAGGTGATTTCAGATATTGGGGTTATAGATAATTGAATAGAATTACTATTGGGTTGAACCTGAGACCGTAAGAATTTAAAGAGATTTGGAGCAACAGTGTAGCATAGTCCACAACAAGTTTGTGAACAATAAAATTTTTGGACGAGTCAATGTGAGGAAGCGGAAAGAGTGTTTAGAAATGATTTAAGTAAAAAAAAAGCTTAGAATGGTTCAAGTATGAAGCCTGTAGTGATGATTGGGGTAAGGAAGTTAGGGTTTGTTCGAATTATAGCCGAGGGAAGGTAGATGTGGAGTTAGAATGGAAACCTTAGAGAAGTTGGATTATAACTGGTTAAATTAATGAACAGTTGAGTATAAAGTACATAATTGATTTGTGGAATTGGATAGTGCTTGATGCATAGTCAAGCATGTAAATAGTAAGATTGAAGATAGCAAACGCAATCAATGGACCAAAGTTGGAATTTAATTAAGGTAATAAAGTATTTTTGAAGAACTCCCTGTATGAGAGAGTTGTCAGGTTAGGGGTTTTAGAGGAGGTGTTTTGAATGATTTTTGTGACGTGTGTATATAGGCCATATATATGAGCCTCACATTGCTCTATGTTGTGGATTTTCGAAATTATTCATTGATGGATTTTTTGTATACAAATTATGATCTAGAGAACTAGGAGATTGAAATCTTAATGGAGGAATCGCTAAAGTTTTCGAATATAGATAGGAACCCGGAAGTTATTAGATGGGATGAACTTGAGGATATGTAAGATAGGTGAAGAATGAAGTTAAACGCGAAGACGTTGAAGAACTAAGCACTTAAAGTAGATTTGATGTTGCTCGGAGAGATAGCCTAAATACAAGATGGTGGATTTTGTGGTGTCGATGTCGTGAAAGTATCATTGCGCAAATTTTGGGGACAAAATTTCTTTTAAGAAATGGAGGATGTAACACCCCTTATTTTCGTGATATCGATTTCTGCATTGTAGAGCTGGTAAGCGGCAGGGTTCGGGTAAGAATGGAGAGCATAAAATTTGTAAGGTTAGGTGGGGGATTAATTTGAGCTAAAGGACAATAAACTTTTGTAGAATTCTGGCCAAACGCGACTCGATTGATTGCGTAACTGAAAGGTTAAAGCGTGAGGTCAAAATGGTAATTTGAATTAATTATATTAATAATATATTTATTATAAGGGAAGGAAAGGGGAAGAAGAAATCTTTCCCTTCTTTGTTTGTTCACCGAGAGGAAGAGAAAGCAAGGGAACCCCATCTGCGTCAATCTCCCCTTATGTTGTGTTCCGTGGTGTAGGTGCAGAGATTCCAGCAGGCGAGTTACGAGAGCCCAGGCAGGATGAGTAGGTGCTTGGGGTCGTGCTACCATGTGCCGACGAGTGGAAGTCGTCAAGGCGACCCAATTCGTGGAGTGAGGCTAGATGGTAGTTCTTTTGGTTTGTATTTTGCGAGGTATAAGTCAAGTGTATAGATTTTGAGGATATAGGTTTGTATGACACTATTATAGTCGGGATTGTTATAAGGTTGTGTTTTTTATACTTCTTGAGGAAATTTTGTTTTAAAAATATAGTTCTTTACTTCATGGTTTTAAATTGTGGAAGATTTCACTGCCCATTTTCTTCCGAACTGGTGTTATTTTTGTATTGCTGATGCAAAGTGTCGACCAAAATCGATAGGTGTCAACCGGTTATTGTAAAATGAAATGTAAGTGTCGATTGCGGGGTTTGACCTATGCGGGCAGAGATAAATGAGGTGTCGACCGGTGACTGTGGGTGTTGACCAATTAGTGTAAAATCAGTAAAAGTGTCGAACGCGGGTTTCGACCTATGTGAGCAGAGAGAAATGAAGTGTCGACCGGTGACTGTGGGTGTCGACCGGTTGGTGAAAAATAAGTGGGAGTGTCGACCACGAAGATCGACCGGGGAGGGTAGAGAGAATTAGGTTGTCAACCGGCGTTTACTGGTGTCGACCGGTTTCTTTATTTTTATGTTTGAAAAAGTTAAGTTTATTTTAACTGATTTTAATTGAGTTTTTCGCTGCAGCGTCCTTAAAGATTTTTCTAGGATGTCTTTTTGAGTCGAGGAACTTAAAGTTTTAAATTTTGTAAAAAATTTATCGAGGAAACAAGTAAGTGTACGGTTGGCAACCCTGGTCCAGGGACGACTCGGGGGCGTTACAGATGTAGTGTCAGAGCAATGAATGAACCGGAAACGGCTAGGTTTTCAAAGCATTATAGACCCACTTAGTGTTGAGGAGTGGATTTGACGTATGGAATAAATGATGGATTAC
This sequence comes from Begonia peltatifolia, assembly GCA_022433055.1. Lineage (NCBI taxonomy): Eukaryota > Viridiplantae > Streptophyta > Magnoliopsida > Cucurbitales > Begoniaceae > Begonia > Begonia peltatifolia. Next base: position 13,872,778 of record CM039519.1, on the reverse strand, counting down.
GCCAAGGTTGACGATTAGGACAAGGTATCTAGTGCAGCATTCCACCTTGCCATGGATGCCCGATTTTGGTGGGATTCCGTTAAGGCAACCACCGATGTGAAGGCCATGACATAGGAAGAGTTTAAGACGGTGTTCTTTGATAAGTATTTTAGCCACTCGGTCAGGACCTGAAAGATGGTAGAGTTCGCCCAGTAGAGACAGATGGGTATCGTGGCCGAATATATGAGGCAATTTGAGGCACTGTCACGATTTGCTAGGCACCTGGTGAGCCTGAACAAGAACAAGGTACACCAATTTGTACAGGACCTGAAGTAAGACGTATACATGGGCATGCGGTTAGCTGGAACACGAGGGGTGCCTTACAAGGACGTGGTGGCTAAGATGAAGCTTCGAGAGCTACCTAAGAAACAAACCAGGACATATTTCAAAGAATTGTTGCCACAATCAAGCGGAGAACAGTTGTCTCAGCAAAAGGGTCTGAAGAGCGCTAGTGCCATCTTTAGTAGCTAGTGGAGCAACAAGCAGCCTTAGGGAACGGTGCCAGTGTGCCCTAAATGTTAGAGGAGGTATCTTGCTGAGTGCAGTGTAGGTGCGGGGTGATGCTACAACTGTGGTGAGACGGGCCACATGTCTAGAGATTGTCTGAAGCCACGGCAGAATAGGTGCTTCAACTGCAATAAAGTGGGGCATTTTGCTAGAAGTTGCCCGAATTTTAACAAGACCACAGTGAGGGTGGCGCCGAGAGTCTTCGCCCTCATTGAGCAAGATGATGCCGCCAACCATCTGTGATCTCAAGTAAGTATTCTTATTTCGGGCATGGCAGCTTATACTCTAATCGATACGGGTGCTACGTATTCATTTCTGTCTATTGCCTTCGTGGTCAAGGTAAATGTAGTGCCCAGCTATCTTGGGAAGTTGTATTATGTGTTGTTGCCACCGGGGGAGTGTCTATGTTAAGATCAAGTGGTAGAAGGTGATATTGTGACAGTGGGAGAAAATAGATTGTACGCTGATCTGATCATACTCGACATAAAAGCGGTATGAGGCTATTTAGGGAATAGATTGGCTGTTTAGACATTATGCCACGATAGATCGCAAGACCAGAGAGATCCACTTTCGGCCCCCGAGTGAAGAGAGTTGTTCCTTCTGGGCAGTAAAGGGTTTGAGTAGGATTTTGGCAGTCTCGTCTATGAGAGCCCAACAGTTTTTACTAGGTGGATTCATGGACTTCCTGGCTAGTGTCATGGACACGCAGTTTCAGGCCAAGGAACAACTCCAGAACATCCCCATTGTACAGGATTTTCTGGGGATATTTCTTGAGTATTTGCCAGGTCTGCGCCCTGATAGGGAAATAGAGCTTGTTATCAACGTGTACCTTTGGGCTGGAAAAGTGTGCAAGAACTTGTACAGGCTGGTGCCTACCGAGTTGAAAGAGTCAAAGGCGCAATTAGAGGAGTTAATGGATAAGGGCTTCATAGGCTCTAGTTTCTCGCCGTCGGGTGTGCCGATGCTCTTCGTTAAAAAGAAGGACGGATCCTTATGCATGTGTGTTGACTATAGGGAACTGAATAAGTTGACAGTGAAAAATAATTACCCGTTGCCAAGGTTAGACGATTTGTTTGATCAAGCTCAAGGTGCACGAGTTTTCTCTAAAATTGATTAGAGGTCCGGTTACTATTAGTTGAAGGTTAGGGAGGAAGATGTCCCGAAGACAACTTTCCGGACGCAATACGGGCACTATGAGTTTTTAGTGATGCCGTATGGACAAACTAACGCCCCAGCCGCCTTTATAGACCTGATGAGTCGAGCATTCGGGGACCACTTGGATAGATTCGTGATTGTAACACCCGGGATTTCTGTAAATTGATTTTCAAAAATTCCTATTGGTAAACGGTAAAGTTTCTGTCGGAATCGATAACAAAGAATTTGTACTAGTAGATAAAATATTATTTCAAAACTAATGCAGAAAACAAAATTTTAGGAATTTGAACGGAAACGGACTGAATAGTCGTTTGGCTAAAATATTTAAGTGTGATAGCAATATAGTAATTAAGTTATTATTATTATTATAAAAAATAAAATAAAATAAATAAAGTCATAAAGAGGGATAACATGGAGGGGAGAAGATCATGAAATCCTCTCCCTCTCTGTTTCTCCTCCCCCTCGCCCGCATGAAGGAAGGATGAGATAGCCTCCTCTCGGTGATCAGACGTTCGACCAAAGATTTCTACTCAATTCTCTACTCCATTTCAACGGTAAGGTAGATTCTAAGTAGTTAATGGTTTAGATTTGGTTAGTGGTAGAGTTTGTTGAGAAATTTGATGGATAAAGATTTAGGGTTTTAGGGTTGAAGTGTTCATTGAATTTATTATTGATTGTTGTGGGTTATTTATAATAATTGTGATGGATTGGTGAGTAATTTGTTGACTTTTGCTAAAAGACCAAGAATGTAGGATTTTAAGCCCCAAAACCTACTTTGTTTCAGATTTTCGCCCTAGCTGCGGTTAATTATTTTAAGTTCTGTTTTGGTATGTTAAACTATGTTATGAGTGGAACATTTAGCCTTTGAAATCAAGTGATTCCGACAACCGACGTAAAAGTTATGCTCGTTCGAATTTAGATTGATTTTTGGACGGAATTTGGATTAGCGAGCCATTTTAGTTTAGCTTTGGTGGATTGAGTTAGTAGCCGTAGTTTTTAGTGCGTAGAATGAGTTGTGAGATGAATTAGGGTGAATTGCTTATATGATAGGTTTAGCCCGACAAAGTGATAGAAACGAGCACCACATAAGGTAAGGATGCCAGGTAAGTAGTGTGTGCATCTGCATTGCCCTTACCGGCCTACACTATGGGACGATGGGGTGCTATTGTGTGTTTTGCATGTTTTTGTTTAGTCATCCATCATGTTTTGAAAAGCGTAACGAAAATGAATTTTAGCATGATTTTATTTGCAATTGTGAATTGTGATGTGCGGCGGTGAAAACAATGTCCGTGTGGACAGCTTTGGCCCCGTTGCTCGACGAACCAGGATGGTGGCGAAGTGTCAGGGGGTGGTTTGGCGAGTGCGTCCAGCTTCACCCTTGGATGGCTGCTGCGGTGAGTGTGTGGTGGGCAACTATGGCTCCGTTGTTGAAGGAACTGGGACGGTGGCAACGTGCCAGGGGGTGGTGTGGCGATTGCTTCCAGCCTCCCCTTGGAATGGTTGCGATATGTGGAGTGACATGCGTATACGATTTCAAAGCCTCGTTGCAGAAGCAATCAAGACGATGACGATGTGCTAGAGGGTGAGGTGGCGAGAGAGTACAGCCTCGCCATGGTGCGGCTGTACCATGCGGCACCGGTTGTGATAACAAGAGTGAGAATGTATAGACTGCATGTGATAGCATTCCATTTGTAACACCCGAGAATTCTGTGATTTAACTTTCGAAAATTCATATTGGTAAACAGCAGAGTTTTTGTCGGAATTGAGAGCGTAGAATTTGCATTAGTGGGTAAAAGATTATTTCGAGTCTAATGGAGAAGAGAAAATTTTAGAAAACCGACCAAAAACGAACTGAATAGCTATTTGGCTAAAGGATTAAATTGTTAGGGCGAAATACTAATTAGTTTATTGTTATTGTTATTGTTAATTTAAAAAAAAAAAGGCGAAAGAACATCAGTTTTTAAACTGATGATCGGGGGTTTCTCGCAAGAAACCCCCTTTGCTTGTTTCTCTCCCGCGAGAGTGAGAATCGCAAGTCAGCGATCATTGTTCGCCACTCCCCGCGTTCTTTTCTTCTGTCCACGTACAGAGCACGGTCCGTCTTTGTCTCAGGTAATCTCTTCCTCTCCTTCCCTCTGTTGATTAGTAATCTAGGGTTGAGTTTTGGCTTAAATTTCTGCAGTTTTGTGCTAGGATTTAAAACGCTTAATGTGAGAACTAACGGTTCAGAGCGGGCGAGGTGAAGGAGTTCTGAAAATTGAAAAATGTTCGAGAGGGGGGG
>CM039519.1:13838585-13860824 GCA_022433055.1 Begonia peltatifolia | reverse complement strand
AAAACGGTCCATTGGTTTGGTTTGGCCGAATACCAGCTCAACGTTCGGATGCGCATAACTTTTGCGTCCGTCAACGGAATCAAATGATTCAAGTGGCTAAACGTTCCCTTAGGAATCTAGTTTAACATCCCAAGACGGATTTTAAATTGGTAGGCCGCAGATAGGCGAAAAATGCCAATAACCGAATCTGCCATTTTATTAAAATTTCACATTTTCACTTCCCTTCAACCAAAACTCACTCCCAGCTAGTTATATGCATCAAAATGGCTATGCTACTCTCACACGTCGAATTTTCCACGAAAGACGGTCACTAATTTGACTTAAACCAAAATCTCGCATAAACTTCCGACGCGCATAACTTTTGCGTCGGATATCGGAATCGAACGATTCCAGCGGCCACACGTTCCTCTAACAACCTATTTTTTACCCGCAAAATAGAATTTAAAACGATTAACCAAAACTAGGCCAAAATGTCCAAAAACAGAATCTGCTTCTAACCTAAAAATAGCCGAAAATTTAAATTCGATCCAATTTCGCAAATTCCTTCACCAAGCAGCCGCATTCTAGTCCATTATGCATAACTCATAACAATTTCGAAGCTTCTCGATCAGAAAGCTCGAATGGCAGTAAAATTTCCCTGGGTTTCCTCTCGAAACCAGCGCACTACCAGCTCTCCCCTCCCCCACCCTTTATCCTTTCTGCAATTCCTCCATACCATGGAACAACAAGCCGAGGTAGGAACACAGGTAGCCTACATCTTCGGCCACCACTGTTAGAGGAGGAACAGGGGACATTCCCACCTCTCCTCGGCCGGGTTTGGGGCAGAAATGCCGAGCCCCTAGCGCGCCCATCCCAGCCCCCCTCACACCAGGAACCGAGCTTAAACCAGGCGAGAGTTCGGAAGTAACCGAACTTCCCACTTGCTGGCGGAAAAACGAAAAAGGCAGGGCAGTTTACCTTGGGTCTTCGACGCGGGAATGGCTGGGTTACAAGTCGTTCCCGGTTTGTCGGAGCCCTTTATCCACGTCGATTGCTGAAATCCTTCTCCTCCGGTCGTCGGCCGTCGTCGGAGCTCGAATCTCTCCCCCTCTCCCGCGTTTCCTTCTCGGCTCCCTCTCAGGTGAGTGGTGAAGACAGCCGAATGGCTTCTTCCCGAAGCCATTCGGGTGTTTAAAAAAATTTTCTTTTTTTTTTATTAATTTTTTTTTTATTTTTAAATAATAAAATACAAATTACCGAATTGCCCTCACGTGCTTCAATCGTCCAAAATTTCGTAACTTTCTCGACTTCCCGACTTTAAATTCCGAAAAACTTCGCAAAAGTAGGCTCCGAGTCTTATAATTCAAATCTTTCCCGTTGAAATATTTCTCAAAACTCCGACCGGGATTAAACTAAAAATTCCAAAAATTAAAGATAAAATTCGAAATTCCCGGGTTATTACATAAATTTTATGAATTAATTATTCAATTAAGAACTAATGGTAGTCAAGGATAAAAATATAATATGAAAGGTTAACGGATCTTATACCTGGCTCTATTACGAATATTAATGGAGGATTAATACATATGTAATGACTATATCAATGGACATTACTTTGAGTAAATATACTCTATAGTTCTAAGAGTGCAACTCTAGGTATTTAGTGGAATTGCTCTAGAGTTAATAATTGTGTTATTTAATATAAAGAGTTTATATTAATTAACAAATATTATTGGAGCTTAGTGTACGGTTGGCGATGATTTAGTGTACGGTTGGCGACCCAAGTCAGGAGATGATTCGGGGGCGCTGTAGGGGTGGTGTCAAAGAAGAGAGCAAACTGAAAACGATTAGGTTTTTGGGGGCTACAGAGATTGTATCAGAGCATTGAGTAGTAGTAATTAGCGTATCGGGAACCGTGATGGTTTTTGAGGCGCTACATGATGTGAATTGGTAAGTGATAGGTTGAGCTTGACGAAGTGATAGAAACGAGTACCACGGAAAGCTAGCATGCCTCGTAAGTAATGTTTGCATGTGAATTACCCTTACGGGCCTACACCATGGGACGATAGGGTGGTATTGTGTGTTTTGTATGTTTTTATTCAGTCATGCATAATGTTTTGAAAAGCGTAACGAAAATGAATTTGAGCATGGTTTTACGTGCAAACATGAAGAGTGACAGGTGGTGGTGAGAATGATATGTGTGTAGGCAGCTTTGTCGTCGTTGCTTGAGGAACCGGGACAGTGCCGACATGCTAGAGGGGTGGTGTGGCGAGTGGATCCAACCTCCCCCTAGGATAGCTGCTGCAGTGTGTGTGTGGTGGTGGCCAACTTTGGCCCCATTGCTAGAGTAACCGGGACGGTGGTGATGGGTTTGGCGAGTGCGTCCAGCCTCACCCGGTAATGTTTACGTTGACGCATGTGTACGGTTTGAGGGCCTCGTTGCTAAAGGAACCGAGACGATAGCCACGTGTAAAGGTGTGAGGTGGCGAGAGAGTTCACCTTTACCATGGTGCGACTATACCACGCGGCACCGGTTGTGACAACACGAGTGAGAATGTAGAGACTGCATGTGATAGGATTGCATTGTTGGTTTTACGCTTCATATTGCACTACTTACTGAGCATTATGCTTATGTTGTGTTTTGTGGTGTAGGTGCAGAGATTTCTCCTGGTGAGTTACGAGATTCGAGGCAGGAAAAATATACTGTTGGCGGCGTGCTACCGTGTGCCGGCAGGCGGAGTTCATCATGGCAGTCCAACTTATGTAGTGAACCCGAATGGTAGATTCTGAGAGTTGTGTTTTGTAGAGCCTATGTCGAGTATATAGATTTTAAGGCATAGGCGGGTTGAAAATTTATAATCGGTATTGGTGTATAGTTGTGTTTTGAAACTACTTGTGGAAAGTTTGCCTAAAAATTACAAGTATTTACTTTGTGGTTTTAATGGTGGATGTTTTTGCCGTTCATTTTCTTTTGGAACTGGTGTTTTCTTTATGCTACTGGTGCAAGGTGTCAATTGGTATGCGTAGGTGTTGACCGAACTAAACAAATGTCGACCGCAACGGTTGACCTACGGGGGACAGAGAGAAAGAAAGTGTCGATCGGTGTCTTTAGTGTTTACCGGTTAGTGTAAAAATGGTTAGAGTTTCGATCGCGGGGTTCGACCAGGGGTTACAAAGAGAAATAAAGTGTCGACCTGTACCTTTAGGTGTCGACCGGTTAGTGTAAAATGGTGAGAATGTCGACCGCAGGGTTCGCCTGGGTTCAGACATAGAGAAATAGAGTGTCGATTGGTGAAGACAATGTCGATCGCTCCGTGTAATGAGCATAGAGGTGTCGACCGCGAGGTTCAGCATGGGGCGGGCAGAGAGAATTAAACGTGTCAACCAGCGTTTATACATGTCGACCGGTTACTTTTTCTGTTGTGTTCTAAAAAGTGAAATTTTTTTTAAACTGATTTTAGTCTAGTCTTCTGCTGTGACGTTTTTAAACATTTTCAAAGATGTCGTTTTAAGTCGAGTAACCAAAGTTCTAAAATTTTGTAAGAAATTTATCGAGGAAATGAGCAAGTGTGCGGTTGGCGACCAAGGTCCAGAGACGACTTAGGGGTGCTACAGAGATGGTGATAGAGCAGAGCAAGTCGGCAACCGCGTGGGTTTCTAGGGCGCTACTGTTATGGTATCAGAGCCTTTACCCAACAAGAAGTGTGGCCGACGAGGATATCTGGCTACTTGGAGGAGGGGTGAGATCGTGAAGGCAATAGCGCCTGTCACAATTCCCACACCGCTTTGGGGGAAAGGTAAAATGGATGGTTAATAGGTAAGAAGAGGGTATGCTATGAGTATCAGAGCCACGGGGTCGACGTCGTTCGATAGATCTTCGAATACCACCACCAGCTGCATGGGAGTGCTCCAACAACTGTAAGTATTTCTTTGAACCCTAGTAATTTCATTTAAACTTACTAGATGTTGTGGTGTACAGGATTAACGTCATGGTTAGAGAAACGCGTAGAGCGGAGGACAATATGGATGACGCTGTTAGGTACGGAGTTAGTCAAACGCCAGTCTCAACAATTGGAGCAGTTTATGAGTAGGGAGGACCAGGTCCAATCTAGTGCCCAAACTTCAACGGATCGTAGGTGTGATAGGTTGCACAGGCTAAGACCCCTAGTGTTCGACGGATAAATTTCGAACCCACTCAGTGCTCCAAAATGGATTTGAAGTATGGAAGACATGATGGATTACGCCAAGGTCGACAATCAAGACACGGTTTCCAATGGGACATTCTACCTTGCCAAGGATGCCCCACTTTGGTGGGATTCGGTGAAGGCAACCACTAATGTAGAGGCCATGACATGGGAAGAATTTAAGACGGTGTTCTTTGGCAAGTATTTTAGTAACTCGGTCAAGACCTGGAAGATGTTGGAGTTTGCCCAGTTGAGACAGACGGGTACCGTGGTCGAATACGTGAGGCAATTTGAGGCACTGTCTCAATTTGCTAGTCAACTGGTGAGCCTGAATGATAACAAGGTACACCAATTTGTACAGGGCCTGAAGCTTGACGTATACATGGGCATGCAGATAGCTGCAACGCAAGGGGTGTCTTATGAGGATGTGGTGGTGAAGGCCTTAGACATTAAAGAGGCCAGGACGAAGCTTCACAGTTACTGAGAGCCGCCTAAGGAGTAGCCAAGGAATTTTTTCAGAGAGTTGTTGCCTCAGTCAATCGGAGGGGAGTCGTCTCAGCAGAAGGACATGAAGAGGGCTAGTGACAGCTCTAGCAGCCAGGGGAGCAATAAGCGGCCTCAAGAACATGGGTAGTTTCCGGTGTGCCCTACGTGTCAGAGGAGTCATCTGGGCGAGTGCAGGGTAAGTGCGGGGCAATGCTACAACTGTGGTGAGACGGACCACATGTCCAAAGATTGTCAGAAGCCACGACAGAATTGGCGCTTCAACTGTAATGAAGTGGGGTATTTTGCTATAAATTGTTCGAATTTGAGCAAGGCCCCAGGAAGGGTGGCGCCGAGAGTATTCGCCCTCATTGAGCCAGATGATGCTGTACACCCATTGGTGATCTTAGGTAGTATTTTTATTTCGGGCATGGCGCCTTATACTCGAGTAGATATAGGTGCTACACATTCGTTTGTGTCTACCTCGTTCATGGTAAAAGCAAATCTAGTGCCCAGCTATTATGGGCAGTTGTATGATGTGTTGTTGCCGTCGAGGGAGCATCTATGCTCAGATCAAGTGGTACAAGGTGATATTGTGACAATGGGAGAAACACAATTGCACGCTAATCTGATCATAGTTGACATGAAGAGGTATGAGGCTATTTTAGGAATGGATTGACTTTCTAGACATTATGCCACGATAGATTGCAAGACCAGAGAGATCCACTTTCGGCCCCTGAGTGGAGAGAGTTGCTCATTCAGGGCGGGAAAGGGTTTGAGTAGGATTTCGACAGTGTTGTCTATGAGAGCTCAATAGTTGTTACGACTTAGATGCATCGGCTCACACTTCGCTATCACCGCCCCCTGCGGCGCCCCCGAGTCGTCCCTGGACTGAGGTCGCCAACCGTACACTTACTGTAACAGCCTGAAAACCCACTTGATCCTCGGCTCACACTTCACTATCACTGCCCCCTGCGGCACTCCCGAGTCGTCCCTAGACCTAGGTCGCCATCCGTACACTTACTGCTCATCTCGACAGAATTCGTATAAAATTTAAAATTTTTGTTACTCGACTTAAATCAGCACTCCTTAAAAACGTTTAGACTTGTTGCAGCGGAAAACTCAACCAAAAATCAGGTTAAATGACGCATCACTTTTCAAAACATTTAAAAAAATGAGGTACCGGTTGACACTTGTAAACGCTGGTCGACACCTTAATACTCTCTGCCTCATCTTGGTCGAACTTTGCAGTTGACACTTTTATGCATATATGAAAAGTGGTCAACACCTGCCTTAGGCGGTTGACCATTCAATTCTCTCTGCCCGCACAGGTCAAATCCCGCGGTCGACACTTTCATAGATTTTACACCAACCGGTCGACACCCAGAGTCACTGGTCGACACTTCATTTATCTCTGCCCGCACAAGTCGAACTCTGCAGTCGACACTCACATCCCATTTCACACTGATCGGTCGACACCTACAGACTTTGGTCAATACTTTGCACCAGCAGTATAAAAATAATAGCATTTAAAAAGAAAGCGGACGATGAAAACTCCCACGATTAAAATCACGAAGTACAGACCTATAGTTTTAAGATAAAATTTCCTCAAGTAGTTTCGAAAGACAACTATGGACCAATCCTGACTATTAACGTAATAAACCTATACTTTCAAATTCTATACACTTGACTTGGATTCCACAAAATACAACCCCCAAACTTACCATCCGACTTCGCTCCACGGGTTGGGCCGCCATGACGAACTCCACCTGCCGGCACATGGTAGCACGCTGCCAACCGCCTACTCATCCTGCCTTGGCTCTCGTAACTCACCAGCAGCAATCTCTGTATCTATACAAAAGAACACAACACAAGCGTAACGCTCAGTAAATAGTGCAATATGGAACGTAAAAGAGACAATGCAATCCTATCACATGCAGTCTCTACACTCAAGCTCATATTGTTACAACTGGTGCTGTGTCGTACAACCGCACCCTAGTGAGGCTGGGCTCTCTTGCCACCTAACACCCTGGCACGTCGCCATCGTCCCGGTTCCTCCAGCAACTAGGCTCAAACTATACACACGCGTCACTCCACATGTAAGATTTCGTATTGTCGCGATACCAATTTTTGAGTTTTTTGGACGATAAACGACAGAGTTTCGGTCGGAATAAAGAGCGGAGAATTGGCATTATTAGACAAAAGATTATTTCGGGACCTATAGTGAAGAGAAAATTTTAAGAATTCGATCGGAAAAGGACTGAATAGCCATTGGATTAGAAAAATTAAAGTGTTAGCGCAAAATAGTAATTAGTATTATTATTATTATTTAATTTATAAAAAAAATAAATATATGTTATCAGGGGAGAGGATCGGCATAAGCACCCCCCCCCCCCCCCCTTCTCAGTTGTTTTTCCCTCTCCCATTGAGCGGTTTCTCTCCTTCATGTGGATGAGCTTTTCTTCGACGATCGTTCGTCCAGCTGATAGTACCTCTGTTCTTTCTCCTGTTCTAGGTACGTTTTTGTAGTTATGGTTGATTTTGTTTTGGTTTTGGAGTGGAGGAGAAATTTGACGGATAGGAGATTTAGGGTTTTGGGATTTGAGTGTTTATTGAGTCTAATGATGATTGTTGTGGATTGTCGAGGATAAATGAGATAGAGTGGTGAAGAATGTACTGGGTTTTGCAGAATGGCCGTGGAAGGGGGATTTTGACCCTAGGGCCTACTCTGTTTTTGGATTTCTGCCCTAGCTGCGGTTAACTATTTTAGATTCTGTTATGGTAAGTTAAACTAGGTTACGATTGGAACGTTTAGCCGTTGAAATTGTGTGATTCCAATAACCAACGTAAAAGTTATACGCGTCAAAAGTAAGGTGGATGTCGGAGCCGAGATAGGTTGGTGAGCAATTTTGGCAAGTTCGCAAAGTGTTGCGCTACTGTGGTGGTTTTAGTGTATAAGTAGAGTAGTGTGATGAATTTTGATGGGAAGATGGTTTTTGTGGTAGGTTGAGTAGGTTTCGGGTGAGACGAGCACCACGAAAAAGCTAGGACGCCAGGTAAGTAGTGTGTGCTTGTGTTTTGCCCAGGTGGGCCTACACCGAGGAACGATTGATTTAAGTTGATTGATTGTGATATGCGTGTGTTTTGTGTGGCATGCATCATGTTTTTGAAATGAGAACGAAAATGAATTTGTGCATGGATTTATGTGCGAGTGTGAAATGCGAGGTGTAGCGAGGACGACGGTGCGTGGGTAGCTAGGCCCTGTTGCTGGAGAAATTGGGACGGTGGCGACGTGCTGGGCTGCGGTGTGGCGAGTGCGTCAAGCCTCACCCTAAGATGGCTGCCGCGGTGTCCGTGTGGTGGTGTGCAACTATGGCCTCATCGCTGGAGGAACCGGGACGATGGCGACGTGCCAGGGGGTGGTGTGGTGAGTGTGTCAAGCCTCACCCTGGATGGTTGCGATGCGTAGAGTGACGTGCGAGTACAGATTGAGGGCCTCATTGCTGGAAAAACTAGGACGATGGCGACGTGCCAGGGTGTAAGGTTGAGAGAGAGTTCAGCCTCACCATGGTACGGTCGTACCACGTGGCACGGGTTGTGACAACATGAGCGAGAATATAGAGACTACATGTGATAGGACTGCATTGTCGTTTTATATTTCATATTGCACTGCTTACTGAGCGTTAGACTTATATTGTGTGTTCCGTGCTGCAGGTGCAGAGATCCCTAAAGGTGAGTTACAGGAGCCTAGACTGGACGAACAGGTGGTTGGCAGCATACTACCATGTGCCGGCAGGTGGAGTCCGTTAAGGCGATCCGACTCGTTTGGCAAGGTGAGACGGGGTCCTTGATAGTGAGTTTTATGTAGTCTATGATTAGCGTATAGGTTTTGATGCATAGACGGGTTTGGGTGTCTATAATCGGGATTGATGTATAGATGTATTTTTGAACTATTTGAAAGAGTTTAACTGTATGAATCAAGTTCCAATCGGTTGTTTTAATTTGAGGAAGTTTTCGAGTCTGTTTTCTTTTGCAATAGCTGTTATTTTTGGGTTGTTAGTGTCAAGTGTCGACCGAAGTCCATAGGTGTCGACCGGTCAGTGTAAATGGGACAGTGAGTGTCGACCGCAAGGTTCGACCGACACGAGCAGAGAGGAACTAGGTGTCGACCGGCGACCACGGGTGTCGACTGGTTAGTGCAAATTCAGTGAGGGTGTCGACCGCGGGGGTTGACCTGCGGGGGCAGAGAGGGTCAAAGTGTCAACCTACGTAAGCAAGTGTCGACCACTCGCCGAGCTAAACGTAGAAGTGTCGACCGGTGATTCCTAGTGTCGACCGATGTGATGACCCGAGAGGAATGCGGTGTGGACCTGTGTTAGCCAGTGCCGACCGATGGAAACCCGAGACGACTCAGGTGTCGACCGGCGTTTACAAGTGTCGACCGATCCTTGTATTTCTATGTTAAAAAGGTGAAGTTTATTTAAATCGATTTTAAACAAGTTTTTTGCTGCGGTTTTTCATAAATGAGTTTCGAAGGCGTCGTCTTGAGACAAGGAACCGAAAGTTTTAAATTTTTATACGAAATTTTGTCGGGGTGAGAAGCGAGCGTACGGTTGGCGACCCGGGTTCGGGGATGACTTGGGGGCGTGAAAGATGTCGTATCGGAGCAATGAATGTACTGGAAACGGATAGGGTTTCGGGCCGTTTCACCACACACCGCAACCATTGTAGGGCGAGGTTGGACGCACTTGCCAGACAAGCCCCTGACACGTCGCCTGCGTCCCGGTTCCTCCAGCAATGGAGCCATAGTTGCCCACCACCACACACACACCGCGGGAGCCATCCCAGGGTGATGCTTGATGCACTCGCCACACCACCCCCTGGCACGTCACCACCATCCCAGTTTCTCCAGCAACAGGGTCATAGCTGACCACACACACATCATTCTCACTGCCGCGCATCACACTTCACCTTCGCACGTAAAACTATGATCAAATTCATTTTCGTTCCGTTTTCAAAACATGATGGATGTCAAACAATACGCACGCACATCACAATCAAACAATATAAATCTTAAGGTTCCACGATGTAGGCCATCTTGGGCGAAACAAATGTATATACTACTTACACTACTTGCCTCGCGTCCTAACATTCCGTGGTGTTCGTTTCCCCAAAAATCTGCTCAACCTATGGCAAAACTGTTTTTCCATCAAAACTCATCTCAATACTCTACTCACACACTAAAACCACCATACTAGCACAACACCTCACGAACTCGCTAAAATCGCTCACTAACCCAACTCGGCTCAAAATCAGCTTAAACTTCCAATGCGCATAACTTTTGCGTCTATTACCGGAATCACTTGATTCTAGAGGTCAAACGCTCCAATCATAACCTAGTTTAACATACCGCAACATAATTTAAAACAATTAACTGTAGCTAGGTTAAAACTCCCAAAAACATAACTGAATTTCACACTAAATGCCCGAAATTCTCATTCTCGGTTTCTTAACAAAACTCACTCAATTCCTCCCCAATCTATCACATTTACTGTCAACATTTCTACAACAATCGATAATAACTCCAACGAACTCTCCAACCCTAAAACTCTAATTCCCTATCCATCAAATGTCTCATCAAATTCTTCCGTTAATCAAAACTAAACCATAAATCACTAAAAATTTGCCTTACGGTTGAAATAAAGTGGAAAACTGAGATCGGCGTTTATTAAACGTTGTTGGAAGGGGAGATCGTCACAGGAGGGCTTCCCTTCCTTTCTTTTCCTCTCGTTGAAGGAATGAAGAAGGGGAAGATTTCTTCTTCCCCTTTCCACCACTTATAATATTTATATTATTAATATAATTAATTGAAATTACCATTTTGACCTCACACTTTAACCGTTCAGTTACACTATCATTTGGGTCGCGTTCATGCAGAATTCTATAAACTTTCATGCCCATTAGCCTCGAATTAATCGCTCGCCTAACGTTATAAATTTTCCACTCTCCATTCCAACCCGAACTGCGTCGCTTATCGCCCCGACAACCTGAAAATCGATACCACGAAAGTACAGGGTGTTACAACCATTGTACAAGAACGCGTATAGATTGGCGCCTATCGAGTTCAAAGAGTTAAGGGCACAATTAGAGTTGATAGATAAGGGGTTCATACGCCTTAGTTTCTCGCCGTATGGTGCATCGATGCTATTCGTTAAAAAGGACGGATCCCTATGCATGTGTAATGACTATAGGGAACTGAATAAGTTGAGAGTGAAGAATAAGTACCCGTTGTGAATGATAGATGATTTGTTTGATCAGCTTGAAGGTGCACAGGTGTTCTCTAAAATTGATTTGAGATCCGGTTACTATATGTTGAAGGATAGGGAGGAAGATGTCCCAAAGACAGCTTTCCAGACGCGGTACGGGCACTATGAGTTTTTAGTGATGTCGTTCGGGCAAACTAACGCCGCAACCGCCTTTATGGACCTGATGAGCTGAGTATTCAAGAAGCACTTGGATAGATTCATGATATTGTTCATTGATGAAATCCTCATATACTCTCGGAGTGAAGATGAGCACATAGAGCACTTGAGGATCGTACTGACGACTCTGGAGCAGCACCGACTATATGCTAAGTTCTATAAGTGTGAATTTTGGCTGGATAAGGTCAAAATTTGGGGCAAGTCATCTCTCGTGATAGTATTTCAAAGGATCGGTGAAGGATCAGTCTGTGAAAGAATGGCCACGATCGACCAGTGCCAGCGAGATACATAGTTTTTTGGGATTGGCAGGATACTATCGGAGATTTATTGAGAGATTCTCCATGATTGCAACCTCTTTGACTCGATTGACTAGGAAGAATGTGACGCATAGTTGGTCTGATGAGTACGAGGACATCTTCTAGGCACTGAAACAGAGGTTGACTACAGCCCCTTTATTGGTACTGCCGGTAGAGGGAGAGAAGTTCTGCATTTATTGTGATGCCTCTCGGGTAGGCATGGGTTGCGTGTTAATGCATAGTGGAAAGGTTATTGCCTATGCTTCCAAACAATTGAATCCCTACAGGCAGAATTATCACACGCATGACTTGGAGTTGGCGACCGTGGTCTTCACACTTAAGATCTAGAGGAATTATTTGTATGGACAATAGTGCGAGATCTTCTCGGACCACTAGAGTTTGAAGTATATCTTCACGCAGAAGGAGCTGAACTTGAGACAAAAGAGGTGGCTCGAGTTGATTAAGGACTATGACCAAGAAATCAAGTATCATCCGAGAAAAGCAAACGTGGTAATAGATGCCCTGAGCCGAGTGTCGACTTCAATGTCTGCTATGATTCCATTGTTCCCTACCGAGCTAAGGATTGAGATGCAAGAGTATGGCATAGAAGTGGTTTCTGATTTGGCAGCCACACTTTTGGCGATGTAATTAAGGCCGACCATCTTAGATAGAGTTAAGTAGGATCAGGAATCTTACTCTGAGTGTAGGAAGTTGAAGGCGGATATGGAGTCCAATACTAGCACTGAACTCTATCATTCAAAGGATAGAGTTATGAAGTTTCGGGATAGGTGGTACGTCCTAAAAAATAGGGAGCTAAAGAAGGAAATACTATCAGAAGCTCACTCTTCCTCTTTCGCTGTACATCTGAGCAGTACCAAGAGGTACAGGTACTTGAATTTTGGTGACAAAATTTATTTTAAGTAGAGTGGAATGTAACACTCGTGATTTTTGTACTTTAATTTACGGGAATTTGTATAAGTAAATGGCGGAGTTGTAGTTGGAATCAAGAGCGGAGAATTTGCATTAGTAGATAAAAAATTATTTCAAGGCTAATGGGGAACAGAACATTTTAGGAGTCCGACCGAAAACAGACTGAATGACGGTTAACAAATGGATTAAAGGGTGAGGTAGAAAGGTAATTAGGATTAATTATATTAAATAATATAATTAATTAAATTTTTTTAAAATAAAAAGGGAGAGGGAGAGAAGAAACTTCCTCGGTGATTTTCCTCTTCCCTCTTCCCCCGCAAAGAAACCCTCTCCTCCCCACGCGAGAATTCTCCCTTCGGAGACTTTTTCTCCATCAACCCAACGCCATCCCTTCGTTTTACCCTCCACTACAAAGGTTTAAGGTAGGTTTAAGTATTTTGCGGTTTAGTTTTGGCTTAGAATTAGAGTTTGATAAAATTGGTTGCTAGAGATTTACGGTTTTAGAGATGTTTTGTGGGAAATATTATTGATTGTTGTGAGGTTATTGGTGATAAAAGTGATGGATAGAAGAGGAAATTGTTGAGTTTTGCTGAAAGACCGAGAATGTAGGAGTTTAGGCCTAAAACTTATTCTATTTTCATATTTCCGGCCTAGCTGCGATTGATCATTTTAGATTCTCTTTTGATATGTTAAACTAGGTTAGGAAGTGATTCCGACAACCGACGCAAAAGTTATGTACGTTGGAAGTTAGGTTGATTTTTGGCCGAAATTCAGGTTAGCGAGCTGTCTTAGTTGGCCTTCTGGCAGATTGAGTTATTAGTTGTAAGTTTAATACGTGGGATGTGTGGTGAGATGAGTTTTGATGTGAATTGGTATATGACAGGTTGAGCCTGAAGAAATGATAGAAGCGAGCACCACAGAAAGCTAGAACACCAGATAAGTAGTGTTTTCATGTGCATTGCCCTTACGGGCCTACACCATGGGAAGGTAGGGTGGTATTGTGTGTTTTCCATGTTTTTGTTCAGTCATGCATCATGTTTTGAAACACGTAACAAAAATGAATTTGAGCATGGTTTTACTTGCGAACGTGAAGAGTGACGTGTGGTGGTGAGAATGATGTGGGTGTGGGCAGCTTTGGCCGCGTTGCTGGAGAAACCGAGATGGTGGCCACGTGCCAGAGGCGTGGTGTGGCAAGTGCGTCAAGTCTCACCTTGGGATGGCTACTGCGGTGTATATGTGGTGGTGGGCAACTCTACCCTTATTGCTGGAGGAACCAGCACAATGGCGAGTTGCCAGTGTGTGAGGTGGCGAGAGAGTCCAGCCTCACTTTGGTGCAACTGTACTAAGCGGCTCTGGTTGTGACAACACGAGCAAGAATGTAGAGATTGCATGTGATAGGATTGCATTGTTGGCTTTTATGCTACATATTGCACTACTTACTGAGCGTTAGGCTTATGTTGTGTATTCTGTGGTGTAGGTGCAGAGATTATTACTAGTGAGTTACAAGAGTTCAGGTAGGAGGAGTAGGCGGTTGGTGGCATGCTACCATGTGCCGGCAGGTGGAGTTGATCTTGGCAGTCTGACCTGTGGAGTGAAACCAAATGGTAGGTTTTGAGAGTTGTGTTTTGTAAAGCCTATGTCGATTGTATAGATTTTGAGGCATAGGCGGGTTGAACATTTATAGTTAGGATTGGTGTATAGTCTTGTTTTCAAAGTACTTGTGGAAATTTTGTCTCAAAAATAAAGGTTTTTACTTTGTGGTTTTAATGGTGGACTTTTTCACTGTTTGTTTTCTTTTTGAACGAGTGTTTTGTTTATGCTGCTGGTGCAAGGTGTCGACCGAACTAAACAAATGTCGACTGCAAGGGTCGACCTACGGGGGACATAGAGAAATAAAGTGTCGACCGATTAGTGTAAAAATGGTGAGAATATCGATTGCAGGGTTCGACCGGCGGCGGACAAAGAGAAATAAAGTGTCGACCTGTGCTTTTAGGTGTCGACTAGTCAGTGTAAAATGGTGAGAGTGTCGACCGCGGGGTTCGACCGGGGGTGGACATAGAGAAATATAGTCTCGACCGATGAATACAGTTGTCGACCGCTCTATGTAATGACCATATTGGTGTTCACCGCGAGTTTTGACCGTGGGTTGGCAGAAAAAATTAAAGTATCGACCGGCGTTTACAGGTGTCGACCAGTTCCTTTTTCTTTTGTGTTCTAAAAAGTGAAGTTTTATTTAAACTAATTTTAGTCGAGTCTTCTGCTGCGACATTTTTAAACATTTTCAAAAATGTCATTTTAAGTCGAGCAACCAATGTTCTAAAATTTTGTAAGACATTTATCGAGAAAATGAGTAAGTATACGGTTGGCGTCCCAGGTTTGGAGATGACTCGGGGGTGCTATAAAGGCAGTGATAGAGCAGAGCGACTCAGAAACTGCGTGGGTTTCTTGTGCCTTAAAATAACCGTCAGGTACGGTTCAGCCACTCCCCATACCGGAGTGGAGGTGGGAGCATGTTACTATTAACTTTGTGGTTGGGTTACCGAGGACTCCCAAAGGCCACAATGGGATCTGGGTAGTTGTGGATGGGTTGACAAAGTCATGTCACTTTTATCCTATGAGGATGACTTTTTCTATGGAATAGTTCGCTCAGAAGTGCATTCAGGAATAGTTAGGCTGCATGGGATCCCGATGTCAATTGCATCAGACTGAGACCCCAGGTTTACGTCCAAGTTTTTGAGTAGTCTGCATAAGGCTTTAGGCACCCAATTGGACGTCAGTACGGTCTTTCATCCGGAGACCGATGGGCAGTCGTAGAGAACTATACAAATTTTAGAGGATATGCTCGGAGCCTACGTATTGGAGTTTCAGGCAACTTGGATTAGGTTCTTACCTTTGGGGGAATTTTCGTATAATAACAGCTATCAGTCCACAATTGGTATGGCACCATACGAGGCTATGTATGGGAGAAAGTGCAGGTCGCCATTATACTGGGACGAGATTAGAGAGGCAAGGCTCATAGGCCTAGAGATACTGCAGCAAACTGTCGACAAGGTTGCTATTATAAGGAAGAGGATTGAGACATCTCGAAGTCGACAAAAAAGTTACGCAGACCAGAGGTGGCAAGAGTTTGAATTCGAGGATGACGATGAGGTATTTTTTAAGATTTCCCCGTTCAAGGCAGTGGTCTGGTTCGGGGAGTAAGGAAAGCTCAACCTTCGTTATGTTGGACCGTTCCGTTTAGTGGAAAGGATTGGGAAGACTGCCTACAAGCTTCAGCTGCCTTCCTCGATGAATGCTATACATAATGTCTTCCATGTCTTCATGCTGAGAAAGTGTATACGTGATCCTTCTCAGATGGTTGCACAGTAGGATGTATTGGTACAGGCGATGCTATCTTACAAGGAGAAGCCAGTGAGCATACTAGGATCAGCTGTGAAAGTGTTGCATAATAAGGAGATTCCCTTAGTCAAAGTTTTGTGGCGCAATCACAATGTGGAGGAGACCACTTGGGAAAGATGGTAGGACATGGAGCAACAATACCGAGCGCTATTCAGTATGTAAATTTTGGGGACAAAATTTCTTTTAAAGATGGTGGAATTTAACACCTGAGATTTCTGTAATTTAATTTTCGGGAATTCCTATTGGTAAACGGCGGAGTTGTGGTCATAATCAAGAATGTAGAGTTTGAAATAGTAAATAAAAGATAATTTCGAGGCTAATGGGCAAGAGAAAATTTTAAGAGTATAACTAGAAACGGACTGAATGACGGTTTAAGTAGTGCATTAAAGTGTGAGGGCGAAAAAGTAATCAGAATTAATTATATTAAATAATATAATTAATTAAAATTTTTAAAATAAGAAGTGAGAGGGAGAGAAGAAAAACCCTCGGTGATTTTTTTCTCCCCTCTTCCTCTGCAGAGAAAATCCTCCCCTTCCCACGCGAGAATTCTCCCTTCGGCAATCCTCTCTCCGTCGACGCAACGCCATGCCTATGTTTTACCCTCCACTACAACAGTTTAAGGGAGGTTTGACTATTTTGTGGTTTAGTTTTGGGTTAGAATTAGAGTTTGATAAAAATTGGTGGATAAAGATTTAGAACTTTAGAGTTGTAGTGTTTATGGGAATTGTTATTTATTGTTGTGAGGTTATTGATGATAAAAGTGATGGATTTGTGAGGAAATTGTTGAGTTTTGCTGAAAGACAGAGAATGTAGGAATTTAGGCCTAAAACCTACTCAATTTTTGGATTTCCACCCTAGCTGTGATAGATCGTTTCAGATTCTCTTTTGTATATGTTAAAATAGGTTATGAGTGGCCGCTGAAATCTAGTGATTCTGACAATCGACGCCAAATTTATGCGGGATGAAGTTAGGTTGATTTTTTACCAAAATTCAGGTTAGCGAGCAGTCTTGGTTGGACTTTTGGTGGATTGAGTTATAAGTCGTAATTTTAATACGTGGAATGTTTGGTGAGACGAGTTTTGATGTGAATTGGAATGTGATAGGTTGAGCTTGAAGAAGTGATACAAGCAAGCACCACGGAAAGTTAAGACACCAGATAAGTAGTGTTTGCATAAGCATTGCCCTTACTGGCCTACACCATGGGACGGTAGGGTGGTATTGTGTGTTTTCCATATTTTAGTTCAGTCATGCATCGTGTTTTGAAATGCGTAACGAAAATGAATTTGAGCATGGTTTTACGTGCGAACGTGAAAAGTGATGCGTGGTGGTGAGAATGATGTGTGTGTGGGCAGCTTTGGCTTAGTTGCTGGAGAAACTGGGATGGTGGCGACGTGCCAGAGGGGTGGTATGGCGAGTGCGTCCAGTCTCACATTGGGATGGCTGCTGTGGTATGTGTGTGGTGGTGAGCAACTCTAGCCTCGTTACTGGAGGAACCGGGTCGGTGGCGACGTGCCAGGAGGTGGTGTGGCGAGTTCGTCTAGCCTCACCCTGGAATGTTTGCGGGGTGTGGAGTGATGCATGTGTACGGTTTGATAGTGTGATGCGTTGCTGGAGGAACTAGGACGGTGGCGACATGCTAGGGGATGATGTGGTGAGTGCGTTTAGCTTCAACCTAGAATGGTTGCGGTGTGTAAGGTGACAAGTTTTGATGTGAATTGGTATATGATAGGTTAAGCGCAAGAAAGTAATAGAAACAAGAACCACAAAAAGCTATTACGCCAAGTAAGTAGTGTTTGCTTGTGCATTGACCTTACGGGCCTACACCATTGGACGGTAGGATGGTATTGTGTGTTTTGCATGTTTTTGTTCCGTCATGCATCATGTTTTGAAAAACGTAACGAAAAATGAATTTGAGCATGGATTTATGTGTGAACGTGAAGAGTGATGTGTCGTGGTGAGAATGATGTGTGTGTGGGTAGCTTTGGCCCCGTTCCTAGAGAAACCGGGATGGTGGCGACGTGCCAGAAGGGTGGTGTGGCGAGTGCGTCTAGCCTCACCCTAGGATGGCTTTTATGTTGTGTGTGTGTAGTAGTTGGCAACTCTAGTACCGATGTTGGAGGAACTGGGACGTTGGCGACGTGCCAGGGGGTGGTGTGACTAGTGCGTCAAGCCTCACCTTAGAAAGGTTGCGGTGTGTCGGGTGATGCGTGCATACAGTTTGAGGGACTCGTTGCTGGAGGAACCGGGACGATGACCACGTGCCATGGTGTGAGGTGGCGAGAGAATCCAGCCTCACCATTGTGCGGCTGCACAACGTGGCACCGGTTATGACAACACGAGCGAGAATGTAGATACTGCATGTGATAGGATTGCATTGTTGGTTTTTACGTTTCATATTGCACTATTTACAGAGTGTTACGCTTATGTTATGTGTTTTGTGGTTTAGGTGCGGAGATTTCTATTGATAAAACACGATACTACAGGCAGGACGAGTAGGGCGATGCAAACCCCCCCGGGGGGTCACCCGATGTTGAAACTTTATCCCCAAAATTTTGGCAGAGTAATACCTAAATATGTCAACCTTAAACTTGAAAATCAAACCCAGAAACATCACAGTATAGTATCTTTGGACAAAATCACCCGTTTACGTTTTTACAACACCATTCAGATCTATCAGGCCACGTTCTAAACAAAACCACTAAACCCAAATTCGAGTTTTCAAAACAAACCTTTTCATCAAACTACTAACAACGAAATTCACTATATACCAAAATCTATATATGAAACCCATCAACAGAGATGGTTCAAACAAGAAAAGACCCTTAAAAGCAGTCTCTCATAAACCCCTACCATACCATACAATCATTCACGAGTCGTGTCGCCCTAACACAATCCACCAAACCGATGCCCTAGTCGTGCACCGTAAATTGCTCGCTACTCATGGATAGGCTCCTAGAACTCACTGTCCGGCTCATACATCTACACCACAGAACACAAAGTAATACTAATGCTTAGTAAGTAATGCATAATGAAATGAAAAAACTGTCCATCTCTACTCTCTCACACTTGTTACTGTTTCCTCACATCGTTTCGTGCAATTCACATATTAGGTTAGGAAGCATATTAGTTTTCCTAAGTCTGTGCTCTGTCTGCGTCTGTAGTCCCCCTAAAACCCACTAGTTTTCGGTTCGCTCTAATACCATAACCTGCGGCACCCTGAGTTATCCAAACCTGGTTTGTCGATTTGAGCTACTAACTGGTACTGAACCGAGTTGTCTGAACCCGGAATTGACGCTTGACTACGTACTCGCGCTGAAAATATTTTTAAAAAAACATTTAAAATTTATTCATTGCTATAAGATGATATTCAAAACATTGCACCCTTCTTGCAGCGGAAAACAACACTTGCGTGGATAACTCATTATATAAAAGAAAATCAAACAAATTTGAAGTTTTACAAACAAATAACGGGATCTCGGTTGACCTCTGTAAGCTTCGGTCAACACCTAACTCATTATGCACACAAGGGTTGACACTTATATTCATAGGTCGACACCTATATTCATAGATCGCACCTCGGTTGCCTCTGTTTGCACAAGTTGACACTTGTTTGCACTGGTCGACACCTTAATAATCCCTTTCTGCCCCGGTCAAACCTTACGGTCGACACCTCGATGTTGTAACACCCCGTATTTTTGTCGTATTGATTTTTGGGTTGTCAGATTGATGAGCAGCGGGATTTTTGTCAGAATGGAGAGCGGAAAGTTTGTAAGGTTAGGTGGGGGATTATTTCGACACCAAAGGTGAGGAAGAAATTTTGAGAACCTGACCGGAAACGGATTGAATAGCCGTTTAATTAAAACATTTAAGTGGTAGAGCGAAAACATAATTAGTTTATTATTATTATTATTATTATTATTAAAAAAAATAAAATATAAAATATAACACAGAGGGAGGAGGATCGTAAATCCTCCCCCCTCGTCTCTGTTCTTTCCTCCCCCACACGTGACCCTTTAGGTTTCTCCTTCCCGTGTGCGAGTTCTCTTTCGAAGATTGTTCTTCCAGCTGATAGTACTCTCTGTTCGTTCTCCTCTTCAACGATTCCAAGTAAGTTGTGTAGTTATAGCTAGTTTTGGGGTTGAAGTGAGATTTTGGGGAGGGATTTATGGATAGAAATTTAGGGTTCATGATGTGGGGATGTTCACTGGGTTGTTTCGGATTGTTGTGGGGCTATTAATGGTGAATATGAAGGAATGGTGAGGAAGTAAGCGAGTTTGGGTGAGAAACCGTGAATTTAGGATTTTAAGCACTAATACGGAGCTCATTTCGGATTTTCAGCTTGGCTGCAAGCGTCGGTTTTAAAAATCTTTTTGGTACGCTAAACTAGGTTACGAGTGGAGCGTTTAGCCACTGAAATCAAACGATTCCGATGACCGACGCAAAAGTTATGCGCATTGAAAGTTTAAGCTGAGTTTGAGGCGAGTTGGGTTAGTGAGCAATTTTGCCGATTTCGTAAAGTATTGAGCTAGTTTTGTAGTTTTAGTGCGTGAGTAGAGTAGTAGGATGAGTTGTAACGCCCCGAGAATCTACACGTTTCTGGTGCGCTCACTACGTATACACACTATGACATACAGAAACTCGACACAAACTCACTTAATTTAATACCATTTTTGTTTTCAAATCATATTCAAAAGAACATTTGTGAATATAAAAATTTTCGGCTCGATTCGAAAACGACTCACGCCCCAAATACGGAACACGAAATACTCAAAATAAAATACGAAGCTGAAAAGATAATTTAAAATAGTTTTAATAATAAGACAACAAACTTAAAATCCTACGAACGAATCTAACACACCCCTCTAACTACACAATTTCGGTGCCGCGCACCCACGTCCCCACTTCGGTGCCCCGCGCGCACTCTCGCACTGCCGCGCGTGCCAATTCAACATCACCGCGTCACGCACAAGCTCACAACAACGTGTGCCCCATGCACCCTACCTCTGTACAGCACATCCGCATGCACGCCGTCACCCGACGCCGCACGACCCCTGCACACCCGCAGCGCCGCGTGCCCCGCGCACCTGCGACCACGCCGCACTCCCGTGCCCATCCACACTTCTCTAGTAACTCACTGTACACACCCCGACCTATTCCATATCCTCTCGACTCCTAACCTTTCTCCCGTAATTTTGGCATAAGAACGCCTAAAAACTGGCTATCCCAAAAAATAAAACTCTGCACACAGTTCAGCAGAAAACTAGAAATATCTATCAATCAACCATCCAGAGAAAACTCTATAACGAAATAGAAGTTTAAACACAACAAATCTATCAACTGCAAATGAAGAAAATCCACAATACAGAGAATTAGCAAGCTCGTACATGTAAAGTATACGCGTACGTCACCAAAATCACACGCGCACCATAAACCCCTATACAACTGACGCCTATACGACTCGTCTAATCAACTGTAATTCGACACAGCAAAATAAAATACCCGCAATATTCAAGCCACCAGCTACCATCTCCACGGGTTGGGTCGCCCTAACAAATCCACCATCCGGTGGCTCGGTTGCACGCCGCCAACCGTCCTATGTGTCAGAACTAAGAGCTCGAGGCTCACCAGCAATATCGTCAGCACCTACACCATAGAACACACAACATAGGCCTAACGCTTAGTAAGTAATGTGGTATGAAAGTAAAAGCCGACAATGCAAATTCTATCACATGCAGTCTCTACACTCCCACTCACGTTGTCACATCTGTGACGCGTAGTGCAGCCGCACTAGAGTAAGGACGAACCTAGCGCAATCCTACACCCTGGCACGTCGCCACCTTCCCGGACTCCCCAGCAACGAGGCCCACAAGCTACACACACGTATCATGACACATCAACCACATCAGCGTGAGGGTGTACCTCACGCCACACTACACCGTGACAAGTCGCCCCCGTCGAAGCCTCCCCAGCAACGGGGCCACACTTGCCACACACACATTTCACGACAGCCCAGCTAGCCCACTACTCGAGCGCAATCCGTGACTGGTGTTGCACTGGCCCATACACTAGTAGAATCAGTGGTACCACTGCCCATCATCTTCATAGTCAACATAAACACGCCACGTGACGGCCCAGCCGACCACTCCTCGAGCGAAATCCGTGGTTGGTTACGTACCAGCCCATACACTAGTAGAATCTGCGGTACCACCGCCACGCGTGTCACCACTTAATACTCAAAATATTCTCAAAACCATTTTCGTTCATTTTTTAAAATATGATGTATGTCAAACAATACGCACGCACACCACAATCAATAACATAAATCCTAAAGTTCTACAGTATAGGCCCACTTGGGCAAAACACATGCATGTACTACTTATCTGGCGTCCTAAGCTCACTCGACACACAGATTCGCTAAAAAAATGTCTCAACCTAAAATATAAACAATCACTCATAAATCTTTGTTCAAAATTCACCAAATAAGGT
>CM039519.1:13794675-13838575 GCA_022433055.1 Begonia peltatifolia | reverse complement strand
CAGCTTAAACTGTGGACGTGCATAACTTTTGCGTCCGTTAACGGAATTGGGCAATTCAAGATGCTAAACATTCCCTTAGGAGTCTAGTTTAACATAACAGATTATAAAACGGTAAGCTGCAGATAGGTGAAACATAAACACGCCACGTGACGGCCCAGCCGGCCCACTCCTCGAGCGAAATCCGTGGTTGGTTACGTACCAGCCCATACACTAGTAGAATCCGCGGTACCACCGCCACGCGTGCTACCACTTACTACTCAAAATATGCTCAAAACCATTTTCGTTCATTTTTTAAAATATGATGTATGTCAAACAATACGCACGCACACCACAATCAATAACATAAATCCTAAAGTTCCACAGTGTAGGCCCACTTGGGCAAAACACATGCATGCACTACTTATCTGGCGTCCTAAGCTTACTCGACACACAGATTCGCCAAAAACATGCCTTAACCTAAAACATAAACAATCACTCATAAATCTTTGTTCAAAATTCACCAAATAAGGTAAAAATAACATCCCTTAACTAACCTATGAAATTCCAAATAAAACGGGTCACCAATTTGGTTTGGCCTAAAACCAGCTTAAACTGTGGACGTGCATAACTTTTGCGTCCGTTAACGGAATCGTGCGATTCAAGATGCTAAACATTCCCTTAGGAGTCTAGTATAACATACTAAAACCGATTATAAAACGGTAAGCTGCAGATAGGTGAAAAACATCAAAAACAGAAACTGCCATTTTTATCCAAATTTCACATTTTCATTTTCTTTAACCAAAACTCACTCAAAACTAACTTTACGCATTAAAAAACTCCATGCTAATATCACGCGTCACAATTCTACGAAAAACACTCACGAATTTTACTCGGTCAAAAATTTGACATAAACTTCCAACGCTCATAACTTTTGCGTCGAATATCGGAATCGAACGATTCCAACGGACAAACATTGCTCTAACAACCTATTTTAAACCACACAAACAGCATTGAAAACAATCAACCAAAACCAGGCCGACACAGCCAAAAATAGAAACTGCTCTTACACAAAACAAAAGTCTGATTTTTTTATTTCAATTCAAATTCCACAATTTCTAGACACATCTACCCACATTTCACTCATACACTTTGGCCAAGCTCACAGAGAATGAAAGGAGGCCGAGCATTAAGCTCGGCCAAAATATGAAACGAACAGGGCTCACCTTCGGTTACTCTCGATTCACAATATCTCCCTCCTAATCCACTACAACATTGTAGCAAAATTCACCGAAAATGGAAGGGAGTCTAGCACTAAGCTGGCCAAAATAGAAAAACCAAAATAGGGCAGCAAAGAGGAAGAGCTTACCGAGGGTGTCATTCTGCACGCGGTCGGAAGGAGAACAAGACATGGCAGAGCGCTTAGTCGCCGGCTGCTCTCCCACGCTCATGCTCGTCAGCCGTCGATGAGAACTCGGAGCTCTCTCCCTCTCTCGCTTCTCCCTTCTTAGGTGTTTGCCCGCAGCTCACGAAGTGGAATGGCTTCTTCGTGAAGCCACTCCACTTAACATACATCTTATTATTATTTTTTTAAAATTTAATTTAAATAATTAAAATTACCAAAACACCCTCACATGTTTTAACCGCCTGTATTTCGTTAAATTCTCATATCCCTGACTTCAAATTTTGAAAACAGTCCCTAAAACTAGATTATGAGTTTTATGACTTAATTACCCCATTAAAATATTTCTCTAAACTCCAACCGAGATTAAGTTAAAAATTTTAGAAATTAGATTTAAAATCTCAAATTTTCTGGATTCTTACATGAGTTTTGACAGAAAATAGTTTTGTTGTATGTTAAGCAGATTTCAGGTGAAATGAGCACCACAGAAAGCTAACACGCCAGGTAAGTAGTGTGAGTAGTGTGGGCATGTGCATTGCCCTTACGGGCCTACACCATGGGATGGCAGTGATGTATTGTGTGTTTTGTCTGTTTGCGTTTAGTCATGCATCGTGTTTTGAAAAGTGTAACGAAAATGAATTTGAGCATAGTTTTATTAGTGAATATGAGTGCGATGTGTGGTGGAGAGGACGATGCGTGTGTGGACAACTTAGATCCCATTCCTGGAGAAACCAGGACGGTGGTGACGTGCCAGGGGTCGGTGTGGCGAGTGCGTCTAGCGTCACCCTAGGATGGCTGCTGGGGTGTGTGTGTGGTGGTGGGCAACTACGGCCTCGTTGCTGGAGGAACCGGGATGATGGCGATGTACAAGGAGGTGGTGTGGCGAGTGTGTCCAACCTCACCATGTAATTGTTGCTGTGCATAAAGTGACTCGTGGGTATGGTTTGAGGGCCCTATTGTTGGAGAAACCGGGACGATGACGATGTGTTAGGGTGTGAGGTGGCAAGAGAGTCAAGACTCACCATGGTGCGGCCGTACCACGCAGCACCGATTGTGACAACATGAGCGTTAATGTATAGACTACATGTGATAGGATTGCATTGTTGTTTTACGTTTCATATTGCACTACTTATTGAGTGTTACGCTTATGTTGTGTGTTCCATGGTATAGCTGTAGAGATTCCAGCGGGTGAGTTGCAAGAGCCTATACAGGATGAGTAGCCGGTTGGTGGAGTGCTACCGTGGGTCGACAGGTGGAGCTTGTCTCTGCGGCCGGACCCATGGAGTTATGCTGGGAGGTAGGTTCTGAGAGTTGTGTTTTGAGATATCTATGTTGAGTGTATAGATTTTGAGGTATAGATAGGGGTGAATGTTAATAGTCGGGATTGATGTATAGGTGCATTTTAAACTATTTGAAATAGTTTGATTGAAAAATTCGGGTTTTGAATCGGTGGTCTTAATCGTGGCAGTTTTTGTGTTCGTTTCTTTTGAACTGATGTTATTTTTAGGCTGCTGGTGCAAAGTGTCGACCAAATTCCATAGGTGGCGACCGGTCCGTGAAAAATGGAATGCGAGTGTTGACCACGGGTTTTGACTTGTGCGGGCAAAGAGCAATGAGGTGTGGACCGGCAACCGTGTGTGTCGACCAATTAGAGTAAAATCAGTGAGGGTTTCGATTGCGGGGTTCGACCTGCGCTGGCAGAGAGGATCAAGGTGTCTTCCACTCTCTAATATAAGCGTAGAAGTGTCAATCGGTAATCCTGGTGTCGACCGATGAGAAGACGCGAGACAAACGTGGTGTTGTCCAGCGTTTGCTATTGACGATCGACAAAAAACTGAAGACATCCTAATTGTCGACCGATGTTCACTGGTGTCGAGCAGTGTCTCTTTTTTATGTTTCTAAAAATGAAGATTTATTCAAACTGATTTTAATTAATTTTTTTCTGCTTCGATGTTGTTTAAAATAGTTCAAAAACGTTGTTTTAAATCGAGGAACAAAAGTTTTAAATTTTATTCAAATTCTTTTGAGCATATTGAGTGAGTAGTAGAAGTGAACAAACCAGAAACAGATAGGTTTTAGGGGGGTTACAGTTATGCTATCAGAGTCTTTGCCCAACAAGAAGTGTGGCCGACGAGGATGTCGGGTCTCTCAGAGGAGGGGTGAGATTGTGAAGGCAAGAGGGTCTGTCACCATTCCCACGCCACTTGGGGGAATGATATAGGGGATGGTTAATAGGAGTGAAGAGGGTATGGTACGAGTGTCAGAGCCACGGGCTGGACGTCATTTGATGGGTCTCCTAATACCACTAGCCGCTGCATGGAGTGCTCCACCAAGTGTAAGTATTTCTTAGAGCTCTCGTAGTTTTTGTTTAGACTCATTAGATGTTGTGGTGTACAGGTTTAACATTATTGTTAGAGAGACGCGTAGAGCTGTAGGCAATATGGATGACGCCATTAGACAACTTACCGATTTGGTCAACCACTAATCGCAACAGTTGCAGCGTTTTATGAGTAGTGAGGACTAGGGTCAGTCTAGTGCCCATACTTTGACGGATCGTGGGGGTGATAGGTTGCACAAGCTTAGACCCCCAGTGTTCGATATATCATCTTCTGACCTACTCAGTGCTGAGGAGTGGATTTGAAGTATGGAAGATATGATGGATTACGCCAAAGTAGATGAGCAGGAAAGGGTATCTATTGCGGCATTTCACATTGCCAAGGATGCTCGATTTTAGTGGGATTCGGTGAAGGAGACCACCAGAGTGAAGTCCATGACTTGGAAGGAATTTAAGACAACGTTATTCGACAACTAATTTAGCCACTCATTCAAAACCTAGAAGATGGTGGAGTTTGCCAAGTTGAGTCAGACAGGTATCTTGGCCGAATACGTGAGACAGTTTGAGGTGCTATCTCGGTTTGCTAGTCATCTAGTAAGCCCGAATGAGAACAAAGTACACCAATTTGTACAAGGCCTGAAGCCGGACATATACATGGGCATATGGATAGGTGGAACACTAGGGATCCCTTACGAGGAGGTGGTGTCAAAGGCGCTAGACATTGAGGAGGCTAGGATGAAGCTTCCAAATTATAGAGAGATGCCTAAGGAACATCCTACTAGATATTTCAAGGAATTGTTGCCACAATCGACCGGAGAAGAGTCGTCATAGCGGAAGGGCCTTAAGAGGCCTAGCGACAGCTCTAGCAGCCAGGGGAGCAACAAGCGACATCAAGGACCAGAACAGTTTTTGATATGCTCTAAGTGCCAAAGGAGTCACCCCAGAGAGTGCAGGGCGATGCTACAACTGTGGTGAGGCGAGCCACATATCCCAAGATTGTTAGAAGCCACGACAGAATAGATGGTTCAACTGCAATAAAATGGGGGATTTTGCTAGAAGTTGCCTAAATTTAAGCAAGGCCCCAACGAGAGTGACACCAAGAGTCTTCGCCCTCATTGAGCCAGACGACGCCGCCCAACCATCAGTGATTTTAGGTAGTATTCGTATTTCCGGCATGACTACTTATACTCTTGTCGATACGGGCGCTGCTCATTTGTTTGTGTCCATTGCCTTTATGGTTAACGCAAATCTAGCGCCCAGCTATTCTGGGCAGTTCTATGATGTATTATTGCCGTCGGAGGAGCGCCTATACTCAGATCAAGTGCTACAAGGTGATATTGTGAGAGTGGGAGAAAAACGGTTGTACGCTGATCTGATCATACTCGACACGAAGGGGTACGAGACTATTTTAAGGATGGATTGGCTTTCTAGGCATTATGCCACGATAGATTGCAAGACTAGAGAGATTCACTTTCAGCTCCCGAATGGAGAGCGTTGCTCGTTTAGGGCGGAAAATGGTTTCATTCGGATCTCGGCAGTGTCATCTATGAGAGCCCAGCAACTGTTAGGAGGTGGATGCATGAGCTTCTTGGCTAGTATCATGGACACGTAGCTTTAGGGCAAGACTCAACTCCAGGATATCCCCATTGTACAGGCTGTTCTGGGGGTATTTCTTGAGGATTTGCTAGGTCCGCCCCCTGACAAGGAAGTTTAGTTCGTTATCGACGTGTACCCTAGAGCTGAGTTAGTGAGCAAGAACTCGTACAGGTTGGCCCCTATCGAGTTGAAAGAGTTACGGGCACAATTAGAGGAGTTGATGGATAAGGGTTTCATACGCCCTAGTTTTTCGCCGTGGGGTGCACCGGTGCTTTTCGTTAAAAAGAAGGACAGATCTTTACGCATGTGTGTTGACTACAGGGAACTGAACAAGGTTACAATGAAGAATAAGTACCCGTTCTCGAGGATGGATGACCTGTTTGATCAGGTTTAGGGGGCACAGGTGTTCTCAAAAATTGATTTGAGTTCCGGTTACTATCAGTTGAAGGTTAGGGAGAAAGATGTACCAAAGACAGCTTTCTAGACGCGGTACGGGCATTATGTGGTTTTAGTGATGTTGTTTGGACTGAATAATGCCCCAGCTGCTTTTATAGATCTGATAAACCGAGTATTCAATGAGCAATTGGATAGATTCGTTATAGTATTAATCAATGACATCCTAATATACTCTCGGAGTGAAGATGAGCACAGAGAGCACTTGAGAATCGTGCTGACAACTCTTGGGCAACAACGACTATATGCTAAGTTCTTTAAGTACGAATTTTGGCTGGATAGGATCAAATTTTTAAGGCACGTCACCTCTCGTGATGGTATTTCCGTGGACCAAGCAAATGTTCAGTCTGTGAAGGAATGACCACGACTGACCAGTGCCAGCAATACACAGTTTTCTGGGGCTGACAGGATATTACTAGAGGTTTATTGATAGATTTTCCAAGATCACAGCCCCTTTGACTCGATTGACAAGGTAGAACACGATGTATAGTTGGTTCGATGAGTGCGAGGACAACTTCTAGGCGTTGACGCAGAGGTTGACTACAGTCCCTTTACTAGTACTACCAGTAGAGGGGGAGAAGTTCAGCATTTATTGTGTTGCCTCTAGGGTAGGCTTGGGTTGCGTGTTGATGCAGAGTGGAAGGGTGATTGACTATACTTCTAGACAACTAAAGCCCTACGAGCAAAATTATCCCACGCATGACTTGGAGTTGGCGGCGGGGGTCTTCGCACTTAAGATCTGGAGGCATTATTTATTTGGACAATAATGCGAAATCTTCAAGGACCACCAGAGTTTGAAGTACATCTTCACGAGGTGGCTTGAGCTGGTTAAAGACTATGACCTAGAAATCAAGTATCATACGGGAAAAGCAAACGTGGTAGCGGACGCCTTAAGCCGAGTGTCAACCTCGATGTCTGCTATGATATTAGCAATGCCTACCAAGCTAAAGACTGAGGTACAAGAGTTTGGCCTAGAAATTATTTCTGATTCGGCAACCACACTGTCGACGATGTCGTTGAGGCTGACCATCTTGGAAAGAATTAAGCAGGCCCAATAGACCGACACTGAGTGCTGTGGATTGAAGGCAGGTATGGAGGCCAATGGTAGCACAGAGCTCAACTATTCAGAGGATGGGATTTTGAATTTTCTAGATAGGTGGTATGTCCCGAAGAATGAAGAGCTGAAAAGAGAAATATTGTCCGAGGCTCACTCGTGTCCCTTCTCTGTGCATCCTGCAAGAACTAAGATGTACAAAGATTTGAAACAACACTATTGGTTGCCCAATATGAAGCAGAAGATAGCCAAGCACGTTGAGACATGTATAGTATGCCAGCAAGTAAAGGCAGAACATCATAGACCGTTGGAGATGCTTCAGCCTTTACCTATACCTGAGTGGAAGTGGGCGCGGGTCACCATGTATTTTGTGGTAAGATTGCCAAAAAGTGTTAAGGGTCACGATGCGATTTGGGTGATTGTAGACAGACTAACAAAGTTGTCTCACTTTTTACCGGTGAGAATGGCTTACTCGATGGATCAGTTCGCTCAATTATAAGTGCAGCAGATAGTCAGATTACATGGGGTCCCAGTGTAGATAGTGTCAGACCGAGACCCCAAGTTTATGTCTAAGTAATGGAGGAGTCTACATAAGACCATGGGTACCAAGTTGTAATTCAGCACGGCCTTTCGCCCCCAGAACGACAGGCAATCGGATCGAAGCATACAGGTACTGGAAGACATGCTCAGAGCCTGCGTTTTGGAGTTTGAGGCGGCTTGGAGCAGGTTCTTCCCATTGGTAGAATTCTCATATAATAACAGTTACCAGTATACCATTGGCATGGCGCCGTACGAGGCTTTGTATGGAAGAAAGTTGAGGTCGCCATTTTACTGGGACGAGGTTGGAGAAGCAAGACACATAGGCCCAAAAATACTACAACTAACGGTCGACAAGATTGCTGTTACAAAGAAGAGGGTCGAGGCAGCTCAGAGTCGGCAGAAAAGCTATGCCGATCGGAGGAGGCGAGAACTGGAGTTTGGCATGGGCGATGAGGTGTTCCTGAAGATCTCCCCGTTAAAGGGAGTGGTCCAATTCGGTAAGCGAGAAAAGCTCAACCCTCATTTTGTGTGGCCAAATGTTGAGGAGAGCACTTGGGAAAGACGACAGAACATGGAGCAGCAGTATCAATAGTTATTCAGTACATAAATTTTGGGGACAAAATTCTTTTAGGAAGGGGAGGATATAACACCGTATATTTTCGTCGTATCAATTTTTGGGTTGTCAGAGTGATGAGCGGTGGGATACGGGTCAAAATAGAGAGCAAAAAGTTTGTAAGGTTAGTTGGGGGATTATTTCAAGACTAATGGTGGGGAGGAAATCTTGGAAACCTGACCAGAAACGGATTGAATAGCCATTTGATTAAAGGATTTAAGTGGGACGACAAAAATGTAATTAGTTTATTATTATTATTATTTAAAAAAAATAAAATATAAAAAATCACAGAGAAGGAGGAGGATCGTAAATCCTCCCACCTCCTCTCTGTTCTTTCCTCCCCCACTCCATGACCACTTCGGTTTCTTCTTACCATGTGCAAGTTCTCCTTCGGTGATTGTTCTTACAACCGATAGTACTCTCCGTTCCTTCTCCTCTTCAACGATTCTAAGTAAGTTGTGTAGTTATAGTGTAGTTTTGGAGTTGAAGTGAGATTTTGGGGAGGGATTTATGGATAGAAATTTAGGGTTCATGATTTGGGGATGTTCAATAGGTTGTTTTCGATTGTTGTGGGGCTAGTAATGGTGAATACGAAGGAATGGTGAGTAACTAAGCGAGTTTGGGTGAGAAACCATGAATGTAGGATTTTAAGCACTAATACCAAGTTGATTTTGGATTTTTAGCTTAGCTGTAGACGTCGATTTTAGAAACCTTTTTGGTACGCTAAACTAGGTTACGAGTAGAGCATTTAGCCACTGGAATCGAACGATTCCGACAACTGACATAAAAGTTATGCGCATTGGAAGTGTAAGCTGAGTTTGAGCCGAGTTGAGTTAGTGAGCAATTTTGGCGAGTTCGTGAATTATTAAGCTATTACGGTGGTTTTAGTGCGTGAGTAGAGTAGTGGGATGCGTTTTGACGGAAAACAGTTTTGTTGTAGGTTGAGTAGGTTTCGGGTGAAACGAGTGCCACGAAAAAGTAGGATGCTAGGTAAGTACTGTGAGTAGTGTGCGTATGTGCATTGCCCTTACGGGCCTACACCATGGGACGTTAGGGATGTATTGAGTGTTTTGCCTGTTTGCGTTCATTCATGCATAATGTTTTGAAAAATGTAACGAAAATGAATTGAGTATAGTTTTATGAGCGAATATGAAGTGCGATGTGAGGTGGAGAGCACGATGCGTGTGTCGGCAGCTTTGGCCCCGTTGCTGGAGAAACCGAGACGGTGGCGACGGGCCAGGGGACAGTGTGGGGAGTGCGTCCAGCCTCACCCTAGGATGGCTGTTGCGGTGTGTGTGTGGTGGTGGGCAACTACGGCCTCGTTGCTGGAGGAACTAGGACGATGGCGACGTGTCAGGCGGTAGTGTGGCGAGTACGTCCAGCCTCACCCTGGAATGGTTGCGGTGCGTAGAGTGACGCGTGGGTACGGTTTGAGGGTCGCGTTGCTAGAGAAACTAGGACGATGACGATGTGCCTGGGTGTGAGGTGGCGAGAGAGTCCAACATCACCATGGTGCGACCCTACCACGTAGCACCAATTGTGACAACATGAGCGACAGTGTATAGACTGCATGTGATAGGATTGCATTGTTGTTTTACGTTTCAAATTGCACTACTTATTAAGTCTTAGTCTTATGTTGTGTGTTCCATGGTGTAGGTGCAGAGATTCCAGCGGGTGAGTTGCAAGAGCCTAGACAGGATGAGTCGGCGGTTGGCGGCGTGCTACCGTGTGTCGGCAGGTGAAGCAAGTTGCGGAGGCCCAACCCGTGGAATGATGCCTGGAGGTAGGTTCTGGTGCAAGTTGTTGACCGAAGTCGACATGTGTCGACCAGTCAGTGTAAAATAAAAGGAGAGTGTCAACCGCGAGGTTCGACCTGCGCGGGCAGAGTCGAAGTAAGTGTCGACCCGTTGTTATAGGTGTCGACCGGTTAGTGTAAAAATGGCATCGGTGTCAGCCGCGAGGGTCGACCTGCGCAGACATAGAGGATCAAGGTGTCGACCACTCTCTAAGATTAGTGTAGAATTGTCGGCTGGTGTTTCAATGTCGACCGAGGAAAAGACCCGAGAGAAACATAGTGTCGACTGGTGTTCGCTGTGTCAACCGATGAGAAAGCCGAAACAACCCAAGTGTGGATCGACGCTTACAGGTGTTGACCGTGTGTCTCTGTTTTACGTTTAGTAAAATCAAATTTTATCCAAACTAATTTTAATTGAGTTTTTCGCTGAAATACAATTTAAAATCTTTTCAAAAATGTTGTTTTAAGTCGAGGAGTAAAAGTTATAAATTTTTATCAAAATTTTACGATACGAGTGAAATAGGGAGTAAGTGGCAAACCGGTCCAAGGGGACGTACAGAGTGGTATCAGGGTAGTTAGCGAACCATAAACGGATAGGTTTTCAGGCCGCCACAGGAGTTGGTATCAGAGCCATTATGGTCAAGTCGTTCAAAGAATTACCCAACATTGCCGGCGGCCATGCAACGTCCTCCACCAACTTTAAATAGTTGTTTATTTTAGTTAGATTGTGAATAAGGCTAGATTATGCTAACCTCGGACAGGAATTAGCCGAAATGGATAAACGACCGAGACAACCTAGAGTTCCGAGAGAGGCGGTAGGATCAGAGAATGATGATAACTTGGCTACGATCAGACGGCTGACCGAGTTGGCCGACAGGCAGTTCCAACAATTGGGAATGTTATTGAATTAAGGACAGGGGAGCCATGGAGCAGGCTCTAGTGGAGAGAGGTTCAGTAGATTGAAGCCTCCAACGTTTGAAGGCCAAATGAC
This sequence comes from Begonia peltatifolia, assembly GCA_022433055.1. Taxonomy (NCBI): domain Eukaryota; kingdom Viridiplantae; phylum Streptophyta; class Magnoliopsida; order Cucurbitales; family Begoniaceae; genus Begonia; species Begonia peltatifolia. The sequence goes on along the minus strand of CM039519.1, from coordinate 13,827,820 downwards.
AGATCCGACGGTTGCGGAAAGATGGATCCGCACCATTGACAATACGTTCAAGTATGCCAACGTGGAGGAAGGACATATGGTTACATGTTCGACATTTCACCTCTCAAATGATGCTCAAAGTTGGTTGGAGACAGTACAGGCCACTATATCTGACAGGGACTTGATTTGGAAGAGATTTAAAGAGATGTTTTATAACAAGTATTACAACCGGATGGTCCAAGCTGCAAAGAGATTGGAGTTATTATAGTTAAAGCAGACTGGGGCAGTAGCTAAATATGTCTGACAGTTCGAGTCGTTTTCTAGGTTTGCAAGCCAATTGGTGAGTAACGAAGAAGAAAATGTGCTACAGTTTGTGCAGGGGTTGAAGCCGGAGATATATAGAGGTGTGACAATCTCTCGAACTAAGCGAGTACCATATGCACGAGTCATGGCCAAAGCATCGGCAGTGTAGGGAGCGGAAGCCAAGTGTGTGAGGCAAGGAGAGATCACCAGAAGGTTCTTTAAAGAGATCACACCACAGACGAGCAGGGGAGGATCTTCTTCTGGAACCAAGAGGCCAGGTGGCATTGTATATGATTCGAGGAGAGGAAAGAAACCACAAATGAAAAATAGGTACCCGCAGTGTCTGAAGTGCTTGAAGAGCCATCCGGGAGAATGCAGACAGTTTGCAGGCAACTGTTACAATTACAATGAAGTTGGTCATATTTCTCAGTACTGTACAAAGCCGAGAGTCAATCGGTGCTTCACCTGCAATGAGACCAGCCACATATCTAGGGATTGCCCAGCATCAAAGAAGGATTTGGCCAAGATGACGCGCAGGATCTTTGCTATGTTAGAGCCCGAGAGTGAGGATCGACCAATGTTATTTCGGGTACAGTACTAGTTGATACAGTGCCTGCATTTACGTTGATAGATTCAGGAGCGTCACACTCATTTGTTGCTACGGCTTTTGTGGTGAAAGTAAAGTTTTGGGCTAAACTCGCCGGGTTTACATATGAAGTGAGGCCACCATCTGGTGCTCCGATCAAGTGGTGTGTGATAATGTCATATCAGTGGGGATTAGTAGTATGCCTGGTAATTTGATTGTGATAGGAACAACTGGCTATGACGTGATATTGAGTATAGATTGGTTGTTTTGGCACTACGCAACGATTGATTGCAGGGCTGGAACTGTTAATTTTCATCCCTTAGGTGGTGCAAAACTTTCGTTGCAAGCTATGAAGAATGTGGAGAACCTATTCGTAATGGCACCCAACGAGGCTCGAAGATTATTAATGGGTGAACATTTTGGTTTTCTAGCAACAATTTTAGATAGTCAATTTCACGTGAAGACAAAACCACAAGATATTGTGGTAGTTCGTGAGTTTCTTGATGTGTTCTTGGATGATTTGCCTTGTTTACCCTCAGACCGGGAAGTTGAATTTGTGATTAACACGTATCCTGGTGCAGAGCCAATATCAAAGAACCCTTATAGGTTGGCTTCCCCTGAATTGAAGGAGTTAAAAAAGCAGTTGGAGGAACTATTAGAGAAAGGATTCATACGCCCGAGCTTTTCAACATGGGGCGCGCCGGTTCTATTTATAAAGAAGAAAGACGGATCGCTCCGAATATGTATTGACTACAGGGAACTGAATAAGCTAACCATAAAGAATAAGTATGCACTGCCGAGGATAGACGACTTATTTGATCAACTCCAAGGGGCTCGAATTTTTTCAAAGATAGACTTGAGATCGAGGTATTACCAGTTAAAGGTTAGATCGCACGATATCCCGAAGACAGCTTTTTGGACTAGATATGGACACTATGAATTCTTGGTAATGTCGTTCGGGCTGACAAATGCCCTAGCTGTTTTCATTGATCTGATAAATTGGGTATTCCAAGAGTATCTAGATAAATACGTCATTGCATTTATTGACGATATCTTGGTTTACTCCCGCCACGAAGAAGAACATAAGGACCATTTGAAGATGGTTCTGGAGACTTTGAAGCAGCATCGGCTGTATGCAAAATTCTCCAAGTGCGAGTTCTGACTGAATAAGGTCCATTTCCTTGGACATGTGATTTCCGGTGGAGGGATATCGGTGGATCCAGCTAAGATACATTCGATCAATGAATGTCCTCAACCAAAGAGTGTCAGTGAGATTCGAAGCTTTCTGGGGCTAGCTGGCTACAACAACAAGTTTATTGAGGGGTTTTTAAGGATTCCAGCACCACTAACTCGTTTGACAAGAAAGGAAGTCAAGTATGTGTGGTCGGAAGACTGTGAGCACAGTTTCCTGATACTGAAGCAGAAATTAACTACAGCTCTAGTATTGACTCTTCCGGTGATGGATGAGAAGTTCAGTATTTACTGTGATGCTTCCTGAATCAGATTGGGTTGTGTCTTGATGCAAAACGGAAAGGTGATCGCTTATGCTTCAAGGTAATTAAAGCCATATGAGCGAAATTATCTAACCCATAATTTGGAGTTAGCGGCGGTCGTGTTCGCGATAAAGATTTAGAGGCACTATCTTTATGGACAGCAGTGTGAGGTATACTTAGATCACAAAAGTCTAAAGTATATCTTCACTCAGAAGGAGCTGAATATGAGGCAGAGGCGGTGGTTGGAGCTCGTGAAGGACTATGACCTGGAGATCAAATACCACCCTAGCAAAGCCAATGTAGTGGCCGATGCATTAAGCTGGATTTCAGCCTCAGTTTCATCAATGAATGCCGAGAAGTCTAAATAGTTGAGTACAAATTTTCAGAGATTTAATTTGGAGATAGTTTCAAATGTGGCAGTAGAATTATCAACCTTATCTCTGAAGCCGTCAATTCTTGAGAGAATTACAGAAGCACAACAGGATGACCCAAGGTGTAACGAATTTAGGTCGAGCATAGCATCTAATGACAGAACCTAGTTTAGCTGTTCAAGTGATGGAATCCTGAAGTTCCAGAATAGCTGGTATGTTCCGAACAATGGTAAACTTCGAAAAGACATTTTGTATGAAGCGCACTCCTCAAGATTTTCTGTTCATCCCGGAAGTATCAAGATGTACAGAGACCTTAGGCAACATTTTTAGTGGCCTGGCATTCAGAAGTCTGTAGCAAGGTACGTAGATACATGCTTGATGTGCCAACAAATCAAGTCTGACCATCAGAGACCGGCTAGAAAGTTGCAACCATTGCCAGTTCCAAAATGGAAGTGGGATCAAATATCCATGGATTTTGTAGTTGGGTTACCCCGGACGGCAAAGGAATTTGATGCGGTGTGGGTGATTGTGGATCGTTTAGCCAAATCTGCCCATTTTCTACTGGTGAATATGACATTCAATGTGTACCAATTTGCTAACCTGTACATTCAGAAGATAGTAAGGTTGCATGGAGTAACGATTTCGATTGTGTCGGACAAGGACCCAAGATTCACATCAAAATTTTGGAAGAGTCAGCACAAAGCAATGGGGGCACGACTAAATTTCAGTACAGCCTTTTATCATCAGACCGACAGATAATCAGAACGAACTATTAAGATTTTAGAGCATATGCTTCGAGCCTGTGTACTAGAATTCAAGGGTTCATGGAGCAAGTATTTACCCTTGATGAAATTCTCGTACAACAACAGCTATCAGGCTACTATAGGTATGACCCCTTACGAAGCTTTATACGAAATGAAGTGCAGATCACTCCTCCATTGGGATGAAGTTGGTGAAGTTGGCTTGATTGGTCCAAAAATTGTGCAACAAACAACTGAGAAGATCAAGACTATTCGGCAGCAGATATTGATAGCTCAAAGTTGACAAAAGAGCTACCCTGATGGGAGAAGAAGAGAATTGGAATTCAAAGTAGTAGATGAAGTTTTCCTAAAAAGTTTACCATTCAAGGGTGTAATGAGGTTCGGGAGGAAGGGTAAGTTGAGCCCAAGATACATTGTACCATTCCCGATCACAAAGAGAATTAGATGGACTGCGTACCAACTAGAACTGCCAGCTTCTATGGAAGGAGTTCACCATGTCTTCCACGTGTCGATGCTAAGAAAGTGACTAAAACATCTGTCACACGTTGTGATTCAGTAGTAGATTGACGTACAGCCAACCTTAGCGTACGAATAAAAGTCAGTGGAGATTTTGGATTATGCAGTAAACACACTACGCAACAAGGTTATTCCACTGGTGAAGGTATTGTGGCCTAACAACATTGTGGAGGAGACAACATGAGAAATACAACAGTATATGATTGATCGTTATCCTGATACATAGGTCGACACCTAACCATTCTGTACCAAACGATCGACACCTATATACATAGGTCGGTACTTCGGTTGCCTCTATTTGCATAGGTTGACACTTGTTTCCACCGGTCGATACCCTAATCATTTCTATTCGCCCCGATCAAACCTTACGGTCAACACCCTAATTCTCTCTGTTTGCATCGGTGGAACCTTGTGGTCGACACTTTTACCATGTTTAGACTAACCGGTCAACACCTACACACAGGTCGACACCTATTTTGGTTCTGTCTTCGTAGGTCGACCCTCGCGGTCGACATTCACCTAGTTCGGTCGACACCTACGTATACAGGTCCACACTTTACACCAATAGCCTAAAATAAAATTTTGAACTCAAGAAGAGAAAACGAACAACAAAACGTTTCAATCATTTAAAACCAAGGGAACCTAGGTTTTCAAATCTAATTTCCAAATAGCTCTAAAATAAGACTATACATCATCTCGACTACTAGCATTTAAAAATTCATCTAATAACAATGAAGAAAATTCACAGTATAGGGCAATGAAATGCCAATGTATAAATATACACATACATCACTAAAATCGCTCAAAACGCCACTCAAAACCCCAATCCCCAAACCCCATCCATACCAACCTAACTACACACGTCGGGTTGCCATAACAAACTCCACCTGCTGGTGCGTGGTAGTGTGCCGCCAACTGTCTGCTACTCCTGGCTAGGCTCAGGAAACTCACCCTCCTGATCAATGGTACCTACACCACAGAACACATATCAGCCGAAGGCTTAGTAAGTAGTCCGGTAAGAAATGTAAAACGGTCCATGAAGTCCTATCACATGCAATCTCTACTTTCACACTCTTGTTGTTGTTTCTTGTCATCATTCGTACGATTCTCTTACAAAGTTGGGAAACAGATCAGTTTTCCCGAGTCGATTTTCATACTGCGTCAAAGGGCGAATAACTTCATTCAAGGCTACATCGTACAACCACCCCAAGTAGTTGGCCCTTAAACCACACTGCCCCTGACACGTCGCCACCATTCTAGCTCAACAAGTAACAGAGCGTAAAAGTTGCACACGCATTTGATATTAACGATACTCTTACATAGTTGGGAAGCAGATTAGGTTTCCAAAGTCGATTCTCTTTCTCTGTCGAAGGGCGAATTACTTCCTTCGAGGCCGTGTAACCATTTTCCTCACCGTTCTCATATCACCCCTTACATTCGTACTTGAAACCATGCTCAAATTCATTTTTCTTACACTTTTCAAAACATAATGCATGACTGAAAAAAACATGCAAAACATACAACACATACACATCATCCCTACTGCTCTATGGTGTAGGCCCATAACGGCAACACACATGCAAACACTACTTACCTGGTCTCCTAAACTTCTTTGGTGATCGGCCTTTGTCCATCACTCGGGCTCAACCTATCACATAACCAATTCACATTAATAATTCATCCAAAAACTCATCCTGCTTACTAAAATTACAACTACCAAAATGGCTCAGTAACTCGACTCGGACAAAAATCCACCTAATGTTCGAACGAGCATAACTTTTCCTACAGTTATCGGAATCGTACAATTCCAGTGGCTAAGCGCTCATCTAATGATCTAATTTAACATAATAAAAGGAATTCCTAAAACAAACATTCATAGCTAGGGCAAAAACTCAAAAACGGTTCTAATTCAGAGCCTAAAATCCTATATCGTCGATTTTCCACCAAAATTCACCCAATTACTCACCAATGCATCACATTCAAATTTATTAGACATAATCTAACAAAAATTGGAGGTTTCAAATTTGAAAAACTCGAATTGCACATAACACCCTCTTGGTTTTCCTTCAAAATCTTGACATTCACTGTCTATGGTTCAAACGTTCGCAACTCACCTCCAAACACTCTATTTTAGCACAAAACCTTAAAAAATCGATGAAGCGCCTCAAAAACCCATACGATTCCTGGTTCGCTGTTCTCTGATACCATAACTGTAGCGAGCCTGAGTCATTCCTAGACTCGAGTCACTAACCGCACTAATACTCAGAAATCCGAGTATAATTTTTCAAAAGGTTAAAAACTTTACTTACTAACTTAAAACGACAATTTATAAAACGTTTGAAAACATCGCAATAGAATACTTCGATCAATTAGTTTAAATAAAATTTAAAGTTTTTAAAACATTAAAAGATATTTTTGGTCGACCTCTGTGGGCACCGGTCGACGCCTGACCCGCACTGCACCCAAGGCTCGACACCTATATGCACAGGTCCACACCTCGGATGCCTCTGTTTTCATCGGTCGACCATAGCGGTCGACACCCCGTTGCTCATCACGCTAACCAATAAACATTTGTTAACACAGGTCGACACTTTAATCTTCTCTGTCTTCCCAGGTCATAACTTGCGGCTGACACCCCTACCATTTTTACAGTACCGGTCGACACCTACAGACGTCAGTTGACACTTAGTTCGGCGGTGCCTGCGCAGGTCGACCCTCACGGTTGACACTTGCCAAGTTCGGTCGACCACTAAGCCTATCAGTCGACATTTCCTTCCTATAATTAGCATAAAAACCTTAAATCCTTCAAATACAAGTCAAATTTTGACTCAACGTTAAAAACAACAAAACAAACCTCTTCCAATCAATTCTAAATAAATTTTATGCATATCCGTCTATACATCAAACTGACTCAAAACGACTCGAAAACCTTACACACACCTACCCTGGTTAAAATGCAATAACAGCCGGCCGGATCGTCGACGAGTACACTCCTCCAATTGCCTCCTAGTCCTGGGCTAGCTATAAGTACTCACCAGCTATCGCTTTATCACTTACATCACATAACTCATCTATTAGCCTAATGCTAAGTAAATAATGCACATTAAACATAACACTGAAAACAACACATATCCTATCATATGTAGTTTCTACAGTTTCATCTATACTTTCTTTTTCGTCTCTTTCTTACATTTTCTTTATCTTACTTTTGGGTTCTTCTTTACGTCCTCGATCAAGGTTACACACCTCGCGGTCTACCTCATGGGATAAGGTCAACCTCAATCTAGTAAAGTGACACAACTCACGGTGCACCTCTCGAGAAAAGGCCACCACGTAAAGCGGGGAAAGAAGTGATACACCTTGTGATTCACTTCATGCGACAAGACTACTCAACCCCAGCTTCATTATCTTTTTACATACATTTTCATTTCATTCGTCACATCCTACTATTTCATTTTGTGAAAATATGAAAATTCATTTTCGTTTCGTTCTCGTACTTTAAAACCATGATGCATAATCACTAAAACACAACATAAAATAAACGTGCATTCAACCTAAGGAACTGTGATGTAGGCCGGAAGGCAAAATCCCCTACGTACACTACTTACCTTGCGTCCTTAGCAACTCGTTCGTAATACTCATACTAACTGAGAAACTAGAGAACCTATAAAATCACATATCCATTAATTGTATTTCGTCCAACTCATGAAATTCTAACAGGGGAAGTCATCAACTCATACTAAACCAAAACTCGAAACTAAACCCGAAATCTGACTCAATTTCTGGCAAAATTCATAAACTCATAACTAATCCAATACTCGTCCGATTTCGACGATTCAAAGTGCTACGGACTCCTTAGGACATCTAGTTTTTAACAGTATAGTCCGTTTCTTTATCTTACATCCACAGCCTAACAAAATTTTGCCAAACAGGAACAATTTTTCAATCTAAGTTTCTCGGTTATCTAAACTCCCCATTCTCTCCATAAAAACCTATAATCTAATCCTTCCTCAAGCTTAAACACCAATGAACGAATAAACATCAACTATACCCTCCCAAATTTTGTACTTCCCTCTAGGGGTTACTAAACTATCACATAACTCTCCCTAACTTCACTTTTAACGCTCAAAACTACTAAATGAGTAACTATCTACTAAAAACTAACTTAAATTTGAAGAAATAGAGGAACTGAGAGGGATCATCACTAGCGTCGCTGGAAGGGATTTCGCCAAAGAAAGGAGGGGAGAGAGTGGTTTTTTCGCGAGGAAGGGGAAGGATAATAGTGGGAGTGGGATCATACAATCCTTCTCCCTTTATTATTTTTTATATTAATTATGTTATTTAATGTAATTAATCATAATTACTTTTTCGCCCTCAATCTTTAATCTTCTAACTAAACGGTTATTCAGTTCGTTTCCTGTTTGATTCTTGTAATTTTCTTTTCTCCATTAGCATCAAAATAATCCTTTATTTAATAGTATAAATTTTTCGCTCTCTATTCCGACTAAAACTCTGCTGTTTACCAATACTAAGTTCCCAAAATTAATTTAGCGGAATCTGAAGTTGTTACATTCCACCCTCCTTAAAAAAAAATTGTTATCAAAATTTGAGTAGCGATTAACTTTTGACATTGACGCCGCAAAATCCACCGTTCCATATTAGCCTTTTCTCGAGAAGTGTCTAGTCTACCTTAAGTTCTTAGTTCTTAACGTCCTTGCATTTAACTTCATCCTTCAACCTGTGATTATCCTACATACCCTTGGGTCTGTTCCATCCAGTTACTTCAAGTTTCCATTTATACTCTAAAACTTTAGTGGTTCGACCACTAAGATTGCAATCTCATGGTTCTGTAGACCATAATTCCTAAAGCCATGTATTCATTCCGATCTCATGATCGTGTTTGCTAAACTCAATTTAACTAACTGCATCCCTCACTAAGTATCAAGCACTATCTAATTCCCATGACTCAATTTTCTACTTCACTTATTAACTTAATCAACTATAATCTAACTTCTCAAAATATTCTATCTTAACTCCATATCTAAGCTCCCTTAGCTAGAATTTGCTCAAATCCTAAATTATTTATCTCGATCATCCTTAAAGGCTTCATACTTGAACCATTCTAAGCTATTCATTTTAATCGTAAATTCTTTCTGAATATTCTTCTCTCTTCCATACAATGATTCATCCAACAATCTTATTGTTTGCAACCTTGTTGTAAATTAAGTTACACTATTGCTCCAACCCTTCTCGAATTCTGAAGTCATCTGGTCTAACCCAATAGTGATTATATTCAATTAATCATAACCCCAACTTCTGAAATCGCATAACTGAATTTCTTCTCTATATCTCTTCAACGAAACTCATCCAAATTCTCAATTTCCAAACTCATACTTAGCAACGCTGATAAGATAATACTCTAAATCTTCTCAATTCATGTTTGTTTTGACTAAGTATCTTAATTTAAAATTTTCTAAGTCATTGATTTCCATCGGTAAACTAAACCCCTACAAAATCATTGTCGGTAATCCACCATCTCATCGACGTAAGTTTCCTCAATTAGAGCCTCAAACAAATATCATTTAATCGGTACATCTTTTTCCAAGATTAATAGAAATTATCCACTTGAACTCTCAGCTCATTCCTGGATTTTTGATCGTGTTTCAACTAATTTAAATCTCCCGATATAGTCATATATATTTTATTCCCCCAACATACATACTAGCATGCAGATATCCAAATCCAATCCCTTAACTTTTGTGATTAGCTATACTCCTACACTTACAATCATTCTATCTCATATCTAGATATCTCAAATATGTTTATATGTTTTAATCAACACTCATACCCCTTAATCAAACGACACTGAGCATTTAGCACTTCAACTATTTACTAGCACCCATTTTCTGGAGTAATGGTCAACGTCGATCACCGAGTGTGACTCTATGCATAATTTCCTCAGTTTTTTTATTGATTCTTTAAAGCCTCGAACTACTATCTAATATAGTTATCTACGTCTCTGAGTTTTACGTAACCACATCACTGCTAAAATATGGTATTCAAACTTCTAAACTATGTCATACATTACACTCTAGTATCCTCTATTTCCTCACCTTCTCATTGATTGACTGTATCCACACGTATGACTCCTTGCTTTAACTTGAATTTCTAACTACCCAACTGATACTCTACGTAACTTTTCTATCAGCGTATGTCCTGTGGGTAGTTGCTATCAGGTACTTGAATTCCTTTATACGTATTAAAATTGCTAGAAATGAATAGGGTAGATATCTCGTACCTGAAAGCTAGCAGCTCGTCCCATTAATCCTCGCATTGTGCTTTCTTTTTACTAAAAATAGCCCTAGTGGTCTCAATACTTTGCTAATAAAAATTCAATTTCATATTCTCCCTTGGCTATCTAGTCATTCTGTTAACCATTCGAATACGAGCTTCACGTCGAGGTTCCTCAATGCTCAAATACTCTTGACATTTCAATAACTTCTTATTCGAGGTCAATTACCTCATTTCGTCAGACCATGGTTGACTATAAATTAAATCTTGAAGTCTAATTCCATACTCAACTTCGTTAACTTAACTCTAACGGTGTAAGTTATCAAAATCAGTATATTAAGTATTTCAATTACTACTCATCTTTGTTGTTCCACAATAACGGTTACCCTATGTGCCACCTTGAATATAATTCTCGTGCTTACGTCTCACAACCTTAGTTGGATCAACCCCATAATCTAAACTTAGGTTTTAACTTTGACCTCAAATTTCTACCTTAGTTTTTCCCCATTAATTTCTATTATCGTATTTACTATTTTTGTCACCACAACGGGTTTAACCTCCAATAATCTATAACCTGAGATTCTGTCAAAATATTCACTCAGCAATGACCATTCCATTCTAGATATCAAATTTAGAAGCATGCACTCACAATCTCACCCCTCCTCCGAGGTGTGGGAATTATGACAGGCACTCTATCCTTCACAATCTTACCCCTTCTCTTATGTGCCGGACGTACCCATCGGCCACACTTCCGGTTGGATAAAAGCTCTGATACCATAACTGTAACGCCCCAGAAACCCACGCGGTTCCCGACTCGCTCTGCTCTATCACCACCTCTGTAGCACCCCCCAGTCGTCCCCGGACCTGAGTCGCCAACCATACACTTACTCATTTCGTCGATAAATTTCTTACAAAATTTTTGAACTTCGGTTCCTCGACTTAAAACGACATCTTTGAAAATGTTTAAAAGCGTTGCAACGGCAGACTCGACTAAAAACAGTTTAAATAAAACTTCTTTTTTTAAAACGCAAAAGAAAAAGGAACCGGTGAACACCTGTAAACGTCGGTAGACACTTTAATTCTCTCTGCTCGCCCCCAGTCAAACCTCGCAGTGACACCTCCATGCTCATTACCCCGAGAGGTTGACACTATATTTCTCTCTTTTTGCCCCCGATCGAACCCCACGATCGACACTATCACCATTTTACACTAACCGGTTGACACCTAAAGGTACTAGTTGACACTTTATTTCTCTCTGTCAACCATCGGTTGAACTCCTTGGTCGAAACTCTCACAATTTTTACACTAACCGGTCAATACCTAAAGGCACCGGTCGACGCTATTTCTCTCTTTCCGCCCCTGGTTGAACCCTGTGGTCGACATTTTTGTAATTTTTACACTAACCGATCGACACCGGTCGACACCTACGCATACCGGTCAACACCTTGCTCCAGTAGCCTAAAGAAAACACCAGTTCAAAAGGAAAACGAACGGCCACTATTAAAACCACAAAGTAAAGACTTGTATTTTTTAGACAAAATTTTCACAAGTAGTTTCAAAACACGACTATACACCAATCCCGACTATAAATACTCAAACCCGCCTATGCCTAAAAATCTATACACTCGACATAGACTCTACAAAACACAACTCTCATAACCTACTATCCGACTTCATTCCACGGACTGGACTATAACACCCTGAAAACCTACCCGTTCCTGGTACGTTTACTATTCTGATACCACATCTTTGACGCCCCCCGAGTCATCCTCGGACTCGGGTCACTACCTGTACGCTCGCTTCTCCCTCTGACAAAATTCATATAAAATTTAAAATTTTCGATTCTTTGACTCTGAACGACACCCTCAAAAATATAAAAAAAAAGTATCAGCCGAAAACCCATTTAAAATCGGTTTAAATAAACTTCACCTTTTTAACATAGAAATACAAGGTCCGATCGACACTTGAAATTGTCGGTCGACACTTGAGTTGTCTCGGGTCTCCATCGGTCGATACTGGCGAACGCTGGTCATCACCGCATTCCCCTCGGGTCTTCACATCAATCGACACTAGAACTCACTGGTCGACACTTCCACGTTCAGCTCGGCGAGTAGTCGACACTGGATTACGCAGGTCGACACTATGACCCTTTTTGCCCGCGCAGGTCGACTCTAGCGGTCGACGCTCTAACTGAATTTGCACTAACCGGTCGACACCTGTGGTCACCGGTCGACACCTAGTTCATCTTTGCCCGCGTCGGTCGAACCCCGTGGTCGACATTATCCATTCCATTTACACTGACCGATCGACACCTATGAACTTCGGTCGACACTTCACACCAGCAACAAAATAACAGTAGTTTTACGGAAGAAAGACACGAAAACTTCTCCGAATTTAAAACAACCGATTGCAAACCTGAATCGTTCATTCAATTATTTTCAACAATTCAAAAAGGCACCTATACATCGACCCGAATTATCGACACCCATATCCATCTATGACTCAAAATCCTATACACTCGACATAGACCCCTCTAAATTTACTACAAAGCACCACTGGCTCACCTTGTCCCACTGGTCGAATCGCCTTGACGAACTCCACCTGCCAGCACACGGTAGTATGGCGCCAACTGCCTTCTCGTTCTGTCTAGGCTCCGGTAACTCACCTTCAGAGATTTTTGCACCTACACCACGGAACGCACAACATAAGTCTAACGCTCAGTAAGCAGTGCAATATGAAATGTAAAACGACAAAGCAATCCTACCACATGCAGTCTCTATATTCTCGCTCATGTTGTCATAACCCGTGCCGCGTGGTACGACTGCACCATGGTGAGGCTAGACTCTCTCGCCAGCTCACACTCCGGCACATCGCCATTGTCCCAGTTTCTCCAGCAACGAGGCCCTCAATCCGTAGCCACACGTCACTCTACGCATCGCAACCATTCCAGGGTGAGGCTGGACGCACTCGCCACACTGCACCCCAGCACGTCGCCACCGTCCCGGTTTCTTCAGTAACGGGACCTAGCTACCCACACACTCGTCGTTCTCGCCACACCTCGCATTTCACAGTCGCACATAAATCCATACACAAATTCATTTTCGTTCTCGTTTCAAAAATATGATGCATGTCACACAAAACACACGCACATCACAATCAACCCACTCAAATCAATCGTTCCTCAGTGTAGGCCCACCTTGGCAAAACACATGCACACACTACTTACCTGGCGTCCTAGCTTTTCCGTGGTGCTCGTCTCACCCGAAACTTGCTCAACCTACAACCAAACCATCTTCTGTCAATATTAATCCCACTACTACGCACTAAAATCACCACACTAGCTTAACACTTCGCGCACTCACCAAAATCGTTCCTCTAGCAACGAGGCCATAGTTGCATACCACCACATGCACACCGCGGCAGGCATCCCAGGGTGAGGCTAGACGCACTCGCCACACCGCACCCCAGCACATCGCCACTGTCTCGGTTTCTCCAGCAACGGGACCTACCTACCCACACACCCGTCATCCTCGCGACACCTCGCATTTCACAGTCGCACATAAATCCATGCACAAATTCATTTTCGTTCTCGTTTCAAAAACATGATGCATGTCACACAAAACACACGCACATCACAATCAACCCACTCAAATTAATCGTTCTTCGGTGTAGGCCCACCTGGGCAAAACACATGCACACACTACTTACCTGGCGTCCTAGCTTTTCCGTGGTGCTCGTTTCACCCGAAACTTGCTCAACCTACAACAAAACCATCTTCTGTCAATATTCATCCCACTACTCTACTTACGCACTAAAATCACCACACTAGCTTAACACTTTGCGCACTAACCAAAATCGTTCACTAACCTATTCGGCTCTGAAACCAACCTAACTTCCGACGCACATAACGTTTGCGTCGGTTATCAAAATCACACGATTCCAGTGGCTAAACGCTCCAATCGTGTCCTAGTTTAATCTACAAAAAAAAGGTTTCTTAAACGAACGTCCGTAGTTAGGCCAAAAATCCACAGCCAGTTAGAGCATAAATGTCGGCACTCTCGGTTTCTCACTCAAATTCGCTCATTTCCTCACCATTCCTTCTCCTTTACCCTCAACAATCCGCAATAATCAATATTGAACTCATACACACTCTAACCTTAAAACCCTATCTCCCTATTCATCAAATTTCTCCTCAACTCCAACACTAAGCAAACATTAAACTGTAGACTAATTAATCTTACCTTGAATCGTTGAAATGGAGTAGAAAAATCACAACAAATGAGGCGGAAATGTTGCGGGATGGAGAGGAATCGAAGAAATTCACGCGGGGGATGGGGAAAAAGGAGATAACATAGAAGAAAGGGAGGAAGGGAGGGGGGTTTAGCATCAGCCGATCCTTTCCCTTCCTTAGTATATAAAAAGAAATTAAAATAATAATCAAATTAATTACCTTTTTGCCCTCACAGTTTAATCTTTCAATGTAACGGCCATTAAATCTGTTTTCGGTCTGATTCTTAAAATTTTCTCCCCACCATTAACCTTAAAATAATCTTTTACCTAAAAATGTTAATTTTTCGTTCTCGATTCAGATCAAAACGCAACCGTTTATCGCCTTGACCACCTAAGAATCCATACCGTGAAAATACAGGGTGTTACATCCTCCCCTCCTTGAAAGAATTTTGTCCTCAAAATTTACGTACCGACTAACTCTGGGTATTGTGGCTCCATGTCCTGCCGTCTTTCCCAAGTGGCCTCCTCCACATTGTGATTGCGCCATAAGACCTTGACCAAGGGAATCTCCTTGTTCCGCAACTCCTTCACAGCAGACCCTAGTATAGCCACCGGGTTTTCCTCGTAGGATAACGTCGGCCGCATCTCTATATCCTGCTGTGTAACCACCTGAGAAGGGTCACGTATGCACTTCCTCAGCATGGAGACATGGAAGACATTATGTATGACATCCATTGAGGAAGGCAGCTGAAGCTTGTAGGCAGTTCTCCTAATCCTTTCCTCAATAGGGAATGGCCCAACAAAAAGAGCGTTGAGCTTTCCTCGCTTCTCGAACCTTACCACTCATTTGAATGGGGAGATCTTTAGGAATACCTCATCACCCACGCCGAATTCCAGTTCCCTCCTCCTTCGATCGACATAACGTTTCTGCCGACTTTGAGTTGCCTCGACCATCTTCTTTATGATAGCAATCTTGCTAATGATCTGGTGCAGTATCTCAGGGCCTACAAGTCTTGCCTCTCCAACCTCGTCCCAGTACAACGGCGACCTGCACTTTCTCCCATACAAAGTTTCGTATGGTGCCATCTCGATAGTAGACTGGTAGCTGTTATTATATGAAAATTCTACCAATGGCAAGAACCTGCTGCAGGCCGCCTGGAACTCCAACACACAGGCTCAGAGCATGTCATCCAGTATTTGAGTAGTTCACTCCGATTGTCCATCGATCTGAGGGTGGAAGGTCGTGCTGAATTCTAACTTGGTACCCATGGCCTTATGTAGACTCTTCCAAAACTTAGACGTAAATATGGGATCTCAGTCTGACACTATCGACACAGGGACCCCATGGAGTCTGACTATCTCCTGCACGTACAGCTGAGCGAACTGATCCATCGAGTAGTTCTATCTACAATCACCCAAGTTGCGTCGTGGCCCTTAGTAGTCTTTGGTAGTCCAACCACAAAATCTATAGTGACCCACTCCCACTTCCACTCAGGTATAGGCAACGGCTGAAGCGTTCCCAATAGTCTCTGATGTTCTGCCTTTACTTGCTAGCATACCACACAAGCCTCAACGTGCTTGGCTATCTCCCGTTTCATATTGGGCTACCAATAGTGTTGTTTCAAATCTCTGTACATCTTAGTGCTTCCAAGGTGCATAGAGAAAGGAGACGAGTGAGCCCCAAAATCTCAGAATCCCATCATCCGAATAGCTGAGCTCAGTGTTAGCATTGGCTTCCATTCCCGCCTTCAGTCCGCTACACTCGGGGTCATCCTCTTGGGCTCGCTTAATTTTGTGCAAGATGGACAGCCTCAACGACATCGCCGACAGCATGGCCGCCAAATCCGAGACCACTTCTAGGCCAAACTTCTATACTTCAGTCTTTAGCTCTGTAGGCAGTGTTAAAACCATAGTAGACATCGAAGTCGACACTCGGCTCAAAGCGTCCGCTACCACGTTTGCTTTTCCTGGATGATACTTGATCTCCACGTCATAGTCTTTAACCAACTCAAGCCCCCTCCTTTGTCTCAATTTCAGCTCCTTCTGCGTGAAGATTTACTTCAGACTCTGATGGTCCGAGAAGACTTTGCATTGTTGTCCATATAAATAGTGTCTCAAGATCTTAAGGGCGAAGACCACTGCTGCTAACTCCAAGGCATGCTTGGGATAATTCTGCTCGTAGGGCTTCAGTTGCCTTGAAGCATAGGCAATCACCTTTCCATTTTGCATCAGCACGCAACCCAAGCATACCCAGGAGGCGTCGCAATAAACGCTGAATTTCTCCCCTTCTGCTGGCAACATTAGCAAAGGGGCTGTGGTCAACTTCTGCTTTAATGTTTCGAGACTGTTTTCGCACTCATCAGACCAGCTATATATCGCGTTCTTCCTGGTCAATCAAGTCAAAGGGGCTGTGATCATGGAAAATCCCTCAATAAACCTCCGGTACTACCCTGCTAGCCCCAGAAAACTTTGTACCTCGCTAGCACTGGTTAGTAAAGGCCATTCCCTCACAGACTGAACCTTTGCTGGGTCCACAGAAATACCATCACGAGAGATAACATGGCCCAAAAACTTGATCTTATCCAACCAAAATTTGCATTTAAAGAACTTAGCGTACAGTTGGTGCTGCCCCAGGGTCACCAGCACGATACTCAAATGCTCTCTGTGCTCCTCCTCACTTTGAGAGTATATCAGGATATCATCAATGAATACTATCATGAATCTATCCAACTGCTCCCTGAATACTCGGTTCATCAGGTTCATAAAGGCAGCTGGGGCATTAGTTAGTCCAAACGACATTACTAAGAACTCATAGTGTCCGTACCGCGTCCAGAAAGCTGTCTTCGGAACATCTTCCTTCGTGACCTTCAATTGATAATAACCAGACCTCAAATCAATTTTGGAGAACACTCGTGCCACTTGAAGTTAATCAAATAGGTCATCTATCCTTGGCAACGGGTATTTATTCTTCACCGTCAACTTGTTTAGTTCCCTATAGTAAATACACATGCGCAGAGACCCATCCTTCTTTTTAACAAAAAGCACCGGTGCTCCCCACGGCAAAAAACTAGGGCGTATAATGTACGTCAACTCCTCTAACTGTGTCCTTAACTCTTTCAATTCGGTAAGTGTCAGCCTTTACGAGTTCTTACACACCGGCTCAACCCCAGGGTACACGTCAATAACAAACTCAATTTTCCTGTTAGGGGGCAGACCTGGCAGATCTTCAAGAAACACCCCTGGAAAATCCTACACGATGGGGATGTCCTGGAGTTGAGTCCTGCCCTGAAGCTGCACATCTATGACACTAGCTAAGAACCTTATGCATCCACCTCGTAACATCTGTTGGGCTCTCATAGACGACACTCCCGGGATTATACTAAAATCTTTTCCTGCCCGGAAGGAGCAACCCTCTCCACTAGGGAGCCGAAAGTGGATTTCTCTTGTCTTGCAATCTATCGTGGCAAAATGTCTAAACATCCAGTTCATCCATAGAATAGCTTCATACCCTTTCATGTCGAGTATGATCAGATCCGCGTGCAATTGATTTTCTCCTATTGTCACTATATCGCCTCTTACCACCAGATCTGAGTATAGGCGCTCCCCCCGATGGCAACAATACAACATAGAACTGCCCAGAGTAGCTGCGCACTAGATTTACCTTGACCACGAAGGCAGTGGACACAAACGAGTGAGTAGCACCTGTATCGACAAGGGTATAAGCCGCCATGCCTGAGATAAGAATGTTACCTAAAATCACTGACGGCTGGGCGGCATCATCCGGTTCTATGAGGGCGAAAACTCTTGGCGCCACCCTCGCTGGGGCCTTCCTCAAATTTGGGCAACTTCTAGCAAAATGCCCCACTTCGTAGCAGTTGAAGCACCGATTTTGTCGCGGCTTGTGACAATCTCTGGACATATTGCCCGCCTCGCCACAGTTGTAGCATTGCCCTGCACCTCAACTACACTCACCGGGATGACTCCTTTGGCATTTTGGGCGCACCGAAAACTGCCTAGGTCCTTGAGACCGCTTGTTGCTCCCCTGACTGCTGGAGCTGTCACTTGACCTCTTCAGGCCCTTTCACTGAGACGACTCCTTTGCGCTCGACCGTGGCAACACTTCCTTGAAATACCTCCTAGGCTGTTCCCTAGGCAGTTCTCTGTAACTGGAAAGCTTCATCCTAGCCTCCTCAATGTCCAACGCCGTTGCCACCACCTCCTCGTAAGGTACCCCTCGAGTCCCAGCTATTCGCATACCCATATATATGTCCGGTTTAAGACCCTGCACAATTTGGTGCACTTTGTTCTCATTTAGGCTCACTAGATGACTAGCAAACCGAGTGCCTCACATAATCGGCCACTATACCTGTCTGCCTCAACTTGGCAAACTCCACCATTTTCTGGGTTCTGACTGAGTGGCTAAAATACTTGCTGTAGAACGTCGTCTTAAATTCCTCTTATGTCATGGACTTTATATCGGTGGTCGTCTTCACCGAATCCCACCAAAATCGGGCAAGATGGAATGCCGCACTGGATACCCGGTACTGCTCCTCTATCTTGGCGTAATCCATCATGTCTTCCTCAGCACTGAGTGGGTCCGAAGATGATCCATCGAACATTGGGGCTCTTAATCTATGCAACCTATCACCCCACGATCAATCGAACTCTGGGCACTAGACTGACCCTGGTCCTCCTTGCCCATAAACCGCTCCAGGTGCTGTGACGGACGGTTGACCAACTCAGTAAGCTGTCTAACGGCGTCATCCATATCGCCTACAGCTCTACGCGTCTCTCTAACCATATCGTGAAGCCTGTACACCACAACATCTAATGAGTCTAAAACAAAATTACTAGGGCTCTAAGAAATACTTACAGTTGGTGGAGCACTCCCATGCATCGGCTGGTAATATTAGGAGATCCATCAAACGACGTTGACCTCGTGGCTCCTACACTCGTGACATACCCCTTTCCCACCTATTAACCGTCTCTTCTACCCTTTCTCCCAAGCGCTGTGGACATGATGAAGGAACAAAAAAGAAAAGAGAGAATGAGGGTGCAAGAGTGGTGTTTGGCATGATGAAGGAACAAAAAAGAAAAAAAAAAAGAAGAAAAACAGAAGTTTGAACAATCAAACTTCTTTGTAACTTTGAAGGGCAATTTGGGAATGAGCACTCCTTAGGTTAGGTTGTTCATACTTATCTTTAAAACATCATTATCTAAACCTTCTTCTCCACGTTATTTTCTCTTCTTCCATAGCCGATCGTTTCCTCCCTTTTTCTCATCTTCCTTCTCAAGACTTATTTTAGGTAAAATAATTTGATTTAGATTATAGTGATGCAAGTTTGTTGGATAAGTGCTTGATATTTGATTATGCATGAAAATGTTTGAGTTCTCTATTTCTTATTGGTTTTAAGGTTCAAATGTGATGTAGTGGTTGTTTATCGAATGAAATAAAGAAACATCATATTAGGCATTCATGCTCATATTGGTGGAATTACAGGGCAGTTAAGGTTCTTGGAAATTTTGGTTTTGTGAGTTTGTTTTCTTTGAAATGTGAATTAAGCATGTTAAAGTAGACCTTGTAAGGAGTCCATACGTAGCGCCAATATTTTCCCGTTATATAATTTTTGGGTTTACGCAGTAAAACGGCAGAATTCTAGCAAGAATTAAGGGTGAAAAATTTAGCCGGTTAGATAAAGGATTATTTTGAGGCTAATGGACAAAAAACATTATAAGATTTTGACTGGAAACAAACTGAATGACGCGTTGACTAAACGGTTAAAGGTTCAGGGCGGTTTAGTAATTAGATTATTATTATTATTATAAAAAAAAAAAAAAAAAATGGCAGAGAGGGGAATGAAATCTCCCATCCCCTCTTCGGCTTTTCCCCCCAGCGAAACCCTTCCCCCTCAGTTTCTCCTTTCCAGCCATGCAATCGACGATTCTCAGTTCTTCTACATTTCTTCAAATCTACGGTAAGTTTTAGTTATTTCTTAATAGATAGTTAGTTCTTTCGTTGTTTTCAGTGTTAAAATTAACGTTAGAATGAGTATGAGATAGTTTTGGTAACCTTAGGAGGGAGATACGAAATTTAGAAGTTAAAGCCGAATTTTTTGTTCGTGTATTGGTGTTTAAGCTAAAAGTGGAGTAGATTATTCGTTTTTATGGAGAAAATTAAATATTTGGATAACCGAATACTCGGGTTACAGAATGGTTTTCGTTCGGCCATATTCGGCCAAGCTATAAGTGTTGGATTATGAATTAGATTAGACTGTTAAGAATTAGACGTTCTCAGGAGTCCGATGCATTTCAAATCATCCAAATCGGATGAGTATTGGATAAGTTATGTATTTACGAAGGTTGGTCGAAAATTGAGTTGGAATTTAGGTTTAGATAGATTAGAGGTTAAATTTTTATTTCCTTTAGAGTTTTAATAGTTGGAAGGAAAGTAGAATTGATGATGTCTGGCTTTATAGGTTCTCCGGTTTAGCGAGCGAACTACGAATTTCGAGATACGAATGGCTAAAAATGCCAGATAAGTAGTGTACGTAAGTGTTTTCGCCTTCTTGCCTACATCAGAGTTTGGTAGGTTGCATGCAAGTTTATTTTATGTTATGTTTTAGTGATTATGCATCATAGTTTTAAATTATGAGAACGAAACGAAAATGAATTTCTAGGTTTTTACGAAATGAAACAGTAAGATGTGACGAATGCAATGAAAATGTACGTAAAAAGATAATGAAGGTGGGGTTGAGTGGTCTTGTCCCGTGAGGTGGACCGCAAGGTGTATCACTTCTTCCCCTGCTTTACTTGGTAGCCTTGTCCCAATAGGTACACCGCGAGGTGTGTCACTTTACTAGATTGCGGTTGGCCCTGTTTTATTAGGTGGACCGCGAGGTGTGTAACCTTGATCTAAAACGTAAAGAAAAACCTAGTAATAAGAAGTTAAGGAAGATGTAAGAAATAGAAACTGCATATGTTAGGATATGTTGTTTTCAGTGTTTATGTGCATTACTTATTTATCATTACGCTAATAGATTAGTTCTGTGATGTAGGTGATGAGGCCATAGCTAGTGAGTACTCAGAGCGTGCCCAAGACTAGGAGGCAGTTGAAGGAGTGCGCTCGTGGACGATCAGGCAGGCTGTTAGGGCATTTTGACTAGGGTGGGCGTGTTTGGATTTTGGGGTTAGTTGGAGTCGTTTTCAAATGTAAATGGATTTCAATATTTTAGTTGTCGTTTTGAAGTATAAGATCGATTTTGAGTTGAGAGGCAAGTGCATGTTTTTTTTATTTTAAAGTTGATTCGGAATTTGGCTGGTTTTGAAGGATTTAAGGTTTTTATGCAAATTTTTGGAAGTGTCGACCAATAGGTTTAGTGGTCAACTGTGCTTGGGAAGTGTTGACCGTGAGGGTCGACCTACGAATGTAGAGCCGAACCAAGTGCCGATCGGTAGTGTAAAATATGGTAGGAGTGTCGACTGTAAAGTATGATCGGGACAAACAGAGAATATTAAGGTGTCGACCTGTGCATATAGGTGTCAACCGGTGAACGTAATAAGCAGGGAGGTATCGACCGCTAGGGTCGAGTGATGAAAACAGAGGCAAATGAAGTGCTGACTGGTGAGTATAGGTGTCGACCCCTTGGGTACAACATGGGTCAAGTGTCGACCGCAGCCTGCAGAGGTCGACCAAAAATTCCTGTTTATGTTTTAAAAACTTGAAATTTTATTTAAATTGATTTTAATCAAAGTTTTTCTTTGCGACGATTTTAAACGTTTTCATAAAGATCATTTTAAGTCAAATAACAAAGTTTTAAATTTGTACATGAATTTTACCCGAATGTATGTGTATAAGTAGAGTTAGAGACCCGAGTTCAGGGACAACTTTCGGGTCCTACAATAATGGTATCAGAGAAGAGCGAACTAGAAACGTATTGGTTTTCAGGGTGTTAGAGTTATGGTATCAGAGTAGTGAGTAGTAGTAGTGAGCGTACTAGAAACGTGTGGGTTTCCAGGGTGCTACAGTAATGGTATCAGATCACTGAGTAGTAGTAGTGAGTGTACCAAAAACGTGTGGGTTCCCGGGTCACTACAGCATATACTTTGAAATTTTTGAATTCGGATATTCATAGGTAAACTTATGCGAGTTTGAAATTCGTAGTCAAATTTAAGAAGATTCTGAGATTTATGTTATTGGATGCATTTTGATGTATATTGTTTTATTTCTATGTTTTAGGTTTTCAAATCAAAAAGAAAGTTGATCAATTGCCTACTTTTGAGCTCAAGACGCGTGGTAAGTGCATGTTTGCATGCGTTTTGGCCGATTGGCCTACACCACAAAGAGTTAGAACATGATGGCAAGACTGAGGAAATTGGATATTTATAGTTTTCGAGAATTTTGGTTTGAGTGGAGATTGTAGGTTATGAGTATTTATGATAGCTTTTATTATTTATTTATAGATCTATTTGTTAGTTTAGTTTACATTACGCTTACAGCATTTAAGGTTATGTATGTGACATGCTTTCATGCGTCATAGTTTTCCAAATCATAGAAAATAGTTTTATGCATAAATTTTTATGTAAACAGAACAAAAAAGATACATTAAAGTAAAGTACACAAATAGTCATTGTGGGTAGGGAACTGAGTTTGGCAGTTCCGTCAAATGGACAGTCAGGTGTGGCATTCCACTTCTCCTACAGCGAGTTGGTCGTCTCGCTAGGTGAACAATCAGCCAGGCCATCTCCCCTCTAGAATCAAGACCCCATAACTTATGTTATGCAAGAAAATGAATAATAGATTAGACGCATGTTTTACGAGTATCATAGCATACCCATAAACATGCATATTTTATTTGACATTATTTGCTAAGCATTAGCCTGATTAGTTTACTTTGTAGTGTATATGATATTATCACAGGTGAGGATGTCGATCCTCAGGATAGCTGACAATGTAGTTGAAGAATGACATCCATGGGGTGTGATTATATCAGTTAGGGAGATTTTGAACTATGGATTAGTTTATATGTATTTTGACGAATGTGTATGGATAGACAGATTTAGATCTTTTAGAAAATACAAATTGTGGTTTGAAAGGATTGTTTAAACTTAGCTTTTGGTTTCAATGGGTTTAGAAAAAAATGGGTTTAAAGTTGTTTTAAAGACTTCTGCTGATTTATTTGAAAAAAATAATATTATTATATAAATGGGGAGAGTTATGTCATTACAGGTTGAACGAGGAAAAGGTATGTGGTGACCCGAAAACCCTCAAGGTTTTTGGTGAGCTCACTGCTACCACTCACACACATACACCGGTTAAAATTCATGTAAAATTTAAATATTCGTTCCTCGAATTAAAATGATCTTTTTTGAAAACATTTGATTAAAATCAGTTTAAATAAAATTTCAAGTTTTTAAAACATTAAAAGACATTTTCGGTCGACCCCTGTAAGCACCGGTTCACACTTCATTTGCTTCTATTTTCATCTGTCGACCCTACCAGACGACACCTCTCTGCCCATCACGCTAACCGGTCGACACTTTTGAACACAGGTAAACATTCCAATCTTCTCTACCTGCACCGGTCAAATCCCGTTGTCGATATTTTTACGCTCATCACAGAGAGCAGTTGACACCTGTATTCATAGGTCGACACCTTCATTATGTTTTTATGTATCTTCTCATTTTATTCATCACGTCACATCCTACTGTTTTATTTCGTAATAGCATAAAAATTTATTTTCATTTTGTTATCGTACTTTAAAACCATTAATGCATAATCAACTAAAACATAACATAAAATAAACGTGCATGTAACCTACTGAACTGTGATGTAGGCTCGAAGGCAAAAACACCTACTACATTACTTACCTAGCGTCCTTAGCAACTCATATCTCGAAATTCGTAGTTCGCTCACTAAACCGGGGAACCTATAAAACCACACATCAATCATTTCCACTTCGTCCAACTCATGAAATTCTAACACGAAAGTCATAAACTCTTACTAAACCGTCACTTCTAGCTAAACCCGAAATCCTATACAATTTGTGATCAAATTTGGAATTTCATAACTAATCCAATACTTGTCCGATTTGAACAATTCGAAATGCTACGGATTCTATAGAACGTCTAATTTCTAATGATCTAATCCAATTCCTAATCCAACACCTATAGCTTGGCTGAATTTAGCCGAACAGAAACCGTTCTGTAAATCGAGTATTCGGTTATCCAAACGCTCAATCTTCTCTATAAAAACTCATAATCTACTCTGACTTCCAGCTTAAACACCAATACACAGATAGAAATCAACTATAAACCTTCAAATTCGTATTCCCCTCCTAGGGTTTCATCAAACTATTCAATACTTTCTCTAACTTTAATTTTAGCAATAAAAACAACTAAAATACTGACTATTTACTAAGAACTAACTAAAACTTACCATTTATTTGAAGAAACAAACGAGTATTGACGAGAGTCGTCATTGGAGAGGAAGAAACGCCGAATTAGAGGGGAGAAATTGGGGAAGGGTTTTTGGTGGGGATGAGAAACCAAAAAGGGGGGGGATTCGTTCCTCCTCTTTGTTATGTTTTGTTTTTTTAATGATTTGAAATATAATTAATTCTAATTACCTTTTCGCACTCAACTTTTAATTGTTTAATGAAACAGTTATTCAGCTCATTTTTGGTTGGATTCTTAAAATTTTCTCTTCTCCATTAGCCTCAAAATAATCTTTTACCTAATCGGCTAAATTTTTTGTCCTTAATTCGGACTTGAACTCCGCCGTTTACCGATACGAAGTTTTGAAAATTATTTAACGGGATTCTTGACGTTACATTCCACCCTCTTTAAAAAAAATTTTGTACTCAAAATTTGTTACCTTAATAATTCTGGGTATCGACTCATCATGTACTGTTGTCGCACCCAAGTTGCTTCTTCCACGTTGTTGTTGCGGCATAATACTTTCACCAATTGAATCTACTTGTTGCGTAGAATCTTCACAGCATAATCAGGAATATTTACTGGTTTCTCCTCATAGGTTAACGTCGGCTGGATGTCTATGTCTGTTACTCCACGACGTGAGAATGATCTCGCATACAATTCTTCAACATGGAAGAAATACATTGTGAATCTCATCCATCGAGGATGAGAGTTGTAACTAATAAAGTGTCTTTCCTACTTTTCTCGTAATAGGAAATAATCCAATGTATCTAGGGTTTAACTTACCCCTTTTTCGAATTTTACGACCCCTTTGAATGGAGAGATATTCAGAAAGACTTCATCATTTACTTCAATTTCCAGCTCTCTCCTCCGACGATCTGTATAACTCTTTTGTCGGCTTTGAGCTGTTAAGATCCGTTGTCTAATAAATGCAACCTTGTCTGCTGTCTACTGTCAAATTTCAAGACCAACCAACCTTGCTTCGCCGACTTTGTCCGAATATAGCAGAGATCTACACTTTCTCCCATAAAGAGCCTCATAAGGAGCCATACCTGTCGTAGCTGAAGAGCTGTTATTATAAGAAAACTCCAGCAATGGTAGGTATTTTCTCCATGAACCTTGAAATTCCAATACGCAAGATTTGACCATATCCTCTAACGCCTGAATAGTATTCTCAATTTGTCCGTCCATCTAAGGATGAAATGTCGTACTATAATTGAGTTGCATACCCATTACCCTGTGCAAAATCTTCTAAAACTTCGATGTGAATCTAGGGTCTCTGTTTGATACAATCGAAATCGGAACTCCGCGCAACCACAGGATCTCTTGAACATACAGTTTGGCAAATTGATCCATAGAGTACGATATCTTCACTGGCAGAAGATGGGCCAACTTGGTTAACCGATCCACGATCACCCATATACCATAATAGCCTTTTGTTGTCCGAGTTAATCCGACAACAAAGTCCATTGATATCTGCTCCTATTTCCATTATGGGATAGATAATGGTGTAGCTTTACTGCTGGCCTCTGGTGTTCAGCCTTAATCTACTGGCAAATCAAACACTCCTAAACGTACTTTGCCACAATACTCTTCATATTATGCCACCAGTAATATTGTTTAAGGTCCTTATACATCTTGGTGCTCCTTGGATACTAAAAAAATCTCAAAGAGTGGGCTTCAGCCAGTATTTCTCTTTGTAGTTCTTCATTATTCGGAACAAACCATCTATTTCAAAAATTTAGAATCTCGTTGTCCGAATAACTGAACTGCTACCTGTCATTTGAAGCTATGCTTGACTTAATTTCGTTACATCCAGCGTCGTCCTCCTAAGCTTGCTTAATCTTCTCCAGAATAGTGGGCTATAGGGACATAGTTGACAACATAGCCGACACATTCGACACAACCTTTAAGTTTAACTTTTGAAATTCTGCATCAAAAGTGTAATAACCCAGAAGATTTCAAATTTTAAATCTAATTTCTGACATTTTAATTTAATCTCAGTTGGAGTTTTGAGAAATATTTTGACAGGTAAATTAGTGTTGGTTTTCAAAATCTGAGGTTGGGAATACGAGAATTTAACAAATTTACGAGCAGTTAAAATTTCGATAATTTTAATTAATTATTTTAAATATATATATATATAACAACCGAATCACTTTGGGAGGAAGCCATTCAGTTGTTTCATTTGACACCCGAGGGAAGCAGATGGAGACACAAGGGAGAGAGGGCGATCAAGAGCTGGGATTTTGGTCTTCGATCGGTGGACGACAAGCTCGAGTGTGTGAGCGAAACTACGGCCGAGCATTTCTTCTCCGACGAACCGAGGTCATTTAGTTTCAGTAGCTCGAACTCCCGAAGTGAGAGCCAAGCATTTTTTGTCGATGGCTGCGAGGTGGAGTCCTCATTCGGTTCTGTTGCCAGCAACCGAACATTCTGATTTCATTCTTCTATTCTCCCCACCCGAGGGCCGAACGACACCACCCTATAAGTCTCTCTCTCCCTCTGCTGTTTTGTCTGATTTGACCGACATTAAGGTTCGGCTTCCCTCTGTTTTTCTGTGAATTTGGCTGCAATGTTCGAGTGGATTAGGAGGGTGAGCGTATGTGTTAGTGGATAGGCAGTAGGAGACCGGTGAGAGGGAGAGAAACCGAAGGAGGCAGATTATGCTTAATAAGCTGAAATGTGATTGTTTAGTAAAGAAATTGGAGAAATTTGATCGAAGTTGAGATTTTTTTTTGTATAAAAACAGTTCTATTTTTGGCGATTTTGATGGGGCTATGGTTGATCGTTTTCAATTCTGTTTTAGTGGGTTAAAATAGGTGGTTAGAGGAGCGTTTGGCCGCTGAAATTGTTCGATTACGATATCCGACGCAAAAGTTATGCGCGTCGGAAGTTTATGTAGGATTTTTGTCCAAGTCTAATTAGTGAGCGTTTTTCATAGAATTACGACATGTGATAGTGGCATGACTGTTGTTGGTACGTAAAGCTGGATTTAAATGAGTTTTGGTTGAAGAAAAAAAAAATGTAAAATTTAATAAAAAGGAGCAGATTCGGTTTCCGAGTTTATCCGCCTAGCTGCAGTTTACCGTTTTAAAATCCAACTTAGTATGTTAAACTACGTTCCTAAGGGGACATTTAGCCATGTGAATCGTTCGATTCTGTTGATGGACGCAAAAGTTATGCGCGTCTGAACTTTATACTGTTTTTCGACCGAACCACATTGGTGACAAATTTTAGTTGGAATATCATGGGTTTAGTTAAGGAATTTTATTGTTAGCTTATTTGGTGAACTTTGAAGCGAAGATTGATGAGTGATTGTTTGTGTTTTAGGTTGAAGTATTTTGGAAAAGCTGTGCGTCTAGTGAGCTTAGAACGCCAGGTAAGTAGTGCATGCATGCGTTTTGCCAAAGCGGGCATACACAGTAGAACTTTAGGGTTTACGTGATTGATTGTGGTTTGCGTACGTATTGTTTGACATGCATCCTTTTTTTTAAAACGGGAACGAAAATGGTTTTGAGCATGTTTTGAGTATGTGGTGAGACGCGTGGTGGTGGTACCGCGAATCCTGCTAGTGTGTGCGCCAATGCGTAACCCACTGCGGATTTTGCTCGAGGTGTGGGCCGGCTGGGCCGTCACGCGGAGTGAATGTGTTGATGGTGAGGGTGGTGGGCAGTGGTACCGCGGATCCTACTAGTGTGTGGGCCGGTGCAACACCAGTCGCAGATTCTGCTCGAGGAGTGGGCCGGCTGGGCTGTAACGAAACATGTGTGTGTGGCATGGCCCCGTGCTAGGGAGGGTAGGACGGGGGCGACGTGTCAGGGTGTATTGGGACGCGAGGTACACCCTCACCCTGATGTGGTTGTTGTGTGTTGATGCGTGTGTGTAGCTTGTAGGCCTCGTTGCTGGGGAGTCCGGGACAGCGGCGACGTGTCAGGGTGTAGGGTGGCGTTAGGTTCCTCCTTATCCTGGTGCGGTTACACTACGCATCACAGATGTGACAACATAAGTGTGAGTGTAGAGACTGCATGTGATAGGATTGCATTGTCGGTTTTTACTTTCATATTGTACTACTTACTAAGCGTTAGGCTTCTGTTGTATGTTCTATGGTGTAGGTGCTGACGATATTGCTGGTGAGGCTCAAGAGCCTACTCTTGAGGCATAGGATGGTTGGCGGCATGTGACCGAGGTACCAGACGGCAGATTTTGTTAGGGCGACCCGACCCTTGATGGTGGTAGGTGATGGTGAGATTCGTTGGGTTGTTATTTTGTGTCGGGCATTTATGCAAATAGAGGAGATTGTATAGACGGCAGTTTTATAGGATTGTATAGAGTAGTTGTAGTGGTTTGGGGACGCGTATGTATTTTTATATGTTAGAGTATGATATTGCTCTATATTGTGGACTTTCTTCATCTGTATTTGATAGATTTTCATTGTCTTTAAACTCTGATTTTGTTATGAAGATTCTCTAGATGGTTGATAGATAAATACTGTTAGTTTTTGGTTAATTGTGTGCAGGGTTTTAAATTTTTGGATAGCCAGTTTTTAGACGTTACTCTGACGAAATTTCGGGAGAGGGGTTGGGAGTCGAAAGGATATAGAATAGGTCAGGATGTGTACAACGAGTGTTAGAGAAGTGTAGATGAGTGTGGGAGTGCGGCGTGATCGCAGGTACGCGAGGCACGCGGCCGTGCGGGTGCTCATGGGTCGTGCGGCGCCGGGAGAGGGTGTGCGCGTGGACGTACTGTACAGAGGCAAGGTGCATGGGGTACGCGGTGATGTGTGCGTGCACGAGACGCAGTGATGTTGCGTTGGCGCGTGCAGCACCGTGAGGGTGTGTGCAGAGCGTTGAAATAGGGTCGTGGGTGTGCGGCACCGGATTTGTGTAGTTCGAGTGGTGCGTTGGACTCTTTCCTAGGATTTCGAGTTTTGTTGGTTATTTTAAACTATTTTAAATTGGTTTCTTTTCCATTGCGTATTTTTACATTGAGGATCTCGCGTTCCCTCTTCGGGGCGTGGGTTATTTCCGAATCGAGTCAAAAATTTTTCATACTCACAAATGTTCTTTTGAAAATGATTTGAAAACGAAAGTGATATTAAATTGGGTGAGTTATGTTCTGTTTTAGTGTGTCATAGTGTGTATAAGTAGACGTACTGTAGCGCACTGGGAACGTGTGGGTTCTCATGGTGTTACAGTTATGGTATCAGACCCACGGGGTCGACGTCGTTCAGAGGATTACCTAACCTCGCCAGTCGCTGCACGGGAGCACTCCACCAACTGTAAGTGTTTAGATTTGAATTTATTGTAGTACTAATATGAGCTTTGTATATGTTAAAGGTAGAGGTAGAGGGCCACCACGACGAGAGGCGTCTCTTAGAGCTGTGAGCAACATGAGAATAAGGTACATCAATTTGTGTAGAGCCTAAAGCCGAATATCTATATGGGCATGCAGATTGCGGGGACCCGAGGCATGCCATACGAGGAGGTGGTAGCGAAGACCCTGGACATTGAGGAGGCTCGGGTGAAGCTTCCTAGTTATCGAGGGGTACCTAAGGAGCAGCATCAGAGATCATTTAGAGAGTCGCTGCCACAGTTGAGCGGGGTGGCGTCTATGCAGAAAGGCCAGAAGAGGCCTAGTGACACTTCCAGCAGCCAAAGGAGCACTAAGAGACCGCAGGTGTTAGGACAGTTTCCAGTGTGGCCGAAGTGTCAAAGAAGCCCCCCGGGCGAGTGCAAAGTGGGCCGGTGCGGTGTTATAATTATGACGAGGTGGACCACATAGGTAGGGAGTGTCAGAAGCAGCTTCAGAATCGTTGCTTCAGCTGCAATTAGGTGGGACACTTCGCCAACAGATGCCCAGCTGCGAGCAAGACATCAAATAGAGTTACCCCAAGGGTCTTTTCCCTTTTTGAGCCAGATGATGTTGTCTAGCCATCGGTGATTGCAGGTAATATTTTTGTTTATGGTGTGGCAGCTTATACCTTGATTGATACGGGCGCTACGCACTCGTTTGTGTCGACGGGTTTTGTTGTTAAGGTAAACTTGGTGTTTAGTCCCACCGAGCGACATTATGATGTGACCTTGCCATTAGGGGAACATCTGTATTCAGAACAGGTGGTGCGGGGCAATGTTGTGACAGTGGGGAAGAAGCAGTTATATGCCGAGCTAGTCATACTCCATATGAGTGGTTATGAGGTGATCTTTGGAATGGACTTGCTGTTCAGACATCATGCGAAGATTGACTGCAGAACTAGAGAAGTTCATTTTTGGCCCCCGGGCGGGGAGAGCTACACATTTAAAGCAGGTAAAGGTCTTGCCAAGATTTCTGCTATCTTTACTTGTCAGACTCCACGGTTGTTGGGCAAGGGTTGCCAGGGGTTTTTGGCAAGTGTCGGGGATGCACAGTCATAGGGTGATACTTAGATACAGGATATTCTTGTTATGCAATAGTTCTTAGAGGTGTTTCGTGATGATTTGCTAGGGTTGCCCCCTGACAGGGAGATTGAATTTGAGATAGATGTTTTCCCAAGTGCCGAGCCGGTGTGCAAGAACCCGTACAGGTTGGCACCTACCAAACTTAAGGAGCTGAAAGCTTAGTTGGAGGTTGACGGATAAGGGCTTCATACACCCTAGTTTTTAACCTTGGGGTGCGCCAGTTCTATTCGTCAAAAAGAAGGACGGATTTCTACGTATGTGTATTGACTATCAGGAGCTGAATAAGTTGACGGTGAAGAGCAGGTATCCATTGCCGAGAATTGATGATTTTTTTGATCAGCTACAGGGTGGCCGAGTGTTTTCTAAGATCGACCTGAAGTCCGGCTATCATCAGTTGAAGGTGAAGGAAGAGGATGTACCGAAGACCGCCTTCAGAACGAGGTAAGGGTATTTTGAGTTCCTGGTTATGTCCTTCGGGTTGACCAATGTCCTTGCCGCATTTATGGATTTGATGCACGAGTGTTCAGCGAGTACCTGGACAAGTTTGTGATCGTGTTTATTGACGACATTCTGATTTATTCGCGAAGTGATGAGGAGCACAGGAGCACTTGAGGACTGTATTGACTATTCTAAGCTAGCATTAGCTATACGCTAAGTTCTCGAAGTGTGATTTTTGGTTGGACAGGATTCACTTCTTAGGGCATGTTATCTCCTCTGAGGGTATTTCAGTTGATCCGGTGAAAGTTTAGGCTGTAAAGGAGTGGCCGCGGTCGACCAGTGCTAACGAGATACGCAGTTTTCTGGGGTAAGCTAGATATTATCAGAGATTTATTGAGGGGTTCTCTAAGATCTCGGCTCCCTTGACTCGGTTAACCAGAATGAATGCGAAGTATGAATGGACCAACAGGTGTGAGGATAGCTTCCAGACATTGAAGAAGAGGTTGACTACGGCTCTTATACTAACACTGCCCATGGAAGGAGAGAAGTTCTGCATTTATTCTGATGCCTGCAGGATTGGTTTGGGGTGTGTTTTTGTAATAACTCAGAAATTTCAATTTTTAATTTTTAATTTTTGGAATTTTTAGTTTAATCCCGGTCGGAGTTTTGAGAAATATTTCAACGGGAAAGATTTAAATTATAAGGCTCGAGGCCTACTTTTGCGATTGGTTTTCGGAATTTAAAGTCGAGAGGTCGAGAAATTTATGAAATTTCGGACGATTGAAGCACGTGAGGGCAATTTGGTAATTTGTAATTCAAAAAAAAAAAAAAATTTATATAACACCCGAATGGCTTCGGGAGGAAGCCATTCGACTGTTACTCCTTGGTGCCGAGAGAGCCGAGAGGGAGACGCGGGAGAGGGGAGAGCTTCGAGTTCCGATGATGGCCGACGACCGGAGGAGAAGATTGCGGCAGTCGACGTGGATAAGGGCCTCTGAGAAGCCGGGAACGACGTGTAGCTCAGCCATTCCCGTGCCGAAGACCCAAGTTAAATTGCCCTACTCCTTTTCGTTTTTCCGCTAGCAAGTGGGAAGTTCGGTTACTTCCTAACTCTCGCCTGGTTTGAGCTCGGTTCTTGGTGTGAGGAGGCTGGGGTGGGCGCGCTAGGGGCTCGGCATTCCACCCCAAACCCGACCGAGGACAGGTGGGAATGTCCCCTGTTCCTCCTCTAATTGTGATGGCCGAAGTTGTAGGCTACCTGTGTTCCTGCCTCGGCTTGTTGTGCCATGGTATGGAGGAATTGCAG
>CM039519.1:13591884-13794275 GCA_022433055.1 Begonia peltatifolia | reverse complement strand
GCGTCGGAAGTTTATGTCGGATTTTAGTCCAAGTCAAATTAGTGACCATTTTTCGCAGAATTTCGACGTGTGATAATGGCATGTCGATTTTTGGTGCAAAAAAGCTGAATCGAGTGAGTTTTGGTTGAAGAAAAACAAAGGTTGGAATTTTATAAAAAAATGACAGATTCGGTTTTTGGCGTCTTTCACCTGTCTACGACTTATCGTTTAAAAATCCGTCTTGGGATGTTAAACTCGGTTTCTAAGGGGACGTTTGGCCACTTGAATCGTTCGATTCCGTTGACGGACGTAAAAGTTATGCGCATCCGAACGTTGGGCTGGTTTTCAGCCAAACCAAACCAATGGACCGTTTTAGTTGAAATTTTGTGAGTGTAGTTAGAGAAGGTTGTTTTTAGCTAATTGGTGAATGTTGAGATAAATACTGATGAGAAATTGGTTGTGTTTTAGGTTGAGGCTCTATTTTGGTGAAGCTGTGCGTCAAGCGAGCTTAGGACGCTAGGTAAGTAGTGTATGCATGTGTTTTGCCCAAGTAGGCCTACACTGTAGAACTTTAGGGTTTATGTGATTGATTGTGGTGTCCGTGCGTATTGTTTGACATGCATCATATTTTTAAAAACGGGAACAAAAATGATTTTTAGCATGTTTTGATGTATGAGGTGAGACGTGTGCCGGTGGTACCGCGGATCCCGCTAGTGTGCGGGCCGGTACTTCACTAGTTGCGGATCCTACTCGAGGGGTGGGCTGGCTGGGCCGTCATGAGGCGTGAATGTGTTGACGGTGAGGATATGGGCAGTGGTATCGCGGATCCTACTAGTGTGTGGGCTGGTGCAACACCAGCCGCTGATCCTACTCGAGGGGTGGGCCGGCTGGGCTGTCGTGAAACGCGTGTATGTGGCAACTGTGGCCCCGTGCTGGGGAGGGAGGCTGGGGCGGGGGCGACGTGTCAGGGTGTAGAGTGGCGCGAGGTACACCCTTACCCTGATGTGGTTGCCGTGTGGTGATGCTTGTGTGTAGCTTGTGGGCCTCGTTGCTGGGGAGTCTGGGACGGTGGCGACGTGTCGGGGTGTAGGGTGGCGTGAGGTTCCTCCTTACCCTGGTGCGGCTGCACTACGCGTCACAGATGTGACAACATGAGTGTGAGTGTAGAGACTGCATGTGATAGGATTGCATTGTCGGCTTTTACTTTCATATCGCATTACGTACTGAGCGTTAGACTTATGTTGTGTGTTCTGTGGTGTAGGTGCTGACGACACTGCTGGTGAGCCTCGAGAGCCTAGTCCAGAGGCGTAGTATGGTTGGCGGCGTGCACCCGAGGCACCGGACGGCGGACTTTTGTTAGGGCGACCTGACCTGTGGAGCTTGTAGGTGGTGGCCTGGTTGGTTTGCGGGTTTTTCCTTCTTTTGTGGTGATTACGTACAGTGAATGAGATGTGTTGTTGTATATGCGTCAGCGTATAGGTATATGGAGTGCGTGGGATTTTGGTGACGTACGCAGATATTTTTCATGTTAGAGTATGATATTACTCTATACTGGAGACTTTCTTTATTTGTATTTGATGGATTTTTGTCGTCTTCTTACTCTGATTTGGTTATGGTGATTTCTCTAGATGATGGATAGATAAACATTGTTGGATTATGGTGAATTATGTGCAGGGTTTAAATTTTTGGGATAGTC
The DNA here is from genome assembly GCA_022433055.1 of Begonia peltatifolia. NCBI lineage: Eukaryota > Viridiplantae > Streptophyta > Magnoliopsida > Cucurbitales > Begoniaceae > Begonia > Begonia peltatifolia. The sequence continues at coordinate 13,792,600 of CM039519.1, read as the reverse complement.
AGTTTTTAGCCGTTACTCTGCCGAAATTTTGGGAGAGAGGTTGGGAGTCGAGGAGATACGAAATAGGTTGAGGTGTGAACAGTAAATGCTAGAAAAAGGTAGATGAGCATGGAAGTGCGGTGTGATCGCAGGTGCGCGGGGAACGCGGCCCTGCGGGTGCACACCCGTCATGCGGCGCCGGGTGAGGGCGTGCGGGCGGACGTGCTGTACAGAGGCAGGGTGCGTGGGGCACGCGACGCTGTGAGCGTGCGCGAAATACAGTGACGTTGGGTTGGCACGTATGGCACCGGGAGGGTGTACGCGGGGTGTTGGAGTGGGGACGTGAGTGCTTAAGACCGGACTGGGTAGTTCGTGGGGTGCGTGGGATTCTTTCCTAGGATTTCAAGTCTTACAGTTTTATTTCAAATTGTTTTAAATGGTTTTCTTCACCGCTGCATAGTTTTATGTTGAGAACTTCGTGTTTCCTCTTCGGGACGCGAGTTGTTTTTCGAATCGAGTCGAAAAATTTTCATACTCACAAATGTTCTTTTGAAAATGATTTGAAAATGAAAGGGGTATTGAATTGAGTTAGTTATTTCAAGTGTTAGTGTGTGTGTGTGTAGTGTGTAGATGCACTGTAGCGCACAGAGAATGTGTGGGTTCTCGGGGTGTTACAGTTTTGATGCAAGGTGGGAGAGTCATTGCTTATGCTTCTATGCAGTTGAAGGCTTACGAACAGAATTATCCCACTCACGATTTGGAATTGGCGGCTGGTGTGTTTGCACTCAAGATTTGGAGGCAATATCTTTATGGGCAGCAGTGCAAGATTTACTCGGTCCATCAGAGCTTGAGGTACATTTTCACGTGGAAGGAGCTGAATTTGAGGCAGATAAGATGACTCGACTTGGTTAAGGATTACGATGTGGAGATCAAGTACCACCCGGGAAAGGCGATTGTGGTGGCGGATGCCTTGAGTTGGGTGACAGCTTCGACTTCTGCCCTGACTTCGATAGTGCCTGTTGAGTTAATGACAGAGATGCAGGGTTTTAGCCTGGAGGTGGTTTCTGATCTGGCCGCCACTCTTTCTACCTTGTCGTTGAGGCCGACTATTCTGGACAAGATCAGACAAGCCCAGAAGACTGACTCAGAGTGTAGTGAGCTGAAGGCGAGTATGGAGGCCAGGCCTGATTCTGATTTCAACTATTAAGAGGATGGGATTATGAAATTTTGGGATAGGTGGTACGTCCCGAAAGATGAGAAGCTGAGGAAGGATATATTATCAGAGCCTCATTCATTTTCTTTCTCTGTGCATCTCGAAAGTACTAAGATGTACAGAGATTTAAAGCAGCATTATTGGTGGCCTAACATGAAACGAGTGGTAGCTGAGTATGTTGAGACCTGCGTTGTCTGCCAGCAAGTGAAGGCGGAACATCAGCGACCGTCCGGGATGCTCCAGCCAATATCGGAATGGAAGTGGGAGCGGATCACTATGGACTTTGTGGTGGGGCTGCCGAGGACTGCCAAGGGCCATGATGCTATCTGGGTGATTGTAGATAGATTGACGAAGCCGTCTCACTTTTTGCCGGTGAGGATTACTTATACCATGGATCAGTTTGCCCAATTATATATTCAAGAGATAGTCACACTTCATGGGATTCCGGTGTCGATTGTTTCAGACTGAAACCCTAGGTTGACGTCCAAGTTTTGGAAGAGTCTGCATAAGGCTATGGGCACCAAGTTAGATTTCAGTACGGCCTTTCATCCTCAGACCGACGGGCAGTCAGAGCGGACTATACAGATTCTAGAGGATATGTTCAGGGTCTGTGTGTTGGAGTTTCAGGTGGCTTGGAGCAAGTTCTTACTGTTAGTAGAATTCTCGTATAATAACAGCTACCAGTCCACCATTGGTATGGCCCGATTTATAGGTTCTCAGATTTTACAGCAGACTGTTGACAAAATTTCTGTGATACGGAAGAGGATTAAAGCGGCTGAGAGTCGACAGAAGAGTTATGCTGATCAGAGGCGTCGGGAGTTGGAGTTTAATGAGGGCGACGAGGTATTTCTAGAGATCTCGTCGTTCAAGGGAGTGGTGAGGTTCAGAAAGCGGGGGAAGCTCAACCCTCGGTTTGTGGGACCATTCTCGATTGGGAGAACTGCGTACCAGCTTCAATTGCCTGCGTCGATGGATGTCATCCATGATGTTTTCCATATCTCGATGCTGAGGAAGTGTATGTGCGATCTCTCTCAGGTAGTGCCACAACAGGATATAGAGATCCAGCCGACGCTGTCCTACGAGGAGAAGCCAGTGAGGATCTTAGGATCAGCTGTGAAGGTACTGCGTAACAAGGAGATTCCGTTGGTCAAGGTGTTGTGGCGCAATCATGGGGTGGAGGAACTTACTTGGGAGCGGCGTGAAGACATGGAGCGCTAGTATCCCAACTTATTCGGTACGTAAATTTTGGGGACAAAATTATTATATGGTGGGGGGAATGTAATAACCCGGAAGATTTCAAAGTTTAAATCTAATTTCTGAAATTTTAATTTAATCTCTGTTGGAGTTTCGAGAAATATTTTGACGGATACATTAAGTCATAAATCTCGGAATCTAGTTTTAGTGATGGTTTTCAAAATCTGAGGTCGAGAATACGAGAATTAAAAAAATTTATGGGTAGTTAAAACACAGGAGGGTGTTTCAGTAATTTTAATTATTTATTTAAAAAATGTATATATAACAACCAAATGGCTTCGGGAGGAAGCCATTCGGTTGGTTCACTTGACACCTGATAGAAGCAGAGGTAGATGCGAGGGAGAGAGGGTGATCGAGAGCTGGGATTTTGGGCTTCCATCGGTGGACGACGAGCTCGAGTGTGTGAGAGAAACCGCAGCCGAGCATTTCTTCTTCGACGAACCGAGGTCGTTTAGTTCCAGCAACTCGATCTCCTGAAGTGAGAGCCGAGCATTTTCTGCCGACAGCCGCGAGGTGTAGCGCTCATTCGGTTCTGTTGCCAGCAACCGAACACTCTGATTTCATTTTTCTATTCTCTCCACCCGAGTGCCGAACGACACCACCGTGTAAGTCTCTCTCTCCCTCTGCAATGTTTGAGTGGATTAGGAGGGTGAGCGTATGTACTAGTGAATGGGCAGTAGGAGACCAGTGAGAGGGAGAGAAACAGAAGGAAAAGGTTGAGCCAAATTGGGATTTTGTGCTTCAATTACTTATGCCAGGTCAGATTATGCTTAATAGGCTAAAATGTGATTGTTCGGTAAAGAAATTGGAGAAATTTGATCGAAGTTGAGATTTTCGATATTTTTGTATAAAAATAGTTCTGTTTTTGGGGATTTTGACGAGGCTACGATTGATCGTTATAAAATTTGTTTTAGTGTGTTGAAATAGGAGGTTAGAGGAGCGTTTGGCTGCTGAAATTGTTCGATTCTGATATCTAACGCAAAAGTTATGCGCGTCGGAAGTTTATGTCGGATTTTGGTCCAAGTCAAATTAGTGAGCGTTTTTCGTAGAATTGGAACGTGTGATAGTGGCATGGCTGTTTTTCGTACGTAAAGCTAGATTTGAGTGAGTTTTGGTTGAAGAAAAACAAAAATGTGAAATTTAATAAAAAGGGGCAGATTCGGTTTTGGGATTTTTCCACCGAGCTACGGCCGTTTTAAAATCCGTCTTAGTATGTTAAACTATGCTCCTAAGGGGTCGTTTAGCCATGTGAATCGTTCAATTCCGTTGACGGACGCAAAAGTTATGCGCATCCGAACTTTAGCCTGTTTTTCGGCCGAACCACATTGGTGACACGTTTTAGTTGGAATATCATGAGTCTAGTTAAGGAATGTTATTGTTAGTTTATTTGGTGAATTTTGAAGCGAAGATTGATGAGTGATTATTTGTGTTTTAGGTTAAGGCATTTTTGGCGAAGCTGTGCGTCGAGTGAGCTTCGGACGCCAGGTAAGTAGTGCATGCATGCGTTTTACCCAAGCGAGCATACACCGTAGAACTTTAGGGTTTACGTGATTCATTGTGGTGTGCGTGCATATTGTTTGACATGCATCATTTTTTTTAAAACGGGAACGAAAATGGTTTTGAGCATATTTTGAGTATAAGGTGAAACACATTGCGGTGGTACCGCAGCTCCTGCTAGAGTGTGGAACGATGCGTAACCAACTGCGAATTTTGCTCGAGGAGTGGGCCAGCTAGGCCGTCACGCAGCGTGAATGTGTTGACGGTGAGGGTGGTGGGCAGAGGTACTGCGGATCCTACTAGTACGTGGGTCGGTGCAACACGAGTCGAGAATTCTACTCGAGGAGTGGGCTGGCTGGGCTGTCGCGAAACGTATTTGTGTGGCAACTGTTGCTCCGTGCTGGGGAGGCTGAGACGGGGGCGATGTGTCAGGGTGTAGTGTGGCACGAGGTACACCCTCACCCTCATGTGGTTGGTATGTGGTGATGCGTGTGTGTGGCTTGTAGGCCCGTTGTTGGGGAGTCCAGTAGGGCGGTGACGTGTCAGGGTGTAGGGTGGTGTTAGGTTCCTCTTTATGATGGTGCAGTTACACTGCACGTCACAGATGTGACAACATGAGTGTGAGTGTATAGACTGCATGTGATAGGATTGCATTGTCGGCTTTTACTTTCATATTGTACTACTTACTGAGCATTAGGCTTATGTTGTGTGTTCTATGGTGTAGGTGCTGTGATATTGCTTGTGAGACTCGTGAGCCTACTCATGAGGCATAGGACGGTTGGCGGCGTATTTTGTTAGGACGGAGGCACTGGACGGCATATTTTGTTAGCACGACTCGACCCGTGGTGGTGGTAGGTGATGGTGAGATTCGTTGGGTTGTTATTTTATGTTAGGTATTTATGTGGATAGAGGAGATTGTATAGACGTCAGTTGTACAGGATTGTATAGAGTGGTTGTAGTGTTTTAGGGACGCGTACATATTTTTATATGTTAGAGTATGATATTGCTCTATAGTGTGGACTTTCTTCATTTGTATTTGATAGATTGTCGTTGTCTTTAAACTCTGATTTTGTTATGAAGATTCTCTGGATGGTTGATAGGTAAATACTGTTAATTTTTGGTGAATTGTGTGCAAAGTTTTAAATTTTTGGATAGCCAGTATTTAGACGTTACTCTGTCAAAATTTCGGGAGAGGGGTTGGGAGTCGAAAGGATATAGAGTAGGTCGGGATGTGTACAACGAGTGTTAGAGAAGTGTAAATGTGCGTGGGAGAGAGGCGTGATCGCAGATGCGCGGGGCACGCGGCCCTGCGGTTGGTCACGGGTCGTGTGGCTCCGAGTGATGGCGTGCGCGCGTACGTGCTGTACAGAGGCAGGGTAAGTGGGGCACGCGGCGCTGTGTGCATGCGCAAGACGCGATGATGTTGAGTTGACGCGTGCGACACTGTGAGGGTGTGCACAGAGCGTCTAAATGGGGGGCTTGGGTGCGCGGCACCAGATTTGTGTAGTTCGAGGGCTGCATTGGACTCTTTCCTAGGATTTCGAGTTTTGTTGGTTTGTTTTAAACTTTTTTAAATTGGTTTATTTTCCGCTGCATATTTTTATATTGGGGATCTCGCGTTCCCTCTTCGAAACACGGGTTATTTCCGAATCGAGTCGAAAATTTTTCTTACTCACAAATGTTCTTTTGAAAATGATTTGAAAACGAAAGTGGTATTAAATTGGGTGAGTTGAGTCAAGTTTTAGTGTGTATAAGTAGACGTACTGTAGCGCACCGGGAACGTGTGGGTTCTCAGGGTGTTACAAAAAGTTAACAGCATACTTGGAGTCATGGCTGAAGTGGATGTCGTCACTCTACTCAATGCATCGGCCCCTACGTTCGCCTTGCCGGGGTGGTATTTAATCTCAAAGTCATAATACTTCACAAACTCTAACCACCGTTGTTACCTCATGTTCAACTCCTTCTGAGTGAAAATATACTTCAAATTTTTGTGATCTGAATGTATCTCACACAGCTGCCCACACAGATAATGCCTCCAAATCTTTAGCGCGAAAACTACCGCAGCTAACCTTAGGTCATGTGTTGGGTAATTCTGCTCGTAGGTTTTCAATTGCCTAGAGGTATAGGCTATCACCTTCCCTTCTTGCATCAACACACACCCAAGACCTATCTTGGAATCATCATAGTAAATGGTTAATTTCAAGTCTTCAACGAGAAGCATGAATATTGGAGCAGTGGTCAATCTCTGCTTCAAAGTCCGGAAACCATACTCGCAATCTTCTGACCACAGATAATTCACATATTTCATCGTCAAACGGGTAAGAGGTGTTGCAATCTTTGAAAATTCTTCAATGAACCTCCTTTAATAACCTGCTAACCTGAGGAAACTCCGTATCTCAGTGACATTTTTCGGCTGTGGCCACTCTTTAACTGCCTGGATCTTTGCTGCATCAACAGATATATCATCGCTAGAGATGACATGAACTAGGAAATGAACACTGTCCAACAAGAACTCGCACTTAGAAAGCTTTATGTAGAGTTGGTGTCGCATTAGGGTTTCCAACACTGCTTTCAAATGCTGCTTGTATTCTTCTTCACCGCGGGAATAGACCAATATATCGTTGATAAACACTATAAAAAATTTATCGAGATAATTATGGAATACTCTGTTCATTAGGTCCATGAAGGTGGTTGGAGCATTTGTCAATCCAAAGGACATCACCAAGAATTCATAATGCCCATACTGTGTCCGAAAAGTTGTCTTTGTAATATCTTTTGATCTGACCTTTAACTGGTAGTAGCCTGATCTCAAGTCGATCTTAGAAAAAACTCGCGCCCCATGAATTGGTCGAACAAGTTGTCTATCCTTGGCAGAGGATACTTGTTTTTAACAGTCAACTTGTTCAATTCCCTCTAGTCTATTCACATCTGTAAAGATCCATCCTTCTTTTCAACAAATAGGACTGGCGCACCCCATGGCGAAAAGCTGGGACGTATAAATCCTTTTTCTACCAACTCATCGAATTGCTTTTTCAATTTTTTTAATTCTATTGGCACCAATCTATAAGGATTCTTCGACCCTGGCTCGTCAACTAGATATACAGCAACAGAAAACTCTATCTCCCGGTTCGGAGGCAAACTAGGTAAATCATCTCGGAAAACTTATGGAAAGTCTTGAACAACCAAAATATCCTTAGTCTTTGATTCCCTGGAAACTTGCACATCAATAACATTAGCAAGAAAACCAAAGGACTCACTAATCAAAACTTGAGAAGCACTGAGAGGCGCTATGACAGATATCTTCTTGGCATTACTCACGGCCTGAAAGGTGTGCTTCTCACCATCTGGGGGTGGAAAACTCATTGTTCCCGTCCTACAGTCGATCGCAGTGTAGTGCTTGAATAATTCATTCCGAATATCACATCATATCCAGTTATGCCCATAATAATGAGATCGGCTAACAAATTCTTACTTTCCACTAACACCACACTATCCCGTATGACTTGATTTGAGTTTATACTCCCACAAGAAAGCAACATCACTTCATAACTACAGTCTGTATAGGCCATACGTCTAACTTGACCACGAACGTAGTTACACTAAACAAGTGCGTTGCACTGGAATCAATCAATGTATAAGTAGGTACATAATTTATCAATATAGTACCTGATACCACGGCTGGCTAGTCATCGTCACCCAACTTGATCATGGCGAATATTGTCAGTGTCATGCACGTCGGACTCTTCTTCAGAGCTGGGGAATATCTACTGACATGGTCCACTTTGTTGCACTTGAAACACCGAGTCACTCTGGGCTTCGGGCAATCTCTAGCTAAGTGTCAATCTTTGTTGCAATTGTAGCAGTTTGCCGAATTCAGTTTGCATTTACCTGGGTGTTCCCTCAAACACTTAGGGCACTATGTATACTGCACCTACTCCTGAGGTCTTTTGCTACTACCCTATCTGCTCGGACTCTTGTTCAACCTCTTAGTGCCCCTCTGTTGTTGCTGTTGGGAGGTACTTCTACTATACTGTGGGGCATTTTCCTTGAAAAATCTCTTGGAAGCTCTCTTTGCTTAACACATTTCATTTACTCCACTTCTAGTGCCTTTGCTACAAGCTTAAAATATGGCACTTTCTGAGTTCCGGCTATCTTTACTCCCTTGTATATTTCTGTCTTTAATCTCTGTACGAACTGAAACACCTTATCCTCATTCCGGCTAACCAAATTGCTGACAAACTGGGATAATGACTCAAACTGTAGGTTGTACTCAATCACCGACCCAATTTGCTTCAACTCTAGAAACTTCGTTTTCTTAGCTACCTGCACTGTGCTGTTGAAATACTTCTCATAAAATGTGTCTTTAAACTTTTCCAACGGCATGCGTTGTACATTAGCGGTAGCCTCCATAGGCTCCCACCATAATCTGTCATCATTCGCCAAATTAAACATGGGTAGTAAAACCTTATCTTCTTCTTACACTTTCGCATATTTGAACATATTTTCAATTGTACGGACCCACTCCTCTGCAGCTGTTGGATCTGACGTCTGACCTTCAAATGTCGGGGGTCGCACCCTCCTAAATCTGTCACTCGACTTGTCATGGCCAGAGCTAGAGCCTCCACTTCCTTGGAATTCTTGATTTAGCAAAATCCCTAATTGATGAGACTATCGACTCACCAACTCTGTCATGTAACACCCGAAACTTTCAGTCATATCAATTTTTGGATTTATGCATAGGTTAACGGTGAAACTTGAGTCAGAATCAAGGGCGAAAAGTTTTTATCGTTAGATGACAGATTATTTTTGTACTAATGAACATAAGAGATTTAGAAGACTCTGGCCAGAAACAGACTAAATGGCCGTTTGATTGAAAGAGTTATATTTTAAAATTTATTTAAAAAAAATAAAATCAGAGAGGAGGAACGAATTCCCCCCCCCCCCCCCCGGTGAGTTCCCCTTCTCCCCATCCTTGCATCGGTGATCTCTTTCCCGCGACGTCCAACCGCGACGTTTCCTCCTTCGTTTCTTCAAAACTACGGTAAGTTTTGGTTAGTTTTCAATATATAGCTAGTACTTTAGTCGTTTGAGTGGTAAAAGCGGAGTTAGAGAGAGTTTTGGTTGAGTCCTAGAAGGGAGATACGAAATTTAGATGTTACAGTCGATTTGTATTCGTGTGTTGGTGTTTAAACTAGTAATAGAAGTAGATTATGAGTTTTTATGTAGAAAATTGAGTGTGTAGATAACCAAACAACTCGGGTTACAGAATGGGTTTAGTTCGGCCAAGCTATCGGTATAGGATGAGGATATTGGTGAGACTGTTAGAAACTAGACGTCTTAAGGATTACGTAGCATTTTGAATTGTCTAAATCAGACGAATATTGGGTAAGTTATGCGTTTCCAAATTTAGTCGAAAATTTTTTTGAAATTTCGAGTTTACCTAGAAGTGATGGTTTACTGAGGATTTATGATTCCGTGTTAAAGCCTACGAATTTAGAGACGCGTATGATTGATGAAATGCTTGGTTTTATAGGTTTCCCAGTTAGCGAGCCGTATATGTAGCATGAATGCCAAGTACGCTAGGTAAGTACTGTAAGTAATGTAGTAGGAGTTTTGACTTCGGGCATACATCACAGTTCAGCAGGATGCATTGCACGTTTACGTTACGTTATACTTTATTGAATGTGCATCATGGTTTTAAATTACGAGAACGAAACGAAAATGAATTTCCATGTATTGATGTGACAAAACAGTAGTATGTGTATAGTGAAGAACAAATATGAGAAGATACATAAGTAGATAATGAAGGTGGGGTTGAGTTATCTTGTCCAGTGAGGTGTACCGGTTCAATGAGGTGGACCGTACTTTTCCTCCGCTTTACGTGGTGGCCTTATCTAGTGAGGTGTACCGTGATGTGTGTCACTTTACAAGATCGAGGTTGGCTTTGTCCAGTGAGGTGTACTATGGGGTCACCTCCATATGGCGCGTAAAGAATGACCCATTATTAAGAAGATAAAGAAAATGTAAGAAAGAGATGAAAATGAAAATGGAGAAGAAACTGTAGAAATTGCATGTGTTAGGAGATGTTTGATTTTAGTGTGAGTTTTACTTAGCATTACTTACTTAGCATTAGGATAATAGTTGAATTCTATGTTATAGGTGACACGAAAGTCGGTGAGTACTCAGAGCGAGTCTGAGACTAGTAGCCAGTTGGAGGAGGACGTTCGTGGATGATCCGGCCGGCTGTTAGTGCATTTTGGATGTGGTGTTCATAGGTATAGATTTAGGGAGCAGGTAGAGGTTGTTTTGTGTCATTTTGTAAGTAAAAAGATTTCTAACGTTTGTAGTCGTTTTGGTGTATATAATGGATTTTGAGTTGATGAGAAATAGATAGTTTTTGTGGATTTTAGCGTTGAGTTGAAATTGGTTGTGTTGGAGTAAAATTTGACATTTACTGAGTTTCTGGGTGAGAAGTGTCGACCAGTAGGCTTATGGTCAAACAAACACAGCAAGTATTGACCGCGCGGGTCGACCTGTGCAGGCAAAGCCAAAACAAGTGTCGGCCTATGACTGTAAGTGTCGACCGGTAGTGTAAAGTAAGCAGAAGTGTTGACCTACAAGGATCGACCGATGGGGACATAAAGGATTTAGGTGTCGACCGCCACAGGAACGTGTCAACCGGTCTAAGAAGTTTGTAGCAGGTGTCGACTGCGAGGGTCGACCTATGCTGGCAGAGGTGAATAAGTTGCCGACCGTCTCCTGCAGGGGTTGACCGAAATAGACTTTTATGTTTTAAAAATTTGAAATTTTATTTAAACTAACTTTGATTAACAGCTTCCACTGTGGCGTTTTTAAACGTTTTCAAAATGTCGTTTTACATTGACAAAAAAATAATAATAAATAAAGTTTTAAATCTGTTGAAGGAAAATTTTTATTCGGATTAGGATTGCGGATAGCGACCTGTGTTTGGATAATTCGGGGCCGCTATATAGGTACCGGGGTGGTGGTATTTGGAGGTTATGAGTAAAGAGTAGTAGTAGGTAGCAAACCGGGGATCGTGGAGGATTTTTTGGGTCGTTACAGAGATGGTATCAGAGCATTTATCCAATCGAAAGTGTAGCCGACGAGAGTGTCGATGCCCTATAGAGGGGGGTGGATTTTGAAAGCTTGAGGGTCTATCACAATTCCTACACCGCTTGTGGAGAAGTAGAGGGGAGAGTCGATCAGTAGTAGCAGTAGGTGTTACGTGTGTTAGAGACAATGAGTCAAACCGTTCAGATGAATGCCTAACAGCGCCGATCGCTGCGCGACGTAGTTCGACAACTGTAAGTATTTCTTAGAAGCCTCGTATTTTAATTAGACTTAATAGATGTTATTGTATATAGGATTAATGCTATGGTTAGAAAGCCGCGTCGGACTGTAGGCGATATGGACGAGGCCATTAGGCAGCTTACTTAGTTGGTTAAGTGACAGTCTCAACAACTACAGCGATTTATGGGTCGAGAGGACCAGGGTCAGCCTAGTGCTAGTGCCTCTGGGGATTGTAGCGAGAGATTGTCCCAGCAGAAGGGCCTAAAGAGGCCTAGTGACAGCTCTAGCACCTAGGGGAGCAACAAGCGGTCTCAGGAATCGAGACAGTTTCTGGTATGCCCTAAGTGTCAGAGGAATCATCACGGTGGGTGCAGGAGGGGCTCGGGACGATACTACAATTATGGTGATGCAGGCCGCATATCTAGAGGTTGTTAGAAGCCGCGAAAGAATCGGTGCTTCAACTGCAATTAAGTTGGGCATTTTGTTGGGAATTGCCCAAATACGAGCGAGGCTTCAGCTGCGGTAGCACCAAGGACCTTTGCCCTCAATGAACCGAATGATGTCGCCCAGCCATCGGTGATCTCAGGAAATATTCTTATTCCTGGTATGATGACTTATATTGAGAGTTTAAGTTATATATAATAGAAGTTGATGAGGAAAACTTAAGGTAGAAATTTGAGGTTAAAAAAAAAAACTAAGGTTGAGAGACTTAAGCGTAATACTTATATTCGAGGTGGCACATAGTGTAGCCCTTATTAGGGAACAATAAGGATGAGTGGTAGTCAAGAGACTTAATTTACGAAATTTTGAGAACTTACACGGTAGGATTAAGATGACGGAATTAAGTGTAAAATTAGACTTAAATGTTTAAAATGGACATGCATAGTCTGACGAAAGGAAGTAACCAACCCTGAATAAGAAATTACGGGGATGTCAAGGGTATTTGGACATCGGGGAACCTCGACATGAAGCCCGTGGTTGAGTGGCTGACGAAATGACTAGACAGCCAAAGAATAATATGAAGTCGAAACTCACGTACCTGATGACAATAGGACTGTTCTGTTAGAAGGTTTGCATAGAGTATTAGTTGGGAAGTTAGAAGTTTAAGTTAAGCTGAAGAGCTATACGTGAGGATAAAAACAATCAACGAGAAGTTAAGGAAATAGAAGAGTGTGTCGTATAACTTAGCTTAGAAATTCAAAGACCATATTTTAGCGGTCATTACGTTACATACGACTCGAAGACATAGGGATTATATTAAGTGTTAGCTCAAAGCTTTAAGTAATCAATGAGAAATCGAGTACAACTTTGTATAGAGTTATATCTAGTGACCTGAAAAGACCACTATTCCAGGAAATTGGTATCAATGTGAGGACTTGTAACCATCGTAGTATGACGAAGCCAGTAAGTAGTGAGAATATCAAATACCTTATGACAGAGATTATAATGGGATGCTTAGTTAAAGGGGGTGTGATGCGTATTATAGGTAACAAGTTTTAGAATATGAGTGATCAGTTTAAGGTGGAAGATTCAAGATAAGGAAGGGGTTTCTTGAATATTTAGTATTGCTCAATGGAGGAGCATGACTCATTGCAAAGAGGTTAAAGGACTGGATCCAAAATTCTGCATTCCAACATGCATGTTAAAGGAGTAGATATATATATTGCTAGGTTGAGAGATTTAAACTAGTTGAAACAAAGGATCGAGAAATCTAAGAAAAGTTAGTAGTTCAAGTGCATGATTTCTTATAATCTAGGCTGTAAATGGCCTGATTAAAGGATGATTGTTTGAGGCTTTAATTGAGGAATATTTTGAGCAGTTACGTCATTGAGGTGGTGGATTACTGACAAGGATTTTATAGGAGTTTAGTTACCAGTGAGAGATAAAGGACTTAGAAAATTCTAACTAAGATGCGCAGTCGAAACGAAAGTTACTCGAGGAGATTAAGGATAATATTTTATCAACGGTGCTAAGTGTGAGTTTGAGAGTTTAGAATTGTATGAGGATTTTGTTGGGGTTATAATAAGTCTAGTAGAATCACCGAATGTGTTAGACTTGAGGACTTAATAATTTAAAGAGAGATTTGGAGCAACAATGTAGCATGGTCTACAGTAAGTTTACAAATAATGAAATTGATGGACGAATTATTGAATAGAAGTGAGTATGGAAGTGGGAAGGATAATTAAAAAATAGTTGAAGTTAGAGTAAATAGCTTGGAATGGTTCAAGTATGAAGTCTTTAAGGATGATCAAGATAGAGTAGTTGAGATTTGAGCAAGTTCTAACCAAAGGACACTCAGATATGGATTTAGAATAGAAGACTTCGAGGAGTTAGGTCATAGTTGGTTAGGTTAATGAGCGAAATACAAAATTGAGCTATGAGAGTGGGATAATGCTCAATACGGAGTTAAGGATGCAGATAGTTTAAATTGAATGTTTCAAACATGATCGTAGGGTCAGAATTTATTTCATGGTTTTAGGAGTTATTGACGGGAGGAACATGAGATTAAGGACTTAGTGGGTGAGCCACTAAAGTCTTGGGACATAGATGGGAGATGGAACGAACTTGAGGGTAAGAAAAACAATCACAGGTTGAAGAATGGAGTTAATAATAAGGGTGTTTAAGAGCTGAAAGCTCAAAGTAAGTTTGGCGCTGTTCAAAGAGAGCCTAGGTATGAGAGAATGTATTTGACAGCGTGAATATCAGGATGCGACCATTACGCAAATTCGAGTACAAAATTTCTTTCAAGGAGGGTGAAATGTAACACCTGAAAATTTCCGTTATTTCAATTTTCGAATTTTTGTATAGGTCAACGGTGAAACTTGAGTCGGAATCAAGAGCGAAAAGTTTGTATCGTTAGGTGAGAGATTATTTTGGTACTAATGGATGAGAGAGATTTAGAAGACTTTGGTCAGAAATAGACTTAATGACCGTTTGATCGAAAGAGTTATGGTTGATGGCGAAATAGTAATTAAGATAAATTATATTAAATAATATTTTAAATTTTACTTTTTAAAAATAAAATCAGAGGGAACGAACACATTCCCCCCCCCCCCGGTGAGTTCCCCTTCTCCCCTCCCTTGCATCAGTGATCTCCTTCCTGCGACGTCCAACAACGACGTTTCCTCCTTCATTTATTCAAATCTATGGTAAGTTTTGGTTAGTTTTCAGTAGATAGGTAGTCGTTTAAGTTAGAGAGAGTTTTGGGTGAGCCCTAGAAGGGAGATACAAAATTTGGAGGTTATAGTCGATTTGTATTCGCGTGTTGGTGTTTAAGCTAGTAATAGAAGTAGATTATAAGTTTTTGTGTAGAAAATTGACTGTGTAGATAACCGAACGACTTGGGTTATGTAACGGGTTCCGTTCGGCCAAGCTGTAGGTGTGAGATTAGAAAACTGGTGAGACTATTAGAAACTAGACGTCCTGAGGAGTATGTAGCATTTTGAATCATCCAAATTAGACGAGTATTATGTAAGTTATGGGTTTCCGAATTCAGTCAAAAATTTTGTAGAAATGTCGAGTTTAGCTAGAAGTGATGGTTTAGTGAGTATTTATGATTTTGTGTTAAAGGCTACGAATTTGGAGACGAGTATGATTGATGAAATGTGTGATTTTATAGATTTCCCAGTTAGCAACCCGTGTACGGAGCATGAGTGCCAAGCACGCCAGGTAAGTATTGTAAGTAATGTAGTAGTAGTTTTTTCTTTGGGCCTACATCACAGTTCAGTAGGATGCATTGCACGTTTATGCTATGTTATACTTTATTGAATGTGCATCATGGTTTTAAATTTCGAGAACGAAACGAAAATGAATTTTCATGTATTTATGTGACAAAAATAGTAGGATGTGTATAGTGAAAAACAAACATGAGAAGATACGTAAGTAGATAATGAAGGTGGGGTTGAGTTACCTTGTCTGGTGAGCTGGACTGGTTAAATGAGGTGGACCGTACGTGGTTTTACTCTTTCTCCGCTTTACGTGGTGGCTTTATTCAGTGAGATGTACCGTCATGTGTGTCACTTTACTACATCGGGGTTGGCCTTGTACAGTGAGGTGGACTATGGGGTCACCTTAATGTACCACATAAAGAAGAACCCAGTAGTAAGAACATAAAGAAAATGTAAGAAAGACACGAAAACGAAAATAGAGACAAAACTGTAGAAATTGCATGTGTTAGGAGATGTTTGATTTTAGTGTGAGTTTTACGTGCATTACTTACTTAGCATTAGACTAATAGTTGAATTATGTGATGTAGGTGACAACACGAAAGTCGGTGAGTACTCATACCGAGTCCGGGACTAGTAGGCAGTTGGAGAAGGATGTTCGTGGATGATCCGGCCAATAGTTAGTGCATTTTGCATGTCATGTTCATAGGTATGGGTTTAGGGAGCGGGTAGACGTTGTTTTGTGTCGTTTTGTAAGTAAAAGGATTTCTAACGTTTGTAGTTGTAATACCCAGAATTTTCGTTTAAACTCGATTTGGATTTTGTAATTTATAATCGGTGGAGTTTTGGTCCAAATTAATAACGAAAAATTTCGGCCCCTAAGTAAAAGGTTATTTTAAGGCTAATGGCAGAAGGAGAAGTTAAAGAATCTAACCGGAATCAGACGAAATTACAGAATTTTGGAACGGTTTAAGGAGGAGGGCAATTTGGTAATTGAGAAATAAATTAATAAAATACAAAAAAAGGGGAAAAGAAGATGAAAGAAACAAAAACACCTTACGGTGTTAATCTCTGCCGCAAAACTTCCTTCTCCTTCGAGCCTACACCATGGAACTTGTCCTTCGAAAGTCGGTGGCCGCAATCTCCGAAATCGGTCACCTGACTGGTCCTGACTAGAACTAGGGCCTGCACCTCCCTGTACTTCTCGGTTCAGCAACATTCCTAACTGCTGAGACTGACGATTTACTAATTCTGTCAACTGTCGGATCGTTGCAGAATCGTTCTCACTTCTCGGTTCGGTTGTCTCTCTTGGCACTCTGGGACGTCCTGGTCGTCTAGACATTCTGACTCTCTTTCCTACACAATGGTCAACTATGCTCATAAGTATTCACTAAACAACACTAAACTTAAACACTTACAACTGTCGGAGCACGTCGTGCGGCGATAGCCGCTGTTGAGTAATCGTTTGAACGTTTTGACCAAATGGCTCTGATACCAACAGTGTAACGCCCCAAAAATCCTCTGTGATTCCCGATTCGCTACCAACTACCACTCGTCACCATCCCTCATACCCTCTACTTAAATATTTCTCAGAAATTGGGAAGTTTTATTTTTCGACTCAAAACGACTCTTTTTTTTTTTTTCTCAAAACGTCTTTTAAAGAAAATACATATAAATACCGCAGCGGAAACTTGTTTAAAATCGGTTTAAAGAAACTTGGTTTTTAAAACATAAAAATCAAGAGACCGGTCGACACCTGCAAGAGCCGGTCGACATTTAAATTGTCTCGGGTTTTCATCGGTCGACATTGGCAAACACCGGTCGACACTACATATCTCTCAGGTCCTTTCATCGGTCGACACCGAGGACACCGGGTAAGTGATGGACAACTTGTGATTTGCCTTCGAGCCTACACCATGGAACAGTAGGATTGTTTGGTTGTTTGGTTGCTTATTTGCTTGTTTGTTACTTTGATTGTTGTTTGGTTGTTCTATTATGGAGTCGTGCATATGTGATTGTCATGCATCATGGTTTTGAACTACGAAACACGAGTTTTGAGCATGTTTTGAAATGTGTATGCGAAGCGTAACGAGATAAGAAAAGATTTACAATGCATTGGTGAACGTCTTGTCGTTAATGTACTAGTGAGAAATCACTAGGAGGTTCCCATGGATGAAAGTACGTAATGTGACATGATTTGCGAAAGCTTCGTTGTTAACGTGCTATTGAGAGCACTAGAGGGTTCAACGATCGTTTTTAGGAGGAGGTTACGTAGGGTCATTCCGTGTGCAAACATGATGTGTTCCTCTAACCTCGCTCTGTGGGTTATGGAGTGGTTGTCCCGAGGAGGGTGAAAGGGATGGGTGCTGGCCTGACTCACACCGAAAAGTGAAAGATGAAAATAATGAAATGAAAAGAAAACGGAGTTGAGTATAGAAACTGCATGATAGGGGTTGAGTTATGCATTGGTTTTCGAGTTCAAGTTTGCATACTTGCTAAGCATTAGGCTTACGTTTTGTGTTCCTTAGTGTAGGTGACGATGCGTTGTCAGGTGAGTGCTAAGTGACGAGCAGGCCTAGGTTGGAGTTGGCGGGAGATGTCGCATGCCGGTGTGGGGAAATGTTGGGGTGACATGACTATGGCGGGTAAAGAGAGTATAATTTTGTAAGGGTTTTTAGTCGAATAGAGTTGTATAGTTTTTTGAGGAATTTAGGTGGTGTACCAAGGGTACAATGGATTATTGAAATAGGATATGAATGTTTTGAAATTATTTTTTCAAAATTTAAGTTTTTACTTCGTGAATTTAGTCGAGGAGTATTTATCGTGTGTATTCGAACGAGCTGGTGTGATTTCATTGATTCTGGTATGAGGGGTCGACCAATCCGTGTAAATGTAAGGGGAGTGTCGACCGCGAGGCTCGACTTGTGACGGGCAGAGCCGAAGCAGATGTCGACCCCTAGTTACAGTTGTCCACCGGTCCATGTAAAATCTGCGAGAGTGTCGACTGCGGGAATTGACTTGCGCAGGCAGAGAGGGCCAAAGTATCAACCTGCAAAAGGAATTGTCGACCGCTCTCCTTGCTGAGCATAGAAGTGTCGATCGGTTAATTCTGGTGTAGACTGTTAGAAAGACCCGAAAAGAACAAAATGTAGACCGGTGTTCCCGGTGTTGACCGATGAGAAATCCGAGACAACTCAAGTGTCGACCGATGCTTATAGGTGTCGACCGGGAGCCCCTGTTTCAAGCTTAACAAATGAAGTTTTGCCGAAAGAGAATTTAATCGAATTTCCGCTGCAGAGCTGTCAAAAATATTTTCCAAAATGGTCGTTTTAGGTCAAGGAATAATGTTTTTAAAGTTTTAAAAATTTAACACGATTTTTACAATACGGGTGTAAAGAGTTGGTGTCAGAGTTGAGCAGTAGCGAACCGAAAAACGGGTAGGTTTTTGGGGCATTACAGTAGTCATTTTGGTGTATATAATGGATTTTGAGTTTATAAGAAATAGATAGTTTTTGCAGATTTTAACGTTGAGTTGAAATTGGTCGTGTTGGAGTAAAATTTTAGATTTACTGAGTTTGTAGGTGTCGACCGCCACAGTAAGCTGTCGACCAGTCTGAGAAGTGAGTAGCAGTTGTCGACCGTGAGGGTCGACCTCTGCCGGCAAAGGTGAATAAGGTGTCGACCGCTGCCTGCAGGGGTCGACCGAAATAGACTTTTATGTTTTAAAATTTTGAAATTTTATTTAAACTAACTTTGATTAAAAGCTTCCAATGTGGCGTTTTTAAACGTTTTCAAAATGTCGTTTTGCATTAAAAATAATAATAATAATAAATAAAGTTTTAAATCTGTTGAAGGAACATTTTTATTCGTATTAGGATTTCGGATAGAGACCCGGGTTTGGTTAATTCGGGGCCGCTACAGAGGTACCGGGGTGGTATTATTCGGAGGTTATGAGTAGTGAGTAGTAGTAGGTAGCGAACCAGGAATTGTGGAGGATTTTTTGAGTCGTTGCAGGTCAGTTGCCTGATCGTCATCGAATCATCTTCACTTATCCAATTACTTGTCTCTGTTGGCACTCTCTGACGTTCTGGTCGTTTAGATATTATGGCTAATTTCCTAAACAAGGTAACTACTCATAGAAGCATTTAATAACTAAAGCTAAACATAAACACTTATAATTGTCGAAGCACATCATGCGGCGATCGGTGATGTTAGGTAATCATTTGAATGGTTTGACCATTTGACTCTGATACCATCTCTGTGGTGACCTGAAAACCCTCACGATTTTTGGTATGCTCACTACAACCACTAACACACATACACTCGGGTAAAATTCGTGTAAAATTTAAAAATTCATTTCTCGAATTAAAACTACCTTTTTAAAAATGTTTAAAATTGTCACAGCATAATACTTTGATTAACATCAGTTTAAATAAAATTTCAAGTTTTTAAAACATTAAAAGACATTTTCGGTCGACCCCTGTAAGCATCGGTCGACACTTCATTTGCCTCTGTTTTCATTGGTCGACCTTAGAGGTCGACACCTCTTTGCCAATAACACTAATTGGTTTGACACATGTGAACACAGGTCGACAATCCAATCTTCTCTGCGTGTACCTGTCGAACCCCGTGGTCAAGAATTCTACGCTCATCATAGAGAGCCGTCGACACATGTCTTTACAGGTCGACACCTTCATACTCTCTTTTTCCATCGATCAAACCTTGTAGCTGACACTACTACCATTTTTACACTAACCGATCGACACCTGCAAACGTAGGTCGACACTTGATTCGGCTCTGCCTTGGCAAGTCGATACTCGCGATCGGCACTTGCCAAGTTTGGTCGACCACTAAGTCTGTCGGTCGACACTTCCTAAAAATCCGACTAGGAACCTTAAACTCTCCCAAAACAATCAGACTTTCGACTCAACACAAACAATAACAAAATATGCACTTTTTAATAAATTCAAAATCAACTTTGTATATAAAATCACTATGAAAGTTCGAAATCCATTTATATATCAAAACAACTCAAAATGACTCAACAGGACTCTAAAAATCCCAAAATCCATACATACGCACACCATAGTCAAAACGTACTAACTGCTAGCCCGATTGTACACGAACACACTCCTCTAACTGCCTCTTAGTCTTAGGCATGCTCAGGGTAGTTACCAGCTACTGCCTCGTCACTGATATCACAGAACTCATCTATTAGCCTAATGCTAAGTAAGTAGTGCGCATAAAACATAAAAACCGAAACAACCATATCCTAACACATGCAGTTTCTACAGTTTCGTCTCTTTCTTACATCTACTTTATCATTTTACTACTGGGATTTTCTTTACGTTATAGATCAAGGTGACACACCTCGTGGTCCATCTCATGGAACAAGGCCAACCTCGATCTAGTAAAGTGAGACACCTCGTGGTCCATCTCTCGGGAAAAAGCCAGCACGTAATGTAATAACTTGAAAAATTTTGGATTTTTAAATATAATTTCTGAAATTTTTAATTTAATCTCGGTTAGAGTTTCGAGAAATATTTTAATGGGTAAATTAAATTGTAAAACTCAGGGTTTAATTTTGATGATGGTTTTCGAAAGTTTAAATTCGGGAGGGCAAAAATTGAACAAAGTTACGAATGATAAAAACACGTGAGGGCATTTTGGTAATTTAATTTAATTAAATTGAAAAAATAAAAATATATGACAGCCGAATGGCTTCGGGAGGAAGCCATTCGGCTGTTGCTGCTCGTCGACACCCGAGAAGGAGATGCGTGAGAGAGAGAGCGGGAAGGAGGGATTTTCGAGCTTCGATTTTCGGCCGATGAACGTGGGCGTGGGAGAAACCGCTGGCGGCTAGGTGCTCGCCTATGTCTTGTCCTTTCTTCTACTAAGCGCACCACGACACCCTCGGTAAGCTTTTTCCCTTTTCTCCCCTGTTCCATGTTGGTTCGTTTTGGCCGAGCTTAGTGCTCGGCCTCCTTTCGTTTCCGAGGAAATTGGCTGCAATGTTAAGGGAGAAGTGCTGCGAATTGAAGGGGAAACAGAAGGTGAGTCCTGTCGATTTCCTTGTTTTAGCCGAGCTTGGTGCTCGGCCTCTTTTCAATTCCGATGAGCTTGGCCGAAGCGTATGAGTGGAATGTGCCTAGTTGTGTATAGAAACTGTGAAATATGAATTGTAATCAAGAATCAGACCTCTGTTTTGTGTAGGGGCAGTTTCTGTTTTTGGCCGTTTAGGCCTAGTTTCGGTTGATCATTTTAAATTCTATTTTTGTGGGTTAAATTAGGTTGTTAGAGGGACGTATGGCCGCTGGAATAGTTTGATTCTGATAACCGACGCAAACGTTATACGCGTCGGAAGTTTATGTAGGATTTCAGTCCAAGTCAAATTAGTAAGCATTTTTCGTAGAATCGTGACGTGTGATAGTGGCATGACTTGAATCGTTCGATTCCGTTTATAGATGCAAAGGTTGTGCGCGTCTGAAGTTGAGGCTAATTTTCGTCGGAACCAAATTAGCGACTCGTTTTAGTTGGAATTTCATGAGTGTAGATAAAAAATGTCATTTTAAATTATTTTGTGAGTTTTGAAGTAAAGATTTATGAGTGAATTGTTTGCGTTTTAAGTTGAAGCATTTTTTGCAAAGCTGTGCGTTGAGTGAGCTTAGGACGCCAGGTAAGTAGTGCATGCATGCGTTTTGCCAAAGTGGGCCTACACCATAGAACTTTAGGATTTATGTGATTGATTGTGGGGTGCGTGCGTATTGTTTGACATGCATCATTTTTTTAAAAAAAGGGGAACAAAAATGGTTTTGAGTATATTTTGAGTAAGTGATGAGACGCGTGGCGGTGGTACTGCGGATCCTGCTAGTGTGTGGGCCGGTGCGTAACTAACCGCGAATTTTGCTCGAGGAGTGGGCTGGCGGGGCCGTCACGCGACGTGAATGTGTTGACGGTGAGGGTGATGGGCAGTGGTACCGCGGATCCTACTAGTGTGTGGGCCGGTGGAACACTAGTCGCGGGTTCCACTCGAGGAGTGGGCCGGCTGGGCTGTCGTGAAACGTGTGTGTGTGGCAACTGTGGTCCCGTGCTGTGGAGGCTGGGACGGGGCGACGTGTCAGGTTGTAGTGTCGCGCGAGGTACACCCTCATCCTGATGTGGTTGTTGTGTGGTGATGCGTGTGTGTAGCTTGTGCGCCTCGTTGCTGGGGAGTCCGGGATGGTGGCGACTTGTCAGGGTGTAAGGTGCAGTTGAGTTCCACCTTACCATGATGCGGCTACACTACGCGTTACAGATGTGACAACATGAGTGGGAGTGTAGAGACTGCATGTGATAGGATTGCATTGACTGCTTTTACTTTCATATTGTACTACTTACTGAGTGTTAGGCTTATGATGTATGTTCTATGGTGTAGGTGCTGACGATATTGCTGGTGAGCCTCGAGAGCCTAGTCCTGAGGCATAGAACGGTTGGCGGCGTGCGACCGAGCACCGGATGGCGAATTTTGTTAGGGCGACCCGACCCGTGGGGATGGAAGGTGGTGGCTTGATTCTTTTGCGGGTATTTTCTTTTGTTGTGTTGATGTACAGTCGATGAGATGAGTTGTATAGGGGTCAGTTGTATAGGTGTTTATGGAGTGCGTGTGATTTCGGTGACGTACGCGTATGTTTTACATGTAGAAGCTTGGTAATGCTCTATACTGTGAACTTTCCTCATTTGTAGTTGATAGATTTTCGTTGTCTTTAAACTTTGATTATTTCGTTATGGAGATTCTCTGGATTGTTGATAGATAAATGTTGCTAGTTCTAGTGAACTGTGTGCAGGGTTTAAATTTTGGTATAGCCAGTTTTTAGGCGTTACTCTGCCGAAATTTCGGGAGAGAGGTTGGGAGTCGAGAGGATATGGAATAGGTCGGGATGTGTACAGTGAGTGTTAGAGAAGTGTGGAGGGGAGAGAAAGTGCGGCGTGGTCGCAGGTGTGCGGGGCACGCGGCCCTGCGGGTGCTCACGGGTCAGTTTTGTTTTGTTTTCTTTTAAATATTACAAAATATAATTAATTTTCATTACCTTGTCGTTCTCAACATCTAATCATTTAACAAAACGGTTATTCATTCCATTTCCGATTGTATTCTTAAAATTTTCTCTTTTCCATTAGCCTTAAAATAATATTTTACCTAACTGGCTAAATTTTTCATCCTTAATTTCGACTAGAACTCCGCTGCTCACCGATACAAAATTTTGAAAATTATTTAACAGCAATTCTAGGCATTACAAGATACGAAGGAAAAAGAGAGAGTAGGATGATCGCCCCTCCACAAGGAGATCAATGTATCGCCCAACAGGGGCAACCCATCGCTCCACTCGCTGCAATGGAGCGATGCATATCTCCTCATGGCGCGTTGCATTGCCCAAGTGGGGCATTGAATCGCCCCACTTGTTGGAGTGGGAGATACAAATCGCCCCAGTGGGGCGTTGCATCGCCCTAGTAGGGTATTGTATTGCCCCACTCGCTGGAGTGGGGATACAAATCACCCCAGTAGGGCGTTACATCGCCCCAGTAGGGCGTTGTATCGCCCAACTTGTTAAAAGTGGGCGATACAAATCGCCCCTTGGGGGCGATTGAACAATTCCCCAGTGCGGGTACTGTTCACATGAACATTGTTGAATAGAAAAAAAAAAGTTTTAACAAAATTTTACGCACGTTTTCTACGAAGTTTTATAAGAGAATTTTAAACGTTTTTAGTTCTTTTAAAAATGTACCGTAATTGCAAAGATTTTTCTTATAATGTTTTATAAAAAATTAAGTTAGAAACGACCGAATTATGGGGCATTGCAGTTGTGGTATCAGAGCATAAGTCAAAAATCATTTCTGCAAACTGCCTAACAGCACAAGCCATGACATGAATATTCTTCATCAACTGTAAGTATGTTTATGAAATCTTTACTATTTTATAAATTAATTATGGTTATAATTTTGTTAGGGTCTAACAAATTGGTTAAAGTACAAAGAAGTGAAATGGATGATAGAAATAACACCATCAACCGACTAACTGAACTTTGTGATTGCCAGTCTCAATTACTATAGAGGTTTATTAACAGAGCAGAGCAATAGAATCCAAACAATGGTGGTTCCAATGACCAAAGTGGAGAAAAATTCAGGTTGCTCAGACCTCCGACCTTTGATGGACAGGCTTCGGATCCTGCCTATGCAAAGGAATGGATCCAGACCATTGAGGGAATTTTTGACTACGCAAAACTGGACTAAGGAGATAAGGTCAATTGTGTCGTCTTCCATATTTCCAAGGATGCTGGGTTTTGGTGGGACACCATCAAGACTACAGCAAACATGAGAGGGATGATATGGGAACAATTTAATGAGGAATTTTATGATAAGTACTTTAACTGTGCTATCAGAATGAGCAAAATGGTGGAGTTCGTGCAGTTGCGTCAGACTGGCTCTGTAGCTGATTATGTGTGCCAGTTTGAATCCTTATCCTGATTTGCTACTCATTTGGTGAATAACAATGAGAACAAGGTCTACCAATTTATTCAGGGCTTGAAAGTGGAGATATACAGAGATGTAAAGATAGGGGGGACCGAAGATGTTCCCTATTTCAAGGTGGTATCCAAAGCCCTGGAAGTAGAAGAGGCTGAGCTGAAATTTTACAAGCAAAGGGAATCCACCAAGAGTTTCTTTTGAGAAATTCAGCCTCAACAGATGTAAAATAGACGAGGACGACAACAACAGCAGTAACAACTGCAAAGAGTGGTAAAGAGACTCAATGATGAAAAGAATATTCAAGGAAAAAAGAAACAAGCACAATGGTATTTTGTATCACAGTACCTGCAGTGTCAAAAATGCTAGAAACGTCATCCTGGTGAATGCAGGCTCAGTTTAGATCGATGTTATAATTGCAATGAAGTTTGCTATGAGGGGCATTTAACTGTGGTTTTATCAACTCGGAAGCTTCATCAACTATATGCAAAGTTTTCAAAATGTAAATTTTTGCTTGACAGGATTTGTTTTCTTGGCCACGTTATTTCGCATGATGGGATTTTTATTAATCCGTCAAAGATTCAAGCTATTATAGATTGGCCACAACCTAAAAATGTGGCTGATATACAGAGGTTCCTTTGTCTGGCAGGGTACTATAGAAGATTTATTGAGCGATATTCCAAGATAGATGTGCCCTTTTCTCATCTAACAAGGAATAGCGTTAAATTCTGGTGGTCTGAAGAGTGTGAAAATAGTTTCTAGAAGCTTAAAAAGAAATTGACAACCGATCTTATATTGACGCTGCTAGTTGAATACAGAAAATTCAGCATTTACTGCGATGCTTCCAAGATCGGGTTAGGTGTCGTTTCAATGCAAGACGAAAAAGTTGTTTCTTACTCTTGAAGATAGCTCAAGACCTACAAACATAACTATCATACACATGATCTTGAGTTAGCAGCTGTGGTTTTCAAAGCAAAATATGGCGGCATTATCTGTATGGACAACATTGACGAACTATTCTCCGATCACAAGAGCTTGAAGTATATCTTTACGTGGAAAGAGTTAAACCTAAGACAAAGTGGTGGTTAGAATTTTTGAAAGGTTATGATATTAAGATGAAATACCACCAAGGAAAATACAATAAGGTAGTTTATGCTCTTAGTAGAAAGTCTACCTTGATGCCACCTTCGATGTCCACAATGTCGGTAACATTGAAATCAGAAATACAAAGATTTGATGTAGAAATAGTCTCGGAGTTTCAACCTTACTTGCAACAATTTCTATAAAAGCAACAATTTTGGATACAATAAAAGAAACACAGTAAAGAGATTCACAATGCAAAAGTAACTAATTTGTAGAGGCATCTAATCTTTTTGAATATTTTAATTATTCGGAAGATGGTATTCTAAAATTTAGGGACAGGTGGTATGTTCCTAATGATAAAAAATTATAGAAAGAGATCTTAACAGAGACGCATTCATCTACTTTCTTTATACATCCTGGAAGTACACAAATATACAGAGATTTGAGGTGACATTTCTGATGGCCTAACATGAAGAGAAATTTTGCAAAGCACGTTGGTGAGTGCCTAATTTGCCAATAGGTTAAGGTAGAACATCAGAGGCCAGCCGGAACACCGCAATCATTATTGATTCCAAAATAGAAATGGGAGCAGATTTATAAGAATTTTGTTGTTGAATTGTCGAGGACAGCCTAAAGGATATCAGGGAATCTTGATTATTATGGATCTATTAACTAAGTCGCCTCACTTTCTACCAGTAAACATGACGTCTTCAATTAATCAATTTGCAGAATTGTTTATTCAGGAGATTGTTAATATCCTCAGCACTGAATATCGTGATGATAAAGAATAAGTATCCTTTGCCACGTATTGATTATTTGTTTGATCAACTCCATAGAGCGAAGGTATTTTCAAAAACTGATTTGCGATCGGATTATTATCAGTTAAAGATTAAACCAGAAGATATACTGAGAATTGCGTTTCGAACCATGTATGGACATTACGAATTCCTAGTAAAGTCTTTTGGTTTAGCAAATGCACCTACAACTTTTATGGACCTGATGAACTATATATTTCACGAATATTTAGACAAATTTGTGATCGTATTTATTGATGCTATTTTGGTCTATTCCAAAATTAAAGAAGAACATGAGGAGCATCTAACGGTGGTTTTATCAACTCTGAAGCTTAAGTTTTCAAAATGCGAATTTTGGCTTGACAGAATTTGTTTTCTTGGTCACATTATTTTGCATGATGGAATTTCTGTTGATCCGTCAAAGATTCAAGCTATTATAGATTGGCCATAGCCCAAAAATGTTACTGATATATGGAGCTTCCTTGGCCTGGCAGGTTACTGTAGGAGATTTATTGAGGGATTTTCAAGATAGTTATGTCCTATCTAATCTAACGAGGAAAAGTGTGTGATTTCGGTAGTCTAAAGAGTGTGAAAACAGTTTTCAAAAGCTTAAACAGAAATTAACAAAGGCTCCTATATTGACACTGTCAGTTGAAGACGGCAAATTCAGCATTTACTGCGATACTTACAAAATTGGGTTAGGTGCTGTTTTATGCAAAACAGAAAAGTTGTTGCTTACATTTCAAGACAGCTTAAAATTTATGAACAAAACTATTGTGGCGCCGAAGAAAATTCCTGGGTTTCCGGTTCGCTCTAACACTTTAACTGTAGTGCCCCGCGGCCGCTCCAGACCCGCAATCTCTCTCTCTCTCAACTCAACCTAACGATACTATTATCATTTAATCATATTCAAAACAACACTTGTAAGTATAAAAATTTTCAACTCGCGTAAAAAATAACTCACGCCCGAAAAGAAAATGCTCCAAAAGGAAACGTACGAAAGCTCCATATAAATAAGCAGCAGAAAACGTTTACATACCAGTGGAGTTATAATAAAAATGAAATAAAGGAGTTTAAAATGGTAAAACTTGAAAAGGGAACAAGAGGGTCGGACACGCGACCTGCGCGGTATGCGACCGTGGCACCGCGCGTCCGCACGCACACCCTTACTCTACGCCGCGCGGCCGTGCACCTGCCTTGGACAAGCTCCGCGCGCTATGCTCACGCCATCACCTAGCGCCGTGCATCCTGCGAGCGCCCTCTGGCGCCTGCCCAGACCCCACGCTACGTGCCGCACGTGCGCCGTTAGCCCCGCCCTCTGCCACATGCCCTGACTCGAAGCTGCACGCCCCACGCGCGTGGTTAGCACTGCGCCCTCCGCCATAGGCCTTGACCCTGCGCTTAAAGCCCCACGCGCATGCCCGACCACTCGGCACTACATGACCCTCATGCACGCCGCATCCGACATTATAACATATGTCTCGAAATGGCTATCCCAAAAACAAACTAAACCTGCATACAGTTCACCAAACCACTCCCATAATCCATTAATTAAAACCATCCAGAAATTACCAGGGGAAATCAGAATTGAAGGAGAATGAATACAACGACTAGCAACGAAGAAAATCTATAGTATAAAGCAATAAAATGCACATATATATAGTATATATACACATGTCACCAAAATCGCCGAAAATGCCACTCAAAACTTCATAACCCATCCACACCACCCAACACAACTATGTTTTTAAAGGAAACAATCCTACCAAACCGTTAACCCCAAAAATCCATGAACAATTAACATCCATACCAAAACCGGTCAAGTAAAACAAACTGTCCCTAAATACAAAAGAAAACCCCGGACATCTCACAATAACTTACTACTAGTCCACGAGTCGGGTCACCCCAACACAAACATCTGGTGCCTTGGTCATGCACCACCAACTACCCTACTCATCTGTATTGGGCTCTCGGAACTCTCCCGAGATAAACTCAACACCTACACCATATAACACAAAATATCAGCCTAATGCTTATCAAGTAGTGTAATATGAAACGTAAAACTATTAATGCAATCCTATCACATGCTATCTATACACTATCACTCAGGTTGTTGTTTCCTGTTGTTGCGCGTACGATCCTCAATTAGAGTAGGGAAGCAGATCGATTTTCCTGCGTCGATTCTCTACTGCATTAAAGGGCGAATCACTTCCTTCGAGGCCGCGTCCTACAGCTGCCCCAAGGTGAGGCTTGCCCTCTCGCCACACCACCCCTAACACATCGCCAGTCCCAGTTCCGCTAGCAACGGGCCCAAAGAGCTGCATACGCATCACACATCATTGATCCTACCACAGAGTCGGGAAGCATATTAGTTTCCCCGAGTCAATTCTCTACTGCATCGAAAGGCAAATCCCTTCCTTCGAGTCCACGTGTAACAACCCCTTTTCCTATAAAGAGATTGTCCGCTCTTAGAATTAGGTTGTAACCCAATATCCTCCCTTCATAGATTTGTTTGGCGATTATTTCCCAGTCGATCACCCAACATAGTATTGTTGTCACCGTAACACTTTTAACTTTAGTGTTATTATGGGATCTGTTGCCAATTGTGCACCAAAATGCGTATTACTATTTTGGGAGTGTTTCCTTACATATGTTTCATTTCCATATACCTCCCCAAGCAATATACGATTGTAACGACCCCCTCTTCCATGACCTGAGATTTGCCCATACTTGAGTCTGAGATTTGCCTATTCTCAGCTTACGTCCCAAGGTTTCCTCCGCAACCTGAGATTTGTCCCGTAGTCATCCTCATACGTACACATTCAGGTCATTACAATCACCCCCTCTCGGGGGCTCAACGTTCTCGTTGACCACATTTCAAGTTGGGTACAGGCTCTGATACCATTTGTGACGACCTCTTTTTTAAATAAGATATTGTATACTCTGTGGATTGGGTCGTAGCCCGATATCCTCCACTCACGGATTTGTTTGGCGAGTACTTCCCAGTCGGTTACCCAACATGCTACTGCTCTCGCTGGAGTGATTTTAACTTTGGAGTTCTTATAGAACCCATTGTCAATTGTGGTCCAAAACGTGTATTACTATCTTGGTAGTATTTCCTCACATATGTTTCATTTACATATACCTCGCTAAACGGTGTGGGATTGTGCCGACTCCCTCTTCCACGACCCAGGATTTAGCTATACTCAAGTCTGGGATTTGCCTACACTCGGCTTACGTCCTGAGGTTTGCCCCGCAACCCGAGGTTTACCTGCAGGCGTACTCATACGTACACATTCGGCTCATCACACCACGCCACTTTCGTTCTTACCGTTCACATGTCACACCACTGTCTCACTAAAAACATGCATAAATTCATTTTCGTACAGTTTTGAAAACATGATGCATGACCAAACCATACGCATGCACATCACAAACACACACAACCAACCCTAACGTTCTGTAATGTAGGCTCATAAGGGCAACACACATGCAAACCCTACTTACTTGGCGTACTAAACTCTTGTGGTGCTCGACTTCACCAAAACCTGCTCCACATACAAAAGAAAGCCGCTTTCTGTCAAAACTGTAATAACCCGAAAATTTTAAATTTTGAATTTTTAACTTATGAGATTTTAATTTAATTTCGGTTAGAGTTTTGAGAAATGTTTCAACGGGAAAAGTTAAATTATAAGACTCGGAGCTTACTTTTGCGATGGAGTTCAGAATTTAAAGTCGGGAAGTCTAGAAATTAACGAAATTACGGGAGATTAAAACACGTGAGAGCATTTAAGTAAATTATTATTGTTTAAAATAAAAAAAAAAATTATAACACCAAAATGGCTTCGGGAAGAAGCCATTCGGCTAGTTTTCGCAAAGCGCCCGAGAGCGATCGTGCAAGGGGAGCATTCTGTGTGCCGAAATCGGAGCTACGATCAACTGCCAAAAAGCACGGGTGTGAAGGGAGAGCTGCGAGCGAGTGCTGCTGTTCCGACGAACCGGAGTTGTTCAATTTCTGCTGCTCGAGCTCTCGAAGGGTGAGGGCACAAGCGCCTTCAATCGTCGACCGAGGGAGTGAGTCTCCATCCAATTCTGCCGCCAACGACCAGACGTGTTGCTGGAGTCCTTCTGCCACCACTTTGTAAGTCCATCTCTGCCTCTGCTGTGCTGTCCGAATTGACCGAGACTGAGGTTCAGCTCCCTTCCGTTTTTCTTTGAATTTGGCTGCAAATGTAAGGGGATTAAGTTGGTGAGTGTGTAGGTCAGCAAGTGGACAGCAGGAGACCGGTGAGAGGGAGAGAAACCGAGGGAGAAGGTTGAGCTAAAATTTAGATTTAGTGATTGAATTTCTGATTTCGGGTTAGATTGTGCTTAATAGGTTGAAATGTGAGTGTTTGGTGCAGAGAATTTGTGAGATTTGATCGAAGTTGAGATTTCAGCTATTTTTCGTATAAAAACAGATTATGTTTTTGGTCGTTTCAGCCTAGCTTCATCTGATCATTTTAAATTTTGTTTTTGTGAGATAAATTAGGTGGTTAGAGGGACTTATGGCCGCTGGAATCGTTCGATTCCGATATCCGACGCAAAAGTTATGCGCGTCGAAAGTTTATACCGGATTTTTGTCCAAGTCAAATTAGCGAGTGTTTTTCGTGGAAATTTGACGTGTGAGAGTAGCATAACCATTTCTGATGCATATAACTAGTTGCGAGTGAATTTTGGTTGAAGAGAAGTGAAAATGTGAAATTGAATAAAAGTGGCAGATTTAATTTTAGCACTTTTTTGCCTATCTGCGGCTTATCGTTTTAAAATCCTTTTTAGTATCTTACACTAGGTTCCTAAGGGGACGTTTAGCCACTTGAATCGTTTGATTCCGTTGGTGGACGCAAAAGTTATGCGCGTCCGAACTTTAAACTGGTTTTCGGCCTGACCAAACCGATGTACCATTTTAGTTGGAATTTCATGAGTGTGGTTAAGGAAGGTTATTTTTAGCTATTTGACAAATTTTGAGATAGGTACTGATGAGGTTTTGGTTGTGTTTTAGGTTGAGGCTTTCTTTTGCCGAAGCTGTGCGTCGAGCGAGATTAGGACGCCAGGTAAGTAGTGCATGCATGTGTTTTGCCCAAGTGGGCCTACACTGTAGAACTTTAGGGTTTATGTCATTGATTGTGGTGTGCGTGTGTATTGTTAGACATGCATCATATTTTTAAAAACGGGAACGAAAATGATTTTTAGCATGTTTTGATGTATTAGGTAAGACGTGTGGCGGTGGTACCGCGGATCCCGCTAGTGTGCGGGCTGGTGCTTCACCAGTCGCGGATCCTACTCGAGGGGTGGGCCGGCTGGGCCGTCATGCGGCGTGAATGTGTTGACGGTGAGGATATGGGCAGTGGTACTACGGATCCTACTAGTGTGTGGGCCGGTGCAACACTAGTCGCGGATCCTACTCGAGGGGTGGGCCGGCTGGGTTGTCGCGAAACGTGTGTGTGGCAGGGTGTAGAGTGGCGCGAGGTACACCCTTACCCTGATGTGGTTGCCGTGTGGTGATGCCTGTGTGTAGCTTGTGAGCCTCGTTGCTGGGGAGTCTGGGACGGTGGCGACGTGTCAGGGTGTAGGGTGGCGTGAAGTTCCTCCTTACCCTGGTGTCGCTGCACTGCGCGTCACAGATGTGACAACATGAGTGTGAGTGTAGAGATTGCATGTGATAGGATTGCATTGTCGGCTTTTACGTTCATATCGCATTACTGACTGAGCGTTAGGCTTATGTCGTGTGTTCTATGGGGTAGGTGCTGACGATACTGCTAGTGAGCCTCGAGAGCCTAGTCCAGAGGCGTAGGATGGTTGGCGGCCTGCACCCGAGGCGTAGGATTGTTGGCGGATTTTTGTTAGGGCGACCCGACCCGTGGTGGTGGTAGGTGATAATGGATTTATCATTTCATGTTGGGTATTTGTGAAGATAGCGGGGTTGTATAGACATTGATCTTTTGAGATTGTATAGAGGAGTTGTAGTGTTTTGGGGGACTTTCTTCATTTGTATTTGATGGGTTCTTGTTGTCTTCTTACTCTGATTTGGTTATGCTGATTTATCTGGATGATGGATAGATAAACATTGTTGGATTATGATGAATTGTGTGCAGGGTTTAAATTTTGGGATAGTCAGTTTTTAGCCGTTACTCTATCGAAATTTTAGGAGAGTGGTTGGGAGTCGAGGAGATACGAAATAGGTTGAGGTGTGAACAGTAAATGCTAGAAAAAGGTAGATGAGCGTGGAAATGCGGCGTGATCGGGGCATGCGGCCCTGCGGGTGCACACGGGTCATGCGACGCCGGGTGAGGGCGTGCGCGCGGACGTGCTGTACAGAGGCAGGGTGCATGGGGCATGCGGTGCTTTGAGCGTGCGCGAGATACAGTGACGTTGGGTTGGCACGTGCGGCACCGCGAGGGTGTACGCGGGGTGTCGGAGTGGGGACGTGAGTGCTTGGGACCGGACTGGGTAGTTCGTGGGGTGCGTTAGATTCTTTCCTAGGATTTCAAGTCTTACCGTTTTATCTCTAATTGTTTTAAATAGTTTTCTTTTCTGCTGCGTAGTTTTATGTTGAGGACTTCGTGTTTCCTCTTCGGGACGCAAATTGTTTTTCGAATCGAGTAGAAAAATTTTCATACTCACAAATGTTCTTTTGAAAATGATTTGAAAACGAAAGGGGTATTGAATTGAGTTAGTTATGTCAAGTGTTAGTGTGTGTAGTGTGTAGATGCACTGTAGCGCACCGAGAACGCGGGGTTTCTCGCGGTGTTACAAAAACTCATCCCAATACTCTACTCACGCTCTAAAACCACCATACTAGCACAATACACTATGAATTAGCAAAAATCGCTCACTAACCCAACTCGGCCCAAAAATCGACACAAACAAGTAACGCGCATAACTTTTGTGTCGGTTAACGGAATCAAATGATTATATCGGTTAAACGCTTATCTAACAACCTAGTTTAACGTATTATAACATATTTTAAAACGATAAGCCGCAGCTAGGTTAAAAACACTAAAAACAGAATCTACCCGTCACCCAAAAATTTCACATTTTTGGTTTTTCGACAAAACTCACTCAACCTTACCAATCTATCACATTCTAACCTATTAAGCATAATCTAACAACAATTTGAAGTTTCCAATTCAGAAAACCCGCAGTCCTCAACTAATTGATTGGACACCATGAATTGCACCTCAAAACATCCAAATTATGACCCAATATCTCATAAATTTTAAGTAGAATTGAACTCTATTCGATCGGCCATCATAATAGAAAAGAGAGGAGAGACTTATTGAGGGTGAAAATCAGTTCTCTACGCTCGGAAGGAAGGAGAAGAAGAAGAAGAACACGAGTAGAATGCTCGGTCGCCAGCGATGGAGCTAGACGGAGGCTCTCCTTCTCGCAGTCGTCGACAAAATGTGCTTAGTCTCTCTCTTCGGGAGCTCGAGCTGCTGGAACCAAATGGCTTTTTCGTGAATCCATTTGGTTTTAATTAATTTTATTTATTATTATTTTTTGTTAATTAAATTACTAAATCGTCCCCACGTGTCTTAAACTTCTGTATTTCTGTTAAGTTTGCGTCCTTTCGACCTAAAATTTCAAAAATCCTTTTCCAAATAAAATTCTAAACTTTCTAAAATTAATAAGCCCATTAAAGTCTCCCATGAAATTCTCGCGGGATTTAAAATAATTCGAAAAAATTATGGGTTATTATAACTATCCTACACATGATTTAGAGTTAACAATTGTGGTTTTCGCACTAAAAATATGGCGGCATTATTTGTATGCACAATAGCGCGAAGTCTTCTCCGATCACAATAGCTTAAAATATATTTTTACTTAGAAAGAGTTAAACCTAATACAAAGACGGTGGTTAGAATTTGTGAAAGATTATGATATTGAGATTAAATACCATCTAGGCAAAGCTAATAATGTAGCTGATGCTCTTAGTACAAAGTCTACCTTAATGCTACCTTCGATGTCTACAATGTCGGTGTAGCGCCCCAAAAACCTTTTCGTTTCTAGTCCGCTCGTTACTCTGATACCAACTCTTGTGCGTCCCCAGTCTACCTTGGATTTGTTTACTACTTACTCCCTATTCCACTCGTATCGTCAAAATTTGCATAAAATTTAAAACTTTTATTCCTCGAACTAAAACGACTTTTTTGAAAATATTTTAGACAGCATTGCAGCGAAAAACTCAATTAAAACCATTTTGGATAAACCTTCATTTCATGAAACATAAAACAAACTGGACCATGCTTTATTACGAGCAGAATAGGAAAGACAGCTTACCAATTGCAACTACCAGCCTCAATGTATGGAATCCACAAGGTATTCCCCGTTTATATGCACAAGAAATGTAAGCGAGATCCTTTTCATGTTGTGGGGCAACAGAACATAGAAATTCAGCCGACATTGACCTATGAAAAGAAACCAATGTAGATTTTGTATTATGCAGTGAAGGTTCTACGCAACAAGAAAATTCCACTGGTGAAGGTATTATGGTGCAACCACAAAATGGAATACGCAACCTGGGAGCGGCAGCAGTACATGATGAGCAAATATCCGAAACTGTTCTGGTAACAAATTTTGGGGACAAAATTTTTTTAAGGAGGGTGGAATGTAACACTCAGAATTTTTCCGTTAAAACAATTTTTGGAATTTCGTATCCGCAATCGGCAAAGTTTCAGCCGGAATCGAGAGCAGAGAATTTCTACCATTAAATAAAGAATTATTTTGATATTAATGGACAAGAGAAAATTATAAAGATTCAACCGAAAACAGACTGAATAACAGTTTGGTTAGGAGATTAAAGGGTGAAGCTAATATGGTAATTAGGTTATTATTATTATTATAAAAAAATAAATAAATATGGGAAGAAGACGTAGAAACCCCCCTCCCCTGGCGTTTCTCTTCCCCACCGTGCGTGAAAACCCTCCCTCGGTGTTTCTTCCTCCCAGTGATGATGTCTTCTCAGTTCCTCCTCAGTTTCTTCAAATTTAAGGTATGTTTTGGTTATTTTTTATTAGATAGTTATATTTTAGTGGTTTTGAACATCAAAATTGAAGCTAGGGAGTGTTATTGAGTAGTTTAGTAAACCCTATGAGTAAGATATGCAATTTCGAAGATATAGTCGACTTTTATACGTTCAAAGATGTTTAAATTTAAACAAAGTTTAGGTTATAAGTTTTTATGGAAGAATTGGACATTTGAATAGTTGAGAAACTCATATTACAGAACAGTTTCTCTTCTCCCAAATTTGGCTTAGCTGTGGTATTGGATTAAAAAATGGATTATACTAACTAGACGGCATAAGGAGTCTTTAGCACTTTGAATCGTTGAAATCGAACAAGTATTGGGTGAGTTATGAATTTTCGAATTTTGTAAAAAATTGAGCCAGATTTCGGGTTTAGTTTGAAGTTTTGTTTTAGTGCAAGTTTGTGATTTCCGTGTTAGAATTTCGTGAGTTGGGCAAAGTAGAATTAACGAAGGTTCTCCAGTTTCCAGTTAGCATACAAAATTACGAACGAGTTGCTAAGGACGCCAGGTAAGTAGTGTACGTAGGTGTTTTTACTTTTGGGGCTACATCACAGTTCGTTATGTTGTATGCATGTTTCTATTGTGTCTTAGTTGATTTTGTATCACAATTTTAAAGTACGAGAACGAAACGAAAATTAATTTTCATGCGTTTGCGAAATGAAATAGTAGGTTGCGATACGTGATGAATGAAATTAAAACATACGTAATAAGATAATGAAGGAGGGAATGAGTGGCCTTGTCCTGAGAGATGGACCACGAGGTGTGTAACTTCTTCCACTGCTTTACGTGGTGGCCTTTGCCCGAGAGGTAGAACATAAGGTGTGTCACTTTACTGGACTGAACTTGGCCTTGTCCCGTAAGGTGGACCGCGAGGTGTGTCACCTTGATCTAGCACATAAAGAAGAACCCAGTAGTAGGATAAATAGCGTGTAAGAAAATAAAAAAAACAAAAATAGAGACAAAACTATAGACACTGCATGTGACAGGATATGTATTGTTTTTAGTGCTTATGTTTTATATGGAATATACTTACTTAGCATGAGACTAATAGATGCGTTTTGTGATGTAGGTGACGAGACGATAGTTGGTGAGTACTCAGACCATGCCCAGTACTAGTAGGCAGTCGGAGAGGTGCGCTCGTGTGATAACCCGGATGTGTACGTATGAGGACGACTGCGGGCAAACCTCGAGGGACGGCGTGACATAACGCCTATAGTGTAGGCGAATCAAGGGTCGTAGAGAGGGGGTCGTCACAGTCCCACATCGCTTGGGGGAGGGATATGGAAATGAAACATATGTAAAGAAATCCTCCCAAGATAGTAAGACGCGTTTTGGAGCACAATTGACAACGGATCCCATAAGAATTCTGAAGTTGAAAGTGGTCCGGCGAGAGCAGTATTAGTTTGGGAGACCGACTAGGAAGTCCTCACCAAACAAATCCGTGAGGGAAGGATTTTGGGCTACGGCTCAATCCCCAAAGCGGATAATATCTTACTGGGAAAAGGAGTCGTTACAAATGGTATCAGGGCCTATACCCAACTGGAAATGTGGCCAGCGAGGACGTTGGTCCCCGAGCGGAGTGATTGTGATGACCCGGATGTGTACGTATGAGGATGACTGCGGGGAAAACCTCGAGGGATGGCGTGACGTAATACCTCTAGCGTAAGCAAATCCCGGGTCGTAGAGAGAAGGTCGTCACAGTCGCACATCGCTTGGGGAAGGTATATGGAAATGAAACATATGTAAGGAAATCCTCCCAATATAGTAAGACGCGTTTAGGAGCACAATTGACAACGGCTCTCATAAGAACTCCAAAGTTCA
This sequence comes from Begonia peltatifolia, assembly GCA_022433055.1. Lineage (NCBI taxonomy): Eukaryota > Viridiplantae > Streptophyta > Magnoliopsida > Cucurbitales > Begoniaceae > Begonia > Begonia peltatifolia. The sequence continues at coordinate 13,755,419 of CM039519.1, read as the reverse complement.
GAGTGCTCCGACGAGAGCAGTACCAGGTTGGGTGACCAACTGGGAAGTCCTCGCCAAACAAATCCGTGAGGGAAGGGATATTGGGCTACGACCCAATCCCCAAAGCGGACAATATCTTACTGGGAAAAAGGGTCATTACAAATGGTATCAGAGCCTGTACCCAACCGAAAATGTGGCCAACGAGGACATTGGGCCCCGAGGGGGGGTGATTGTGATGACTTGGATGTGTACGTATGAGGACCACTGCGGGGAAAACCTCGAGGGACGGCGTGACGTAACGCCTCGAGTGCAGGCGAATCCTGGGTCGTAGGGAGGGGGTCGTCACAGTCGCACATCGTTTAGGGGAGGTATATGAAAATGAAACATATGTAAGGAAATCCTCCCAAGATAGTAAGACACGTTTTGGAGCACAATTGACAACGGATCCCATAAGAATTCCGAAATTGAGAATGCTCTGGCGAGAGCAGTTGTAATAACCTAGAAATTTTGAATTTTAATTTTAATTTTGAAAATTTTTTAATTTAATCTTGGTCGGAGTTTCAGAAAATATTTTAACGGAAAAATTAAATTATAAGACTTGGAGTTTGGTTTTGTGGTGGGTTTCGAGATTTTAAAGTCGGGAGGTCGAGAAATTAACGAATTTACGGACGATTAAAACACATGAGGGCATTTTGGTAATTTGTAATTAAATTAAAAGTTTAATTAAAAAAAAATGTTATAGGGTGGAATGGCTTCGGGTGGAAGCCATTCCACCGTGTTGTCGCACGGCCGAGAGGAGAGAGCGCCCGAGAGAGAACCAGCCGATCGAAGAGGGAGTGTGCTGCAGACGAACGACGGCCGTTCGAAAGGGTGCCGACGAGCTGGAGGGAGAAGTTGGTTCGGCCATCCCATGCTGAAAGATCGAAGGTATGTGTCCCCTGTTTTTGGTTCTGTCGACCGAGCGTGGAAGCTCGGTTGTTCTTGGACTTCCGACGTTAGAGTTCGGTTGTTGGGGCATTTTAGAGCCGAGTGTGTGCGTGTTCTGGAGCCAGTGTGTGGCTCGGCCCTCCCGCGACGAAACCTACCGAGAACAGGGAGTTTTCTCTTTCGGTTTTTGTCCTGCTTAGATGGCCAAGCGTGAAATTGTTCTTCCTTCTAATTGTCTGAAATTTCATGCTAGAATTTAAGAGGGATAGAAGTGAATTTCATGGTTCAATGATCCGGTTGAGAAATGCATGGTTGTGGGAAGAGAGCCGTGAGGGTTTTGTGCTGCCATTCAGTTTTTTTTATTTGGGAACCACTAATTTTGTTAATGCATGCATAGGTAAGCTGAAATGTGGTTGTATTGCGAGAAAATTTGGGGGATGTGGATAGAAACCAAAAATGTGACATGTCCGAGCATAAACCAGTTATGTTTTCAGAGATTTTGTCAGGGCTACGATTAATTGTTTTAAATGCTGTTTTTGTAGTTTAAAATAGGTTGTTAGATGGATTTATGGCCATTGGAATCGTTCGATTCTGATATCCAACGCGAAAGTTATACGCGTCAGAAGTTTATGTCGGATTTTGGTCCAAGTCAAATTAGCGAGCGTTTTTCATAGAAATTCGACTTGTGAGAGTAGCATAGCCATTTTTTATGCATATAACTAGTTGCGAGTGAGTTTTGGTTGAAGAGAAGTGAAAATGTGAAATTTGATAAAAGTTGCATATTCGGTTTTTAGCGTTTTTTGCCTGTCTGCAGCTTACCGTTTTAAAATCCGTTTTAGTATGTTAAACTAGGTTCCTAAGGGGACATTTAGCCACTTGAATCGTTCGATTCCATTGACGGACGCAAAAGTTATGCGCGTCCGAACTTTAAACTGGTTTTCGACAGGACCAGACCGACGACCCGTTTCAGTTGAAATTTCATGAGTGTAGTTAAGAAAGGTTATTTTTAGCTATTTGGTGAATTTTGAGATAAATACTGATGAAAAATTGGTTGTGTTTTAGGTTGAGGCTTTCTTTTGGCGAATCTATGCGTTGAGTGAGCTTAGGACGCCAGGTAAGTAGTGCATGCATGCGTTTTGCCCAAGTGGGCCTACACCGTAGAACTTTAGGGTTTATGTGATTGATTGTGGTGTGCGTGCGTATTATGTGACATGCATCATATTTAAAAAACGTGAACGAAAATGGTTTTGAGCATGTTTTGAGTATGTGGTGAGACGTGTGGCAGTGGTACTGCGGATCCTGCTAGTGTGTGGGCCGGTGCTTCACCAGTCGCGGATTCCGCTCGAGGAGTGGGCCGACTGGGCCGTCATGCGGCGTGAATGTGTTGACGGTGAGGGTGATGGGCAGTGGTAGTACGGATTCTACTAGTGTGTGGGCCGTTGCAACACCAGTCGTGGATTCCACTCGAGGGATGGGCCGGCTGGGCTGTCGCGAAACGTCTGTGTGTGGCAACTGTGGCCCCGTGCTGGGGACGCTGGGTTGGGGGCGACGTGTCAGGCTGTAGTGTGGCGCGAGTTACACCTTTACCCTTATGTGGTTGCCGTGTGGTGATGCGTGTGTGTAGCTTGTGGGCCTCATTGCTGGGAAGTCCGGGATGGTGGCGACGTGTCAGGGTGTAGGGTGGCGTTAGGTTCCTCCTTACCCTAGTGCGGCTACACTACGCGTCACAGATGTGACAACATGAGTGAGTGTAGAGACTGCATGTGATAGGATTTCATTGTCGACTTTTTATTTTCATATCGCATTACTTACTGAGCGTTCGGCTTATGTTGTGTGTTCTGTGGTGTAGGTGCTGAGGAGCTTACTGGTGAGCCTCGAGAGCATAGTCCTGAGGTATAGGAAGGTTGGCGGCATGCGCCCGAGGCACCAGATGGCTGATTTTGTTAAGGTGACTCGACCCGGGGAGATGGTAGGTGGTGGCTTGGTTTGTTTGCAGATATTTTTCTTCTGTGGTGATTGTGTACAGTCGATGAGATGAGTTCTATATGTGTCAGTGTATAAGTGTATATGGAGTGCGTGTTATTTTGGCGACGTACGCATATATTTTAAATATAGGAGCTTGGAATTGCTCTATACTGTGAATTTTCTTCGTTTGAAATTAATGGATTTTCGTTGTTTTCATACTCTGATTGTGTTATAGTGATTTCTCTGGATGATGGATCGATAAATATTGTTAGTTTTTGTGAACTGTGTGCAGGGTTTTAAATTTTTGGGATAGCCAATTTTTAGGCGTTACTCTGTCAAAATTTCGGGAGAGGGGTTGGGAGTCGAGAGGATGTGAAATAGGTTGGGGTGTACAGTGAATGCTAGAAAAGTGTAGATGAGCGTGGGAGTGCGGCGTGATCGCAAGTGCACGGGGCACGCGGTACTGCGGGTACTAACGGGTCGTGCGGCTCTGGGTGAGGGCGTGCGCGGGGACGTGCTATACAGCGGCAGGGTGCGTGGGGCAGACAGCGCTGTGAGCGTGTGCGAGACGCAGTGACGTTGAGTTGGCACGTGCAGCACCGCGAGAGTGCACGCGGGGTGTCGAAGTGGGGACGTTAGTGCGCGACACCGGAATGTGTAGTTCGAGGTGTGCGTTGGATTCTTTTCTAAGATTTCGAGAGTCTTACCGTTTTATCCTAAACTATCTTAAATAGTACGCTGCGTAGTTTTATGTTGAGGATTTCGTGTTCCCTCTTCGGGACGCGAGTTGTTTCGAATCAAGTCGAAAACTTTTCATACTTACAAATGTTCTTTTGAAAACAAAAAAGGTATTAAATTGAGTGAGTTATGTCAAGTATTAGTGTGTGTGTAGTGTGTAGATGCACTGTAGCGCATCGGGAACGTGGGGTTTCTCGGGGGGTATTACAACAGTACCAGGTTGGGTGACCGACTGGAAAGTTCTTGTCAAATAAATCCGTGAGGAGAGGATATTGGGTTACGACGCAATCCCCAAAGCGGTTAATATCTTACTAGGAAAAGAGGTCGTTACAGCTCGTGGGACGATCCAGCCGACTGTTAGGGTGTTTTTACCATGGTGTGCGTATGTATGGATTTTGGGATATTGAGAGTCGTATTGAGTTGTTTTGAGTCATTTTAATGTGTAAATGGATTTCGAACTTTGGTAGTCATTTTATATATATTGTGGATTTTTGAATTGATTGGGATGTGTAGATTCGGGCTTTTAAATTCTGTCTGTTACTTTTTACGGAAAGTCTTGTGTTGTAAGGTGTCGACCTGTATGAACAGGTGTCGACCAAATGCGGTAGGAGTCGACTATAAGGGTCAACCTATAGAGACATAACCATATCAAGTGCCAACCTGTGTGGAGATGTTGTCTGGTTAGTGTAAAAACGGTAATAGTGTCGACCACAAGGTTCGACCGATGCAAACAGAGAAGATTAGAGTGTCGAGCTATGAAGATAGATGTCGACTGGTTAGTAAGGTGAACGTGGGGGAGTCAACCGCAAGGTTCGACAGATGCAAATAGAGAGTATCAGTGTAACGACCCGAAAATCCTCTGTGATTCTCGGTTCGCTACCAACTACTAACCGTCACCGTCCTTCATATCCTCTACCAAATATTTCTTAAAAATGGGAAAACTTTATTTTTATTTTTTATTTTCACTCAAAAAGACTTTTTTTGATTTTTTTGATTTTTTTGATTTTATATTTTTTTTTACCTTAAACGACTTTCAAAAGAAATACATATAAATGCCGTAGCGGAAACTCGTTTAAATTCAGTTTAAGTAAACTTCACCATTTTAAAACACAGAAATACAGAGGCCAGTCGACACTTGTAAACGCCAGTCGACACTTGTAAACGTCAGTCGACACTTTGTTCCTCTCGGGTCTTTCTAGCGGTTGACACCAGGATAAACCGATCGACACTTCTATGCTCAACTAGGAGAGCGGTCGACACTTCCTTTTGCAGGTCGACACTTTGGCCCTCTCTGCCCTCGCAGGTCGATCCTCACGGTCGTCACTCTCGCAGACTTTACATGCACCACTCGACACCTGTAACCAGGAGTCGACATCTGCTTCGGCTCTGCCTGTCTTAGGTCGAGCCTCGCGGTCGACACTCCTTTTACATTTTTACTGACCGGTCGACACCTCTCGACTTCGGTCGAAACCTCACACCAAAATAAGTGAAATCACACCAGTTCGTTCGAATATGTATGACAACCATTACCCTATAACAACCATAAAATAAAAACCCACATTTTGACAACCAAACTTCTTCATGCAAGTTTGAAAACGACACACGACGAATACTCCTCGACTAAATCCATGAAGTAAAAGCTTAGATTCTGAAAACATAATTTCAAAACATTCATATCCCAATAATCCATGGTACCCTTGGTACACCACCTAAATTCCTCAAAAATTTATACAACTCCATTCAACTCAAAACACTTACAAAATTATACTATCTTTACCCGCCATGGTCGTGTCGCCCCCAACATTTCCCTGCACCGGCATGCGACACCTCCCGCCAACTCCGACTTAGGCCTGCTCGTCACCTAGCAACTCACCTGATAGTGCGTCGTCACCTACACCAAGGAACACAAAACTTAAGTCTAATGCTTAGCAAGTATGGAAACATGAACTCGAAAACCAATGCAAAACTCAACCCCTACTCTTGCAGTTTCTATACTCAACTCTGTTTTCTTTTCACTTCGTTATTCTCATCTTTCACATTCCGGTGTGAGTCAGGCCAGCACCCATCCCTTCCACACTCGGGACGACCATTCCATAACCCACAGAACGAGGTTAGAGGCACACATCATGTTCGCACATGGAAAGACCTTACGTAACCTCCTCCTAACAACGATCGTTGAACCCCCTAGTGCTCTCTCACTTGCACGTTAACGACGAGGCATTCACCCATGCGTTGCAGGTCTTTTCTTATCTGGTTACATTTCACATACACATTTCAAAACATGCTTAAAACTCGTATTTCGTAGTTCAAAACCATGACACATGACAATCACAATGCACGACTCCATAACAAAACAACCAAACGACGATCAAGGCAAACAAGCAAGCAAACAAACAACCAAACAATCCTACTGTTCCATGGTGTAGGCCCGAAGGCAAATCACATACATTCCACCACTTACTTGGCGTTCTCAGAATCTTTTTGCATTTCGTGACTTGGTGCTCTAACTGGAATACCTATAAAATTATATATCTGTCAATTTCAATTCACCGAATTCATAACTCTCATCAAAATAGAAACTATCCAAAAACCCTAAAGTTCCACAAAATTTTCGTCCGACTTTGGAAATTCATAACTTCTCCATTACTCGTTCGAATTGGACGATACAAAATACTACGGGTTTCGGGGGATGCGTAGTATCCCGTGGTTGCATCCATTTCCCATTTGGCTGTCCACAACTTAACCGAACCTAGCCAAACGGACACCATTCCAAATCTCACGTACACGGCCAATAAATCTCCCAATCTTCCTCACTAATTCTCGTAATCTACTCCTATTTCTATGCTAAGCACCATTACGCGGATAGAATCAAACTCTATGCTCAACTTCTCACGTTACCCTCCTAGGTTTTCACTAATTTGACCTATACCCTTGCCAAACCCGGTTTCGCCACTAATAACACAAACACACTAACTAACTATGCAAAACTAACGAGAACCTACCGTTGATTCGAAGATTCGCGGAAGAACGGAAGAAGATCGTAGCGCAGAGGAAAAGGAAGACACTACTCGATGGAGAGGAGAACGCGAGAAAGGAGAGGAAATGCTAGGGGAGGAAGGGGAGGGCAGCGACGGTGCGCTCCCTTCTTTTATTTTATTATTTTATTCAAAGTTACCAAATTGCCCTCTTCCTTAAACCGTTACACAATTCCGTGATTTCGGCCGAATCCGGTTAAATTCTTAAATTTCTCTTTCTACCATTAACCTTAAAATAATCTTTCACTTAGGGGCCGAAATTTCTCGTTATTAATTCGGAGCAAAACTCTGCCGATTAAAATTTACGGAAATCCGACCTAATTTTCTAACGAAAAATTTCTGGATATTACAATTAGGGTGTCGATCGGTGTAACCAAGTATCGACCTATGCCGACAGAGGCAAATGAAGCGCCGACCTGTTAGTATAGGTGTCAACCCAAGTGTGCTGAATGGGTTAAGTGTCGACCAAAGGTTTTAGTGGTCTACCGAATTTATTTTTTTGTGTTTTAAAACTTGAATTTTTATTTGAAAATTTCTTTGGTCAAGGTGTTGTGGCGCAATCATGGTGTGGAAGAGACTACTTGGGAGCGGCGTGAAGACATGGAGCATTAGTATCCCAACTTATTCGGTGCGTAAATTTTGGGGACAAAATTCTTATAAGGTTGGGGGATGTAATAAACCGACAAATTTTAGATTTTAAATCTAATTTATGAAATTTTTAATTTAATCTCGGTTGGGGTTTCAAGAAATATTTTAGCAGGTAAATTAAGTCATAGAATTCGGAATCTAATTCTAGTGACGGTTTTTGAAATTTTAAAGTCGGGGATACGATAATTTAATGAAATACGGGCGGTTAAAACGCGTGAGGCTGTTTTGATAATTTTTATTATTTAAATGATTTTTATAAAAAGAATAAAATACAATAAAAATTTTAAACAAAACAACTGAACGACTTCGCGAGGAAGCCGTTCAGTGTTTTGTTTTCTTCGCCAAGGCCGAGAGGAGCGACCGAGGGCGAGAGAGAGACCGAGAGGGAGAGCGACAAACGAAGAACGATCGGCCGATGAACGACGACAGGGTGTGACGCCGAGAGCTCCGACGAGCTGAGCGAAGGTGTGAGTGCAGCCTTTCATGAGCTGGAAGCCGAAGGTAAGCTCTCTGTTCACGGGCAATTCGGCCGAGCATTGATGCTCATTTTCTTTTTTCTCCGATGTTGATGAACTTGTTGAATGCTATGTTGGAGGGAGGGTCTTCGTGTGTGAGAGTGTTGTGAGCAGTAGATCCTCGGTGGGAGGGAGAAAGACCGAGAAGGGGGGAGGGGATTGACCAAAATTTGGGCTGGTGCTCGAATGTCTGATTTTTGAGTTGATTATGCATGAATGAGTGGAATGTTGCTGACTGCATATAGAAATTGTAGAATTTGAATTGAAATCAAAATCAAATTTTTGTTTTGTGTAAGAGCAGATTCTATTTTTGGTCATGTCAGCCTAGTTTTGGTTGATCGTTTTAAATTCTATTTTTGTGGGTTAAATTAGGTTATTAGAAGGACGTATGCCCGCTAGAATTGTTCGATTCACATATCCGACGCAAAAGTTATGTGCGTTAGAAGTTTATGTCATATTTTTGTCCGAGTCAAATTAGTGAGCGTTTTTCATAGAATTGTGACTGTGATAGTAGCATGGCCGTTTTTGATGTGTAAAACTTGTTTTGATTAAGTTTTGGTTGAAGAAAACAAAAATGTTAAATTGGATAGAAATGCCAGATTCGGTTTCAAGATTTTTCCACCTAGTTGCGGCTTACCGTTTTAAAATTCGTCATATTATGTTAAACTAGGTTCCTAAGGGAACGTTTAGCCTCTTGAATCACTCGATTCCGTTAACGAACGCAAAAGTTATGCGCGTCCAAACCAAATTGGTGATCCATTTTAGTTGGGATTTCATGGGTTTAGTTAAGGGATGTCATTTTTAACTTATTTGGTGAATTTTGAAGTAAAGATTAATGAGTGAATCGTTTGCATTTTATGTTAAGGCATTTTAGGCGAAGCTGGGCGTCGAGTGAGCTTAGGACGCTAGGTAAGTAGTGCATGCATGCGCTTTGCCCAAGTGGGCCTACATTGTAGAACTTTAGGATTTATGTGATTGACTATGGTGTGCGTGCGTATTCTTTGACATGCATAATTTTTTTAAAAAAATGGAACGAAAATGATTTTGAGTAAGTGCTGAGACATGTGGCGGTGGTACTGCGGATCCTACTTGTGTGTGGGCCAATACGTAACCAACCACGGATTTCGCTTGAGTAGTGGGTCGGTTGAGCCGTCACGTGGCTTGTATGTGTTGACGCTGAGGATGATGGGCAGGGATACCACGAATCCTACTAGTGTGTGGGTTAGTACAACACCAATCGTGGATTCCTCTCGAGGAGTGGGCTGGCTGGGATGTCGGGAAACGTGTCTGTGGCAACTGTGGCCCCGTTGCTAGGGAGGTTGGGACGGGGGTGACATGTCAGGGTGTAGTGTGGCGCGAGTTACACCCTCACCCTGATGTGATTGCTATGTGGTCATGCGTGTATGTAGATTGTGGTCCTCGTTGCTGGGGAGTCCGGGACGGTGGCGACGTGTCAGGGTGTAGGGTAGCGTTGAGTTCCTCCTTACCCTGGTGCGGCTACACTACGTGTCACAAGTGTGACAACATGAGTTTGAGTGTAGAGGCTGCATGTGATAGGATTGCATTGTCGGCTTTTACTTTAATATTGTACTAATTACTGAGCGTTAGGCTTATGTTGTGTGTTCTATGGTGTAGGTGCTGACGATATTGCTGGTGAGCTTAGATAGCCTAGTCCTGAGGCATAGGACAGTTGGCGGCGTGCGACCGAGGCACTAGACGGCGGATTTTGTTAGGGCGACCCGACCCGTGGGGATGGTAGGTGGTGGTTTGATTCTTTTGCGGGTAATTTCTTTTGCTGTGTCAATGTACAGTTGATTAGACGAGTTGTATAGGTGTCATTTATATAGGGATTTATGGAGTGCGTGTGATTCTGGTGACGCACGCGTATACTTCACATGTGCGAGCTTGGTAATGCTCTGTACTGTGGATATTCTTTATTAGTAGTTGATGGATTTGTTGTCTTTAAACTTCGATTTGGTTATGGAGTTTTTTCTAGATGGTTGATGGATGGATATTTCTAGTTTTCTAGTGAACTGTGTGCAGGGTTTTATTTTTGGGATAGCCAGTTTTTAGGCGTTACTCTGCCAAAATTTCGGGAGAAAGGTTGGGAGTCAAGAGGGTATGGAATAGGTCGGAGCATGTACAGTGAGATACTAGAGAAGTGTCGATGGGCTCAGGAGTGCGGCGTGGTCGCAGGAGCGCGGGGCACACGACCTTGCGGGTGCGCACGGGTCTTGCGGCGGCGGGTGATGGCATGTGTGCAGACGTGTTGTACGGAGGCAGGGTGCGTGGGGCACGCTGCGCTGTGAGCGTACGCGTGACACGGTAATATTGAGTTGGCACGCGTGGCACCGCGAGAGTGCGCGAGGGGCACCGGAGTGGGGACGTGGGCGCATGGCGCCGAATTTGTATAGTTTAGTGTGTGTGATGGACTTCGTCCTAGAAATTACATGTTTTGTTGTCTTATCCTTAACACTACTTTAAGTGGTCTTTTCCACTGTGTATTTTACATTGAGGGTTTCGTGATCCCTCTTCAGGGCGCAAATTGTTTTCGAATCGAGTTGAAAATTTTTATACTTACAAATGTTCTTTTAAATATTATTTGAAAATGAAAGTGGTATAAGATTTAGCGAATTCACATCAAGTCAATGTATGTCATAGTGTGTAGAAGTACTGCAACGCACCAGGAACGTGTCGGTTTCCCGGGGAGTTACAACTTTATACATCAAAACGACTATGGAAAGTTTGAAATCCATTTGCAAATTAAGACGACTCAAATTGACTCAAAACGACTCAAAATCCATACATACACCCACCATGGTCAAAACGCCCTAACAGCCGGCAATATCGTCCCACGAGCGCACATCTCTAACTGCGTTCTAGACTTGGGCATGCTCTAAGTACTCACTGATTATCGCCTTGTTGCCTACATCACATAACTCATCTATTAGCCTAATGCTAAGTAAGTAATGCATATAAATCATAAACACTGAAAACAATACATATCTTATATTTCTTACACATTCTTTATCTTAGTACTGGGTTCTTCTTTATGTACTAGATCAAGGTAACAAAACTCGCGATCCACCTCACAGAACAAGGGCAACCTCGATCTAGTAAAAGTGACACATCTCGCGATCTACCTCATGGGACAAGGCCACCACGTAAAGCGGGGAAGTAATGACACACCTCGCAGTCGACCTTACGAGACAAGGCCACTCAACCCCACCTTCATTATCTTCTTATGTACCTTTTCATTTCATTCATCATGTATCACAACCTACTGTTTCATTTCGTAAAAGCATTGAAATTCATTTTCGTTTTGTTCTCGTACTTTAAAACAATGATGCACAATCTACTAAAACATAAAACAAGAATGCATACAACCTAACGAACTGTGATGTAGGCCCGAAGGCAAAAACACCTACATATACTACTTACCTGGAGTCCTTAACAAATCACTCGAAATTTCGTACTGTATACTAGGAAATCAGAGAACCTATAAAAATTACACATTTGTTAATTCTAGTTTGGTCCAACTCATGAAATTCTAACACGGAAGTCATAAACTTGCACAAAATCGCAAACTCCCAACTAAACCCGAAATCCGACTCCATTTTCGACCAAATTTTGAAATGCATAATTCATCCAATACTCGTATGATTTTGACGATTCAAAGTGCTACAGACTCCTTAGGACGTCTAGTTTCTAACGGTATAATCTATTTCTTAATCCTACATCCACATCTTAGCCAAATTTGGCCGCACAGGAACTGCTCTGTAATCTAAACTTTCTAGCTATACAAATGCTCAATTCTTTCCATAAAAACTTATAACTTAAACTTACCCCAAGCTTAAACACCCATGAGTGAATAAGAATAGACTACAACCTGAAAATTTTGTATCTCGCTCCTAGGGTTCAACACCTATCTAATAAATCCCTCTAACTTTACTTTTAACGATAAAAAAACTAGAGTACTAACTATCTACTAAAAATTTAACTCAAATTTGAAAATTGGAGGAAGAAACAGAGAGGGATCGGTGCTGGAAAGAAGATAGCTTGAAGAACGAGAAAACACAGGGGTTGAGGGTTTCCTTGGCATGGGGAGGGAGAGGAAGACACCATGGGTGTTCTTCTTCTTCTTTTAATAATAATAATAATAATAATTACCATATCGACATAAGCCTTTAATCTTTTAACCAAACAATTATGCTGTCTGCTTCCAGTTGGATTTTTATAATGCTCTCTTGTCCATTAGCCTCCATATAATATTTTAGTTAATGCCATAAATGTTCCGCTCTCGATTCCGACTAAAACTCCGAAAATTCTGAAAATCATTTTAACAGAATATTCTGTAATAACCCAAAAAATTTTGGATTTTTTTAAATCTAGTTTCCAAAATTTTTAATTTAATCTCGGTTGGGGTTTCAGGAAATTTAACAGATACTTTAAGATATAAAACTCGTAATCTACTTTTGTAACGATTTTAAAAATTTTTAAAGTCGGGAAGACGAGAAATTAATGAAGTTACAGACGATAAAAACAAGTGATGGCAATTTGGTAATGTTTTATTTATTAAAAAAAAAATTTGTTATAACAACCGAATGGCTTCAGGAGGAAAGCATTCAGCTGTTACACCTTGGCGCAGAGAGAACCGAGATGGAGACGCGAGGGAAGGAGGAATTCTGAGCTCCGATCTTCGGCCGACGAACGTGAGTGTGGGAGAAACTGCTAGCGACGAGGTGCTCGGCTGTGTCTTGTTGTCCCTTCGACCAAGTGCACAACGACGCCGCAGTAAGCTCTTCCCCTTTTGCAGCATTTTTTCATTTTTTTCTGTTTTGGCCGAGCTTAGTGGTCGGCCTGCTTTCATTGCCATGGAAATTGGCCGCAATGTTGGAATGGATAAGGGAGAAGTGCCGTGAATTGAAGGGAAACTGAAGGTGAGCTCTGTCGGTTTCCCTGTTTTGGCCGAGCTTGGTGCTCAGCCTCCTTTCAATTCCAGTGAGCTTAGCCAAAGTGGATGAGTGAAATGTGCCTAGTTATGTATAGAAATTTTGAAATTTTGAAATTTGAATTGAAATCAAAAATCGAATCTCTGTTTTGTGTAGGGGCAGTTTCTGTTTTTGACCGTTTCAGCCTAGGTTTGGTTGATCATTTTAAATTCTGTTTTTGTGAGTTAAATTAGATTGTTAGAGTGACGTATGGCCGCTGGAATCGATCGATTATGATATCCGACGCAAAAGTTATGTCCGTCGGAAGTTTATGTCAGATTTTGGTCAAAGTCAAATTAGTGGGCGTTTTTCGTAGAATTGTGACGTGTGATAGTAGCATGGCTGTTTTTTATGCATAAAACTAATTTTGAGTGAGTTTTCGTTGAAGAAAAACAAAAATGTGAAATTGAATAAAAAAGGACAGATTCAGTTTTGGAGCTTTTCCACCTAGTTGCAGCTTACTATTTTAAAATCTGTCTTAGTATGTTAAACTAGGTTTCTAAGGAAACTTTTAGATTATTAAATCGTTCGATTCCATTGAAGGACGCAAAAGTTATGCGCGTCCGAACTTTAGGATGGTTTTCGGTGAACCCACTTGGTGACCCGTTTTAGTTGGAATTTCATGGGTTTAAGTAAGAGATGTTATTTTTAGCTATTTGATGGATTTTGAAGCGAGATTGATGAGTGATTGCTTGTGTTTGAGGTTGAGGCATTTTTTTGGCGAAGCTGTGCGTTGAGTGAGCTTAGGAGCCCAGGTAAGTAGTGCATGCATGTGTTTTGCCCAAGTGGCCTACACCGTAGAACTTTCAGATTTATGTTATCGATTATGGTGTGCGTGCATATTGTTTGACATGCATAATTTTTTTTAAAAAGGGAACGAAAATGGTTTTGAGCATGTTTTTAGAAAGTGGAGAGACGCGTGGCCATAGTACTGCGGATCCCGCTAGGGTGTGGGCCAGTACGTAACCAACCACAGATTTCGCTCGTGGAGTGGGCCAATTAGGCCGTCACGCGGCATGTATGTGTTGACGGTGAGGATAATGGGCAGTGGTATCGCGGATCCTACTAGAATATAGGCTAGTGCAACATCAGTCGCGGATTCTGCTCGCGTAGTGGGCCGGCTGGGCTGTCGCAAAACGTGTGTGTGGCAACTGTGGCCCCGTGCTGGGGAGGCTTGAACGGGGGCGACGTGTCAGGGTGTAGTGTGGCGCGAGGTACACCCTCACCCTGATGTGGTTGCTGTGTGATGATGCTTGTGTGTAGCTTGTGGGCCTTGTTGCTGGGGAGTCCGGGATGGTGGCGACGTGTCAGGGTGTAGGATAGCGTTGGGTTCCACCTTACCCTGATGCGGTTACACTACGCGTCACAGATGTGACAACATGAGTGTGAGTGTAGAGACTGCATGTGATAGGATTGCATTGTCGGCTTTTACTTTCATATTGTACTACTTACTGAGCGTTAGGCTTATGTTGTGTGTTCTATGGCGTAGGTGCTGACGATATTACTGGTGAGCCTCGAGTGCCTAGTCCTGAGGCATAGGACGGTTAGCGGCGTGCGACCGAGCACCAGATGACGGATTTTATTAGGGCGACCGGACTCATGGGGATGGTAGATGGTGGCTTGATTCTTTTGTTGGTATTTTCTTTTGCTATGTTGATGTATAGTTGATGACGAGTTGTATAGACGTCAGTTGTGTAGTGGTTTATGGAGTGCGTGTGATTTCAGTGACGTAAGCAAATCAGTGGTGTAGGGGTTTATGGAATGCGTGTGATTTCAGTGACGTACGCATTTGCTTTACATGTAGGAGTTTGGTATTGCTCTAAACTGTGGACTTTCCTTATCTATAGTTGATAGATTTTTGTTGTCTTTAAACTCTGATTATTTGTTATGGAGATTCTCTGGATGGTTGATAGGTAAATATTCTTAGTTTTTGGTGAACTGTGTGTAGGGTGTAAATTTTAGGATAGCCAGTTTTTAGGCATTACTTTGCCGAAATTTCGGAAGAGAGGTTGGGAGTTGAAAGGATATGGAATAGGTCGAGATGTGTACAGTGAGTGTTAGAGAAGTGTGGAGTGGAGTGGAAGTGCGGCGTGGTCGCAGGTGCACAGGCCACGCGGCCCTGCGGCTGCTCACCGGTCGTGCGGCGTCGGGTGAGGGCGTGCGTGCAGACGTGTGGTACGGAGGCAGGGTGCGTAGGGCACACGGCGCTGTGAGCGTGAGCATGACGGGGTGTTGTTTTGTTGGTGCGTGTGCCGCAACGGTACGCGCGAGGCGTCAAAGTGGGGACGTGAGTGCACGGCGCCGAATTTGTGTAGTTCGAGGGGTGTGTTCGAGTCCATCCTAGGATTTCGAGTCTTGTCGGTTTATTTTAAAAACTATTTTAAATTGTTTTCTTTTTTGCTGCGTATTTTCATATTAAGGATTTCGTGTTCCCTCTTCGGGGCACGAGATGTTTTCGAATCGAGTCGAAATTTTTCATACTCATAACTGTTCTTTGAAGATGATTTGAAAACGAAAGTGGTATTAAATTGAGTGAGTGGTGTCAAGGTTTTGGTATGTCATAGTGTGTAGACGTACTGTAGCGCACCAGGGATGTGGGGTTTCTCGGGGCGATACATAGTATGGGTGTCACATTTCACCCTTCTTAAGAAAATTTTGTACTCAAAATTTGTTAACTGAACAGTTCTGGATATCTACTCATCACGTCCTTCTACCGCTCCTAGGTTGCCTCTTCCACGTTATGGTTACACCATAGAACCTTCACCATTGTAGTCTCTTTGTTGCATAAAACATTCACTGCATAATCTAGAATCTCCACTGGTTCCTCCTCATAGGTCAATGTTGACTGAATTTCTATGTCTCGTTGCTCTACGACGTGAGAGGGATCTCGCACACATTTGTTTAGCATAGAAATGCGGAATATATTGTAGATTCCATCCATTGAGGCTGGTAGTTGCAGCTGGTAAGCTGTCTTTCCAATTTTTTTAGTAATAAGGAATGGTCCAATATATCTAGGATTCAATTTGCCTCTATTTTCGAATCTTACAACTCTTTTGAACAACAAAATCTTAAGGAACACTTAATCATTTTCATTGAATTCTAGTTCCCTTATTCTTCTATCAGCATAGCTCTTTTGTCGACTTTGAGCTATCAAGATCCATTGCCGAATAAAAGCAATCTTTTTTGCTGTTTGTAGCAGAATATCTGCACCAATCAATCGTGCCTGTCGGA
The DNA here is from genome assembly GCA_022433055.1 of Begonia peltatifolia. Classification (NCBI taxonomy): domain Eukaryota; kingdom Viridiplantae; phylum Streptophyta; class Magnoliopsida; order Cucurbitales; family Begoniaceae; genus Begonia; species Begonia peltatifolia. Next base: position 13,739,390 of record CM039519.1, on the reverse strand, counting down.
CTTCGTCCTAATTCAACGAAGATCTGCATTTTCTCCCATAAATAGCATCGTAAGTAGTCATAACTATCGTAGCTTGACAGTTGTTATCATAAGAAAACTCCACTTGAGATAAGTATTTGCTCCATGAACCATGAAATTCCAATATATAAGCTCGAAACATATCTTCCAATGTCTTAATAGTCCTCTCAGATTGTCCGGACGTCTGAGGATGAAATGCCATACTAAAATTGAGTTGTGTAGCTATGGCCTTGTGTAAACTTTTCCAGAAGTTCTACGTGAATCTTGGGTCTCTATCTAATACGATCAAAGTTGTAACTCCGTGTAACCGTACGATCTCCTGAATATACAGTTCGGCGAACTGATCCATGGAATAAGTCATCTTTATTGGGGGAAAATGGGTTGACTTGGTTAATCGATCCACAATCACCCATATACCATCATAACCGTTGTTTTCCGATGCAATCCGACAATAAAGTCCATCAATATCTGGGCCCATTTCTACTCAGGTATAGACAATGGCTGTAGCTTTCCTACTAGCCTATGATGTTCAGCCTTAATCTGCTAGCAAATCAAACACGTCTCAATGTACTTTGCCACAATCCTCTTCATATTGGGCCACCAGTAATGTTGCTTAAGGTCCCTTTACATCTTGATGCTTTCTAGATGCATAGAAAACTAAGAATAGTGGGCTTAAGATAATATCTCCCTTTGTAGTTCTTCATTACTCCGAACAAATCACCTATTTCGAAATTAAGAATTCTGTCGTCCGAATAACTGAACTCCAACCTGTCATCAGAAACCATGTTTGATTTGATTTCATTACATTCAGCATTGTCCATTTGAGATTGCTTAATCTTCTCCAGAATAGTGGGTTGTAAGAACATGACTGATAACATGGCTGACACATTCGACACCCCTTCTGTAACGACCCTGAAAACCCAATGGTTTCCGGTTCGCTCTCCGCTTTGATACCAACAATGTAACGACCCCCAAAACTGACTTGTTTCCGGTTCGCTCTGTAACTAACGCTGTAGAACCCCGAAGTCTTCTTCGGACCCAGGTCGCTAACAATTCTCTTACACATCAACTCGAATAAAGTTCGTATAAAATTTAAAACTTTATTTCCCCAACTTAAAACGACACATTTGAAAACGTTTAAAAACATTGCAGCGGAAGACTTTAACAAAAAATCAGTTTAAATAAAATTTTGAGTTTTAAAACATTAAAAGTAAATTTTGGTTGACCCCTAAAAACTTTGGTCAACACTTGACCTGTCCTGCACAAAGGGGTCGACACCTATATACGCAGGTCAGCACCTCATTTGCCTTTCTTAATACTGGTCGACAACAAGTTAAATCGGCCGACACATTAATCTTCTCTGTTCTCTCCGAACAGACCTTGCAGTCGACACCTCTATGCCCACCTCATTGACATTTGCTTTCACAGTTTGACACCCTAATACTCTCTGTTTGCACCAGTCAAACCCTGTGGTTGACACTTTTATTATTTGTACATTAACCGGTCGACAATTCCACACACAGGTCGAAACCTGATATAGTTTTACCTCCGTAGGTCAAGCCGCGCGGTCGACTGCTACTTAGTTCGGTCAACGCCTATGCATATAGGTCAACACCTTACATTAGAATCCTTAACTATAGACTTTCCATAAAAAGTAACGGACAAAACTTAAAAACCCGAAACTACCTTTCCACTTAAGTTAAAAATCCGTCATATACATTAAAATGACTACCAAAGGTTTAAAATCTATCCTAACGATAGAATGACTCAAATCGACTCAAAACCTCTACGTACACACACACTTGGTCAAAACACCCTAACAGCCAACCAAATCGTCCGACGAGCGCACCTGTCCAATTGCATGCTAGTCCTGGGCATGCTCTGAGTACTCACCAGCTATCGCCTCGTCACCTACATCACAAAACTTATCTATTAGCCTAATGTTAAGTAAGTAATGTATAATAAAACATAAATACTGAAAACAACACATATCCTATCACATGTAGTTTCTACAATTTTGCTTCTACTTCCGTTTTCGTCTCTTTCTTACAAATTCTTTATCTTACTACTGGCTTGTTCTTTACGTGCTAGATCAAGGTGACACAACTCGTGCTCAACATCACAGGACAAAGCCAACCTCAATGTAGTAAATTGACACACCTCACAATCCACCTTTCAAAACAAGGCCATCACATAAAGTGGGGGAAGAAGTGACACACCTCGCGATACACCTCTCGATACAAGGCCACTCAACCCCAACTTCATTATCTTTTTACGTACCTTTTCATTTCATTCATCATATATCACAACCTATTGTTTCATTTCGTAAAAGCATGGAAATTCACTTTTGTTTCATTCTGGTACTTTCAAACCATGATGCACAATCAACTAAAACACAAAATAAACATGCATACAACCTAACAAGCTGTGATGTAGGTCCAAAAGCAAAAACACCTACGTACACTACTTACCTGGCGTCCTTAGTAACTCGTTTGTAATTTCCTTCGCTAACTTGGAAACTGGAGAACCTATAAAAATCACACATTTATTAATTCTAACTTCGTCAAACTCATGAAACTCTAACACGGAAATCATAAACTATTGTGGAAACTGAAACTCCCCACTAAACCCGAAATCTGACTCAATTTTTTACCACAATCAAAAATTCATAACTCATCCAATACTTGTCCGATTTTGACGATTTAAAGTGCTATAGACTCCCTAGGTCGTCTAATTCTAATGGTCTAATACATCCTCTAACCCGACATTCACAACTTAGCCAAATTTGGCTGAAGAGAAACCGTTCTATAACGTGAGTTTCTCGGTTACTCAAACATCCAAATCTTTCCACAAAAATCTATAATCTAATATTCTCTCAAACTTAAACATCAATGAGCGCGTAAAAGTTGACTATACCCTCAAAATCTCGTACACTCCAACCAGGGTTTACCAAACTACCCAATAGCTCTCCCTAACTTCAGTTTTAATGCTCAAAAACCAGTTTTGTGGTTGTTACAGAGTTTGGTATCAGAGTCATTTCGTTAAACCGTTCAAATAATTACCTCACAGCACCGATCGCCACATGACGTGCTTCGAAAACTGTAAGTGTTTATGTTTAGTTCTAGTTATTAGATGCTTATGATAGTAATTAAAATTGTCTAGGAAATTAGTCAAGATGTCTAGACGATCACGACGCCCGAGAACACCGAGTAAGGAATGAAGATGATTTGATGACGATCAGACAATTGACTAAGTTAGTGAACCTGCAGTCTCACCACCTAGAAATTTTATTGAATTGAGAAATTCAAGGAAGTGTTGGTTCTAACTCTAGTCATGATCAGTCAGGACATAGATTTTGGAGGTTGAGACCATCGACATTTGAGGGGCAATCATTGGATCCAATGCCTGCAGAGGAGTAGGTCCGTACCATTGAAAGTATGTTCAAATATGCGAAAGTAGAAGAGGAAGATAAAATTTCACTAGCCACGTTTCATTTAGCGAAGGATGCCTGATTTTTGTGGGAAGCTTTGGAGACCACCACCAATGTACAACACATGACGTTAGAGAAGTTCAAATACGCATTTTATGACAAGTATTTTAACAGCACAGTTTAGGTAGCCAAGAGAATGGATTTCCTACAATTGAAGCAAACTGGGTCGGTAGCTGAGTACAGCCAGCAATTTGAGTCCCTGTCCAGATTCACCAGCAATTAGATAAGTAGGAATGAGGATATAGTGTTTCAGTTTGTACATGGGTAAAAGCTAGAAATATACAAAGGAGTAAAGATAGCCATAACTCAGGAAGTGAGATATTCGAAAATCGTGGCTAAGAGACTAGAGGTGAAGGAAGCTGAAATGAAGTACATTAAGCAGAGGGAAGCTTCCAGAAGATTTTTCAAGGAGATTACCACACAACAAAGTAGAGGTGCCAGTAGCAACAACAAAGAGGGCACAAAGAGGCTTAGGGAGAGTTCGCGTAGCCAGGGAAGTAGTAAAAAGCCTCAAGGGTTGGTGCAGTACCCCAAGTGCCCTAAGTGTTTGAGGTACAACCTTGGCGAATGCAGATTGAACTCGGGTAAGTTCTACAATTGTAATGAAGTCGGACACTTAGCCAGAGATTGCTCGAAGTCCAGAGTTACTCGGTGTTTCAACTGTAACATAGTGGGCCATGTTAGTAAAAGTTGTCTGGCTTTGAAGAAGTGGCCGACACGCATAGCACAGAGGATATTCGCCATGATCGAGTCGAGCAATGATGACCAGCCAGTCGTAGTGTCAAGTACTATATTGATGAATATTGTACATGCTTATACCTTGATTGATTCTGTTGCGACGCACTTGTTTGTGGCAACTGCGTTTGCGGTCAAGTTAGATGTATGGCCTATAGCGACGGGATGTAGCTATGAAGTAATGCTGTCTTCTGGTGGACATATGCATTCCAATCAAGTCGTACGGGATAGTGTAGTGTCCATGGAAAGTAAGAATCTGTTAGCCGATATTATTATTATGGGCATAACCGGATATATGTAATTCTAAGAATGGATTTTCTGTTCAAGCACTACGCTATGATTGACTATAGGACAAGAATAGTGAGATTTCAACCCCAAAGAGGTGAGGAGCACACTTTTCAGGCCGTTAAGAATGCCAGGAGGATATCTGTGATGGCGCCTATCGGTGCTCGTCAAATTCTAATGGGTGAGTCTTTTGGTTTTCTCACCAGTATTGCTGATATGCAAATTCCAAGGGAATCAAAGTATTAAGATGTTTTAATTGTTCAAGACTTTCCGGAAGTTTTTCCAGATGACTTATCTAGTTTGCCTCCGGATCGAGAAATAGAGTTTGCTATAGATGTCTACCCAGGAGCTGAGCCGGTGTCGAAGAATCCTTATATATTAGTACCAACGGAACTTAAGGAGTTAAAGAAGCAATTAGAGTAGTTTGTGGAAAAAGTATTTATACGCCCTAGCTTTTCACCATGGGGTGCGGCAGTCCTTTTTGTCAAAAAGAATGGTGGATCTTTACGGATGTGCATTGACTACAGGGAGTTGAATAAGTTGACTATTAAGAACAAGTACCCTCTGCCAAGGATAGACGACCTGCTCGACCAACTACCTGGGGCATGAGTCTTTTCAAAGATAGACTTGAGATCGAGCTATTATCAGCTAAAGGTCAGGTCATAAGATATTCTGAAGATGACTTTTTGGAAAAGATATAGACATTACTAGTTCTTTGTGATGTACTTCGGGTTGACAAATGCTCCAGCCACCTTCATGGATCTAATGAATAAGGTATTCCATGATTATCTCGATAAATTCGTCATAGTGTTTATGGATGATATATTGGTGTTTTCTCGCAATCAGAAGAGTCATAGAGAGCACTTAAGGTTGGTATTGGAGACTTTAAAGCAACACCAACTTTATGCAAAGTTTTCTAAATGTGAGTTCTGACTGGATAGGATTCATTTTCTTGGTCATGTCATCTCGAGTGATGGCGTATTTGTCCATCCAGCAAAGATCCAAGCAGTTAAAGAATGGCCACAACCGAAGAGTGTTACTGAAATACGGAGTTTCCTCGTGTTAGCAGGTTATTATAGGAAGTTCATTGAAGAATTTTTGAAGTTTGTTACACCTCTGACCCGTTTGACGAGGAAAAATGTGAAGTAGTTGTGGTCTGAAGATTGCGAGCATAGGTTCCAAACTTTAAAGCTGAGATTGACCACTGCTCTGATATTGACGCTTCCTTCTAAGGATGGAAAATTTAGCATTTACTACGAAGGACTATGATTTTGATATTAAATACCATCCCTGCAAGGCAAACATAGTGGCCGATGCATTAAGTAAAGTGGCGGCATCCGTTTTAGCTATTACTCCAAGTATTCCATTAGCTTTGGATGCAGAATTTCAGAAGTTTAACTTGGAAGTGGTGTCGAATGTGTTAGCCATGTTGTCGGCCATGTTCTTATAGCCCATTATTCTGGATAAGATCAAGCAAGCCCAAATAGACGATGCTTAATGTAGTGAAATCAAATCAAGCATGATTTCTAATGATAGGTTGGAGTTCAGCTATTCGGACGAAAGAATTCTTAAGTTTCAAAATAGGTGGTTTATTCTAATTAATGAAGGATTGCAAAGGGAGATACAGGCTAAAGCCCACTCTTCTAAGTTTTTTGTGCTTGCAAGAATCACCAAGATGTACATAGACCTTAAACAACATTACTGGTGGTCCAATATGAAGAGGATAGTGGCAAAGTACGTCGAGACATGTTTGATTTGCCAGCATATTAAGGCTGAACATCAGAGGCCTGTAGGAAAGCTACAGCCATTTCATATTCCTGAGTGGAAATGGGAGCAGATATCAATAGACTTTGTTGTCGGGTTACCTCAGACAACAAAGGGTTATGATGGTATATGAGTGATTGTGGATCGATTAACCAAGTCAGCCCATTTTCTGTCAGTAAAGATGACATATTCCATGGATCGGTTTGCCGAATTGTATATTCAGGAGATCATACGGTTGCACGGAGTTCTGACTTTGATTGTACCAAACAGAGACGCAAGGTTTACATCTAAATTCTGTAAAAGTCTGCACAAGGCTATGGGTACACAGGTCAATTTTAGTACGACATTTTATTCTTAGACAGACGAACAATCTGAGAGGACTATTCAGACTTTGGAGGATAAGATTAGAATTTGTGTACTGGAATTTCAGTGTTCTTGGAGCAAATACTTATCTCTAGTAGAGTTTTCTTATAATAACAGCTTTCAAGGTACGATAGGTGTCACACCCCTGCACCTTGAATTTTCACCTTTTAGGTGGGATGTGCGGCACCAAGTCCCCGACTTTACCACCCTTCCTCGTTTGGTGCTTGCGAAATGAATTGCACAAATAGACACAAGTGTTTACGGGAGCAAAATCTACCAATTTTCTTTATATTCCAAATACAAAGACTATGACACTCACTCAAGCCACACCACAATAGCTTAAAGAACTCATTTATCGGATATCTTAAGCTTGGTGTCTCAAGAGGTTTATATACACCTCATGGTCGAGCCTTGACTTAAATTGGACATCAATGTGCAGCCCTCATTTAATGCCTTCGGATGCCTCTATTCAATGCCGGCCGCGCACCTTCTATGAATGTCTGCCACCCACATGCTGCGCACAGGATTGACGTGCGCTGCGTGCCATCAATGTTTGCCGTGTACGCGCCATCAATCCATGCCGCGTGCGCCAAGGCTCGGTTGCCAGTCTGCCCAGCGCACCCCGTCTAAAGATTGCATCCTATGCCCAGCGCCTACCCGACACGCCGTGTCTGCCCTGCGTGCCTCTCGTGTCCCGCACACGCTCGTAACGCCCCACGCCAACGGCTATCTGCCGAGTTTTAACGTCCCACCAACGGCTATGTCCACAGGCCAACGGTTATGCCACCTGTCGCAATGCCCTAACGGCTATCACCAAGCCATGTCCAGACAGTGTCTACTCCATGTGCAGCAACTGCGCGCCCTCATAACTCTAGCTCATTGCTGGTGTGTAACGCCCCAGTTGCGCGCACCGCGCGCGCCAGCCGTGTGCCAAGTGCGACCCGTCTGCGCACCGTGTGCGTATAACTGCCGCCCACTAAATGCTCTGCTAAACACTTAGCCATTTCAGCACTTACTTGCATGGCTCCATGGATCAGCCCTTTACCCCATGTCTGCCTCATGGGTTATGCAGCTTGTGCGACTTAGCGGGGCGCCCGCCCAACTAATGCGCCCCCATCACGGGTCGTGTGCCTTTGGCTGCCGCGCACCCGCATTGGCCGTGCCCTTCTTGCTGCCGCATACCCAAGGAGTAGCCTGACACCTGCTCTCTTTTGAGCCCTTGGCCCTTGCCTTCATGCACCATGGGAAATGGGGCGTGACAATCCACGCCCACCAATTTAAGTCGATGGCCTCGTCGACACTCAAGTTAGGTCGTCAGTGATCTGTCCCTCGAATTGCCATTGGTTGACGTCTCTTTCCCATGTGGCCTCCTCTTCATTATGCCATTGCACTAATAATTCCCGCCGCTCATCCTTTTTGCTGCCCTTCGTGGTCTGGTGGTCAAGAATTTTCACTATCTTCCTAGCAAACTCCACTCGCACCCCGGGTGGTGCCCTTTCCACTTGTGGTCGATCCCATTGATGATAAGGTTTAAGAAAACTTATATGGAAGGTCAGATGTACTCTGCGCCTCTCGGGGAGTCGGGGAGTTGCAATCGGTAGGCAACCGACCCAACCCACTTAGCGACCACAAATGGCCCATCGTACCTTGGAAGTAGCCTCTTGTGGAAACGCCAGTCCTTGACCTTCTTCCATAGTTGTGGAGTTAGCTTTAAGAAGACCCTGTCTCATTCTTTAAACTCCAACATCCTCCTCTTTGTATCGACATATTTCCTCATTTGGTGTTGAGCATGGCAAGGCTGTCTCGGGCCTGCTCGAGTAGCATCTTACGATCTAGCGCAAAGTGATATGCTGTTGGGCAAGAACCCCATCCTTCCCCCTATTCCGCCATGTCCAACGGTGTGCTAGGCTGAAAGCCGAGTGTTAGCTCCGCCTGGCTCATCTCGATCGATGAGGACTTGTGAAGGTTATAGAAGAATTGGGCCGACTCAAGTAGTTCGAGGCAATTTCGTTGTGCCACCGATACATAGTGCCGCATGTACTCTCGAGCAATGCGCTGTGCGCTTCATTTGACCATCAGTTTGAGGATGGTTTGCGGTGGAGAATTTGAGCTCTGTCCCTAAATTTTTGAACAAGGCTGTCCAAAATTTCCCAGTGAATCTCGGATCCCAGTCGCTTATGATCTTACCGGGGAGGCCAAGATATTTCACCACGCTTTTTAGAAAGTGCTCGGCCGCCTCGTGCACTGAACACCCCTTCAGAACTCACGTGAATATTGCATATTTAGAGAGCCGATCTACCACAACCATAATTGTCCCCATCCTCCCGATATACGGTAGACCCGTGATAAAGTCCATAGAAACTGAGTGCCATGGCTTCTCTGGAATGGGGAGAGGTTGAATAAGCCCCGCTTGCTTCTTTCTCTACATCTTGTCCTCTTGGCAAATGAGACACGTTTTTAACGTGCAGCTTCACGTCCTCCTTCATTTTGGGCCATACATAGCTACGGCTCAAAAGTGCTCTCATGCGCTTCACGCCTGGATAACCCGCCCACCGAGTGTCGTAGGTCTCCCTCAAGATCTCCTGGCGCATCCCGCCTGCACTTACAACAAATATTCGGTTGCCTCGGCCTCTCAACAGGCCGTTTTCAAGCCAATTTCTCCGAATCAAGCCCTACTCGACTTGTTTTGCCATCCGGATATAGTCTTGATCATCTTTTGCCGCTACTCTAATCTCTTCCAAAAAGTTAGAACGTACCTCGGTTAGCGCCGCTACTATCTCCTCACATGTCTTCCGGTTAAATGCATCGGCCACCCTATTCTCGGTGCCTGGCTTGTGCATCCATGTGAAGTCGTACTCAGCCAAGAACTCTTGCCACCTTGCTTACTTTGGCGATAGCTTCTTTTGAGTGCGAACGTAGGTATTGGCCACGTTGTATGTCACAACCACAAGTCGAGTCCCGAAGAGATAGTGCCTCCATGTCATAAGGCAATGAATAACTGCCACCATCTCCTTCTTGTGGGCTGAGTACCTCTATTCTACCCACTTGAGCTTGTGACTCTCGTAAGCCTAAGGACCCCGCCAATTGCTCGATCCGAAGCATCTGTATTTACCTCAAATAGTGCTGTAAAATCTAGCTACTTTAGTACGGGTTCGGAGGAAACCGCCTCCTTTAGCCGTACGAAAGATTCTTGGCATGTGTCCGTCCACAGCCAAGCTTGTTCCTTCCGCAATAAGTTTGTCAATGGGCTTACAATCATTGAGTAGTCCGCAATAAACCTACGATAATAATTAGCTATACCTAAAAACGATCGTAGCTCGGTTATCTTTGTCGGCGCAATCCATCCGTCGATTGCAGCCACCGTGTGACTATCCATGTAGGGCACCGAGAACCTAGACGTTCCCGGTGCGCTTACTACGTCTACGCACTGTGACATGAAGAGACTTGATGCGAACTCACTTACACTAATACCACTTTCACTTTCAAATCATATTTAAAATAACGTTTGTACATATAAAAAATTTCGACTCGTTTCGAAAACAACTCGTGCCCCGAAGAGGGAACAGGAAATCCTCGATATAAAATACGCAGCGACAAAGACAATTTAAAGCAGTTTTTAATAAAATAAAATGACAAGGCTCAAAATTTTAAGAAGGGGTCCAACACACGCCTCGAGCTATCCTATGCAGGGCCGCACGACCACGTCCCCACTTCGGTGGCCCCCGCGCACCCTCTTGATGTCGCGCGCCAACTCAACACTTCCGCATCACGCGCAAGCCCACAGCGTCGCGTGCCACAGCACCCTTCCTCTGTACAGCACGTCCGCATGTACGCCTTCGCCCGACGCCGAACGTCTCGTGCGTACTTGCAGGGCCACATGCCCCGCATGCCTGCGGCCACACCACACTTCCGACTACACCGCCACTCCACTAGTATACCACTGTGCACACTCTGACCTATTTCATACCTTCTCGACCCCCAATCTTTCTCCCAAAAATTTGACAAAGTAACGTATAAAAATTGGCTATCCCAAAAATTATAAACCTACACACAGGTCACCCAAAATTTACAGAATACTTATCCAGAGATTTCCACGAAATCAGAGTTTTACAAAAAAATGAACTACAGCAATCCATCAACCATCAAATGAAAAATATTCACAGTATATAGCATTACCAAGCTCCTACATGTAAAGAGTACGAGTGCATCACCCAAAATCACAAACACTCCATAAATCTGTACACAACTAACACTTATACAGCTCGTCAAATCAAATATATATCCCGACACAACAAAAGAAAATACCCCAACAGTCTAGCCACCACCTACCATCTCCACGAGTCGGGTCGCCCTAACAATCCACCGTCCGGTGCCTTGGTTGCGCGCCACCAACCGTTCTACACCTCAGGACTAGGCTCTTGGGATTCACCAGCAATAATGTCTGCACCTACACCATAGAACACACAACATAAGTATAACGTTCAGTAAGTAATGCGATTTGAAAGTAAAAGCCAACAATGCAATCCTATCACATGCAGTTTCTACACTCACACTCATGTTGTCACATCTGTGACGCGTAGTGCAGCCGCACCAGTGTGACGAGGAACTCATCGTCACCCTACAGCCTGACACGTCGCCACCGTCCTGGACTCCCTAGCAACGAGGCCAACAAGATACACACACGCATCACCACACTGCAACCACATCAGGATGAAGGTGTATCTCGCGCCATGGTACATCCTGACACGTCGCCCTCATCCCTGCCTCCCAGGCAACGGGGCCACAGTTGCTACACACACACTTCGCGACAGCCCAACTGGCCCACACACTAGCAGGATCCGTAGTACCACTGTCCATCATCCTCACTGTGGACACATACACACCGTGTGACTGTCCAGTCGGCCCATTACTCAAGCGGAATTCGCGGTTGGTTACGCACCAGCCCACACACTAGCAGGATCCGCGGTACCACCGCCACATGTCTCACCACTTACACCAAATATGTTCAAAACTATTTTTCGTTCCTTTTGTAAAAAAACATGATGCATGTCAAACAATACACACGCACATCACAATCGACGACATAAATTCTAAAGTTGCACTGTGTAGGCCCACCTGAGCAAAACACATGCATGCACTACTTGCCTGGCGTGCTAAGCTCACTCGACGCACAGTTTCGCCAAAAATACCTCAACCTAAAACATAAATACTTACTCATCAATATTCGCATCAAAATTCACTAAATATGCTAAAATCACAGTCCTTAACTAAACCCATAAAACGAATCGCTAATTCGGTTCGGCCGAAAACCAACCTAAACTTCGGACGCGCGTAACTTTTGCGTTCGTTATCGGAATCGAGCGATTCAAGAGGTTAAACATATTAAGACGGATTTTAAAATAGTCAGCCGTAGATAGGTGAAAAACACCAAAACCGAATCTGCCATTCACCCAAATTTCACATTTTCATTTTCCTTCAACCAAAATTCACTCAAAACTAGCCTTACGCATTAAAAACAGCAATGCTAATACCACGCGTCCCAATTCTACAAAAAATTCTCAATAATTTGACTTAGTAAAAAATTCGATACAAACTTTCGACGCGCATAACGTTTGTATCGGATATCGGGATCGAACGATTCAAGCGGCCAAACATTCCTCTAACAACCTATTTTACCCCACAAAAGTAGAATTGAAAACGATCAACCGAAGTCAGGCCAAAATGATTAAAAACAGAATCTGCTATTAATTAGACAAAACAAAAATCCAATTTTGATTTCAATTCAAATTCCATAATTTCTATGCATAGTCAGACACATTTTACTCATACACTTCGACCAAACCCAAACGAAAGGAAGGCAAGCACTACGCTCCGCACAAACAAAAAACCGAGCAGGGCTCACCTTTGGTTCCTCTCGATGCTTAGCACCTCTCGTCCAACCTCTCCTACAATTCAATCACAACCCACCCCCTATACCGAGCTAAACTCGGGGAGAACCAGGAGAAATCGAGCCCTCACGCTCGGTCGACAAAACTGTAACAGGGGAGACTCGCCTCCAGTCTTTCAGCGCGGGAAGGTCGAACCAGCTTCTCCCTTCAGCTCGCTGGAGTACTCTGCGCACCGGCGTCTCTCACTTGGCAGTCCATCGTCGTAGTTTCCCTTCCCCGACCTCTCTTGCTTTCTCTCTCGACCGCTCTTTCCCTCGGGTGGTTGCTCTACAAGACACCAAAGTGGAATGGCTTCCTTGTGAAGCCATTCCACTTAAACACAATTTTTTTAAAGCTTAATTTAAATAATTAAATTTACCAAAACACCCTCACGTGTTTTAATCGTCCGCATCTTTGTTAAATTCGTATCATCCCGACTTTAAAATTTCAAAAACAGTGACTATAACTAGATTTCAAGTTTTATAACTTAATTTACCAGTTAAAATATTTATCGAAACTCCAACCGAGATTAAATTAAAATTTAAAAATTATATGTAAAAATCCAAAATTTCTCGGGTTATTACAATCCATGCGTATTGAGCCCCGCTTGATGTAATGGCCAAGGAAGTTGATCTACTCCACCCCAAATTTGCATTTCTCCTTCTTGACATATAAATAGTATTGCCGCAACCTCTCTAGCACTTCTCGTAAGTGTTTTATGTGCTTCTCTATTGACTCCGAATATATGAGAATATCATCCAAGTACACTACTACATGACGATCAAAAAAGTCATAGCGTACCTCATTCATCAGGTTGCAAAAGGTGGCGGGTGCATTGGTTAGCTCGAAGGCCATCACCAAAAACTCATATGACCCATAGCGTGATACCATGGCTGTTTTTGCTTAATCGCCATGTGCAATGCGCACCTGCTAATAGCCCGATCGAAGGTCAGATTGGTGAAGTAAGATGCCTTTGCCAATCTATCTAACAAGTCACTTGCGTGAGGAATAGGATATTTATTTTTGATAGTAACCTTGTTCAATGCTCGGCAGTCGACACACATCTGTAGCGCACCATCCTTCTTGCATTGAAATAGTACCGGTGCACCATACGGTGCCTTGGATGGTTGGATGTAACCTGCCTCCAACAACTCATCAAGCTGCTTTCTCATCTTCACCAACTAGGAAGGTGCATCCTGTATGGCGCCTGTGCCGATGGAACCGCCCTTGCTTCAAGTTCTATTTTGTAATACCTAGATTTTATTGTTTAAGTTAATTTCAGACTTACGTAATTGTAATCGGCGGAGTATTGATCGAAATTGTGGGCGGAGAATTTATACTCTTAGGTAAAAGATTATTTAGAGGCTAATGGAGGAGAGAAAAATTTGAGAATCCATTTGGAATCGAACCGTATAACAGATTTATTAAACGGTTAAGGGTTAAGGGTAAATAGTAATTAAGATTATTATTAAATTTAACATAACAAAACACCTTACGGTGTTTTTCCCCTCCAGACACCCAGAAACCTCTTCTTCTTCTTCTTCTTCTTCTCCCACACGGGAAGCTCGACATTTCCCTTTCAGCAGCCAACGGCCAATCATTTCTCCCTTTGTTCTTCGAATTTTTGTTAAGTTTTAGTTAGTTCTTGGTAGATAGTTAGTGTTTTAGTTATTTTGAGCGTTAAAAGTGGAGTTAGAGAGAGTTTTGGGTGAGCCCTATGAGGGAGATACAAAATTTGGAGGTTATAGCCGATTTGTATTCGCGTGTTGATATTTAAGCTAAGAATAAGAGTAGATTATGAGTTTTTATAGAGAAGATTAAGTGTGTAGATAACCGAATGACTCAGGTTACGAAACAGATTCTGTTCGACTATGCGGTAGGTGTAGGATTAGGAAATTGGTGAAACTGTTAGAAAGTAGACATCCTAAGGAGTCCGTGACATTTTGAATCATTCAAATCGGACATGTATTGGAGAAGTTATGCGATTCCGAATTTGGTTGGAAATTGTAAAGGATTTTGGGTTAGTTGGATTAGTCATGAGAGTGTTGCTTCCTTTAGAGTTTTATGAATTGGAAGGAAAAGTAAAGCTGATAAATGTGTGGTTTTATAGGTTCTCCAGTTAGCGAGCAGTGCACGAGTTCTAAGAAAGCCAGGTAAGTAATGTAGTAGAAGTTTTGCCTTCGAGCCTACATCACAGTTTCGTAGGATGCATTGTACGTTTATTTTATGTTATGCTTTCATGGTTGTGCATCATTGTTTTAAAGTAGGAAACGAGACGAAAATGAATTTCCATGGTTGTGCATCATTGACTATTATGATAATGACGAGTGGATCCTAGACGAAGAAGATAATTTCAGGTCGAGTCGTCGAAAGAACTTAGACGATCTTAGGAATATTAAGTTACATCTTCCATCATTCAATGGCACGTGCGATGGTAACAACTTTCTAGATTGGATAGATAGAGTGGAGAAAGTTTTTGACTACTATGAATATTCAGATAAAGTTAAAATCCAACTAGTTTCGGTCGAGCTTACGAGATACGCGGCCCTCTGGTGGGCCAACGTTAAATCCCAAAGACAGAAGATAAGAGGCGACCTTGTAGCCACTTGAAGAGTGATGAAGTCCCTCATGACCAAAAGATTCATACCTAGCCAATACCGACAAGACCTCTCCTTACAAATCCAAAACCTGAGACAAGGAGGTCGATCTATTGAAGAGTTCCTTACTAGACCCTTAGAATTCGTGGAGATATGGACGAGCTTGAAGAGCAAGTGCTTGCAAGATTTATTCGAGGATTGCACCAAGATATAGGAGACATTGTTGAGCTGTATCCCCTAGAATCCCTTGATGTGGTAGTACAAATGGCTATGAAAGTAGAGCGACAACTTAGTAGGAAGAGAAAAGCTACTTTCACCCAGAAATTTCCGCTCAAGACTACTCCTAAGATCAACCCTCCACAACCAGAACCAAACAAAACTTTCACCAAAGTTGAGGGAAAGAAACCGTTTCCACGTAGTTGGCCGCTCAAAGAATCAAGCACCAAGACCCTAGTAGAAAGTACCAATTTCACTAGATCGCGAGACCTTAAATACTTTAAATGTCATGGCTTGGGTCATTTCATGGCTCAGTGTCCTAATAGACGAGTGATGATCCTCCAGGAGGACACTAGAGAGTTTACGAGCGCAGACGAGCCGGAAGGTATAAAAGAAGATGTGGAGGACAGTGACTCCCAAGTGGAAGTTTTCCACGCCCATGCTTATGGTCAGAAGACGTGTTCTCATAACTGAGAATTCTAGAGAAGACTGTCAGCATGAGAACATCTTCCATAGCAGGTGTTTCATCAAGGAGAAGTTATGCTCCCTAATTATAGACGGAAGTAGTTGTGCTAACGTTGCCTCCATAAAGTTAGTGACCAAGTTAGGCCTAGAGACCAACACTCACCCCCACCCGTACAAGTTACGTTGGCTAGATGATATGGATGATGTCAAGGTTACCAAGCAAGTGAAAGTTGAATTTTCCCTCGAGAAGTACAAGGACACGGTCCTCTGCGATGTTGTGCCTATGAATGCAAGTCATTTACTCCTGGGCCGACCCTGGCAGTTTGACCGACGGGTAAACCACGACGGCTACACTAACTACTATTCCCTTAAGTTTGAAGGAAAGACCTTTACGTTTGCTCCCATGACCGCCAAATAAATATGTAGAGATGACGCTGCAAGAAAGGAAGCCAAGGATAAGGCTACTTTATTCATGACTAAAAAGGAGATAGAGACGTCTGTGCGTAGAGGAGAACCCCTGATTTTAGAACTTTTTCGAGATAGAATTATGGAACTAGGAGTTATTCCTCAAGTTGTTAAAACTTTACTTATCCAATTCTAAGATGTGTTCCCAGAAGACTTGTCCCAAGGTGTACCACCCTTGCGTGGCATTGAACACCAAATTGATCTCCTACCTAGAGCCGTACTGCCTAATAGACCAGCATATCAAATAAACCCCGAAGAAACCAAGAAGCTACTGGACCAAGTACAAGAACTTTTAGATAAAGGTTACATAAGAGAGTCCATGAGTCCCTGTGCAGTACCCTCCTTATTAGTTCCCGAGAAAGACGGTACCATGAGGATGTGTGTCGATAGTCGAGCCGTGAACC
Source organism: Begonia peltatifolia (assembly GCA_022433055.1). NCBI lineage: Eukaryota > Viridiplantae > Streptophyta > Magnoliopsida > Cucurbitales > Begoniaceae > Begonia > Begonia peltatifolia. The sequence goes on along the minus strand of CM039519.1, from coordinate 13,722,661 downwards.
AAATTACTGTCAAGTAGAGATTTCACATCCCCTGGCTGGAGGACTTGTTGGATGAGCTTAATGGAGCCTCCATTTTCTCTAAAATCTTTAGAGCAACTACCATCAGATCAGGATGAGGGAAGGCGACGAGTGGAAGACAGCTTTTAAGACAAAATATGTATTATTCGAATGGATGGTAATGCTTTTTGGTTTATCTAACGCCCCAAGTACATTCATGAGACTCATGTACACCATGTGCTTAAAGAGTACTTAGAAAAATTTATCGTGGTATACTTCAATGACATCTTAGTGTATAGTGTGGATCTCACTCAACACCTCTCCCACCATAACTCCCTCTTCAAGACCCTTAGAAAGGCTAAACTATTTGGTAACTTAGGGAAGTGCTCTTTTGCACAGGACAAGGTGTACTTTCTAGGATTTGTCATCTTAAAAGACGGGATGGAAGAGGAAGAGGAAAAGATCAACGCCTTCAAGGATTGGCCTATACCGAATTCTATCACAGAAATACGCAGCTTCCACGGGCTAGCCTCGTTTTACAGAAGATTCATTAAAGACTTCAATTCGATAGTTGCTCCGCTTACCAATTGCACTAAGAAAGGGAAAGAGTTCTCTTGGACCCCAGCGTGTCAAAAGAGCTTTGACCTCATCAAAGACAGATTATATCATTCCCCTGTTCTAGCCCTCCCGCATTTCAACAAGCCCTTTAAGGTCAAAGGCGATGCATCTGGAGTCGGCATAGGAGCAATGCTCATGCAAGATGGCAAACTCATGGCATACTTTAGCAAAAAGTTGAAAGCACTCATACTAAATTATTCAACCTACGACAAAGAATTATACGCAGTTATACATGCTTTAGAACATTGGCAGCATTACCTCCTACTTCGAGAATTTGTTATCAACACTGATCACCAGGCCCTAAGACATATCAACAGTCAACACAAGCTGAACAAGAGACATGCCAAGCGGGTGGAGTTCTTAGAAAGGTTTCCATACACCCTTAAGTATTTGAAAGCAGAGAATAATGTCGTGGCTGATGCCTTCCCTAGAAAGCGCATTTTACTCACTGAATAAGGGGTCAGGTTCTTTGGCTTTGAATGGATTAAGGAGATCTATGAAACCGACCCCAATTTTGGGCCTTACTACATCAAGTGTATAGACAATGCCGAAGGCGAATATCGCCTCATGGATGGCTATTTACTTAAAGAAAGAAAGTTGTGCATTCCCCAAGGAAGCTTAAGATGATGCCTAGAAAAATTCGTTCATTGCGGAGGCCTAGCAAGTCACTTTAGAGAGAAAAAGACCGTATAATCGCTTAAGGAACACTTCTATTGGCCTCGCATGATGAAAGATGTCCATCGCATGGTGGAGACATGCGTGATTTGCAAGAAGCCTAAGAGTAAAGTTCTACCTCAAGGCTTATACATGCCCTTACCCGTCCAATCACACCCATGGGTAGAGGTTAGTATGGACTTTGTTTTAGGACTACTATGGACCGCCTGGAATAAAGACTCTATAATGGTGGTCGTGGATCGGTTCTCCAAGATGGCACATTTCTTTCCTTGTGCCACAACTGATGACTCTATCTTAATAGCTAACCTATATTTTAAGGAGATCGTTCGCCTGCATGGTATATCACGTTCTATCGTGTCGAATAGAGACACTAAATTTCTGAGCGCCTTTTGGACTACTTTGTGGAAAACGTTGGAGACTAGGTTGTGTTTCAGCACATCCTTTCACCCCCAAACCGATGGTCAAACGAAAGTCGTCAACAGAACCCTAGGTACCCTCTTATGCACTGTTGTAGGTAAGAAACTGTCTAACTGGGATATAGTACTCCCAGGCTTGGAGTTTGCCTACAACCGCACCCTTCATTCCACTACTCAGTAATCGCCCTTTGAGGTTGCCTATGGGTTTCATCCATATACACTATTAGATGTTGTTCAATTACCTTTTACACACTTAACTTATCCATCAGAAGCGAACAAGGCGGAACGAATTAAGGAATTGTATGAGACTGTACGCAAAGCCATCGAGAAGAGCAACGACAAGGTTGCCAAACATGCTAATAAAGGATGCTGAGAAGTTATCTTTAACTAAGGAGACTTAGTTTGGTTGCACCTAAGGAAAGAAAGGTTCCCCGCTAAAAGGAAATCCAAGTTGATACCTACAGCAGAATGACTATACAAGGTGTTAGAAAGAATCAACAATAACGCCTATAAGATAGAGCTACCCAGCGACTACGGAATTTCCTCCACCTTTAACGTCCAAGATCTCTCGTCATACAGAGGAGATGATGATGACATCGAAGCGACCCCATTAACGGATTTAAGGTCAAATCCTCAATCACCTGGGGAGGATGATGTGCCCCAGAGGACTGTCACTTGATCACAAACCAAGGCACGAGCTTTATCCAAGTTGTTCACTAACACGTTCAGTTCTTTTGCAGGATTTACAGGTGTCGAATGCCTCTTCACAGATTTGGAATGGGAACCGAGCACAACGGACAAGGATCAACCCTTGCACTTGCTATCGTGGGAGCTAAAGGTGGAAGCACATGAAAAAAAGATTTGTCTCCCTCGGAATTAATTTGTAATTGAATTGTATTCGGCAAACATTCGCCTTATGTTGTTGTTGGCAAACATTTGCCTTCTTGTAATGTTTTATAATTGCATGCATCCTTAGGCATTAGGATTAGATATAGGTTAAGTTAGATGGTGGTTAGAAGCAACAATTGAGCCGGAGTTTAGCAGCCCGCTGATGCAACAAATGGGTCAAAGATTGAAGACTTATCTGGTGTGCAAGTGGACTAAGAATGGCCAACCATGTGGCCCATTTCAAAGCCCAAGCCCATTCTAACCTTTAGCCACCCTAGGTCTATAAATACACGGCTATTGGTGTGTGTAAAGGTTGTTGAATCTATGAGAAATAGCCCTTTTGTGTTCAACCGAAGTAGTTTGAAGCTTGGTGAACGGTAAGGCTCGGTTCGGTCAAGAACCAAGAAGGAGTTTATCTCCTTGAGCTTTCAAGCCTGAGGTTGTTTGAATAGTCATCGTTCCACACGTCTTCCCTCTCTTTTCTAGAGAAGGATACATGAAGAGAGTGGCCAGAAACCGGTCCCGTTTGCTACCGTCTTCCTGCGGAAGATCGTTATGTCGAGAGCCTAAAAAGGTTGCACATCAGACAACATTCAGTTTTCTACTTATATTTTGTTTTTCTTCTTCGTTGTGGCTGAAACACGACTCATTCGAGGTGGAATCGTGTTAGAAACTCCCAACTAAACCCAAAATCGACACAATTTCTGACCAAATATGGAAACACATAACTTATTCAATACTCGTTTGATTTGCACGATTCAAAATGTTACGGATTTTAAGTACGTGTTATGGCCAAGCCCCTGCTCGGTCACTAGAATGCACGATGGATCGGTTTGGCCCTCGGATCTCGGCCAAGCTGAGAAACCCTTGAGAAAAACAATAAAATGAACAACCAAATGTGCTTGGAATGAAACAAAATTTGGTGTGAGATTAGTGGAATGAGTGAGGTATGTGATGGTGGTGGTCGTGGTCCAAGTAGATTAGAAATGACAAAGTTATCTAAACAAACCCGCAAGTCGACCGAAAAAACAATGTGATGTTCTCGACAATCACTACCTCTCCATGGAAAGGTTCTCAACTTGGGGAACCGGTTTTGGCCACTTCCTTGAAAGGGAGGAGAGAAAAGTGAAACACAAGCTCGAGCAACAACCTTGAGTTGCCAAGCTAGGAGGCTACTCCTAATCGGTTCATGGAATCGAGCACTTACCTTGGAAAGGTGATGGAAAACTCCCTCGGTTTCCTCTAGAAAATATGCCGATGCTCATTAACTTTGCCAACCGAAATACACACACCAATGCTATGCTTATATAGGCCTAGGATGGAGGGTTTTAGGGCTGTGCTTTTGGTCTTCAAAGCTTGGTGCATTGAAGCTTGTAACCGGCTCCAAAATGTTGCATTGTGCGGCCGAGATGGTGGCAGCCAAGAGGTGATCAATGGCTTGCTGAATGTCATGTCATGGATCCATGTTTCTTCCACAAAAGGTAAAGGGGACAAGCATCTCAAATGGCAGCCCAATGGTGTGGCCAAATCGGGTAAAGTTGGCCACCATTTGCGGCACTTCCTCCTTAGCGCGCACGGCCGTGAATGGCATGTTTGCATGCCTGAATGATGCTTCAAATGTAAACCAATCCCCAAACCCTTTCCATCATCTATCCTAACCATTCAACCTATTCCTAAATGCCTAATGCATGCACATAATAATAAGTTAAACAAGAAGGCCAATGTTTGCCCAATAATTTCAAAATAAAACATTGCATAAAAGTTGGCTCGGGAAGACAAATTCCCTTAAGAGGTTCATGATCTTCAATGGTGGCTTCCCATGCAAGGATGTGTCTCAGTTGCTCCATGTCTTAAGTCTCCACTTCCCACTTTAAGCTTTCAATTTCCGGCTCCATCGAAACATTACCTGTAACAGAAATAAACGTGTGAGAATGTAAGTTGATTAAAGTGTGTGCTTGGACTTGAGATCGTGTGACGGGCCTATGGGGCACATCATCCTCCCCAGGTGACTGTGGATTTAACCTTAAATCCAATATCTTCGGGTCCTGGAACTGATTTTTATCACCTTTATAGGGTGACAAGTCTTGGACGTTAAAAGTCGCGCTCCATATTCACCCGACAATTCGATTTTGTAGGCGTTATTATTGATCCTCTCAAGTACTTTAAATGGTCCATCCGCACGAGGTATAAGTTTAGACTTTCTCTTATCAGGAAATCTTTCCTTCCGAAGGTGCAACCATACTAAGTCTCCTGCCCGGAAAATGACTTCTTTGCGACCTTTGTTCACATGTTTAGCCACACTCTCATTTCTCTTTTCAATGGCTTTTCGCACTGTTTCGTGCAACTTCTTAATTTGTTCGGCCTTATTTGCACCTAATGGGTTGGCTAAGTCCTTAGTAGGTAAAGGGACAAGGTCCAACGGTGTAATGGGTTAAACCCATAGGCAACCTCAAAGGGCGATTTCTGAGTAGTGGAATCAAGGGTGCGGTTGTAGAAAAATTCCAAGCCTGGAAGTATGATGTCCCAGTTAGACAATTTCTTGCCTACAACACTGCGTAAGAGGGAGCCTAGAGTCCTAATGACATCTTCCGTTTGCCCATCAGTTTGAGGATGAAAAGAAGTGTTGAAGCACAACTTAGTCTCCAACCTTCTCCATAAGGTGGTCCAGAAGGCGCTTAAAAACTTAGTGTCTCTATCTGACACTATTGAATGTGGGATGCCATGCAGGCGAACAATCTCCTTGAAAAATAGGTCGGCGGTTAAAGTAGAGTCATCTGTCTTGGCACAAGGAATAAAGTGTGCCATTTTTGAAAATCTATCCACGACCACCATGATGGAATCCTTAGCTCGGGCGGTCCGTGGTAGTTCTAAGACAAAGTCCATACTGAGTGCAATCCAGGGGTGTGCAGGGAAGGGTAAGGGCATGTGCAAGCCTTGGGGTAGAACTCTACTTTTGGCTTTCTTGCAGACTATGCATGTCTCGACTAGGCGATGCACATCTTTCATCATGTAAGGCCAAAATAAATGTTCCTTCAACATATCGAGGGTCTTCTTTTCCCCGAAATGATTGGCTAAGCCCCCACAATGAGCTTCTTTCACAAGGCACCGTCGCAAGCTTCCTTGAGGGATGCACAATTTGCCTGTTTTGACCAAATAACCATCCATGAGGCAATAATCTCCTTCAACCTTGTCTAGGCATCAGGCGTAACGAGGTACAAAGTCAGAGTCAGAGGCGTAGCTATCCTTAATCCATTCGAATCCAAAAAATATTACTGCTAGCTCGATGAAAAAGATGCACTTCCTAGATAGGGCGTATGCTACTACATTATTTTCTCCCTTGAAATGCTTGAGGGTATATGGAAACCTCATTAAAAATTATACCCATTTTGCATGCCTTTGTTCAGCTTATGTTGGCTCTTAATGTGCCTTAAGGCTTGATGATCAGTGTTGATAACGAATTCCCTCGATAAGAGATAATGTTGCCAGTGCTCTAATGCTCGTATAACTGCGTAAAACTCTTTATCATAAGTAGAATAATTGAGCACGGCTCCTTTTATCTTCTCACTAAAATATGCGATGGGTCGTTGGTCTTGCATAAGTACTGCTTCTATTCCAACTCCTAACGCATCACTTTTGACTTCGAATACCTTGTTGAAGTCAGGAAGAGCAAGTACGGGGGAATGACATAACTTCTCCTTAATTAACTCAGAGCTTTTTTGGCAATTCGGGGTCCAAGTAAACTCTTTCTCTTTCTTGGTGCAGTCTGTAAGGGGTGCATCTATTGAGCTAAAGTTTTGGATAAATATTCTATAAAAGGAGGCTAGCCCGTGGAAACTTCGCACTTTCGATGTAGAATTGGGTGTTGGCCAGTCCTTAATGGCTTTGATTTTATCCTCGTCAACTTCCATACCATTTTTGGAGATTATAAAGCCTAAGAAATAAACGTTGTCCTGGGCAAAGGAGCACTTGCTAAGGTTCCCAAATAATTTGGCTTTCCTAAGGGTATGGAAAAGGGTACTAAGGTGGTTAAGGTGTTGTGGAAGGTCCGTGCTATACACTAATATGTCGTCAAAGTAGACAACAATGAACTTACCAAGGTATTCTTCGAGTACATGGTGCATGAGCCGCATGAACGTGCTTGGCGCAGTAGAAAGCCCGGAGGGCATGACCATCCATTCAAACAAGCCATACTTGGTTTTAAACATTGTCTTCCACTCATCTCCTTCCTTCATGCGTATCTGATGATAACCACTCTTAAGGTCCACTTTGAAAAAGATTGAGGCTCCACTGAGCTCATCTAACATGTCCTCGAGCCTAGGGATTGGAAATCTGTATTTGACTGTGATGTGGTTTACGACTCGGCTATCGACGCACATTCACATGGTGTCGTCTTTCTTAGGAACTAATAGTGAGGGAACTGCACAGGGGCTTGTGGACTCTCTTATGTAGACCTATCCAATAATTCTTGCACCTGATCTTGCAATTTTTTGGTCTCCTCGGGGTTCATTAGATAGGCTGGTCAATTAGGTAGGGCAGCTCCGGGTTGGAGATCAATTTGGTGTTCTATGCCACGTAGGGGTGGCAATCCTTTAGGAAAATCTTCGGGAAACACGTCTTGGAACTGATGTAGTAGGGTTTTAACAGAGTGAGGTATGTCTCCTAACTCCATCACTCTATCCCGGTACAGTATCAAAATCATGGGATCCCCTCTAAGTACGGATGCTTCTAATTCAGTCTTAGTCATGAAAAGACTTGCTTTGTTCTTTTCTTCTCTTTTAATAGCTTCATCCTTAGCCATCTGCTCAGGGGCCATAGATGCTAACTTAAAAGCTCTACTTTCGAATTTGAGGGAATAGTAGTTGGAATGTGCATCGTGGTTCACTTTTCGGTCAAATTGCCAAAGTCGGCCTAAAAGTAAATGACTCGCACTCATAGGCACAACATCGCATAGAACCGAGTCCTTGTACTTGCCTAAAGCAAACTCAACTCTTACTTGCTTAGTAACTTTAACATCGTCTCTATCATCTAACCATTTAAGCTTATAGGGGTGGGGGTGAGCACTAGTCTCTAACCCTAACTTAGTCACTAAGTCTTTGGAGGCCACGTTCGCACAACTTTCTCCATCAATAATGAGATAACACAACTTATCTTTGATGAGGCATTTACTATGGAAGATGTTTTCACACTGGCAATCCTCTCCTGAACTCTTGGTTATAAGAACTCATCTTCTCACCGTAAGTAAAGGGCCATCGGGGGCATGAATAACTTCTTCTACCGAATCACTCTCGTCCTCATCCTCCCCCACTTCTTCTACTTCCTCTTCACACTCATCTTCACTTACAAACTCACCGGTGTCTTCCTTAATGATCATGACATGACGGTTCGGGCATTGGGCCATGAAATGACCTATGCCGTGACAGTTGTAGCACTTGAGGTCACGTGCTCTCTGTCAAGTAGGGTTGTCTCTTGTGGGCTTGACCTCTGGTCCTTTAGAGTTTATTGGTTTGCTAATCGATTCTTTGGGAGGCAATGTCTTGGAAAAGGCTTTTTCCAATCAACGTTAGTCACTGGTTTGTTAGCCTCAGGTGGCTTAGGGGTGTATTTGGGGAGTTGGTTAATCTTAAATGATTGGGTGACTTTCCTCTTCCTTTTGAGTTGGCGTTCGACTTTTAGGGCCATCTGAACTACTATGTCCATAGATTCTATGGGGTGCAATTCTACGGCGTCAGCAATGTCATAATTCAAGCCATGGATAAACCTAGCTATGGTTTACTCTTCGGGTTCTTCTAGTTCTCCCCGAATTTTGAGAGTCTCAAACTCTGTAAGGTACTCCTCTACAGTTTGACTTCCTTGCTTGAGATTATGTATTTGCATGATCAATTCTTGTTTGTAATAACTAGGGACAAATCTCTTCGTCATGATAGATTTCATCTTTCTCCAAGTATCAGTAGAGTTAAATCCAGTTCGCGCTCTTTGTGTCCTTACATTAGACCATCAGAGTAAGGCATAGCCGGTAAACTCTACAGAAACCAACTGAATCTTCACTTTGTCGGAGTAGTTATAACAATAAAAAATTCTCTCAACCTTCTCTAACCATTCTAAAAATGTTGTCCCTTCGCATGTTCCAGTAAAGGGGGTATTTGTATCTGAACGTTTCGGAGGTCGTCACGGTCTCTATGTCGGTCTCATCTAAAATCATCATGATTCCTATGAGTTGGTGGACGAAAGTTTTCTTCTTCATCCAAGGTCCACTCATCATCCTCATCGTAGTCATAGTTAGGGTGCCTATCCCTAGAATGCTCAATCTCAGCTTCATCATCTAGGGGTTCTTGGTCTCTAACTCGTCTCCTAGGATTGCCATTTCGTCTCCTAGGTATAGTGTCTTGGAGGAATCTCTACGGTGGGTAGGATGACGTCCACTCATAACTTAATCAAATTTTAGGTTCATATCATGAAGTTGTTTACTTAGAGTTCCAACCATTCCACTTAAACCGTTTAGTTGACCTTGCATACTTGACTCTCCCTCTTGATGGGTGTGAGTCTCCTGTCCTTGCCCAGGCTCGGTGGATTGGGTTCTGGGGTCATATTTGGGTTTGGGCCAATTTGGAATCCACTTCTTATTTTCATGTTTAAGTCTTAGGAAAGGGAACTTCAATCATATTTAAACCTTAAGTTATAAAGTATTAGGAATGGTAACCTAACTAAGGTAATTGATGTAATCTCCTTTTAAGTTTGTTTCTAGCTTTTGTTTTGTTATTTGGTTTTTTCTTTTTTTTATGAAAAACTAGTAAAGCAAGACAAATACTATAAGCAAAAAGGAAAGGGAATCATGTAATTTAGATTAATTTGTCAAAGATAAAACAATGCTAGCTACTCTCGGATGTGTGACAATTCACTAAAAATGAGGCACTAGTTTTATCCTCGGTTTGCTCCAAGAATTTTAACAACAATCAAGCAATAATAAAAGTATCAAATTAGGTTTAACATGCAGCCAAATTTCATGCCTTGGAAGAACTTTCAGCCATGCACAAAGTGGTCCCAACTATCAACATCAAACTTGCCATTTTTGTGCACACAAAACTGTTTTTTGCAAAAGTATGTTTTCCTTTAACCAAAACAGCATCTATTTGAATTTTAAACCACAACAAACCGAATAAGGGCACATGCTTCAGCTACATAACATGTTAACTTAAGTCTAAAGAGTTATAGGCTCGGTATTGTGCAAAAAAAAAAACAGGTCACAACAACAAGATATAACATACTATTCTTGGCAATGTCAAAAATAGAAATTTCATGCTATTGGTCTCGGATTTTAGGCAAACTTTAACCGAATGACATGTAACATTTGACAAGCATAACATTCATTCTTAGCAGAGGATATAAGCAGCAATATGCATAAAAATGTTCATTTAAATCAAGCTGCAAGTTTCGGTTATTAGTGCACACAAACCGGTTATCAAAAGAAATACTAAAACACAGCAAGAAAAAGTGTTGCTCCCGAAATAGAAAAGAAGACAACAAGTACTAAAGTGGTTAGCATTTGTTTAACCAAAAGGGGAAGGAAATTGCAGCCACGAAAATGGAGTCTAAAGGCTGATATTTCTTCATGCTTAGAGGTTTAACAACTCAAGTAACATGCTGGAGATGATTTTAGCTCAAAAGAAATCCGAAATAAAACAAAGAAACCGCAAGCAAATCAATAACCCGAATGGGTGAGCAATGAAACCCGGCTTTAGGCTATAAGGTGCAGCCATCCAAATGAGTTTGGAAAACAAAACTAACTTGATTTCTAGCACTCCACGGGGCCCTCCTATACTCTGATACCAAGTGTTATGGCCAAGCCCCTGCTCGGTCACTAGAATGCACAATGGATCGGTTAGGCCCTCGGATCTCGGCCAAGCCAAGAAACCCTTGAGAAAAACAATAAAATGAACAACCAAATGTGCTTGGAATGAAACAAAATTTGGTGTGAGATTAGTGGAGTGAGTGAGGTGTGCAATGGTGGTGGTCGTGGTCCAAGTTGATTAGAAATGACAAAGTTATCTAAACAAACCCGCAAGTCGGCCGAATAAACAATGTGATGTTCTCGGCAATCACAACCTTTCCATGGAAAGGTTCTCAACTTGGGGAACCGGTTTTGGCCACTTCCTTCTTGTTTCCTTCCCTTGAAAGGGAGGAGAGAAAAGTGGAACACAAGCTCGAGCAACAACCTTGAGTTGCCAAGCTAGGAGGCTACTCCTAATCGGTTCATGGAACCGAGCACTTACCTTGGAAAGGTGATGGAAAACTCCCTCGGTTTCCTCTAGAAAATATGCCGATGCTCATTAACTTTGCCAACTGAAATACACACACCAATGCTATGCTTATATAGGCCTAGGATGGAGGGTTTTAGGATGTGCTTTTGGTCTTCAAAACTTGGTGCATTGAAGCTTGTAACCGGCTCCAAAATGTTGCATTGTGCGGCCAAGATGGTGGCAGCCAAGAGGTGATCAATGGCTTGTTGAATGCCATGTCATGGATCCATGTTTCTTCAACAAAAGGTAAAGGGGACAAACATCTCAAATGGCAGCCCAATGGTTTAGCCAAATCAGGTAAAGTTGGCCACCACTTGCGGCACTTCCTCCTTGGCGCGCGCGGCAGTGAATGGCATCTTTGCATGCCCGAATGATGCTTCAAAGGTAAGCCAATCCCGAAACCCTTTTCATCATCTATCCTAACCATTCAACTTATTCCAAAATGCCTAATGCATGCACATAATAATAAGTTAAACAAGAAGGCCAATGTTTGCCCAATAAGTTCAAAATAAAACATTACATAAAAGTTGGCTCGGGAAGATAAATTCCCTTAAGAGCTTCATGATCTTCAATGGTGGCTTCCCATGCAAGGATGTGTCTCGGTTGCTCCATGTCTTGAGTCTCCACTTCCCACTTTAAGCTTTCAATTTATGGCTCCATCGAATCATTTCCTGCAACAGAAACAAACGTGTGAGAATGTAAGTTGATTAAAGTGTGTGCTTGGACTTGAGATCGTGTGACGGGCCTATGGGGCACATCAGTACGTCTAATTTCAAACGGTCTCATTCAATTCCTAATCCAACACCTATAGTTTGGCTGAATGTAGCCAAACAGAAACTGTTCCTTAACCCAACTATTTTGTCATTGAAACGTTCAATTTCTCCATAAAAATCCATAATCTACTACTACTAACATCTTAAAAATCAATACACGGATAAATAAACTACAAACCTCAAAATCTCGTATCTCTCTCCTAGATTCACCAAAACTACCCAATATCATCTCTAACTTCACTTTTAACAATCAAAACAGCTAAATAACAAACTATATACTAAAAACTAAGCAAAACTTACGATAAATCTGAAGATCGATGGAGAATCAGAGAAGAACTCGTCACTAGAAGGGGATCACGCAAGGAGAAGGGAAAAAAGGGGAAAGAAACCGAAGGGGGGGGGGGGGGTTCCTTCTCTTCTCTGTTTCATTTTTTTTATTAATAATAATGATAATCTTAATTACTAAATTACCCTCAAACTTTAACCGTTAAATCAAACTGTTATTCAGTTCGTGTACACTAGGAATCCTACAAATTTCTCTTGTGCATTAGCCTCAAAATAATCTTCTACCTAACTGGATAAATTTTCAGCCCTTAATTAAAATTGTAACTCCGCCGTTTACCGATACAAAATTTTAAAAATTATTTAAGAGAAATTTGGGCGTTACAAATAAAGTACCAAAATCGGTTAGGGAAAAAAAGTCTAGTCCATATTAGTCTGAAATTTTAATTAAACAACCACCATTTCATCAGAAGATATTTTGTAAAATTTTTTGTAATAACCCGAGAAATTTCTAATTTTAGATTTAATTTTTGAAATTTAACTTAAGTCTCGGTTAGAGTCTTTGGAAAGACTTTACGTGGAAATTTATTTTTAAGACTTATAATTTAATTGGTAGAAGAAATTTCAAGTTTTAAAGTCGGGAGAACGCGAATTTAATGAAGTTTCGGACAGTTATAGTCCGTAAGGGTAAATTAGGAATTTGATTTATTGATTTAATTTTAAAATAAATAAATAAAACAACTGAATGGCTTCGCGAGGAAGCCCTTCAGTTGTTCTGTTCTTTGGTTGAGCACCCAAGAGCGAAACCAATTGTGTGAAGGCGAAGCTGAGCGATGATCAACGCTCCTCCTCGTGGACGAACCCTCCTCCGTTGTTCGCCTTTTCCTCTATCGTTTCCTGTGCGCTGAAGCGAGACTCGTCGCTTACCTCCTTCTTCGGTAAGGCCCCTACATGTGCGGCAGAGCTTTTTGGCCGACTCGTTCTGTATCACCCGTATATTTTCACGGTACCAATTTTTGGGTTGTTGGAACGATAAACTATGGGATTCGGATCAAAATGGGGAGTGGAAAATTCGTAATGGTAGGTGGGCAATTATTTCGATGCTAATGGTGGGGAGAAAATTTTAGTAATCTGATCAGAAGCGGATTGAATAATAGTTGGATTGAAAGATTAAAGCGTGAGGGTAAAAAGATAATTATTTTATTACTTTTTATATATATAAAAAGGATGAGAGGATTCGGCAGAAACCCTCTCTCCCTTTTTTCCTCTGTTATTTCTCCCCTACCCACCATGCGAGAGCCTTCGGTTTCTCTCTTTCCCGCGTCGTTTTCTGCCGGCGATTTGTTGTGGTTTCTGCTCCATTTCAACGGTTCAAGGTAAGTTCAATTGGTTTATGTTTCAATGTTAGTTTAGTGTTGGCGTTGAGGAGAAATTTGATGGATAGGAGATTTGGGGGTTTTAGGGTTAAAGTGTTTATTGAGTGGAGTATCGGTTGTTGTGGGGTATTGAGGATAAATGTAGCGGATGGGTGAGTAAGTTAGCAAATTTGAGTGAGGAAGAGAGAAGGTAGAATTTTAAACGCTAATACGGTATTGGCTGTGAATTTGTGGCTTACCTAAGGGCCCACATTTTAGAACCCCTTTTGGTGTGGTAAACTAGTTCATGAGTAGAGCATTTAGCTGCTAGAATCGTGTGATTCCGACAGCCGACGCAAAAGTTATGTGCGTTGGAAGTTAGGTTGATGGTCGAGTCGGAATAGGTGAGTGAGCGATTTTAGTCATTGCACGAAATGTGGTGCTATTATGGAGATTTTAGTGCGTAAGTAGAGTAGTGTGATGAGTTTTGACGGAAAGATGATTTTGTTGTCGGTTAAGCAGGTTTTGGGTGGGGCGAGCACCACGGAAAGCTATGACGCCAGGTAAGTAGTGTATACATGTGTTTTGTCAAGGTGGGCCTACACCGAGGAACGTTTAGGTTGTGATGATTAATTGTGATGTGCATGTGTATTGTTTGACATGCATCATGTTTTTAAAACATGAATGAAAATGAATTTATACATGGATTTATGTGAGAGTGTGGAGTACGAGGTGTGGCGAGTACGATGGTTGTGGGTAGCTAGGCTCTGTTGCTGCAGAAACCGGAACGGTGGTGACGTGCTAAGGTGTGGTGTGGCGAGTATGTCCAGCCTCACCCTGTGATTGCTGCCGCGTTGTGTGTGTGGTGGCGGGCAATTATGGCCTCATTGCTGGAGGAACCGAGACGATGGCGACTTGTCAGGGGGTAGTGTGGCGAGTGCATCCTGCCTCATCCTGGAATGGTTGCGATGCGTAGAGTGATGTGTGGGTACGGATTGAGGTGGTATAAAAGTCTAGCCTCACCATGGTGCGGCCGTAACACGCGGCATAGGTTATGACAACATGAGCGAGAATGTAGAAATTGCATGTGATAGGATTACATTGTCGTTTTACGTCTCATATTGCACTGGTTACTGAGCGTTAGACTTATGTTCTGTATTCTGTGGTGTAGGTGCAGAGATCCCTGAAGGTGAGTTGCTGAATCCTAAACAGCACGAGTAGGCAATTGGCGGCGTGGTACCGTGTGCTGGCAGGTGGAGTTCGTCAAGGCGATCCGACCTAGAGGAAAAGGTCAGACGGCCATCCTTTGTAGTAAGTTTCGAGGGGTCTATGTTGAGTGTATAGAATTTTGACGCATAGATGAATGTGGGTGTCGATAGTCGGGGTCGATGTATAGGTGCCTTCTTGAATTGTTGGAAATGATTAAATGAATGATTCAGGTTTGCAATCGGTTGTTTTAATTCTGAGAAGTTTTCGTGTCTTTCTTCTGTAGAACTGCTGTTATTTTTATGTTGCTGGTGTGAAGTGTTGACCGATATCCATAGGTGTCGACCGGTCAGTGTAAATGTAAGGGTGAGTGTCAACCGTGGGATTCCACCGGCGCGGGCAGAGAGGAACGAGGTGGATCGGCGACAGTGGGTGTGGACCGATTAGTGCAAAATCAGCAAAACTGTCGACCGCGGGGGTCGACCTGTGCGAGCAGAGAGCGTCAAAGTGTCGATTTGCGTAAGCAAGTGTCAACCACTCACTGACCTGAACGTAGAAGTGTCGACCGGTGATTTCTAGTGTCGACCAACGTGAAGACTCCGAGAGGAACTTGGTGTCAACCAGCGTTCGCCAGTGCGACCGATGGAAACCTGACAAGAGCTAGTTGTCGACCGGCGTTTACAAGTGTCGACCGCTACTCTTATTTCTAGATTTTAAAAGGTGAAATTAATTTAAAGCGATTTCAAATGAGTTTTCCGCTGAGGTTTTTCATAAAAGATTTTCGAAGGCGTCGTTTTGAGTCGAATAACTGAAAGTTTTAAATTTTATACGAATTTCATCGGGGTGAGAACTGAGCGTATGGTTGGCAATTCAGGTCCGGGGGCAACTCGGGGGCGTCAAAGATGTGTTATCGGAGCAATGAACGTATTGGATACTGGTAGGTTTTCGAGGCATTACAGTTATGGTATCAGAGCCTTTACCCAACTGGAAGTGTGGCCGAAGGGGATGTCGGAACCCTCGGAGGAGGGGTGAGATTGTAGAGACAAGAGGGTCTGTCACAATTCACACACTGCTTGGGGAAAGGTAGAAGAGACGGTTAATAGGTGGGAAAAGGGTATGTTTCAAGCGTAGAAGCCACGGGGTTGACGTCGTTCGATTGATCTCCTAATACTACCAGCCGATACATGGGAGTGCTCCACCAACTGTAAGTATTTCTTACAGCCTTAGAAGTTTTGTTTTAGATTCACTAACTGTTGTGGTGTAAAGGCTTAAGGATATGGTTAGAGAGACGCGTAGAGCTGTAGGCGATATGGATGACGCCGTTTGACAGCTCACTGAATTGGTCAACCGCCAGTCACAGCAGCTGTAGTGGTTTATGAGCAGGGAGGGCCAGGGCCAGTCTAGTGCCCAGGCTTCGACTGATCGTGAGGGTGATAGGTTGCACAGACTAAGACCCCCAGTGTTCGACGAATCATCTTCAGACCCACTTAGTGCTGAGTAGTGGATTCGAAGTATGGAAGACATGATGAATTACGCCAAGGTAGAGGAGCAGGAGAGGATATCCAGTGTGGCATTCCACCTTGCCAGGGATGCCCGATTTTTGTGGGATTCGGTGAAGGCGACCACTGATGTGAAGTCCATGACATGGGAGAAATTTAAGACGACATTCTATGGAAAGTATTTACCCACTCAATCCGAACCCAGAAAACGGTGGAGTTTGTCAAGCAGAGGCAGACAGGTAAAGTGGCCCATTACGTGAGGCAGTTCGAGGCGCTATCTCGGTTTGCTAGTCATCTAGTGAGCTTGAACAGGAACAAAGTGCACCAATTTATACAGGGCCAGAAGCCAGACATATATGTGGGTATGCGAATAGCTGGGACTCGAGGGGTACCTTACGAGGAGGTAGTGGCAAAGGCGTTGGACATTGAGGAGGCTAGGATGAAGCTTCCCAGTTACAGAGAACTGCCTAGTGAATAGCCTACGAGGTATTTCAAGGAAGTGTTGCCACAGTCGAGCGCAGAGGAGTCATCTCAGCGAAAGGGCCTGAAGAGGTCAAGTGACAGCAGCTAGCAGTCAGGGGAGCAACAAGCGGTCTCAAGGACCTAGGCAGTTTTCGGTGTGCCCAAAATGCCAAAGGAGTCATCCCGGTGAGGGTAGTGGAGGTGCAGGGCGATGCTACAACTGTGGCGAGGCAGGCCACATGTCTAGAGATTGTCAGAAGCCGCGATAGAATCGAAGTGGGGCATTTTGCTATGAGTTGCTCGAATTTGAGCAAGGCCCCAACAAGAGTGGCGCCAAGAGTTTTCACCCTCAAAGAACCGGACGATGCCGCCCAGCCTTCGGTGATTTCAGGTAGCATTCTTTTTTCAGGCATGTCGGCTTATGCCCTTGTCGATACGGGTGCTACTCACTCGTGTGTGTCCACTGCCTTTGTGGTCAAGGAAAATCTACTGCTCAGGTATTCTGGACAGTTCTATGATGTATTGTTGCTGTCGGGGGAGGGCCTGTACTCAGATCAGGTGGTAAGAGGCGATATAGTGACAATGGGAGAAAATCAATTGCACGCAGATCTGATCACACTCGACATGAAAGGGTATGAGGCTATTTTAGGGATGAATTGACTGTCTAGACATTTTGCCACGATAGATTGCAGTACTAGAGAGATCCACGTTTGGCTCCCTAGTGGAGAGGATTGCTCCTTAAGGGCAGTAAAGGGTTTGAGTATAATCTCGACAGTGTTGTCAATGAGAGCCCAACAGTTGCTATGGGGTGGATGCATAGGCTTCTTGGCTAGTGTCATGAATGTGAAGTTTCAGGGTAAGACTCAACTCAAGAACATTTCCATCGTGCAGGATTATCCAGGGGTATTTCTTGAGAATCTTCCAGGTCTGCCCCTTGACAGGGAAATTGAGTTCGTTATCGACGTGTACCCCGTAACTGAGCCGGTATGCAAGAACCAATATAGGCTTACACCTACTGAGTTGAAGGAGTTGAGGACACAGTTAAAGGAGCTAACGGATAAGGGCTTCATACGCCCTAGTTTTTTGCCGTGGGGAGCACTGGTGCTTTTTGTTAAAAAGAAGCACGAGTCTCTATGCATGTGTATTGACTATAGGGAAATGAACAAGTTGACGGTGAATAATAAATACCCATTGCCAAGGATAGATGACCTGTTTGATCAACGTCAAAGGGCACGAGTGTTCTCCAAAATTGATTTGAGCTCCGGTTATTATGAGTTGAAGGTCAGGGTGGAAGATGTTCCGAAGACAACTTTCCAGACGCGATACGGACACTATGAGGTTTTAGTAATGTCGTTTGGACTAACTAATGCCCCAGCTGACTTTATGGACCTGATGAACTTAGTATTTAGGGCGCAACTTGATAGATTCGTGATAGTATTCATTGATGATATCCTGATATACTCTCGGAGTCAAGAGTAGCACAGAGAGCATTTGAGGATCCTGTTGACGACCCTGGGGCAGCACTAACTGTACACCAAGTTCTCTAAATGCGAATTTTTGTTAGATAGGATCAACTTTTTGGGGCATGTTATCTCTCGTGATGGTATTTCTGTGGACCCAGTGAAGGTTCAGTCTGTGAGGGAATGGCCTCGACCGACCAGTGCCAGTGAACTACGTAGTTTTTTTGGGGCTGGCAGGGTATTACCAGAGGTTTATTTAGGGATTTTCCAAGATCGCAGCCCCTTTGACTCGATTGACCAGGCAGAACACGATATATAGCTGGTCCGATGAGTGCGAAAACAGTCTTCAGGCATTGAAGCAGAGGTTGAGCACAACCATTTTGCTAGTGTTGCCAGTAGAGGGGGAGAAATTCAGCGTTTATTGCGACGCCTCCAGGTTAGGCTTGGGTTGCGTGCTGATGCAAAATGGAAGGGTGATCGCCTATGCTTCAAGACAACTGAAGTCCTACGAGTAAAATTATCCTACGTAAGACTTGGAGTTAGCAGCGATGGTCTTTGCACTTAAGATCTGGAGGCATTACTTATATGGAGAACAATGCAAAGTCTTCTCGGACCATCAGAGTCCGAAATACATCTTCACGTAGAAGGAGCTGAACTTGAGACAAAGGAGATGGCTTGAGCTAGTCAAAGATTACGACCTTGAAATCAAGTATCATACAGGAAAAGCAAACGTGGTAGCGGACGCCTTGAGCCGAGTGTCCAATTCGATGTCTGCTCTAGTTTTAACATTGCCTGCCGAGCTAAGGACTGAGGTATAAGAGTTTGGACTAAAAGTGGTCTCGGACTTGGCAGCCACGCTGTCGACAATGTCATTGAGACCGACCATCCTATAAAGAATTAAGCGGGCCCAAGAGAATGACCCTGAGTATAGCGGACTGAAGGCGAGAATGGATGCCAATGCTAACACTAAGCTCAGCTAATCGGATGATGGGATTATGAGGTTTCGGGATAGGTGGTACGTCTTGAAGAATGAGGAACTGAAGAAAGAAATATTGTCCGAGGCTCACTCGTCTCCTTTTTCTGAGCACCCTGGAAGCACTAATATGTTCAGATATTTGAAACAACATTATTGGTTGCCCAATATGAAGCAGGACATAGCCAAGCATGTTGAGGCTTGCGTGGTATGCCAACAGCTAAAGGCAGAACATCAGAGACCATCGAGAACGCTTCAACCGTTGCCTATACCCGAGTGAAAGTGGGAGCGGGTCACTATGGATTTTGTGGTCGAACTGCTAAAGACTGCTAAGAGGCACAACGCAATTTTGGTTATTGTAGAGAGACTAACTAAGTCGTCTCACTTCTTACCGGTGAAGATGAACTACTCGATGGATCAGTTCGCTCAGTTGTACGTGCAGGAGATAGTCAGACTCCATGGGGTCTCTATGTCGATAGTGTCAGACCGGGATCCTAGATTTACGTCTAAGTTCTAGAGAAGATGAATAAGGCCATGGGTATCAAGTTAGAATTCAGCACCGCCTTCCACCCTCAGACCGAAGGATAATCGGAGCGAACTATACTGATACTGCAAGACATGCTCAGAGCCTGTGTGTTGGAGTTCCAGGCTGCTTGGAGCAAGTTCTTGCCGTTGGTAAAATTTTCATATAATAACAGCTACCAGTCTACTATCGGCATGGCACCATACGAAGCTTTATATGGGATAAAGTGCAAGTCGCCGTTATACTGGAACGAGGTTGGAGAGGCAAGACTTATAGGCTCAGAGATTTTGCAGCAAACGGTCGATATGATTTCTATTATAAAGAAGAGGGTCGAGGCAACTCAAAGTCGGCAGAAGAGCTATGCCGATCGAAGGAGGAGAGAACTGAAGTTCGGCGTGGGAGATGAGGTATTCCTGAAGATCTCCCCATTCGAAGGAGTGGTCAGGTTCGGGAAGTGAGGAAAACTCAACCCACACTTTTTTGGGCCGTTCCCTATTTATAAAGGATTAGGAAGACCACCTACAGGCTTCAGCTGCCTTCTTCCATGGATGTCTTACATAATATCTTCCATGTTTCCATGCTGAGAAAGTGCATACGTGATCCTTCTCAGGTGGTTGCACAGCAGGATATAGAGCTACAACCGATGTTATCGTACGAGGAAAAGTCGGTGGCCATATTACGATCAACTGTGAAAGTGTTGCGGAACAAGTAGATTTCCTTGGTCAAAGTTTTATGGTGCAATCATAGTGTCAAGTAAACCACTTGGGAAAGGCGGTAGGATATGGAGCATCAACACCTAGAGTTATTCGGTACATAAATTTTGGGGATAAAATTCTCTTAAGGAGGGGAGGATGTAACACCCCGTATTTTTTCACGGTACCGATTTTTGGGTTGTTGGTATGATAAACGGTGGGATTCGGGTAAAAATTGAGAACGAAAAATTCGCAAGGTTAGGTGGGGAATTATTTCGAGGCTAATGGTGTGGAGAAAATTTTAGTAATCCGATCGTAAGCAGATTGAAGAACGGTTGGATTGAAAGATTAAAGCGTGAGGGTAAAAAGGTAATTAGTTTATTTTTTTTATATATATAAAAGGAGGAGACGATTTGGCAGAAACCATCTCTTCCTTTTTTCCTCTGTTATTTCTCCTCCACCCACCGTGCGCGAGCCTTTTGTTTCTATGCTTCCCGCGTCATTTTCCACCAGTAATTTGTTGTGGTTTCTCCTCCATTTCAACGGTTCAAAATAAGTTCAAGTGGTTTATGGTTCAATGTTGGTTTAGCTTTGAAGTTGAGGAGAAATTTGATTGATAAGAGATTTGGGGGTTTTAAGGTTAGAGTGTTTATTGAGTAGTATCGGTTGTTGTGGGGTATTGAGGATAAATGTGGTGGATGGGTGAAGAAGTTAGCAAATTTGAGTGAGGAAGCGAGAAGGTAGGATTTTAAACACTAATACGGTATTGGCTGTCAATTTGTGGCCTAGCTAGGGGCCCCTATTTTAGAAACCATTTTGGTGTGTTATACTAGGTTATGAGTGGAGCGTTTAGCCGCTGGAATCGTGTGATTCCGATAGCCGACGCAAAAGTTATGCGCGTCGAAATTTAGGTTGATGTTGGTGCTGGAATAGGTGAATGAGTGATTTTAGTGAGTGCGCGAAGTGTGGTGCTATTATGGTGATTTTAGTGCGTAAGTAGAGTAGTGTGACGAGTTTTGACGGGAAGATGATTTTGCTGTAAGTTGAGCAGGTTTTGGGTGGGGCGAGCACCACGGAAAGCTAGGACGATAGGTAAGTAGTGTATGCATGTGTTTTGTCCAGGTGGGCCTACCCTGAGGAACGTTTAGGTTGTGGTGATTGATTGTGATGTGCGTGTGCATTGTTTGACATGCATCATGTTTTTAAAATGGGAACGAAAATAAATTTGTGCATGGAATTATGTGAGAGTGTCAAGTGCGAGGTGTGGTGAGGACGATGGGTGTGTGGGTAGCTAGGCCCCGTTGCTGGAGAAACCGGGATGGTGGTGACGTGCTAGGTTGTGGTGTGGCGAGTACATTTAGCCTCACCGTGGGATTGCTGTTGCGGTGTGCATGTGGTGGTGGGCAACTATGCCCTCGTTGCGGGAGGAACAGGGATGATGGCGACGTGCTAGGGGGTGGTGTGGCGAGTGTGTCCAGACTCACCCTGGAATGGTTGCGATGCGTAGAGTGACGTGTGGGTACGGATTGAGGGCCTCGTTGCTGGAGAAACTGGGATGATGGCGACGTGCCAGCCTGTGAGGTGGCGAGAGGGTCTAGCCTCACCATGGTGCGACCGTACCACGTGGCACGGTTTGTGACAACATGAGCGAGAACGTAGAAACTGCATGTGATAGGATTACATTGTCGTTTTACGTTTCATATTGCACTGCTTACTGAGCGTTATGCTTGTGTTGTGTGTTCCGTGGTATAGGTGCAGAGATCACTAAAGGTGAGTTGTCCGAGCCTAGACAGGACGAGTAGGCAGTTGACGACGTGCTACTGTGTGTCGGCAGGTGGAGTTCGTCAAGGTGATCCGACCCGCGGGACAAGGTGAGACGGCGGTCCTTTGTATAACACTTTGGAGCCGGTTATAAGCTTCTTTGCACCAAGTTTTGAAGACCAAAGCACAGCCCTAAAACCCTCCATCCTAGGCCTATATAAGCATAGCATTGGTGTGTGTATTTCAGTTGGCAAAGTTAATGAGCATCGGCATATTTTCTAAGAGGAAACCGAGGGAGTTTTCCACCACCTTTCCATGGTAAGAACTCGGCTCAATGAACCGATTAGGAGTAGCCTCCTAGCTTGGCAACTCAAGGTTGTTGCTCGAGCTTGTGTTCCACTTTTCTCTCCTCCCTTTCAAGGGAAGGAAACAAGAAGGAAGTGGCCAAAACTGGTTCCCCAAGTTGAGAACCTTTCCATGGAAAGGTTGTGATTGCCGAGAACATAACATTGTCTCTTCGGCCGACTTGCGGGTTTGCTTGCACAATTTTGTCATTTCTAATCAACTTGGACCACGACCACCACCATCACACACCTCACTCACTCCACTAATCTCACACCAAATTTCGTTTCATTTCAAGCACATTTGGTCGTTCATTTTGTTTGTTTTTCTCAAGGGTTTCTCGGCTTGGCCGAGATCCGAGGGTCTAACTGATCCTTCGTGCATTCTAGTGACCGAGTAGGGGCTTGGCAGCAACATTTGGTATCAGAGCATAGGAGGGCCCCGTGGAGTGCTAGAAATCAAGTTAGTTTGGTTTTCCAAACTCATTTGGATGGCTGTACCTTAAGACCTAAAACCGGGTTTCATTGCTCACCTATCCGGGTTATTGATATGCTTGTGGTTTCTTTGTTTTATTTCCGATTTATTTTGAGCTAAAATCATCTCCAGCATGTTTCTTGAGTTGTTAGACATCTAAGCATGAAGAAATATCAGCCCTTAGACTCCATTTTCGTGGCTACAATTTCCTTCCCCTTTTGGTTAAACAAATGCTAACCACTTTAGTACTTCTTGTTTTCTTTTCTATTTCGGGACCAACACTTTTTCTTGCTGTGTTTTAACATTTCGAGCGCCTCACATGTCTTCTTAAGTACTTAAGCATGCATGTTTAACTTTGAAATCATATGATTAGCTTGATGGTTGCATTGGTTTAAAATGTTTAATGCACTTTGTTAGAAAACCGCATGTTTCAAGTTTAGCTTTTCTTTGACAACCGGTTTGTGTGCACTAATAACCGAAACTAGCAGCTTGATTTAAATGAACATTTTTATGTCTATTGCTGCTTATATCCTCTGCTAAGAATGAATGTTAGGCTTGTCAAATGTTACATGTGATTCGGTTAAAGTTTGCCTAAAATCCGAGACACAATAGCATGAACTTTCTATTTTTGACATTGCCAAGAATAGTATGTTAGATCTTATTGTTGTGACCTGTTTTTTTTGTTTTTGCACAAGACCGAGCCTATGACTCCTTAGACTTAGGTTAACATGTTATGTAGCTGAAGCATGTACCTTTTTTCGGTTTGTTATGGTTTAAAATTCAAATAGATGCTGTTTTGGTTAAAGAAAAACATACTTTTGCAAAAAAACCGTTTTGTGTGGACAAAAATGGCAAGTTTGATGTTGATAGTTGGGACCACTTTGTGCATGGCTGAGAGTTGTTCCAAGGCACGAAATTTGGCTCCATGTTAAACCTAATTTGATGCTTTATTATTGCTCCATTGTTGTTACAATCCGTGAAGCAAACCGAGGATAAAAGTAGTGTCTCATTTTTTTTTAGTGAATTGTCACACATCCGAGAGTAGCTAGCATTATTTTATCTTTGACAAATTAATCTGAATTGCATGATTTCCTTTCCTTTTTGCTTATAGTATTTGTCTTGCTTTACTAGTTTTCATACAAAAAAACAAAAAAAAAAACACCAAATAACAAAACAAAACAAAACAAAAGATAGAAACAAACCTAAAAGGAGAATACATCAATTACCCTAGTTAGATTACCGTTCCTAATGCTTTAAGACCTAGGTTCAAATATGATTGAAGTTCCCTTTCCTAAGACTTAAACATGAAAACAAGAAGTGGATTCCAAATTGGCCCTAACTCCAATATGACCCAGAACCCAATCCACCGAGCCGGAGCAAGGACATTCCCCAAAAGGAGGCTCACACCTAACAAAAGGGAGAGTCAAGTATGCAAGGTCAACTAAACGGTTTAAGTGGAAAGGTTGGAACCCTAAGCAAACAACGTCATGATATGAACCTAAAATTTGAACAAGTTATGAGTGGACGTCCTCCTACCGACTGTAGAGATTCCTCCCAATACACTATACCTAGGAGACGACATGACAATCTTAGGAGACGAGTTAGAGACCAAGATCCCTTAGATGATGAAGTTGAGATTGAACATTCTAGGGATAGGCACCCTAACTATGACTATGATGAGGATGATGAGTGGACCTTGGATGAAGAAGAAAACTTTCGTCCCCCAATTCGTAGGAATCATGATGAGTTTAGACAAGACCGACATAGGGACTGTGGCGACCTCCGAAACGTTAAGATACAAATTCCCTCCTTTAATGGAACATGCGACGGTACAACATTTTTAGAATGTTTAGAGAAGGTTGAGATACTTTTTTATTGTTATAACTACTCCGACAAAGTCAAGATTCAGTTGGTTTCTGTAGAGTTTACCGGCTATGCCTTACTGTGGTGGTCTAATGTAAGGACACAAAGAGCGCGGGCTGGGTTTAACTCTATTGATACCTGTAAAAAGATGAAATCTATCATGACGAAGAGATTTGTCCCTAGTCATTACAAACAAGAATTGATTATGCAAATACATAACCTCAAGCAAGGAAGTCTAACCGTAGAGGAGTACCTTACAGAGTTCGAAACTCTCAAAATTTGAGGAGAACTGGAAGAACCCGAAGAGAAAACCATAGCTAGGTTTATCCATGGCTTCAATTATGACATTGCTGACGCCGTAGAATTACATCCCATAGACTCTATGGACATAGTAGTTCAGATGGCCCTGAAAGTCGAACGCCAACTCAAAAGGAAGAGGAAAGCCACCCAATCATTTAAGATTAACCAACTCCCCAAGTACACCCCTAAGCCACCTGAGGCTAACAAACCCGTGACCAAGGCTGATTGGAAAAAGCCTTTTCAAAGACATTGGCCTCCCAAAGAATCAACTAGTAAACCAATAAACCCTAAAGGACCAAAGGCCAAGCCTACAAGAGACAACCCCACTAGACAGAGAGCACGAGACCTCAAGTGCTACAAGTGTCACAGCATAGGTCATTTTATGGCCCAATGCCCAAACCTTCGTGTCATGATCATTAAGGAAGACACCGGTGAGTTTGTAAGTGAAGATGAGTAAGTAGAAGAAGTAGGAGAGGATGAGGACGAGAGTGATTCAGTAGAAGAAGTTATTCATGCCCCCGATGGGCCTTTATTTATGGTGAGAAGATGAGTTCTTATAACCAAGAGTTCTGGAGAGGATTGCCAGCATGAGAACATCTTCCATAGTAAATGCCTCATCAAGGATAAGTTGTGTTATCTCATTATTGATGGAGAAAGTTGTGCGAACGTGGCCTCCAAAGACTTAGTGACGAAGTTAGGGTTAGAGACTAGTGCTCACCCCCACCCCTATAAGCTTAAATGGTTAGATGATAGAGACGATGTTAAAGTTACTAAGCAAGTAAGAGTTGAGTTTGCTTTAGGCAAGTACAAGGACTCGGTTCTTTACGATGTTGTGCCTATGAGTGTGAGTCATTTGCTTTTAGGTCGACCTTGGCAATTTGACCGAAAAGTGAACCACGATGGACATTCCAACTCCTATTCCCTCAAATTTGAAGGTAAAGCTTTTAAGTTAGCACCTATGACCCCTGAGCAGATAGCTAAGGATGAAGCTATTAAAAGAGAAGAAAAGAACAAAGCAAATCTTTTCATGACTAAGGCTGAAGTAGAAACATCCGTACTTAGAGGGGATCCCATGATTTTGATATTATACCGAGATAGAGTGATGGAGTTAGGAGACATACCTCACCCCGTTAAAACCCTACTACATCAATTCCAAGACGTGTTTCCCGAAGATTTACATAAAGGATTGCCACCCCTACGTGGCATAGAACACCAAATTGATCTCCAACCTGGAGCTGCTCTACCTAATCGACCAGCCTATCGAATGAACCCTGAAGAGACAAAAAAACTGCAAGAACAGGTGCAACAATTATTGGATAAGGGCTACATAAGAGAGTCCATGAGCCCCTGTCCAGTTCCCTCACTATTAGTCCCTAAGAAAGACGGCACCATGAGAATGTGTGTCGATAGCCGAGCCGTAAACCACATCACAGTCAAATATAGATTTCTCATCCCTAGGCTCTAGGACATGTTAGATGAGCTCAGTGGAGCCTCAATCTTTTCCAAGGTGGACTTTAAGAGTGGTTATCATCATATACGCATGAAGGAAGGAGATGAGTGAAAGACAGCGTTTAAAACCAAGTATGCTTTGTTTGAATGGATGGTCATGCCCTTCGGGCTTTCTAACGCCCCAAGCACATTCATGAGGCTCATGCACCATGTACTCAAAGAATACATTGGTAAGTTCGTTGTTGTTTACTTTGACGACATACTAGTGTATAGCACGGACCTTCCACAACACCTTAACCACCTCAGTACCTTTTTCCATACCCTTAGGAAAGCCAAATTATTTGGGAACCTTAGCAAGTGCTCCTTTTCCCAGGACAAGGTTTATTTCTTAGGCTTTATAATCTCCATAAATGGTATGGAAGCCGACGAGGATAAAATCAAAGCCATTAAGGACTCGGCCACACCCAATTCTATATCGGAAGTGCGAAGTTTCCATGGGCTAGCCTTCTTTTATAGAAGATTTATTCAGAATTTTAGCTCAATAGCTGCATCCTTTACAGACTGCACTAAAAAGAGGAAAGAGTCACCAGAGGTGCGTCCTTCCCGGTCCTCTCGTACTAGGGAATCCCGAATTGCCAAAGAAGCTTTGAGTTAATTAAAGAGAAGTTATGTCATTCCCCCGTACTTGCTCTTCCTGATTTAAACAAGGTATTCAAAGTCAAAAGTGATGCATCAGAAGTTGGAATAGGAGCAGTACTTATGCAAGACCAACGACCCATCGCATATTTCAGTGAAAAGATGAAAGGAGTCGTGCTCAATTATTCTACTTATGATAAAGAGTTTTACACAGTTATACGAGCATTAGAGCACTGGCAACATTATCTCCTATCGAGGGAATTCGTTATCAACACTGATCATCAAGCCTTACGGCACATTAAGAGCCCAACATAAGCTGAACAAAAGGCATGCAAAATTGGTAGAATTTTTAGAGTGGTTTCCATATACCCTTAAGTATCTCAAGGGAGAAAATAATGTAGTAGCAGACGCTCTATCTAGGAAGCGCATCCTTTTCACCGAGCTAGCAGTAAGATTTTTTTTATTCGAATGGATTAAGGATAGCTACGCCTCTGACCACGACTTTGGACCTTATTACGCCCGATACCTAGACAAGGTTGAAGGAGATTATTGCCTCTTGGATGGTTATTTAGTCAAAACAGGCAAATTGTGCATCCCTCAAGGAAGCCTGCGGCGGTGCCTTGTGAAAGAAGCTCATTGTGGGGGCTTAGCCAATCATTTTGGGGAACAGAAGACCCTCGATACGTTAAAGGAACATTTCTTTTAACCTCACATGATGAAAGATGTGCATCGCCTGGTTAGAGACGTGCATAGTTTGCAAGAAAGCCAAAAGTAGAGTTCTACCCCAAGGCTTGTACATGCCCTTACCCGTCCCTGCACACCACTGGATTGCAGTCAGTATGGATTTTGTCTTAGGACTACCACAGACCGCCCGAGCTAAAGATTCCATCATGGTGGTCGTGGATAGATTTTCCAAAATGGCACATTTTATTCCTTGTGCCAAGACAGATGACTCTACTTTAACCGCCGACCTATTTTTCAAGGAGATTGTTCGCCTGCATGGCATCCCACACTCAATAGTGTCAGATAGAGACACTAAGTTTTTAAGCGCCTTCTGGACCACTTTATGGAGAAGGTTGGGGACTAAGTTGTGCTTCAACACTTCTTTTCATCCCCAAACTGATGGGCAAACGGAAGTTGTTAACAGAACTCTAGATTCCCTCTTACGTAATGTTGTAGGCAAGAAATTGTCTAACTGGGACATCATACTTCCAGGCTTGGAATTTTCTTACAACCGCACCCTTCATTCCACTACTCAGAAAATGCCCTTTGAGGTTGACTGTGGGTTTAATCCATTTACACCGTTGGACCTTGTCCCTTTACCTACTAAGGACTTAGCCAACCCATCAGGTGCAAATAAGGCCGAACAAATTAAGAAGTTGCACGAAACTGTGCGAAAGGCGATTGAAAAGAGAAATGAGAGTGTGGCTAAGCACGTGAACAAAGGTCGCAAAGAAGTCATTTTTCGTGTAGGAGATTTACTATGGTTGCACCTTCGGAAGGAAAGATTTCTTGATAAGAGAAAGTCTAAACTTCTACCTTGTGCGGATGGACCATCTAAGGTGCTCGAGAGGATTAATAATAACGCCTACAAAATCAAATTGCCGGGTGAATATGGAGTCTCCGCGACTTTTAACGTTCAAGACCTGTCACCCTATAAAGGCGATGAAGATCAGTTCCAGGACCCGAACTTATCGGATTTGAGGTCAAATCCACAGTCACCTGGGGAGGATGATGTGCCCCATAGGCCTGTCACATGATCTCAAGTCCGAGCACACACTTTAATTAAGCTACATTCTCACACATTTGATTCTTGTGCAGGTTATGATTCAACGGAGCCGGAAGTTGCAAGCTTAAGGTGGGAAGTGGAGGCTCAAGACATGGAGCAACCGAGGAACATCCTTGCATGGGAAGCCACCATTGAAGATCATGAAGCTCTTAAGGGAATTTGTCTTCCCGAGCCAACTTTTATGTAATGTTTTATTTTGAACTTATTGGGCAAACATTGGCCTTTTTGTTTAACTTATTATTATGTGCATGCATTAGGCATTTAGGATTGGATTGAATGGTTAGGATAGATGATGGAAAGGGTTTCGAGATTGACGTAACTTGAAGAAGCAATCGGGCATGCAAGACATGCCATTCTCGGCCGCAAGCGCGCCAAGGAGGAAGTGCCGCAAGTGGTGGCCCACTTTACCCGATTTGGCCACACCATTGGGCTGCCATTTGAGATGATTGTCCCCTTTACCATTTGTGGAAGAAACATGGATCCATGACATGGCATTCAGCAAGCCATTGATCAACCTCTTGGCTGCCACCATCTCGGCCGCACACTACAACATTTTGGAGTCGGTTACAAGCTTCTTTGCACCAAGTTTTGAAGACCAAAAGCACAACCCTAAAACCCTCCATCCTAGGCCTATATAAGCATAGCATTGGTGTGTGTATTTTGGTTGGCAAAGTTAATGAGCATCGGCATATTTTGTAAGAGGAAACCGAGGGAGTTTTCCACCACCTTTCCAAGGTAAGTGCTCGGTTCCATGAACCGATTAGGAGTAGCCTCCTAGCTTGGCAACTCAAGGTTGTTGCTCGAGCTTGTGTTCCACTTTTCTCTCCTCCCTTTCAAGGGAAGGAAACAAGAAGGAAGTGGCCAAAACCGGTTCCCCAAGTTGAGAACCTTTCCATGGAAAGGTTGTGATTGTCGAGAACATAACATTGTCTCTTCGGCCGACTTGCGGGTTTGCTTGCACAATTTTGTCATTT
Organism: Begonia peltatifolia; assembly: GCA_022433055.1. Classification (NCBI taxonomy): domain Eukaryota; kingdom Viridiplantae; phylum Streptophyta; class Magnoliopsida; order Cucurbitales; family Begoniaceae; genus Begonia; species Begonia peltatifolia. The sequence continues at coordinate 13,692,960 of CM039519.1, read as the reverse complement.
CTAATCAACTTGGACAATGACCACCACCATCACACACTTCACTCACCCCACTAATCTCACCCCAAATTTCATTTCATTTCAAGCACATTTGGTCGTCATTTTGTTGTTTTTCTCAAGGGTTTCAAGGCTGGGCCGAGATCCGAGGGCCTAACCAATCCTTCGTGCATTCTAGTGACCGAGCAGGGGCTTGGCCGCAACAGGGGGTGACGTGTCAGGGTGTAGCGTGGCTCGAGTTAGACCTTCACCCTATTATGGTTCCTGTGTGGTGATGCGTGTGTGTAGCTTGTGTGCCTCGTTGCTATAGAGTCTGGAACGGTGGCGACGTGTCAAGCTGTAGGGTGATGCTAGGTTCATTTTCACCCAAGTGCGGCTGCCCCACGCGTCATAGATGTGACAACTTAAGTGTTAGTGTAGAGATTTAATGTGATAGGATTGCATTGTCGATTTTTACTTTCATATCGCATTACTTACTGAGCGTTATACTTATGTTGTGTGTTCTATGGTGTAGGTGAAGATATTGTCACTGGTGAGCCCCGAGTTTGTAGTCCTGAGGTGTAGGACGGTTGGCAGTGCACGACCGAGGCACGGGACGGCAAATTATTAGGGCGACTCAACTTGTGAAGATGCTAAGTGATGCTGATATTTACTCGTGCTGTTGCTTTGTGTCGGGATATTTATGTGGTCAAATGAGTTCGTATAGGCATCGGTTGTACGAGATTGTATAAAGCGTTTGGGGTGCTTTGGAGGTTCGTGCGTACTTTTATATGTTAGAGTACAACATTGCTATATACTGTGGACTTTTTTCATTTGTATTTGATGGATTTCGTTGTCTTTAAACTTTGATTTTTGTTATTGATATTCTCTAGATAGTTTGACTGATGGATATTTCTAGTTTTCTGGTTAACTGTTTGTGGAGTTTAAATTTTATTATAGCAAGTTTTTAGTTGTTACTTTGCCAAATTTTATGGAGAAGGGTCGGAGAATCAAGAGGGTACGGAATAGATAGGGGTATGCGCGGTGAGGTGTGAAGGGAGTGTCAATGTGCGTGGGATCGTGGCGCATCTGCAAGCACGCGTGGCACGCGGCCTTGCAAGTGCACAGGGGTTGTGCAGAGTCGGGGGAGGGCGTGCATGCGGATTGTGCTACACAGAGGCAGGGTACGTGGGGCACGCGGCGCTGTGGGCGGGCGTGTGATGAGGTGATGTCAGGTTAACGCGCAGCACTTAGAGGGTGCGCGCGGGGCGCCGAAATGGGGACATGGATGCGCGGCTCGCGGGATAAGTGGGCTCGAGGGGCGAGGGGCGAGCGGCTCGCAGGACGAGTGGGGGCGCATATGGGGCACATGGGGCCAGGGCGAGGGCGCACGCGTGGTGCGCGGCACGAGACCATGGGCGAGCGGCGCCGCTACTCGGGCGTGCGGCGCTGCGTTGGGTAACGCGAGGCGTGGATTGGACTATTTTCTAAAATTTCAAGTCTTGTCGTATTATTTTAAAACCCCTTTCAATCGTCTTTTCCGCTACGTATTTTACATTGAGGATTTCGTGTTCTCTTTCGGGCACGACTTGTTTTCGAATCCAGTTGAAAATTTATATATTTACAAATGTTATTTTGAATATGAGTTGAAAATTAAAGTGATATTAAATTAATTGAGTTCGTCTCTATTCTGTTTATGTCATAGTGTGTAAACGTACTGAGCGCAGCAGGAACATGTGGGTTCTCTGGGCGCTGCATTTTATACTTTCTAAAATATTTTATTTTTATTATTTTCAATGCCTATTTAGTTGTGGAAATAAAGTGGCAAAGTTGGTTAGGGAAAAAAATTTCGGTCCGGATTAATTTCAAATTTTAAAGTAAGTGCCTACAATTTCTTTAATGCTTGTTTACTCTGAAATTTTATGGTCCCATTTGTCTCATTTTGTGTAATTTTTAGTACCCGTTTAGTTTAGAAACGAAAGTGACAAAAGCAGTTAAAAAAAAAAAACATGGTCCGGTGCCTACAATTTTAACTACATAACCAATATTTAATGAGAAGATGTTCAACAATGTTTTGTGGCTTTGCAAATTTTTTTCAATTCGATTCGAAATAAAGTGGCAAAATCGATTTGAGAAAAAAAAGTTCGTCCCGGATAACTATGAAATTTTAAATACATAACCAGCATATCATGGTAAGATGTTCTGCAAAGTTTTGTGACTTTCTAAACTTTTAAATTTTTTATGAATTTATAATGCCCGTTGAGTTTAGGAAATAAAGTACCAAAATTGGTTCGAGAAAAAAAATTGCAAATTTTAACTACAAATGTAACGACCCCTTTTCCCAGTAAGATATTGTCTGCTTTTGGGATTGGGTCGTAACCCAATATCCTGCTCTCACGGATTTGTTTGGCGAGCACATGAGAAGATGTTCAACAATGTTTTGTGGCTTTCCTAACCTTTTACGATTCGATTAAAAATAAAGTGGCAAAATCGATTTGAAAAAAAAATGTTCGTCCCGAATAACTCGGAAATTTTAAATACATAACCAGCATATCATGGTAATATGTTCTACAAAGTTTTATGACTTGCTAAACTTTTCAATTTTTTATGAATTTATAATGCCCGTTGAGTTTAGGAAATAAAGTACCAAAATTGGTTAGGGAAAAAAAGTTGCAAATTTTAACTACAAATGTAACGACCCATTTTCCCAGTAAGATATTGTCTGCTTTGGGGGTTAGGTCGTAACCCAATATCCTCCCCTAACGGATTTGTTTGGCGAGGACTTCCCAATCGGTCACTCAACCTGATACTGCTCTCACTAGAACACTCTTAACATTAGAGTTCTTATGGGATCCATTGTCAATTGTGCTCCAAAACGCATATTACTATCTTGAGAGGATTTCCTTATATATGTTTCATTTCTATATATCTCCCCCAAGCGACGTGGAACTGTGACGACCCCCTTCTCTACGACCCAGCCTACACTAGAGGCGTTACGTCACGCCGTCCCTCGAAGTTTGCCCGCAGTCGTCCTCATATACAATCACCTCCCCTCGGGGCCCAACGTTCTCGTTGGCCACATTTCTGGTTGGGTACAGGCTATAATAATGGTATCAGAGCCACGGGGTCGATGTCGTTCAGAGGATTACCTAACACCGCCAGCCGCTGCACGGGAGCACTCCACCAACTGTAAGTGTTTAGATTTGAATTTATTGTAGTACTAATGTGAGCTTTGTATATGTTAAAGGTAGAAAATGTCAGAAGAGGCGAGAGGTAGAGGTAGAGGTAGAGGGCGACCACGACGAGAGGCACCTCTTAGAGTTGTGGGCAACATGGATGATACCGTCCGGAAGCTTACCGAGTTAGTCCACCGTCAGTTTTAGCAGTTGGAGAGATTTATGAGCAGGGATGACCAGGGTAAGTCTAGCGCCCTTGGTTCGTCTAATAGAGGGGGTGACAGGCTGCATAGACTTAGACCCCCGACTTTTGACAGGTTATCTCCAGATCCTCTCAGTGCTGAGGAGTGGATACAGAGCATGGAGAGGATGATGAGTTTTGCAAAGGTGGAGGAGCAGGACAAAGTTTCTAGTGCGACATTCTATCTTGCCAAGGATGCGAGCCATTGGTGGGATATTGTAGTGGCCACGAGAGATGTGGAGGTCATGACTTGGGAGGAGTTCAGGTCGGTGTTTTTCGGCAAGTATTTCAGCCACTTTGTCAGGACACAAAAGATGGTGGCATTTGCGCAGTTGAGGCAGACCGGCACTGTGGCCGAGTATGTACGGCAGTTTGAGGCCATGTCACGGTTTGTAGGGTATTTGGTGAGCCTCGATGAGAATAAGGTACATCAGTTTGTGCAGGGCCTGAAGCCGGCTATCTATATGGGCATGCGTATTATGGGGACCTGAGGCATGCCATACGAGGAGGTGGTGGCGAAGGCCCTGGACATTGAGGAGGCTCGGGCGAAGCTTCCTAGTTATCGGGAGGTACCGAATGAGCAACCACGGAGATCATTAAGAGAGTCGCTGCCACAGTCGAGCGGGGAAGCATCCATGCAGAAGGGCTTGAAGAGGCATAGTGACAGTTCTAGTAGCCAGGGGAGCACCAAGAGGCCGCAGGGGTCGGGACAGTTTCCAGTGTCCGCACAGTATTAGAGGAGCTACCCGGGAGAGTGCAAAACGACTACTAAAATATTGAAATCCATTTACATTTCAAAATGACTATAACTAACCCCAAAATCCATACACGTCCACCCTGGTCAAAACGCCCTAACAGCTGGTCGGATCGTTCACGAGCGCACTATTCAAACTGCCTCCTAGTCCTGGGCACGTTCTTAGTACTCACCAGCTATCGCCTCGCCACCTACATCACATAACTCATATATTAACCGAATGCTAAGTAAATAATGCACATAAAAACATAAACACTAAAAACAAACATATACTAACATATGCAATTTCTACAATTTCGTCTCTACTTTCGTTTTTGTCTCTTTATTACATCTTCTTTATCTTATTACTACTGGGTTATTAGGTGACACATATCGCGGTCCGCCTCACGGGACAAGGCCAACCTCAATTTAGTAAAGTGACACACTTCCTGGTCCACTTATAGGGACAAGGTAACTGTGTAAACCAGGGGGAATAAGTGATGCAGCTCGCAGTCGACCTTACAGAACAAGACCACTCAATCTCACCTTTATTATCTTATTACGTATATTTTCATTTCATCCGTCACATACTACTGTTTCATTTCATAAAAACATGAAAATTCATTTTCCTTTCGTTCTCGTACTTTAAAATCATGAATGCATAATCAACTAAAACACAACATAAACATGCATATAACCTAACGAACTATGATGTAGGCCTGAATGCAGAAAAACCTACGTACACTACTTACTTGGAGTCCTTAGCAATTCGTTCATAAATAGCTCGCTAACTAGAGAACCTATAAAGCCACACATTCATTAATTTTACTTCATCCAACTCATGAAATTCTAACACGAAAAATCATAAACTCATACTAAACCGAAACTGATGTGCGCGAGAGAGCCGTCACTCGATCACAAACCAAGGCACGAGCTTTATCCAACCTGTTCACTAATAAGTTCAATTCTTTTGCAGGAATTACAGGTGTCGAATGCCTCTTCACAGATTTGGAATGGGAACCGAGCACAACGGACAAGGATCAAGCCTTTCACTTGCTATCGTGGAAGCTAAAGGTGGAAGCATATGAAGAAGAAATTTGTCTCCCTCAAAATTAATTTGTAATTGAATTGTATTCAGCAAACATTCGCCTTATGTTTTTGTTAGCAAACATTCGTCTTCCTGTAATGTTTTACAATTGCATACATCCTTAGGCATTAGGATTAGATGTATATTAAGTTAGATGGTGGTTAGAAGCAACAATTGGGCTGGAGTTTAGCAGCCCACTAATGCAACAAATAGGTCAAAGCTTGAAGACTTATCTGGTATGCAAGTGGACCAAGAATGGCCAACCATGTGGCCCATTTCGAAGCTCAAGCCCATTCTAACCTTCAGCCACCATAGGTCTATAAATACATGGCTATTGGTGTGTGTAAAGGTTGTTGAATCTATGAGAAATAGCCTCTTTGTGTTCAGCCGAAGTAGTTTGAAGCTTGGTGAACAGTAAGGCTTGGTTCGGTCAAGAACCGAGAAGAAGTTCATCTCCTTGAGATTTCAAGCCCGAGGTTGCTTGAATTGCCATCGTTCCACTCGTCTTCCCTCTCCTTTCCAGAGAAGGATACACGAAGATAGTGGCCAAAAACCTGTCCCGTTTGCTGCCGTCTTCCTTCTGAAGATCGTTATGCCGAGAGCCTAAAAAGGTTGCTCATCGGACAACATTCGGTTTTCTGCTTATATTTTGTTTTTTCTTTTCGTTTGTGGGTGAAACACGACTCATTCGAGCTGGAATCGTGTCATGTGATACCAGAGCCATGGATAGCTTCCCTTGGATGTCTGCAAATGAGTGGATTGACCTTGTTACACATTTTTGTTGCTGCAAACTTTTCATTTCTTCTCTGGTTCGTTGGTTTTGGAAAAACCAGAAACCGCTTATATTAATTTTGTGTCTCACATATAAGGATAAGGTTGAACACTACCGTAGATATGTTATTATTGGACAAAATTTAAAAACTGGAAACTTGAAACCATTTAGTCTTTAAAACCAGAAACTTATGTGTTGATCTATTCATATTCGTATTGTGTTTTTTGCACAAGTCTTACTCAACTGATTGGCTGCTGTTTGAGGGTAGGTGCAGGTGGTAGGTGTCTATTGCTAGACCACTGGTATTGTACGTTAATGTTATTATGCATATGGGTGTGCTATGTAGCAGCTAGTGTTATTACCTTATTCAGAACAACCATTCTATTGCTGCTCTTTACCTAGTGATTTAATACTGTTTTGCTGCGATATTGTTGTCTGCTGCCTCATTCCATGATTGCTAACACCTTGGCATAATTACTTTGGCAGAATACTTTGTTTACTTGACTAATCGGAGATCCTACATGATTTGCACACACCCTGGAATCTCTGTGATTATGTTATTATATCCTTACTGTGTGGTTTAATGATAACTGAGTTGATGCATGATAAGAACACTAAGGGAAAAACATGTTTATCAGAATGTGTTAATATCCTGGTAAAACTTTATGCTTAGTTTGCTAGTTGTTTTGGTAGGTTTGACCCCTTGAACTTAAAACGATCATAACTTTTGACCCATAGATCGCGAGACCTTAAATGCTTTAAGTGTCATGGCTTGGGTCATTTCATGGCTCAGTGTCCTAATAGACGAGTGATGATCCTCTAGGAGGACACTAGAGAGTTTACAAGCGCAGACGAGCAGGAAGGTATAAAAGAAGATGTGGAGGACAGTGACTCCCCAGAGGAAGTTTTCCATGCCCATGCTTATGGTCAGAAGACGTGTTCTCATAACTAAGAATTCTGCAGAAGACTGTCAGCGTGAGAACATCTTCCATAGCAGGTGTTTCATCAAGGAGAAGTTATGTTCCACAAAGTTAGTGACCAAGTTAGGCGTAGAGACCAACACTCACCCCCACCTTTACAAGCTACGTTGGCTAGATGATATGGATGATATCAAGGTTACCAAGCAAGTGAAAGTTGAATCTGCCCGCGGGAAGTACAAGGACACGGTCCTCTGCGATGTTGTGCCTATGAATGCAAGTCATTTACTCCTAGGCCGACCCTGGGAGTTTGACCGACGGGTAAACCACGACGGCTACACTAACTACTATTCTCTTAAGTTTGAAGGAAAGATCTTTAATTTTGCTCCCATTACCCCCAAACAAATATTTAGAGATGACGCTGCAAGAAAGGAAGCCAAGGATAAAGCTACTTTATTCATGACTAAAAAAGAGATAGAGACGTCTGTGCGTAGAGGAGATCCCCTAATTTTAGAACTATTCCTCAAGCCGTTAAAACTTTACTTAATAAGTTCCAAGATGTGTTCCCGGAAGACATGCAACAAAGTGTACCACCCTTGGGTGGCATTGAACACTAAATTGATCTCCTACCTGGAGCCGTACTGCCTAATAGACCAGCATATCGAATAAACCCTGAAGAAACCAAGAAGCTACTGGACCAAGTACAAGAACTTTTAGATAAAGGCTACATAAGAGAGTCCATGAGTCCCTGTGCAGTACCCACCTTACTAGTTCCCAAGAAAGACGCCACCATAAGAATGTGAGTCGATAGCCGAGCCGTGAACCAAATTACTGTCAAGTATAGATTTCTCATCCCCAGGCTTGAGAACTTGTTGGATGAGCTTAGTAGAGCCTCTATTTTCTCTAAAATAAATCTTAAGAGCGGCTACTATCAGACCAGGATGAGGGAAGGCGACGAGTCGAAGACAGCCTTTAAGACAAAATATGGATTATTCGAATGGATGGTAATGTATTTTGGTTTATCTAACGCCCCAAGTACATTCATGAGACTCATGTACCATGTGCTTAAAGAGTACTTAGAAAACTTTATCATGGTATACTTCGATGACATCTTAGTGTATAGTGTGGATCTCACTCAACACCTCTCCCACCATAACTCCCTCTTCAAGACACTTAGAAAGGCTAAACTATTTGGTAACTTAGGGAAGTGCTCTTTTGCACAGGATAAAGTGTACTTTCTAGGATTTTTCATCTCAAAAGACAGGATGGAAGCGGACGAGGAAAAGATCAACGCCATCAAGTATTAGCCTATACCGAATTCTATCACAGAAATACGTAGCTTCCACGGGCTAGCCTCATTTTACAGAAGATTCATTAAAGACTTCAGTTCGATAGTTGCTCCGCTTACCGATTGCACTAAGAAAGGGAAATAGTTCTCTTGGACCCCAACGTGTCAAAAGAGCTTTGACCTCATCAAAGACAGATTATATCATTCCCCCGTACTAGCCCTCCCGCATTTCAACAAGCCCTTTAAGGGCAAAGGCGATGCATCTGGAGTCGACATAGGAGCAGTGTTTATGCAAGATGGCAAACTCGTGGCGTACATTAGCGAAAAGTTGAAAGGACCCATACTAAATTATTCATCCTACGACAAAGAATTATACGCAGTTATACGTGCTTTAGAACATTGGCAGCATTACCTCCTACCTCGAGAATTTGTTATCAACACTGATCACTAGGCCCTAAGACATATCAACAGTCAGCACAAGCTGAACAAGAGACATGCCAAGTGAGTGGAGTTCTGAGAAAGGTTTCTATACACCCTTAAGTATTTGAAAGGAGAGAATAATGTCGTGGCTGATGCCTTCTCTAGAAAGCGATTTATAAGTGGTTGTTAATGGAGTTGAAGTTATCAATTTCTGATGAGTAAGTATCTTCATTTAAACATCTTTAAATTTATATTCATCATTCCTTGTCTCGTCTAATATTCTCAAATTAGTCCATAATATTACTTCATCTCTTAATTTAGGAATCTTTAATTTGAGAATTTGACTTTTTTTTTTTTTTTTACTCAATCATCTAATCGTGATTTGTTCGTATCTTAGGCTGAGTTCTATTATGCATATTTTAGGCTTTATTTAATTCTAAGGAAAGTTATTGATCAAGATCAAGTCTTTTAATCGAGAATAATTATTTTAGCTTTAGCGATCTACATCACAATAATAACTCAAAATTCATAAAACTTGTACTAAAATAACAACTTATAATAATTTGAAATCACAAATAAATACGTCAAATTAAAAAAATATATATTAAATTTCAAAACCTAATTTAAGATTTTATAAAAGCATTTATAAGAAACACAATAAAAAATGTCTTACTTAAAAATATATTACAAAATCATCGAACATATTTTTATCAAAATATAAATTTTAATCACTTACTTACTGGTCGACAATCTTTCAGGTGCACGTGAGCATATAGATAAGTCTACAGAATCATTTTATAAACCTGGTTGCTCTGATATCAAACTGTAATGGCCCGAATTTTAAAATCTTCAATTTACAAACCCTAATTTGAAACCCTATAAATTATTCTCAAAATTAGATTTAAAATTGAGTGTCAAATTTTCAGCTTAAAACATTTTTTTAAAATCTTGAATAAAAATCATTAAATGCGCGGAGGCTGTAATTAAAACAATAATTAAACTTATTCGAATTAAATGCAGAATTATAAATAATTCATTAAACCTCTAATAATAAAATTCAGCATAATTTATTCGGAGTTAAAATAAAAACCGAAATACTTTTAAAAACTGAAATATAATATTTTAAATTCTTTTCTCGGGAAAATCAACTTCTTCTTCTGTATGCTCGTTTGCCACTAGGAAATTCTCGATCGCAGCTAGTTCCTCCTTAGATAAAAACTCATATACATCAAACAATTATTTAAAATATGAGAATTAACTCAACAAGCAAAAATACGTGCAATGGTAAAAAATTTACATTTACTTTTACCGAATCTTGATTACAGAACTAGTTGGTACTCATTTCCCAATCTTAGACTCAGTCATCTTATTGTCGTTCAGACTTTGTCAACTTACTTTTGATCAAGCTCACCTTCTCATTGTCGTTCAGTCTTTTACTATCACGTCAGTAACATTAATGTTCAAGCTCACTATCTCATTGTCGTTCAGGCTTTTGCTATCACATATTTTCCGCCAATTCCATCATTTTCATGCACATACAATATATCCTACCTATTTTATCTTTATATTATTCTAAGTCAATGCCGAAACATGCGTGCTCAAATATCAACTCGTGTAGTAAAACAATTATAAGAAAATAATATAATATCTTGTGATGTAGGGCCAAAGCCAAAACATGGAAAAATTGTATGTTTACTGACTTGGATTCCGAGCAGTATGGATATCGGGATTCGTTTACTATTTCAAATAATATACTGCTCAAATAGAATCTTTGGTATTAAATTTCTACTTAATAAATCCAATTTCAAAGAAATTTGAGCAGAAATTCCTTACGCTGTTCTCTTGGGTCGGATTGGGTTGGTTGGATCGTTTGAATGACTTCGGGGATCTTTCCTACCTAATTTGAATGTCGATATTAAAATCCAAATTAATTAATTCTAACTTAAAAGAATTTGGATAGAAAATCCTTACCGGTTTAATCTTGTCTTGGCTCGGTCAAATTCAGGTCGAAATTGGGTTTGGGTTTGGTTCGAGTGAAGAGTGCCGGTTTGGGTTAACTGGGTCGGTCTGGGTCTGGGCCGGTTCGGGTCAACTGAGTTGATTTGGGTGAACTAGGCCGATCTGGGTCAACAGGGCCGTTTCAGGTCAATTGGACCGGTCTGGGTCAATTGGGCCGATCCGGGTCAACTGGGCCGATCTGGATCAATTGGGTCGATTCGGTTTGGTTCAACTGGTCCTTCTGAAAGAAACTAGTTCAGGTTTTTAAATAAATCCAACTCCTTTCCTTTTCCTGTTCTGCCGAAAGAGAGAGAGAGTGAGTAAGTGAGCGAGAGCGAAACTGAGAAGGACAGAGCGAGGGAGAGCTTACGCTGTTGAGGGAAATTGTTTGACCGAAGGTTGCTCTCTGCTGTCGCGAAGTGAAGCTCGACCGAGAGGAGTTTTGCCTTGTCGGAGAGGCTTGCAGCGTCGGAGATCGGGGTACGTACTCCTTCTCTTCTTGAAGGACTCGGGAGGGAGAGCTGATGTGTTTTCCGTCTTCATGAGTACCTCTATTTATAGGAGAGGTTTGCACCCCACTTCTCCAAGATTTTCGAGTTTCACTCGGATTTCCCAGTTGTTATCTAATTGGAGGTGAATTTTTGGTTGAGTGGTTATTCAGTTAGATCCTGAACCCTTCCCTCATAACGTCCAGGTTTATCTCGGATTTATTGATGAAAATCAGCAATGCAATCTCTAAATCGGATTTCCAAAGATATTATCTTAATGAAAATCCAATATTGTTCAGCACAGGGATGATTTTTAGGCTAGGTTCATTGGATTTGTTTCTTAAAAATCGGGTTGTGATTTAGGAAATTTGAATTTGAATTTCCAGATTAGGTTTGATTTGCAAATTTTAAATTTTTAAATTTGAATATTGAATTTATTTGGGAATTTCTAATTTTTAATTTATAAATTTTTTTTTAATTAAAAATCTGAACTATTACAGTAGTTAAGTTTGTTTTGTAGACGTTTAGATTAAGTGTAATGCTTTAGTGAAATGTCTTGAGGATATTGTCTATGTTATGCATTGATTAATTGTTTTCTATATTTTTTTATAAGTTTAAGCATTATGAACTGTTCATGCATTGTATTATTTCAAAAATGGCATAAAAACAAATTTTTATACATGTCTTCTGAAAAAAAATGAACTAATGAAAAAAAATGAATGAATGTAATCCCGATCATGTCAGGGTGGGGTTCGAATATGGCTGTTCCGTAGGTGGAGCATGCTTTTCCCCTGGTAGATCGAGAAGGCTATCTAACCGCTTGATGTGCCTTGTCTATCTGGTGAGAGTAAATCCCCGATGACATCCCGCTATGTAAGGAAATGAAATGAAATTACTACATGTTTTATGAACTACATATTCACAGCATGCATTTACATTTACGTGGACTTACTGAGATTTATGCTAATTAGTTAAATTTTGATGACGTAGGTGAAAAACTAACAGGTGAGGACTCCGAGCCCTAAGTTGATGATTAGGTGCAGTTGAAAGAACGAGCTCATGTGGTGTGTTCGCAGCAGTCAGGCGACCTTTTGACCCATAGGTGTTCATACCTAGCCAATACCGACATGTGCTATTCTTACAAATCCAGAACCTGAGACAAAGAGGTCGATCTGTTGAAGAATACCTTACTGAGTTTGAGACCCTTAGGATTCGTGGCGATATGGATGAACCTGAAGAGCAAGTACTTGCAAGATTTATTTGAGGATTGTAACAAGATATAGGAGACATTATTGAGCTGCATCCCCTAGAATCCCTTAACGCAGTAGTACAAATGGCTATAAAAGTAGTGCGACAACTTAGTAGGAAGAGAAAAACTAGTTTCACCCAGAAATTTCCACTAAAGATTACTCCTAAGATCACCCCTCCGTAACCATAACCAAACCTTCCCCAAAGCTGAGGGAAAGAAACCGTTTACACGTAGTGGGCCACCCAAAGAATCAAGCAACTAGACCTTAGTAGAGAGTGCCAATTCCCCTAGATCGCGAGACCTTATATGCTTTAAGTGTCATGGCTTGGGTCATTTCATGGCTCAGTGTCATAATAGACGAGTGATGATCCTCCTGGAGGACATTGGAGAGTTTATGAGCGAAGACGAGCGAGAAGGTATAAAAGAAGATGAAGAGGATAGTGACTCCCAAGAGAAAGTTTTCCACGCCCCTGAAGGACCCATGCTTATGGTAAGAAGATGTGTTCTCATCACTAAGAATTCTGGAAAAGACTGTCAGTGCGAGAACATCTTCCATAGCAGGTGTTTCATCAAGGAGAAGTTATGTTCCCTGATTATAGACGGAGGCAGTTGTGCTAACGTAGCCTCCACAGAGTTAGTAACCAAGTTAGGCCTAGAGACCAACACTCACCCCCACCCCTACAAGTTACATTGGCTAGATGATAGGGATGATGTCAAGGTTACCAAGCAAATGAAAGTTAAATTTGCCCTCGGGAAGTACACGGACACGGTCCTCTGCGATGTTGTGCCTATGAGTTCAAGTCATTTACTCCTAGGCAGACCCTGGCAGTTTGACCGACGGGTAAACCACGACAGCTACAATAACTATTATTCCCTTAACTTTAAAGGAAAGACCTTTAAGTTTGCTCCCATGACCTCCGAACAAATATCTAGAGATTACGCTGCAAGAAAGGAAGCCAAAGATAAGGCTGCTTTATTCATGACTAAGAAAGAGATAGAGACGTTTGTGCGTAGAGGAGATCTCCTGATTTTGGTACTTTTTCGAGATAGAATTATGGAACTAGGAGTTATTCCTCAAGCCGTTAAAACTTTACTTAACCAGGTCCAAGATGTGTTCCCAGAAGACTTGCCCCAAGGTTTACCACCCTTGCGTGGCATTGAACACCAAGTTGATCTCCTACTCGGAGCCATACTGCCTAATAGACTAGCATACTGAAGAAACCAAGAAGTTGCAGGACCAAGTACAAGAACTTTTAAATAAAAGTTACATTAGAGAGGCCATGAGTCCTGTGCAGTACCCTCCTTATTAGTTCATAAGAAAGACGGAACCATGAGGATGTGTGTCGATAGCCGAGCCGTTAACCAAATTATTGTCAAGTATAGATTTCCCATCCCAAGGCTCGAGGACATGTTGGATGAGCCCAGTGGAGCCTCCATTTTCTATAAAATAGATCTTAAAAGCGGCTGCCATCGGATCAGGATGAGAGAAGGCGACGAGTGGAAGACTTCCTTTAAGACAAAATATGGATTATTCGAATGAATGGTGATGCCTTTTGGTTTATCTAACGCCCCAAGTACGTTGACGAGACTCATGCACCATGTGCTGAAAGAGTACTTAGGAAAGTTTATCGTGGTATACTTCGATGACATCTTAGTGTATAGCGTGGATCTCACTCAACACCTCTCTCACCTTAACTCCCTCTTCCAGACCCTTAGAAAGGCTAAACTATTTGGTAACTTAGGGAAGTGCTGTTTCGCACAGGACAAGGTGTACTTTCTAGGATTTGTCATCTCAAAAGACGAGATGGAAGCGGACATGGAAAAGATCAACGCAATCAAGGATTGCCCTATACCGAATTCCATCACAGAAATACGTAGCTTTCAAGGGCTCGCCTCATTTTATAGAAGATTCATTAAGGACTTCAGTTCGATAGTTGCCCCGCTTACCGACTGCACTAAGAAAGGGAAAGAGTTCTCTTGGACCCCAGCGTGCCAAAAGAGCTTTGATCTTATTAAAGACAGATTATGTCATTCCCCCGTACTTGCCCTCCCGGATTTCAACAAGGCCTTTGAGGTCAAAAGCGATGCATCTGGAGTCGGCATAGGAGCAGTACTTATGCAAGATGGCAAACCAGTGGCATACTTTAGCAAAAAGTTGAAAGGACCCATACTAAATTATTCCACCTACGACAAAGAGTTCTACGCAGTTATACATGCTTTAGAACATTAGCAGCATTACCTCTTACCTCGAGAATTTGTTATCAACACTGATCACCAGGCTCTAAGACATATCAAGAGTCAGCACAAGCTCAACAAGAGACATGTCAAGTGGGTGGAGTTCTTAGAAAGGTTTCCTTACACCCTTAAGTATTTGAAAGAGAGAATAACGTCATGGTCGATGCCCTCTCTAGAAAGTGCATTCTATTCACCGAATTAAGAGTTAGGTTCTTTGGCTTTGAATGGATTAAGGAGACCTATGAAACCGACCCTGATTTTGGCACTTATTACATCAAGTGTATGGACAAGGCCGAAGGCAAATATCGCCTTATGGATGGCTATTTACTTAAAGCGGGAAAGTTGTGCATTCCCCAAGGCAGTTTAAGACGATGCCTAGTAAAAGACGCTCATTGCGAGGCCCAGCAAGTCACTTTGGCGAGAAAAAGACCCTAGAATCGCTTAAGGAACACTTCTATTGGCCTCACATGATGAAAGATGTGCATCGCATGGTGGAGACATGTGTGATTTGCAAGAAGGCTAAGAGTAAAGTTCTGCCTCAAAGTTTATACATGCCCTTACCCGTCCAATCACACCCTTGGGTAGAAGTTAGTATGGACTTTGTTTTAGGACTACCACGGACCGCCCGGAAGAAAGACTATAATGGTGGTCGTGGATCGGTTCTCCAAGATGGCACATTTGCTTCCTTGTGCCGCAATCGATGAATCTGTCTTAATAGCTAACCTATATTTTAAAGAGATCGTTCGCCTGCATGGTATACCGCGTTCTATCGTGTCGGATAGAGACACTAAATTTCTGAGCTCCTTTTGGACTACTTTATGGAAAACGTTGGAGACTAGGTTGTGTTTCAGCACATCCTTTCACCCCCAAACCGATGGTCAAACAAAAGTCGTCAATAGAACCCTAGGTACCGTCTTATGCACTGTTGTAGGTAAGAAACTGTATAACTGGGATATAGTACTCCCAGGCTTGGAGTTCGCCTACAACTGCACTCTTCATTCCACTACTCAGCAATTGCCCTTTGAGGTTGCCTATGGGTTTAATCCATATACACTATTAGAGCTTGTTCCATTATCCTTTTACAGACTTAGCTAATCCATCAGAAGCGAACAAGGTGGAACAAATTAAAGAATTGCATGAGACTGTACGCAAAGCCATCGAGAAGAGCAATGACAAGGTCACCAAACATGCTAATAAAGGACGCCGAGAAGTTATCTTTAATTAAGGAGACTTAGTTTGGTTGCACCTAAGGAAAGAAAGGTTCCCCGCTAAAAGGAAATCCAGGTTGATTGATAGAGCAGAAGGACTATTCAAGGTGTTAGAAAGAATCAACAATAACGCCTATAAGATAGAGCTACCCGGCGACTACGGAACCCCTCCACCTTTATTGTCCAAGACCTCTCGCCATACAAAGGAGATTATGATGACATCAAAGCAACCCCATTAACGGATTTGAGGTCAAATCCTCAATCACTTGGGGAGGATGATGTGCCCAAGAGGGCTGTCACTTGATCACAAACCAAGGCACAAGCTTTATCTAACTTGTTCACTAACGAGTTCAATTGTTTTGCAGGATTTACAGTTGTCGAGTGCCTCTTCGTAGATTTGGAATGGGAACCGAGCACAACGGACAAGGATCAACCCTTGCACTTGCTATCGTGGGAGCTAAAGGTGGAAGCACATGAAGAAGGGATTTGTCTCCCTCGAAATTAATTTGTAATTGAATTGTATTCAGCAAACATTCGCCTTATGTTTTTGTTAGCAAACATTCATCTTCCTGTAATGTTTTACAATTGCATACATCCTTAGGCATTAGGATTAGATGTTTGTTAAGTTAGATGGTGGTTAGAAGCAACAATTGGGCCGGAGTTTAGCAGCCCACTGATGCAACAAATGGGTCAAAGCATGAAGACTTATCTGGTATGCAAGTAGACCTAGAATGGCCAACCATGTGGCCCATTTCGAAGCTCAAGCCCATTCTAACCTTTAGCCACCGTAGGTCTATAAATACATGGCTATTAGTGTGTGTAAAGGTTGTTGAATCTATGAGAAATAGCCTCTTTGTGTTCAGCAGAAGTAGTTTGAAGCTTGGTGAACAGTAAGGCTCGGTTCGGTCAAGAACCGAGAAGAAGTTCATCTCCTTGAGATTTCAAGCCCGAGGTTGCTTGAATTGCCATCGTTCCACTCGTCTTCCCTCTCTTTTCCATAGAAGGATACACGAAGATAGTGGCCAGAAACCGGTCCCATTTGCTGCCGTCTTCCTTCGAAAGATCGTTATGCCGAGAGCCTAAAAAGGTTGCTCATCCGATAACATTCAGTTTTCTGCTTATATTTTGTTTTTCTGTTTCGTTTGTGTGTGAAACACAACTCATTCGAGGTGGAATCGTGTTAGAAACTCCCAACTAAGCCCAAAATCGACACAATTTCTGACCAAATTTTGAAATGCATAACTTATCTAATACTCGTTTGATTTGGACGATTCAAAATGTTACGGATTTCATAGTACGTCTAATTTCTAACGGTCTCATTCAATTCCTAATTCAACACGTATAGCTTGGTTGAATGTGGCCAAACAGAAACTGTTCCTTAACCTAACTATTCGACTATTCAAACGTTCAATTTTCTCCATAAAAATCCATAATCTACTACTACTTCCAGCTTAAACATCAATACATGGAAAAATAAACTACAAACTTCAAAATCTCTTGTCTCTCTCCTAGGTTTACCAAAATTTCCCAATATCATCTCTAACTTCACTTTTAACAATCAAAACAACTAAATAACTAACTATATACTAAAAACTAAGCAAAACTTACGATAAATCTGAAGATCGATGGAGAATCGGAGAAGAACTCATCACTGGAAGGGGCTATTTATTAATAATAATGATAATCTTAATTACTAAATTACCCTCAAACTTTAACCGTTTAATCAAACTGTGATTCAGTTAGTGTACGGTAAGAATCATACAAATTTCTCTTGTCTATAAGGCTCAAAATAATCTTCTACCTAACTGGATAAATTTTATGCCCTTAATTAAAACTGTAACTCCGCCGTTTATCCATAAAAAATTTTAAAAATTATTTAACAAAAACTCTGGGCGTTACAAATAAAGTACCAAAATCGGTTCGGGAAAAAAAAAGTCTAGTCCATATTAGTCTGAAATTTTAATTAAACAACCATCATTTCATGAGAAGATATTTTGTAAAATTTTTTTGTAATAGCCCGAGATATTTCTAATTTTAGATTTAATTTCTAAAATTTAACTGGTTAGAGTCTTTGGAAAGGCTTTAGGTGGAAATTTATTTTTGAGACTTATAATTTAATTCGTAGAAGAAATTTCAAGTTTTAAAGTCGGGAGAACGCGAATTTAACGAAGTTTCGGACGGTTATAGTGCGTAAGGGTAAATTAGGAATTTGATTTATTGATTTAATTTAAAAATAAATAAATAAAACAATTGAACGGCTTCGCGAGGAAGCCATTCAGTTGTTCTGTTCTTTGGTTGAGCACCCGTGAGCGAAACCGAGTGTGTGAAGGCGAAGCTGAGCGACGATCAACGCTCCTCCCCGACGACGAGCACTCCTCCGTTGTTCGCCTTTTCCTCTATCATTTCCTGTGAGCTCAAGCTAGCCTCGTCGCTTACCTCCTTCTTTGGTAAGCCCCCTACCGTTGCGGCAGTGCTTTTCGACCGACTCGTTCGGTAACACCCGTATTTTTTCACGGTACCAATTTTTGGGTTGTTGGAACGATAAACTGTGGGATTTGGATCAAAATGGGGAGTGAAAAATTTGTAATGTTAGGTGGGGAATTATTTCGATGCTAATGGTGGGGAGAAAATTTTAGTAATCTGATCGGAAGCGAATTGAATAATGGTTGGATTGAAAGATTAAAGCGTAAGGGTACAAAGATAATTATTTTATTATTTTTATATATATAAAAACGATGAGAGGATTCGGCAGAAACCCTCTCCCCCTTTTTTCCCCTGTTATTTCTCCCCTAGCCACCGTGTGAGAGCCTTCGATTTCTCTCCTTCCCGCGTTGTTTTCTGCTGGCCTTTTGTTGTGGTTTCTCCTCCATTTAAATGGTTCAAGGTAAGTTCAATTGGTTTATGTTTCAATGTTAGTTTAGCATTGGAGTTGAGAACAAATTTGATGGATAGGAGATTTGGGGGTTTTTAGTGTTAGAGTGTTTATTGAGTGGAGTATCGGTTGTTGTGGGGTATTGAGGATAAATGTAGCAAATGAGTGAGTAAGTTAGCAAATTTGAGTGAGGAAGCGAGAAAGTAGGATTTTAAACGCTAATACAGTACTGGCTCTGAATTTACGGCTTAGCTAGGGGCCCTCATTTTAGAACCCCTTTTGGTGTGGTAAACTAGTTTATGAGTGGAGCATTTAGCTGCTAGAATCGTGTGGTTCCGATAGCCGACGCAAAAGTTATGTGCGTCGGAAGTTAGGTTGATGTTGGAGCTGGAATAGGTGAGTGAGCGATTTTAGTGATTGCACGAAATGTGGTGCTATTATGGAGATTTTAGTGCGTAAGTAGAGTAGTGTTATGAGTTTTGACGGGAAGATGATTTTGTTGTCGGTTAAGCAGGTTTTGGGTGGGGCGAGCACCACGGAAAGCTAGGACGCCAGGTAAGTAGTGTATGTATGTGTTTTGTCTTGCTGGGCCTACACCGAGGAACGTATAGGTTGTAATGATTGATTGTGATGTGCATGTGTATTGTTTGACATGCATCATTTTTTTAAAACAGGAATGAAAATGAATTTATGCATGGATTTATGTGAGAGTGTGAAGTACGAGGTGTGGCGAGTACGATGGTTGTAGGTAGCTAGGCTCTGTTGCTGGAGAAACCGAGACAGTGGTGACGTGCTAGGGTGTGGTGTGGCGAGTGTGTCCAACCTCACCCTGTGATTGCTGCCACGGTGTGTGTGTGGTGGTGGGCAATTATGGTCTCGTTGCTGGAGGAACCGATACGATGGCAACCTGTGAGGGAGTGGTGTGGCGAGTGTGTCCACCCTCATCCTGGAATGGTTGCGATGCGTAGAGTGACGTGTGGGTACGGATTGAGGTGGCGAGAGAGTCTAGCCTCACCATGGTGCGGCCGTAACATGCGGTACGGGTTGTGACAACATGAGCGAGAACGTAGAAATTGCATGTGATAGGATTACATTGTCGTTTTACGTTTCATATTGCACTGCTTACTGAGCGTTAGACTTATGTTCTGTGTTCTGTGGTGTAGGTGCAGAGATCCCTGAAGGTAAGTTGCTGGAGCCTAAAAAGCACAAGTAGGCAGTTGGCGGCGTGCTACAGTGTGCCAACAGGTGGAGTTCGTCAAGGCAATTTGACCTGTGGGACAAGGTGAGACGGCCATCATTTGTAGCAAGTTTCGAGGTGTCTATGTTGAGTGTATAGGATTTTGAGGTATAGATGAATGTGGGTGTCGATAGTCGGGGTCGATGTATAGGTGCCTTCTTGAATTGTTGGAAATGATTGAATGAATGATTCAGGTTTGCAATGGGTTGTTTTAATTCGGAGAAGTTTTCGTGTCTTTATTCTATAGAACTGTGTTTATTTTTAGGTTGCTGATGTGAAGTGTTGACCACAGTCCATAGGTGTCAACCGGTCAGTGCAAATGTGAGGGTGAGTGTCAACCGCGTGGTTCCACCGGCGCGGGCAGAGAGGAACGAGGTGGATTGGCGACCGTGGGTGTCGACCAATTAGTGCAAAATCAGTGCGAGTGTCGACCGCAGGGGGTCGACCTGCGCGGGCAGAGAGGGTCAAAGTGTCGACCACTAGCCGAGCTGAACATAGAAGTGTCGACCGGTGATTTCTAGTGTCGACCAACGTGAAGACCCGAGGGGAACTCGGTGTCAACCAGCATTCGCCAGTGTCGACCGATGGAAACCTGACAACACCTGAATGTCGACCGGTACTCTTATTTCTAGATTTTAAAAGGTGAAGTTAATTAAAAGCGATTTCAAATGAGTTTTCCGGTGTGGTTTTTCAAAATAGATTTTTGAAGGTGTCATTTTGAGTCGAATAACTGAAAGTTTTAAATTTTAGACGAATTTCATCAGGGTGAGAAGTGAGCGTATGGTTGGCAATCCAGATCCGGGGGCAACTCGAGGGCGTCAAAGATGTGGTATCGGAGCAGTGAACGTACTGGGTACTGGTAGGTTTTCGGGGCATTACAGTTATGGTATCAGAGCCTTTACCCAACTAAAAGTGTGGCCAACGGGGAAGTCGGAACCCTCGGAGGAGGGGTGAGATTGTAGAGACAAGAGGGTCTATCACAATTCATACACCGCTTGGGGAAAGGTAGAAGAGACGGTTAATAGGTGGGAAAAGGGTATGTTTTGAGCGTAGAAGCCACGGGGTTGACGTCGTTCGATTGATCTTCTAATACTACCTGCCGATGCATAGGAGTGCTCCACCAACTGTAAGTATTTCTTAGAGCCTTAGAAGTTTTGTTTTAGACTCATTAAATGTTGTGGTGTACATACTTAATGATATGGTTAGAGAGACGCGTAGAGTTGTAGGTGATATGGATGACGCCGTTAGATAGCTCACTGAGTTGGTCAACCGCTAGTCACAGCAGCTGTAGTGGTTTATGAGCAAGGAAGACCAGGGCCAGTCTAGTGCCGAGACTTCGACCGATCGTGAGGGTGATAGGTTGCATAGACTCAAACCCCCAGTGTTCGACGGATCATCTTCGGACCCACTCAGTGCTGAGTAGTGGATTCGAAGTATGGAAGACATGATGGATTACGCCAAGGTAGAGAAGCAGGAAAGGATATCCACTGTGGCATTCCACCTTGCCAAGGATGCCCGATTTTTGTGGGATTCGGTGAAGGCGACCACTAATGTGAAGTCCATGACATGGGAGAAATTTAATACGACGTTCTATGGGAAGTAGTTTAGCCACTCAGTCAGAACCAAGAAAATGGTGGAGTTTGCCAAGTTGAGGCAGACAAGTACAGTGGCCCATTATGTGAGGCAGTTCGAGGCGTTATCGGTTTGCTAGTCATCTAGTGAGCCTAACAAGGAACAAAGTGCACCAATTTGTATAGGGCCAGAAGCCAGACATATATGTGGGTATGCGAATAGCTGGGACTCAAGGGGTACCTTACGATGAGGTAGTGGCAAAGGCGTTGGACATTGAGGAGGCTAGGATGAAGCTTCTCAGTTACAGAAACTGCCTAGGGTATAGCCTAGGAGTTTATTTCAAGGAAGTGCTGCCACAATCGAGCGCAGAGGGGTCGTCTCAGCGAAAGGGCCTAAAGAGGTCAAGAGACAGCTCTAGCAGTCAAGGGAGCAACAAGCGGTCTCAAGGACCTAGGCAGTTTCCGGTGTGCCCAAAATGCCAAATGAGTCATCCCGGTGAGTGTATTGGAGGTGCAGGGCGATGCTACAACTGTGGCGAGGCAGGCCACATGTACCGAGATTGTCAGAAGCTGCGACATAATTGAAGTGGGGCATTTTGCTAGTAGTTGTTTGAATTTGAGCAAGGCCCCAACAAGAGTGGCGCTAAGAGTTTTCGCCCTCAAAGAACCGAACGATGCCTCCCAGTCTTTGGTGATTTCAGGTAGCATTCTTATTTCAGGCATGGCGGCTTATACCCTTGTCGATACGGGTGCTACTAACTCGTATGTGTCCACTGCCTTCGTGGTCAAGGCAATTCTAGTGCCCAGCTATTATGGATAGTTCTATGATTTATTGTTGCCGTCGGGGGAGCGCCTGTACTCAGATCAGGTGGTAAGAGGCGATATAGTGACAATGGGAGAAAATCAATTGCACGCAGATCTGATCACACTCGACATGAAAGGGTATGAGGCTATTTTAGGGAATGAATTGGCTGTCTAGACATTTTGCTACGATATATTGCAGTACTAGAGATATCCACTTTTGGCTACTGAATGGAGAGGATTACTCCTTCAGGGCATAAAGGGTTTAAGTATAATCCCAACATTGTCGTTAATGAGAGCCCAATAGTTGCTACGGGTTGGATGGTTAGGCTTCTTGGCTAGTGTCATGAATGTGCAGTTTCAGGGTAAGACTCAACTCTAGAACATCTCCATCGTGCAGGATTATCCAGTGGTATTTCTTGAGAATCTTCCAGGTCTGCCCCCTGACAGGGAAATTGAGTTCGTTTTTGACGTGTACCCTGTAACTGAGCCAGTGTGCAAGAACCAATGTAGGCTTTCACCTACCGAATTGAAGGAGTTGAGGACACAGTTAAAGAAGCTAACGAATAAGGGCTTCATATGCCCTAGTTTTTTGCCGTGGGGAGCACCGGTGCTTTTTGTTAAAAAGAAGCACGAGTCTCTACGCATGTGTATTGACTATAGGGAAATGAACAAGCTGACTGTGAATAATAAATACCCATTGCCAAGGATAGATGACCTGTTTGATCAACTTCAAAGGGCACGAGTGTTCTCCAAAATTGATTTGAGCTCCGGTTATTATGAGTTGAAGGTCAGGGTGGAAGATGTTCCGAAGACAGCTTTCCGGACGCGATACGGACACTATGAGGTTTTAGTAATGTCGTTTGGACTAACTAATGCCCCAGCTGACTTTATGGACCTGATGAACTTAGTATTTAGGGCGCAACTTGATAGATTCGTGATAGTATTCATTGATGATATCCTGATATACTCTCGGAGTCAAGAGTAGCACAGAGAGCATTTGAGGATTGTGTTGACGACCTAGGGGCATCACCAACTATACACCAAGTTCTCTAAATGCGAATTTTTGTTAGATAGGATCAAGTTTTTGGGGCATGTTATCTCTCGTGATGGTATTTTCGTGGACCCGGTGAAGGTTCAAGCTGGCAGGGTATTACCGGAGGTTTATTGAGGGATTTTCCAAGATCGCAGCCCCTTTGACTCAATTTACTAGGCAGAACACGATATATAGCTGGTCCAATGAGTGCGAAAATAGTCTTCAGGCATTGAAGCAGAGGTTGAGCACAACCCCTTTGCTAGTGTTGCCAGTAGAGGGGGAGAAATTTAGCGTTTATTACGACACCTCTAGGTTAGGCTTGGGTTGCGTGCTGATGCAAAATGGAAGGGTGATCGCCTATGCTTCAAGACAACTGAAGTCCTACGAGCAAAATTATCTTACGCATGACTTGGAGTTAGCAGCGATGGTCTTCGCACTTAAGATCTGGAGGCATTACTTATATGGACAACAATGCGAAGTCTTCTCGGACTATCAGAGTCTGAAATACATCTCCACGCAGAAGCAGCTGAACTTGAGACAAAGGAGATGGCTTGAGCTGGTCAAAGACTACGACCTGGAAATCAAGTATCATACAGGAAAACCAAACGTGGTAGCGGACGGCTTGAGCCAAGTGTCGACTTCGATGTTTTCTCTGGTTTTAACATTGCCTACCGAGATAAGGACTGAGGTACAAGAGTTTGGACTAAAAGTGGTCTCGGACTTGGCAGCCACGCTGTCGGCGATGTCATTGAGACCGACCATCCTGGAAAGAATTAAGCGGGCCCAAGAGAATGACCTCGAGTTTAGCGGACTGAAGGCGAGAATGGAAGCCAATGCTAACACTAAGCTCAGTTATTCGGATGATGGGATTATGCGGTTTCGGGATAGGTGGTACGTCTCGAAGAATGAGGAGTTGAAGAAAGAAATATTGTCTGAGGCTCACTCGTCTCTTTTTTCTGAGCACCCTGGAAGCACTAATATGTACAGAGATTTGAAACAACACTATTGATGGTCCAATATGAAGCGAGACATAGCCAAGCACGTTGAGGCTTGCGTGGTATACCAGCAGCTAAAGGCAAAACATCAGAGACCATCGGGAACGCTTCAACCATTGCCTATACCCGAGTGAAAGTGGGAGTGAGTCACTATGGATTTTGTAGTCGGACTGCCAAAGACTGTTAAGGGGCAGGACGCAATTTGGGTTATTGTAGCCAAACTAACTAAGTCGTCTCACTTCTTACCGGTGAGGATGAACAACTCGATGGAACAGTTTGCTTAGTTGTACGTATAGGAGATAGTCAGACTCCATTGGGTCTCTGTCTCAATAGTGTCAGACCGAGATCCTAGATTTACGTCTAAGTTCTTGAGAAGTATGAATAAGGCCATGGGTACTAAGTTAGAATTCATCACCGCCTTCCACCCTCAAACCGAAGGATAATCGGAGCGAACTATACAGATACTGTAAGACATGCACAGAGCCTGTGTGTTGGAGTTCCAGGCTACTTGGAGCAGGTTCTTGCCGTTGGTAGAATTTTCATATGATAACAACTACCAGTCTACTATCGGCATGGCACCATACGAAGCTTTATATGGGATAAAGTGCAAGTCGCCGTTATACTGGAACGAGGTTGGAGAGGCAAGAGTTATAGGCTAAGAGATTTTGCAGCAAACGGTCGATAAGATTTCTATTATAAGGAAGTGGGTCGAGGCCGCTCAAAGTCGGCAGAAGAGCTATGCCGATCGAAGGAGGCGAGAACTGGAGTTCGGCATGGGAGATGAGGTATTCGTGAAGATCTCCCCGTTCAAAGGAGTGGTCAGGTTCAGGAAGCGAGGAAAGCTCAACCCTCATTTTTTTGGGTCGTTCCCTATTTATAAAGGATTGGGACGACCACCTACAGGCTTGAACTCCCTTTCTCCATGGATGTCATACATAATATCTTCCATGTCTCCATGCTGAGGAAGTGCATACGTGATCCTTCTCAGATGGTTGCACAGCAGCATATAGAGCTACAAACGATGTTATCGTACGAGGAAAAGCCGGTGACCATATTACGATCAACTGTGAAAGTGTTGCGGAACAAGTAGATTCCCTTGGTCAAAGTTTTATGGCACAATCACAGTGTTGAGTAAACCACTTGGGAAAGGCGGTAGGATATGGAACATCAATACCCAGAGTTATTCGGTACATAAATTTTGGGGAAGAAATTCTCTTAAGGAGGGGAGGATGTAACACCCCGTATTTTTCACGGTACTGATTTTTGGGTTGTTGGTACGATAAACGGTGGGATTCGGGTCAAAATTGATAGAGGAAATTCGTAAGGTTAGGTGGGGAATTATTTCGAGACTAATGGTGTGGAAAACATTTTAGTAATCCGACCGTAAGCGGATTGAAGAACGGTTGGATTGAAAGATTAAAGCGTGAGGGTAAAAAGGTAATTAGTTTATTTTTTTTATATATATAAAAGGAGGAGAGGATTTGGCAGAAACCCTCTCCCCCATTTTTCCTTTGTTATTTCTCCCCCACCCACCGTGCGCGAGCCTTTGGTTTCTATCATTCCCGTGTTATTTTTCGCCTGCAATTTGTTGTGGTTTCTCCTCCATTTCAAAGGTTCAAAATAAGTTCAAGTGGTTTATGGTTCAATGTTGGTTTAGCATTGGAGTCGAGGAGAAATTTGATTGATAAGAGATTTGGGGGTTTTATGGTTAGAGTGTTTATTAAGTGGAGTATCGATTGTCGTGGGGTATTGAGGATAAATATGGTGGATGGGTGAAGAAGTTAGCAAATTTCAGCGAGGAAGCGAGAAGGTAAGATTTTAAACGCTAATACGGTATTGGCTAGGAATTTGCGACCTAGCTAGGGGCCCCTGTTTTAGAAAGCCTTTTGGTGTGTTAAACTAGGTTATGAGTGGAGCGTTTAGTCGCTGGAATCGTGTGATTCCGATAGCTGACGTAAAAGTTATGTGCGTCGGAAGTTAGGTTGATGTTGGAGCCAGAATAGGTGAGTGAGTGATTTTAGTGAGTGAGCGAAGTGTGGTGCTATTATGGTGATTTTAGTGCGTAAGTAGAGTAATGTGACGAGTTTTGACGGGAAGATGATTTTGTTGTAGGTTAAGCAGGTTTTGGGTGAGGCGAGCACCACAGAAAGCTAGGACGATAGGTAAGTAGTGTATCCATGTGTTTTGTCCAGGTGGGCCTACCCTGAAGAACGTTTAGGTTGTGATGATTGATTGTGATGTGCGTGTGTATTGTTTAACATGCATCA
Source organism: Begonia peltatifolia (assembly GCA_022433055.1). Lineage (NCBI taxonomy): Eukaryota > Viridiplantae > Streptophyta > Magnoliopsida > Cucurbitales > Begoniaceae > Begonia > Begonia peltatifolia. The sequence continues at coordinate 13,666,396 of CM039519.1, read as the reverse complement.
TGTTTTTAAAACGGGAACGAAAATGAATTTGTGCATGGAATTATGTGATAGTGTGAAGTGCGAGGTGTGGTGAGGACGATGGGTGTGTGGGTAGCTAGGCTCCGTTGCTGGAGAAACCGGGACGGTGGTGACGTGCTAGGCTGTGGTGTGGCGAGTGCATTCAGCCTCACCCTGGGATCTCTGTTGCGGTGTGCGTGTTGTGGTGGGCAACTATGGCCTCGTTGTTAGAGGAACAGGGAAGATGGCGACGTGCTAGGGGGTGGTGTGGCGAGTGCGTCCAGACTCACCCTGGAATGGTTGCTATGCGTAGAGTGACGTGTGGGTACGGATTGAGGGCCTCGTTACTGGAGAAACTGGGATGATGGCGACGTACCAGGGTGTGAGGTGGCGAGAGGGTCTAGCCTCACCATGGTGCGGCCGTACCACGCGACACGGTTTGTGACAACATGAGCGAGAACGTAGAAACTGCATGTGATAGGATTACACTGTCGTTTTGCGTTTCATATTGCTCTACTTACTGAGCGTTATGCTTATGTTGTGTGTTCCGTGGTGTGGGTGCAGATATCCCTGAAGGTGAGTTGTCGGAGCCTAGACAGGACGAGTCGCCAGTTGGCGACGTGCTACCGTGTGCCGGCAGGTGGAGTTCGTAAAGGTGATCCGACCCGTGGGACAAGGTGAGACGGCAGTCCTTTGTAGTAAGTTTCGAGGTGTCTATGTCGAGTGTATAGGATTTTGAGGAACAGACGGATGTGGGTGTCGATAGTCGGGGTCGATGTGTAGGTGCCTTCTTGAAGTGTTGGAAATGATTGAATGAATGATTAAGGTTTGCAATCGGTTGTTTTAATTCGGAGAAGTTTTCGTGTCTTTCTTCCGTAGAACTGTTGTTATTTTTAGGTTGCTGGTGTGAATTGTCGACCGAGTCCATAGGTATCAACCGATCAGTGTAAATGTGAGGGTGAGTGTCAAACGTAGGTTCGAGCGGTGCAGGGAGAGAGGAACGAGGTGTCGTCCGATGACCATGGGTGTCAACCAGTTAGTGTAAAATCAGCAAGAGTGTCGACCGCGAGGGTCGACCTGCTCGGGCAGAGAGGGTCAAAGTGTCGACTTGTGTAAGTAAGTGTCGACCACTAACCGAGCTGAAAGTAGAAGTGTCAACCACTAATCTCTAGTGTCGACCAACGTGAAAACCCGAGGGAAACTCGGTGTCGACCAGCGTTTGCCAGTGTCGAGTGATGGAAACCCGAGACGATCCAGGTGTCGACCGGCGTTTAGAAGTGTCGACCAGTACTCTTGTTTCTAGATTTTAAATGGTGAAGTTAATTTAAAGCAATTTCAAATGAGTTTTCCGCTGCGGTTTTTTATAAATGATTTTTGAAGGCGTCGTTTTGAGTCGAACAACCGAAAGTTTTAAATTTTATACGAATTTTGTCGGGGTGAGAAGTGAGCGTATGTTTGGCGACCCGGGTTTGACGACGACTCGGGGACGTCAAAGTTGTGGTATCAGAGTAGTGAACGTACTGGAGATTGGTAGGCTTTCTGGGCGTTACACGTTCTTTCCCTTCCCCGGCCATTTTCTTTCCCATTTCTAGTTTTTTTCCGACGACATCACCTATTCTCAGCGCTATTTTTCCCGTCCCTGTGCCAAGACCCAACTTTCACCCTTGGTAAGCATCTACTCTCTTTTCTGTTTTGATGCCCAATCAAATAGAGTCGATTTTGCTTTAAATTTCTGAGATGTTGGGACAATGTTTGGATGTTTTAATGCGCAATGCGTGGTTTTCAATCGCTTGTTTGTGAAATGCACAATTTTAGAAGGAAACTGTGTGGGATGTGTTGTGAATTCAGATTTTCTGATTTTGAAACTTTAAATTGTTACTAGATTATGCTTAATAGGTTCAAATGTGATTGTTCGGTAAAGAAATTGGTGAAATTTGGACGAAGTTGAGAGTTTTGATTTTTTTGTGTAAAAACAGGTACTATTTTTTGCTATTTCGGCCAAGTTTTGGTTATTCCTTTGAAATTCTGTTTCGGTATGTTAAATTAGGTTGTTGGAGGAGCATTTGGTCGTTGGAATTGCTCGATTCCTATATCCGATGTAAAAGTTATGCGTTGGAAGTTTATGTCAAATTTTATACCGAGTCGAGTTATTAAGCATTTTTAGTGGAATTGTGACACGTGATATTAGCATTGCTGATTTTAGTATGTAAGGCCAGTTTTGAGTGAGTTTTGGTTGAAGGAAACGGAAATGTGAAATTTTTAAGTGAAGGGCATATTCGGTTTCTTGTATTTTTCTTCTAGCTGCGGTTTATCGTTTTATAATCCGTTCTTGTATGTTAAACTGGGTTTCTAAAGGAACGTGTAGCCTCTTGAATCGCTCAATTCTGATAACGGATGCAACAGTTATGCGCGTCCAAAGTTGAAGCTAGTTTTCTGCCGAACCGAATTAGTGACTCGTTTTAATTGGGATTTCATGGGTTTAGTTAAAGAATGTGATTCTTAGCAAATTTAGTGAACTTTGATGCGAATATTGATGGGCGATTGTTTATGTTTTAGGTTGAGCCGTTTTGGCAAATCTGTGCGTCGAGTAAGCTTAGGACGCCAGGTAATTAGTACATACATGTGTTTTGCCCAGATGAGCCTACAACGTACAACATTAGGATATTTGTTATTTGATTGTAATATGTGTGCGTATTGCTTGACATGCATCATGTTTTAAAAAGGGAACGAAAATAGTTTTGAGTAGATGGTGATGAGACGTGTGGCGGTGGTACCGCGGATCCTGCTAGTGTGTGGGCCGGTGCATAACCAACCACGGATTTTGCTCGAGTAGTGGGCCAACTGGGTTGTCACGTGGTGCGTATGTGTCGACAGTGAGTATGATAGACAGTGGTACCGCGGATCATGTTACTGTGTGGCCCAGTGCAACATCAGTGGCAAATTTTGCTCGATTAGTGAGCCGGCTGAGCAGTCGCAAAATATGTGTGTGTGGCAACTATGGTCCCGTTGCTGGGGAGGCTGGGACGGGGGTCACATGTCAGGGTGTAGCGTGGTGCGAGTTAGACCCTCACCCTGTTGTGGTTCCTGTGTGGTGATGTGTGTGTGTAGCTTGTGGGCCTCGTTGCTATAGAGTCCGGGATGGTGGCGACGTGTCAGGCTGTAGGGTGGCGCTAGGTTCATTTTCACCCAGGTGCGTCTGCACCACGCGTCGTAGATGTGACAACTTAAGTGCTAGTGTAGAGACTTAATGTGATAGGATTGCATTGTCGATTTTTACTTTCATATCGCATTACTTACTGAGCGTTATACTTATGTTGTGTGTTCTATGTTATAGGTGCAGATACTGTCACTGGTGAGCCCCGAGAGACTAGTCCTGAGGTGTAGGACGGTTGGTAGTGCACGACCGAGGCACCAGACGGCAAATTGTTAGGGCGACTCGACCCGTGAAGATGCTAGGTGATGCTGAGATTTACTCGTGTTGTTACTTTGTATCGGGATATTTATGTGGTCAAATGAGTTCGCATAGGCATCGGTTGTACAGGATTGTATAGAGCGTTTGGGGTGTTTTGGAGGTGCGTGCATACTTTTATATGTTAGAATATAACATTGCTATATACTGTGGACTTTTTTCATTTGTATTTGATGGATTTCGTCGTCTTTAAACTTCGATTTTTGTTATTGATATTCTCTGGATAGTTTGATTGATGGATAGCTTTAGTTTTCTGGTTAACTGTTTGCAGAGTTTAAATTTTATTATAGCAAGTTTTTAGTTGTTACTCTGCCAAATTTTATGAAGAAGGGTCGGAGAATCAAGAGGGTACGAAATAGATCGGGGTATGCGCGGTGAGGCGTGAAGGGAGTGTCAATGTGCGTGGGATCGTGGCGCATCTGCAGGCGCGCGTGGCACGCGGCCTTGCAAGTGCACAGGGGTTGTCCAGAGTCAGGTGAGGGCGTGTATGCGGATTGTGCTGCACGGAGGCAAGCTACGTGGGGCACGCGGCGCTGTGGGCTGACACGTGACGCGGTGATGTCAGGTTAACACGCGACGCCTAGAGGGTGCGCGCGGGGCACCGAAGTGGGGACGTGGACGCGCGGCTCACAGGCTAAGTGGGTGCGAGGGGCGAGCGGCTCGCTGGACTAGTGGGCGCGTGCATGGGGCACACGGGGCCAGGTTAAGTGGGCACGCGCGGTGCGCGGCGCGAGACCATGGGCGAGCGGCGCCGCTACTTGGGCTCGCGGCGCTGAGTTGGATAACACGAGGCATGGATTAGACTATTTTCTAAAATTTCAAGTCTTGTTGTATTATTTTAAAATCCCTTTAAATTGTCTTTTCCGCTGCGTAATTTACATTGAGGATTTTGTGTTCTCTTTCGGGCACGAATCATTTTCGAATCAAGTTGAAAATTTTTATATTTACAAATATTATTTTGAATATGATTTGAAAATTAAAGTGATATTAAATTAATTGAGTTCGCGTTAATTCTGTTTATGTGATAGTGTGTAAACGTACTGAGCGCACCAGGAACATGTGGGTTCTCGGGGCGCTACATTTTTTACTTTGTAAAATATTTTATTTTTATTATTTTTAATGCCTATTTAGTTGAAGAAATAAAGTGGCAAAGTTGGTTAGGAAAAAAAATTTCGGTCCGGATTAATCTGAAATTTTAAATAAAGTGCCTACAATTTCTTTAATGCTTCTTTACTCTGAAATTTTATGGTCCTATTTGTCTCATTTTGTGTAATTTTTCATACTCGTTTAGTTTAGAAACGGAAGTGACAAAATTAGTTGAAAAAAGAAACATGGTCTGGTGCCTACAATTTTAACTACATAACCAATATTTAATGAGAAGATGTTCAACAATGTTTTGTGGCTTTGCAAACATTTTTCGATTCGATTCGAAATAAAGTGGCAAAATTGATTTAAAGAAAAAAAGTTCGTCCCAAATAACTCTAAAATTTTAAATACATAACTAGCATATCATGGTAAGACCTTCTGCAAAGTTTTGTGACTTTCTAAACTTTTCAATTTTTTATGAATTTATAATGCCCGTTGAGTTTAGGAAATAAAGTACCAAAATTGGTTAAGGAAAAAAAATTGCAAATTTTAACTACAAATATAACAACCCCTTTTCCTAGTAAGATATTGTCTGCTTTGGGGATTGGGTCGTAACCCAATATCTTCACCTCACGGATTTGTTTGGCGAGGACATGAGAAGATGTTCAACAATGTTTTGTGGCTTTGCAAACTTTTTTCGATTCGATTCGAAATAAAGTTGAAAAATCGATTTGAAAAAAAAATGTTTGTCCCGGAACTCTAAAATTTTAAATACATAACCAGCATATCATGATAAGATGTTCTACAAAGTTTTGTGACTTCCTAAACTTTTCAATTTTTTATGAATTTATAATGGCCGTTGAGTTTAGGAAATAAAGTATCAAAATTGGTTCGGGAAAAAAAATTGCAAATTTTAACTACAAATGTAACGACCCCTTTTTCTAGTAAGATATTGTCTGCTTTGAGGATTGGGTCGTAGCCCAATATCCTCCCCTCATGGATTTGTTTGGCGAGGACTTCCCAGTCGGTCACCCAACCTGATACTGCTCTCGCCAGAGAACTCTTAACATTGGAGTTCTTACGAGATCGGTTGTCAATTGTGCTCCAAAACACGTCTTACTATCATGGAATGATTTCCTTACATATGTTTTATTTCCATATACCTCCCCCAAGCGATGTGGGACTGTGACGACTCCACTCTCTACTACTCGGCCTACACTCGAGGCGTTACGTCACGCCGTCCCTCGTGCCCCACAGTCGTTCTCATACATACTCATCCGGGTCATCACAATCACCTCCCCTCGGGGCCCAACATTCTCGTTTGCCACATTTCTGGTTGGGTACAGGCTCTGATAATGGTATCAGAGCCATGGGGTCGACGTCGTTTAGAGGATTACCTAACACCGCCAGCCACTGCACTGGAGCACTCTACCAACTATAAGTGTTTAGATTTGAATTTATTGCAGTGCTGATGTGAGCTGTGGGCGACATGGATGATACCGTCCTGCAGTTTACCGAGTTAGTCCACCGTCAGTCTCAGTAGTTGGAGAGATTTATAGCAGGGACGACCAGGGTCAGTCTAGTGCCTTGGGTTCGTCTGACAAATGGGGTGACAGGCTGCATAGACTTAGACCCCCGACTTTTGACGAGTTATCTCCGGATCCTCTCAGTGCTGAGTAGTGGATACGGAGCAAGGAGAGGATGATGAGTTTTGCATAGGTGAAGGAGCAGGACAAAGTTTCTAGTGCGACACTCTATCTTGCCAAGGATGCTTGCCATTGGTGGGATACTGTAGTGGCCACGAGAGATGTGGAGGCCATGACTTGGAAGGAGTTCAAGTCGGTGTTTTTCAGTTAGTATTTCAGCCACTCTGTCTGGACACAAAAGATGGTGGAGTTTGCGTAGTTGAGGCAAACCGGCACTGTGGCTGAGTATGTACGGCAGTTTGAGGCCTTGTCGTGGTTTGCAGGGCATTTGATGAGCCTTGATGGGAATAAGGTACATCAGTTTGTGTAGGGCCTGAAACTAGATATCTATATGGGCATGCAAATTACGCGGACCCGACGCATGCTATACGAGGAGGTGGTGGCGGAGGCCCTGGACATTGAGGATGTAGCCAAGGAGCAGCCTCGGAGATCATTCAGAGAGTCACTGCCACAGTCGAGCGGGGAAGCGTCCATGCAGAAGAGCCTAAACAGGCCTAGTGACAGTTCTAGTAGCCAGGGGAGCACCAAGAGGCCGCAGGGGTTGGGACAGTTTCCAGTGTCCCCGCAGTGTCCGAGGAGCCACCCGGTCGAGTGCAAAGCGGGCCTAGTGCGGTGTTATATTTGTGGTGAGGTGGGCCACATGGCTAGGGAGTGCAAGAAGCCATGTCAGAACTGCTGTTTCAATTGCAATGAGGTGGGACACTTTGCCAACAGATGCCCAACTACGAGCAGGACGTCAGCCAGAGTTACACCGAGGGTCTTTCCCCTTTTTGAGCTAGATGATGCTGCCCAACCATCAGTGATTGCAGGTAATATTTTTGTTTCTGATGTGGCAGCTTATACCTTGATTGATACGGGCGCGACACACTCGTTTGTGTCAAAGGATTTTGTTGTTAAGGTAAACTTGGAGTTTAGTTCCGCCAAGCGACATTATGATGTGACTTTGCCATCAGGGGAACATTTGTATTCGGAACAGGTTGTGCGAGGCAATGTGGTGACAGTGGGGAAGAACCAGTTATACACCGAGCTAGTCATACTCCATATGAGCGGTTATAAGGTGATCTTGGGAACGGACTGGCAGTTCATACATCATGTGAAGATTGATTGCAGAACTAGAGAGGTTCATTTTCAACCCCCGGGTGGGGAGAGTTACACATTTAAAGCAGGTAAAGGTCTTGCCAGGATTTCTGCTATATTTTTTCGTCAGACTCAACGGTTATTGGGCATGGATTGCCAGGGTTCTTTGGCAAGTGTCGGGGATGAGCAGCCACAGGGTGGTACTCGATTACAGGATATTCTTGTTGTGCAGGAGTTTCCGGAGGTGTTTCGTGATGATTTGCCAGGGTTGCCCCCTGACAGGGTGATCGAATTTGAGATAGATGTTTTCCCAAGTGTCGAGCCAGTGTGCAAGAACTCGTACAGGTTAGCACCTACCGAACTTAAGGAGCCGAAGGCTCAATTGGAGGAACTAACGGATAAGGGCTTTATACGCCCTAGTTTTTCCCCTTGGGGTGCACCCGTTTTGTTCGTCAAGAAGAAGGATGGATCCCTACGAATGTGTATCGACTATAGGGAACTGAATAAGTTGACGGTGAATAACAGGTATCCATTGCCGATGATTGACTATTTGTTTGATCAGCTACAGGATGCCCGAGTGTTTTCTAAGATCGACCTGAGTTCCGGCTATCATCAGTTGAAGGTAAAGGGGGAGGAAGTATCAAAGACGGCCTTCAAGACGAGGGACGGGCATTTTGAGTTCCTCGTTATGTCTTTCAGGTTGACCAATGCCCCTGCAGCATTTATAGATCTGATGCACCGAGTGTTCAGGGAGTACCTGGACAAGTTTGTGATCGTGTTTATCGACGACATTTTGATTTATTCGCGGAGTGAGGAGGAGCACAGGGAGCACTTGAGAACCGTACTGATTATTCTGAGCCAGCATCAGCTGTACGCTAAGTTCAAGTTTTGGTTGGACAGGATTCACTTCCTGGGACATGTTTTTTCCTCTAAGGGTATTTCAATCGATTCGGTGAAAGTTCAGGCTGTAAAGGTGTGGCCGCGGTCGACCAGTGCTAGCGAGATACATAGTTTTCTTGGGTTGGCTGGATATTATCGGAGATTTATTGAGGGGTTCTCTAAGATCTGGGCTACCTTGACCCGGCTGACCAGAAAGAATGCGAAGTATGAATGAACTGACAGGTGTGAGGACAGCTTCCAGACATTGAAGCAGAGGTTGACTACGGCTCTGATACTAACACTGCCCGTGGAAGGAGAGAAGTTCTCCATTTATTGTGATGCCTCAAGAATTTGTTTGGGGTGTGTTTTGATGCAGGATGGGAGAGTCATTGCCTATGCTTCTAGGCAGTTGAAGGCTTACGAACAAAATTATCCCACTCACGATTTCGAACTGGCGGCGGTTGTATTTGCACTCAAAATTTGGAGGCATTATCTTTATGGGCAGCAGTGCGAGATTTACTCAGACCATCAAAGCTTGAGGTACAGTTTTACGCAGAAGGAGCTGAATTTGAGACAGAGGAGATGGCTCGAGCTGGTCAAAGATTACGATGTGGAGATTAAGTACCACCCGAGAAAGGCGAACGTGGTGGCAGACGCCTTGAGTCGGGTGACAGCTTCGACTTCTGCCATGACTTCGATGGGGCCTGTTGAGCTGATGACAAAGATGCAGAGTTTTGGCCTGGAGGTGGTTTCTGATCTGCGCCACTCTCTCGGCCTTGTCGTTGAGGCCGACTATTCTGGGCAGGATCAGACAGCCCCATGAGACTGACTCAGAGTGTAGCGAGCTGAAGGCGAGTATGGAGGCTAGGCCTGATTCTAAGTTCAGCTATTCAGAGGACGAGATTCTAAAATTTCGGGATAGGTGGTACGTCCTGGAGGATGGGCAGCTGAGGAAAGATATATTATCAGAGGCTCATTCATCTAATTTCGTTGTGCATCCCGGAAGCACTAAGATGTACAGAGATTTGAAGCAGCACTACTGGTGGCCTTACAAGAACCTAGCAGTGGCTGACTATGTTGAGACCTACGTAGTCTGCCAGCAAGTGAAGCCGGAACATCAGCGACTGTCTGGGATGCTCCAACCACTGCCAATACCGGAGTGGAAGTGGGAGCGAATCACTATAGATTTTATGGTCGGGCTACCGAGGACTACCAAGGGACATGATGCTATGTGGGTAATTGTGGACAGATTGACGAAGTCATCTCACTTTTCACCGGTGAGGATGACTTATACAATGGATCAGTTTGCCCAGTTGTATATCAAGGAGATAGTCAGACTTCATGGGATTCCGGTGTCGATAGTTTCAGACCGAGACCCCAGGTTCACGTCGAAGTTTTGGAAGAGTATGCATAAGGCAATAGGCACTAGGTTAGATTTTAGTACTGCCTTTTATCCTCAGACAGACGGGCAGTCAGAGTGGACTATACAGACTCTGGAGAATATGCTCAGGCCTGTGTGTTGGAGTTTCAAGCGGCTTGGAGCAAGTTCCTATCGTTAGTGGAATTCTCGAATAATAACAGCTACCAGTCCACCATTGGTATGGCACCGTACGAGGCCCTCAACGGAAGGAAGTGCGGGTCACCATTGTATTGGGATGAGGTTGGGGAGGCCCGATTGATAGGTCCCGAGATTTTACAGCAAACTGTCGACAAAATTTCTGTGATACGGAAAAGGATTTAAGCGGCTCAAAGTCGACAGAAGAGTTATGCCGATCAGAGGAATCGGGAGTTAGAGTTTAATGAGGGGGACAAGGTATTTCTGAAGATCTTACCGTTAAAGGGTGTGGTGAGGTTTGGATAGTGGGGGAAGCTTAACCCTCTATTTGTGGGACCATTCCCGATTGTCAAGCGGATTGGGAGAACTGCGTACCAGCTTTAGTTACCTTCGTCGATGGATGCCATCCATGATGTGTTCCATGTCTCGATGCTGAGGAAGTGTATGCGCGATCGCTCTCAGGTAGTGCCACAACAGGATATAGAGATCCAGCCGACGCTGTCCTACGAGGAGAAGTTAGTGAGGATCTTAGGATCAGCTATGAAGGTGCTGCGCAACAAGGAGATCCCTTTGGTCAAGGTGTTGTGGCACGACCATGGTGTGGAGAAAACTACTTGGGAGCGGCGTGAAGACATGGAGCGTCAATATCCCAACCTATTCAGTACGTAAATTTTGGGGACAAAATTCTTATAAGGTGGGGGCGATGTAATAACATGAAAAAATTTCGAAATTTTAAATCTAAATCCTGAAATTTTTAATTTAATCTCAGTTGCTGTTTTGGGAAATATTTTAACAGGTAAATTAAATTATAAAACTCGGAGTCTAGTTTTAGTGACGGTTTTTGAAATTTTACAGCGGGGAGGACACGAAATTGACAAAATTTCGGACGGTTAATGCACGCAGGGGCATTTTGGTAACTTTTAATGATTTAAATTATAGTTTTGTTTTAATTTATTTTTATTTTTTTAATTTAATTTATTTATTTTTATTTTTATTTTTTAAAACAACAGAATGGCTTCGAAATGAAGCCATTCGGCAGTTTAAGAAACGAGAGAGAGAGCGAGAGTAAACGATCGAGAGGGAGAGCGGGAACCGGAAGGAGCCGTCGACGATCAACTACCGTGAGTGGGAAGTCGGCGCGCAAGGTACTCCAACGAACTGTGACTCGCTGGTGGCTCAATTTTCTGGGCAAGAAATTCGACCGAGAAACAAGTAACCTTCCCCTGTTTATCTTCGATTTTTGCGACCGATTGTGGTCGGTATGCCCTGAGCTAGACTTCTGAAGTCCGAGCCTGTAACCAGGACGTCTGGAAGGGGCCCGCAACCGTGTTTAACTGTTGATTTGGCCGAGTGCTCAGGGTTGGGAGGAAAAAACTCAAAATTCTGTTGACTGTGGGGTTCGGGTTTTGAGTCTAAAATCACTGGTTTTGTTCTGATTATACTTAGTTGGTTGGAATAGGGATGTTTCGTGAAGAGATTTGTAGAAATCGGGTGGATGACGGAATTTGGTTTATTTTGTGTAAAAACAGATTCGGTTTTTATTCGTTTTGGCCTAGCTTCGGTTAATCGAATTCAATTCTGTTTTTGTGGGTTAAATTAGGTTGTTAGAGAGACGTTTGGCTGCTGGAATTGTTCAATTGTGATATATGACGAAAACGTTATGCGCGTCGGAAGTTTATGTCGGATTTTGGTCCAAGGCAAATTAGTGAGCGTTTTTCGTAGAATTGCAACATGTGATAGTAGCATGGCCATCTTTGATGCGTAAGACTAATTTTGAGTGAGTTTTAGTTGAGGGAAACAAAAAGTTGAAATTTAATAAAAAGGGGCAGATTCGGTTTCGGGGCCTTTCCACCTAGCTGCGGCTTACCGTTTTAAAATCTGTCTTAGTATGTTAAACTAGGTTCCTAAGGACGTTTAGCCACTTGAATCGTTCGATTCCATTGACGGACGCAAAAGTTATGCGCGTCTGAAGTTTAGGCAAATTTTCGGCCTAACCGAATTAGCGACTCGTTTTAGTTGGAATTTGATTAGTGTAGTTAAGGAATGTCATTTTAAATTATTTGGTGAGTTTTGAAGTAAGATTGATGAGTGAATTGTTTGCATTTTAGGTTGAGGCATTTTTGGCGAAGCTTTGCGTCAAGCGAGCTTAGGATGCCGAGTGAGTAGTGCATGCATGTGTTTTGCCCAATTGGGCCTATACCGCAGAACTTTAGGATTTTATGTTGTTGATTTTGGTGTGCGTGCATATTGTTTGACATGCATCATTTTTTTAAAATGGGAACGAAAATGATTTTGAGCATATTTTGAATAGGTGACGAGAAGCATGGCGGTGGTACTGCGGATCCTGCTAGTGTGCGGGCCGGTGCTTCACTAGTCGAGGATTTCGCTCAAGGAGTGGGTCGGCTGGACCGTCACGCGGCATGAATGTGTTGATGGTGAGGGTGATCGGCAGTTGTACCGCGGATCCTACTAGCGTGTGGGCCGGTGCAACGCCAGTCGCGGATTCTGCTCGAGGAGTGCGCCAGCTAGGCTATCGCGAAACGTGTGTGTGTAGCAACTGTGGCCCCGTGCTGGGGAGGCTGGGTTGGGGGCAACGTGTCAGGGTGTAGTGTAGCGCGAGGTATACCCTCACCCTTATGTGGTTGCTGTGTGGTGATGCGTGTGTATAGCTTGTGGGCCTCGTTGCTGGGGAGTCCGGGACAGTGGCGACGTGTCAGGGTGTAAGGTGACATTAGGTTCCTCCTTACCCTGGCGCAGTTATACTACGTGTGATATATGTGACAACATGATTTTAATTGTAGCGACTGCATGTGATAGGATTGCATTGTCAGCTTTTACTTTCATATTGTACTACTTACTAAGTGTTACGCTTATGTTATGTGTTCTATAGTGTAGGTGCTGATGACATTGCTGGTAAGCCTCGAGAGCCTAGTCCTTAGGCCTAGAACGGTTGGCGGTGTGCAACCGAGGCACCGGACGGTGGATTTTGTTATGGCCACCCGACCCGTGGTGGTGGTAGGTGATGCTGAGATTCGTGGGTTGTAATTTTGTGTCGGGTATTTATGTGGATAGAGGAGTTCGTATAGATGTTGGTTGTACAGGATGGTATAGAGTAGTTGTAGTGTTTAGGGGACGCATACGTACTTTTATATGTTAGAGTATGATATTGCTCTACACTGTGGACTTTCCTTATTCGTATTTGATGGAATTTGGTTGTCTTCAAACTTTGTTTTGTTATGGAGATTCTCTGGATGGTTGATAGATAAATAGTGTTAGTTTTTGGTGAACTGTGTGAAGGGTTTAAATTTCGAGATAGCCAGATTTTCGGCGATACTTTGCCGAAATTTCGGGAGAGAGGTAGGGAGTCGAAAGGATATGGAATAAGTCGGGATGAGTACAATGAGTGCTAGAGAAGTGTAGAAGAGCATGGGAGTGCGGCGTGATCGCAGGTGTGCAGGGCACGCAGCCCTGCGGGTGCTCACGGGTCGCGTGGGGACGGGTGAGGGCGTACATGCGAACGTGCTATACGGAGGCAGGGTGCATGGGTGACGCGGCACTGTAAGCGTACGCGTGACGCGGTGATGTTGAGTTGGCATGCGTGGCACCGCGAGGGTGCGCGCGGGGCATCGAAGTGGGGACGTGAGCGTGCGGCACCGATTTTTGGTAGTTCGAGGGGTATGTTGGACTCCTTCCTAGGATTTCGAGTCTTGTCGGTTTATTTTAAATTATTTTCGTTTCCGCTGCGTATTTTTATATTGAGGATTTCATGTTCCCTCTTCGGGGGGCGAGTTGTTTTCGAATCGAGTCAAAAATTTTTCATACTCACAAATGTTCTTTTGAAGATGATTTGAAAATGAAGGTACTATTAAACTGAGTGAGTTGTGTCAAGTTTTAGTGTGTCATAGTGTGTATATGTAGATGTATTGTAGCGCACCGGGAACGTGGGGTTTTCTCCGGGTGTTACAACCAAACCAATATTTAATGAGTAAATGTTTTGCAAAGTTTTATGTCTTTCTGTAATAACCCAAAAATTTTTTAAATTTAAATTATTTTTCCCGTTCAGATTTTCAGGCAGGTTTTTAGCGGGATATTTATTTTATGAAACTTGTGAATTTAATTCGTAGAAGAATTTGTGAATTTGAAAGTCGGGAGTACGCGGAATAACAGAAATTTGGAGAAACGAAAACACAGAAGGGCAATTAGGTAATTTGTTATGTAAAAAGAAAATTTATTAAATTAATCTAACCCTGAACAAAGTTCACCAAAATTTCCAAATACCTATCCAGACATTTCCACCAAATCAGAGTTTAAAAAAAAAAAATTAAAACTATAACAATCTTTCAACCATCAAATGTAAAAAATTCACAATATAGAGCATTACAAAACTACTACATGTAAAGAGTACGCATGCGTCACCAAAATCACAAACACTCCATGAACCCTTATACAACTAACGGATATGCAAACTCGTCTGATCAACTATATATCCCGACATAACCAAAGAAAAATACCTCGACAGTCTAGCCATCACCTATCATCTACACGGGTCGGGTCACCCTATTAATCTGTTGTCCGGTGCAACAGTCACGCACCGGCAACCGTCCTACACCTCAGGACTAGACTCTCAAACTCACCAGCAACAATGTTTGCACCTACACCATAGAACACACAACATAAGCCTAACGTTCAGTAAGTAATAGGATATGAAAGAAAAAGTCGATAATGCAATCCTATCACATGCAGTCTCTACACTCACACTCATGTTGTTACATCTGTAATGCATAGTGCAGTCGCACCAGGGTGAGAATGAACCTAGCGCCACCCTACACCCTGACACGTCACCACCGTCCCGGACTCCCCAGCAACAAGGCCAATAAGCTACACACACGCATCACGACACAGCAACCACATCAGGGTGAGGGTGTACCTCGCGGCACACTACACCCTGATACGTCGCCCCCGTCCCAGCCTCCCCAGCAACAGGGCCACAGTTGCCACACACACATATTTTGCGAAAGCCCAGCTGACCCACTACTCGAGCAAAATTTGCAACTATTGTTGCACCGGCCCACACACTAGCAGTGTAATAACCTGGAAATTTCAGATTTTAAATATAATTTCTGAAATTTTTAATTTAATCTCGGTTGGAGTTTTGAAAAATATTTCAACAGGTAAATTAAGTCATAGAGCTCGGATCTAATTCTAGTGATGGTTTTTTGAAATTTTAAAGTCGGGAGGACGAGAATTTAACGAAGTTACGGACGGTAAAAACTCGTGAGGGCATTTTTGTAATTATATTATTTAAATTATTTTATAAAATTAAAATTTTATAAAACAACTGAACGGCTTTCGCGAAGCCGTTCAGTGTTCGGGTTTTTCGCCAGTGCCGAGAGCAACCGCGCGAGAGAGGGCGATAGGGAGCTCAATTTTGGTCTTCGATCGGTTGACGACGAGCGCGAGTTTATTAGTGGCCCGCAGCCGAGTATTGGTTCTCCGACGAACCGAGGTCGTTTGGTTTCAGCATCTCGAACTCCCGAAGTGAGAGCCGATCGTGTTCTGCTGACGACCGCGAGGAAACGCCCCTATTTGGTTTTGTTGCCGGCAGCCGGGCAGTCGGATTTTAGTCTTCTTCCATTACCCCACCCGAGTGCAAAGCGACACCACCCTGTAAGTCCCTCTCTCCCTCTATTGTACTGTCCAGTTTGGCAGAGATTAAGGTTCGGCTTCTCTCTGTTTTTTTCTGTGCATTTGGCTGCAATGTTAAGTAGATTAGGAGGGTGAGCGTGTGTGTTAGTGGAGGGACAGTAGGAGACCGGTGAGAGGGAGAGAAACCGAGGGAGAAGGTTGATCCAAAATTCAGATTTTGTGCTCGAATTACTTATGCCTTGTTAGATTATGATTAATAGGCTGAAATGTGATTGTTCCGTAAAAAAATTGGAGAAATTTGATCGAAGTTGAGATTTTGGATATTTTTGTATAAAAACAATTATGTTTTTCAGAATTTTGACGGGGCTACGGTTGATCGTTTTAAATTCTGATTTAGTGTTAAAATAAGTGGTTAGAGGAGCGTTTTGCTGCTGAAATCGTTCGATTCCGATATCCGACGCAAAAGTTATGTGCGTCGGAAGTTTATGTCGAATTTTGGTCCTAGTCAAATTAGTGAGCGTTTTACGTAGAATTGCGACGTGTGATAGTGGCATGGCTGTTTTTGGTACGTAAAGCTAGATTTGAGTGAGTTTTGGTTGAATAAAAATAAAAATGCGAAATTTAATAAAAAGGGGCAGATTCGGTTTTGAGCTTTTTCCACCTAGCTGCGGCTTATCATTTTAAAATCTGTTTTAGTATTTTAAACTAGGTTCCTAAGGGGCCGTTTAGCCTTTTGAATCACTCGATTCCGTTAAAGGACTCAAAGGTTATGCGCATCCAAATTTCAGGCTGGTTTTTAGCCGAACCAAACCAGTGACCCGTTTTAGTCGGAATTTCATAAGCGTAGTTAAGGAAAGTCAATTTTAAATTATTTTGAGTTTTAAAGTAAAGATTGATGAGTGAATTGTTTGCGTTTTAGGTTGAGAAATTCTTTTTGGCAAAACCGTGCGTTGAGCGAGCTTGAGACGCCAGGTAAGTAGTGCATACATGCGTTTTGCCCAAGTGGACGTACACCGTAGAACTTTAGGGTTTATGTGATTGATTGTGGTGTTCGTGCGTATTGTTTGACGTGCATCATTTTTAAAAAAAATAGGAACGAAAATAGTTTTGAGCATGTTTTGGGTAAGTGGTGAGACACGTGGTGGTGGTACCGCGGATCCTGCTAGTGTGTGAGCCTGTGCGTAATCAACCGCGGATTCCACTCTAGGAGTGGGCCGGTTGGGTGGTCACGTGGCGTGAATGTGTTGATGGTGAGGGTGATGGACAGTGGTACCGCGGATCCTACTAGCGTGTGGGCTGGTGCAACACCAGTCGCGGATTCTGCTCGTGGAGTGGGCCGGCTGGGCTATCGCGAAACGTGTGTGTGTGGCAACTGTGACCCCGTGCTGGGGAGGCTAGGACGGGAGCGACGTGTCAGGGTGTAGTGTGGCCGAGGTACACCCTCACCCTGATGTGGTTGTTGTGTGGTGATGCGTGTATGTAGCTTGGGGGCCTCGTTGTTTGGGAGTCCGGGACGATGACAACATGTCAAGGTGTAGGGTGGCGTTAGGTTCCTCCTTACCCTGGTGCGGTTTCACTACGCGTCACAGATGTGACAACATGAGTGTGAGTGTAGTGACTGTATGTGATAGGATTGCATTGTCGGCTTTTACTTTTATATTGTACTACTTACTGAGCGTTAGTCTTATGTTGTGTGTTCATGGGGTAGGTGCTGACGATATTGCTGTTGAGCCTCGAGAGCCTAGTCCTAAGGCATAGGACGGTTGGCAGCGTGCGACCGAGGCACTGGACGGCTGATTTTGTTAGGGCGACCCGACCCGTGGTGGTGGTAGGTGATGGTGAAATGCGTTGGATTGTTATTTGTATCGAGTATTTATGCGGATAGAGAAGTTCGTATAGACTTCGGTCGTACAGGATTGTATAGAGTGGTTGTAGTGTTTTGGGGACGCGTATGTATTTTTATATGTTAGAGTATGATATTCCTCTATACTGTGGACTTTCTTCATTTGGGGACGCGTATGTATTTTTATTTGATGGATTTTCGTTGTCTTTAAACTCTGATTATTTGTTATGGATATTTTCTGGATGGTGGATAGATAAATATTGTTAGTTTTTGGTGAACTGTGTGCAGGGTTTAAATTTTTTGGATAGCCAGTTTTTAGGCGTTACTCTACCAAAATTTCGGGAGAGGAGTTGGGACTCGAAAGGATAAGGAATAGGTCGGGATGAGTACAGTGAGTGCTAGAGAAGTGTTGATGAGCGTGGGAGTGCGGCGTAATCGCAAGTGTGCGGGACACGAGTCCCTGCTGGTGCTCACGGGTTGGCAACGACGGGTGGGGGCGTGCGTTGGAACGTGCTGTATGGAGGCAGGGTGCGTAAAGCACGCAGCGCGGCACCGCGACGAGGCGCGCGGGGTATCGAAGTGGGGACGTGAGTCTGCGGCACCGATTTTGTGTAGTTCAAGGGGTATGTTAGACTCTTTCCTAGGATTTCGAGTCTTACCGTTTTATCTTAAAACTATTTTAAATTGTTTTATTTTCCGTTGTGTATTTTTATATTGAGGATTTCGTGTTCCCTCTTCGGGGCATAGGTTGTTTTCGAATCGAGTCGAAAATTTTTTATACTCACAAATGTTCTTTTGAAGATGATTAGAAAACGAAAATACTATTAAACTGAGTGAGATGTGTCAAGTTTTAGCATGTCATAGTGTGTAGACGTACTGTAGCGCAACGGGAACATGTGGGTTCTCGAGGTGTTACAAGTAGGATCCGTGGTACCATTGTCCATCATACTCATCGTCGGCACATGCACGCCGTGTGACGGCCCAGCCGACCCACTTCTTGAGCAGAATCCACGGTTAATTACGCACCAACCGACACAGTAGCAGGATTCGCGGTACCACTGCCACACGTCTCACTACTTATACAAAATATGTTCAAAACTATTTTCGTTTCCTTTTTAAAACATGATGCATGTCAAAAATATACACACACACATACACACCATAATCAACAACATAAATTTTAAAGTTTCACGGTGTACGCCCACCTGGCAAAATACATTCCTGCACTACTTACCTAGCATCCTATTCTCACTCGACGCACAGTTTTGTTAAAAACACCTCAACCTAAAACATAAACAATCACACAACAATCTTTGCTACAAAATTCACGAAATACTTTAAAAAAAAAATTCCCTAACTAAACCTATGAAATTTCAACCAAAACGGATCACTAATTAGGTTCGGCCGAAAACCCGCTTAAACTTCGGACGCGCATAACCTTTGCGTCCGTTATCGGAATTGAGCGATTTAAGGGATAAACGTTCCCTTAGGAACCTAGTTTAACTAACTAAGACGGATTTTATAACGGTAAGCCACAGTTAGGGGAAAAGACAAAAAACAGAATCTGTCCTTCACCCAAATTTCATGTTTCCGTTTACTTCAACCAAAACTCACTCAAAACTCGGGTTACGCACTAAAATCAGTAATGGTAACATCATGCGTCACAATTCTACTAAGAACGCTCAATAATTTGACTTGGTCCAAAATTCGACATAAACTTCCGACGCGCATAACGTTTGTGTTAGATATTGGAATCGAACGACTTAAGCAGCCAAATGCTTCTCTAACAACCTAATTTAACCCTCAAAAATAGAATTTAAAACGAATAACCGAAGGTAGGCCGAAACCACCCAAAATATAAGTTGCTTCTACACAAAAAAATCCAAATTTTGACTTCAATTCAATTCCACAAATTATCAATCATCCACATTCCACTCATTCAAGCATAATAAACTCAAAAATCAAAAATTCGAGAATCAGCCCAAATTTTGCTCAACCTTCCTCCCTCGGTTTTTCTCCCTCCTACTGGGCATTCACTGCCCACAACACTCTCACACATGTAGACCCTCACTTCCAACATAACCTTCAGCAAATTCATCAACATTGGAGAGAAAAAAAAAATGAGCATAAAGTTCGGCTGAATTGCTCTTGAACACAGAGCTTACCTTCGGCTTTCAGCTCGAGAAAGGCTACACCCAAATACACAGCCTAAAACCGGCCCAACATTCAGCCCAACACTCAAAATGTTGGAAAAGAGACGACCATCGCTGGGTCAAACACGACCAGAGCAGTGAGGAAGCATACCTTCAGTCCTTAGCACGGGCAGCACCGAGCGGTGCTTTGCCTTAGCTCATCGGAGAACCCAAATCCCGCGGCTCTCTCTTCCGTCGCTCGCCGATCGATCACCCTCTCTCGATTTCTCTCGCCTCACACGATTGCTCTCTCTCTCTCTCTCTCTCTCTTGTGTCTCTCTTCTCTCGGAGGCTTCCTCCCAGAGCCATTCGGTTGTTATGTTATTTTATTTTTTAAATTAATTTACATAATAAAAATTTACCAAAAATGCAGTCACATGTTTTAACCGCCCGTAATTTCGTTAAATTCTTGTCCTCACGACTTTAAAATTTCGAAAACCGTCACTAAAACTAGATTCTGAATTTTATAACTTAATTTACCCGTTAAAATATTTCTTGAAACTCAAACTGAGATTAATTTAAAAATTTCATAAATTAGATTTAAAATCTGAAATATTCCGCGTTATTACATCCCCCCCACCTAATAAGAATTTTGTCCCCGAAATTTACATACCGAATAAGTCGGGATACAGGCGCTCCATGTCTCACGCCGCTCCAAAGTAGTCTCCTCCACCCCATGATTTCGGCACAACACTTTGACCAAAGGAATCTCATTGTTGAGCAGTACTTTCACAGCAGATCCCAAGATACTCACTGGGTTCTCCTCGTAGCATAGTGTCGGCTGCATCTCTATATCCTGTTGTGGCAGTACCTGATAGGGATCGCGCATACACTTCCTCAGCATCGAGATATGGAAAAGATCATGGATGGCATCC
Organism: Begonia peltatifolia; assembly: GCA_022433055.1. Lineage (NCBI taxonomy): Eukaryota > Viridiplantae > Streptophyta > Magnoliopsida > Cucurbitales > Begoniaceae > Begonia > Begonia peltatifolia. Next base: position 13,646,071 of record CM039519.1, on the reverse strand, counting down.
ATCGACGAGGGCAACTGAAGCTGGTACGCAGTTCTCCCAATCCTCTTGACAATCGGGAATGGCCCTACAAACCGAGGGTTGAGCTTCCTTCGCTTTCCGAACCTCACCACTCCCTTGAATGGCGAGATCTTCAGAAATACCTAGTTACCCTCACTAAACTCCAACTCCCGACGCCTCTGATCTACATAACTCTTCTGTCAACTCTAAGCCGCTTCAATCCTTTTCCGTATCACATAAATTTTTTCGACATTCTGCTGTAACATCTCAGGACCTATCAATCGGGCCTCACTAACCTCATCCTAACACAATGGCGACCTGCACTTCCTCCGTAGAAGGGCTCGTACGGTGGCATATCAATGGTGAACTGATATCTATTATTATAGGAGAACTCTACTAACAGTAAGAACTTACCCCAAGCCGTTTGAAACTCCAACACACAGGCCCTGAGTATATCCTCCAGAATCTGTATAGTTCGCTATGACTACCTGTCAGTCTGAGGATGAAAGGCCGTACTGAAATCTAACCTGATGCCCATGGTATTATGCAGACTCCTCCAAAACTTGGACGTGAATCTAGGGTCTCGGTCTGAAACAATTGACACCGGGATCCCATGAAGCCTGACTATCTCCTGAATATATAACTGGGCAAACTGATCCATGGTATAAGTCATCCTCACAGGCAAAAAGTGAGACGACTTCGTCAACCTGTGTGCAATCACCCAGATAGCATCATGGCCTTTGGCAGTCCTCGGCAGCCGACCACAAAATCCATAGTGATTTTCTCCTACTTCCACTCCTATATTGGCAATGGTTGGAGCATCCCAGACTGTCGCTGATGTTCCACCTTCACCTGCTGGCTGACTAAGTAGGTCTCAACATAGTCGGTCACCACTCACTTCATGTTATGCCACCAATAGTGCTGCTTCAAATCCCTGTACATCTTAGTGCTTCCGGGATGCACAGAAAAGGAAGATGAATGGGCCTCTGATAGTATCTTCTTCCTCAGCTCCTCCTCCTTCATGACGTACCACCTATCCCGAAATTTCAAAATCCCGTCCTCCGAATAACTGAGCTCAAAATTAGGCCCGGCCTCTATACTCGCCTTCAGCTCACTACACTCTGAGTTGGTTTCCTGGGCCTGCCTAATCCTGCCTAGAATAGTCGGTCTCAACGACAAGGCTAAAAGAGTGGCTGCCAAATCAGAAACTACCTCCAGGCCTAAACTCTGCATCTCTGTCATCAACTCAATAGGCCCTATCAAAGTCATTTCAGAAGTCAAAGCTGTCACCCGAATCAAGGCGTCTGCCACCACATTTGCCTTTCCCGGGTGGTACTTGATCTCCACATCATAATTCTTGACCAGCTCGATCTACCTCCTCTGTGTCAAATTGATGTGCCCCAGAGGGCCGTCACGCGATCACAAACCAAGGCACGAACTTTATCCAACCTGTTAACTAACAACTTCAATTCTTTTACAAGAATTACAGGTGTCGAATGCCTCTTTGTGGATTTGAAATGGAACCCGAGCACAAATGACAAGGATCAACCCTTGCACTTGCGATCGTGAGAGCTAAAGGTGGAAGCACATGAAGAAGGGATTTGTCTCCCTCGGAATTAATATGTAATTGAATTTTATTCGGGAGACATTCGCCTTATGTTTTTGTTGGCAAACATTCGCCTTCCTATAATGTTTTGTAATTATGCATCCTTAGGCATTAGGATTAGATGTATGTTAAGTTAGATGGTGGTTAGAAACAACAATTGGGCCGGAGTTTAGCAGCCCACTGATGCAACAAATTGGTCAAAGCTTGAAGAGTGATCTGGTGTGCAAGTGGACCAAGAATGGCCAACCATGTGCCCATTTCGAAGCCCAAGCCCAATCTGACCTTCAACCACCCTAGGTCTATAAATACATGGCTATTGGTGTGTGTAAAAGTTGCTGAATATATGAGAAATAACCCTTTTGTGTTCAGCCGAAGTAGTTGAAGCTTGGTGAGCGGTAAGGCTCGATTCGGTCAAGAACCGAGAAGGAGTTCATCTCCTTGAGCTTTCAAGCCCGAGGTTGCTTGAATAGCCATCGTTCCACTCGTCTTCCCTCTTTTTTCCTGAGAAGGATACACGCAGAGAGTGGCCAGAAACTGGTCCCGTTTGCTGCTGTCTTCCATCGGAAGATCGTTATGCCGAGAGCCTAAAAGGTGCTCATCGGACAGCATTCGGTTTTCTGCTTATATTTTGTTTTTCTGTTTTGTTTGTGGGTAAAACATGACTCATTCGAGGTGGAATCATGTCATGTGGTATAAGAGCCATGGATAGCTTCCCCTGAATGTCTGCAAACACGTGGATTAATCTTCTTGCACATTTCGTTTGCTACAAACTTTTCATTTCTTCTCTGGTTCGTTGGTTTTGAAAAATGCACAAACCAGTTCTATTAATTTTGTGTTTAACATATAAGGATAAGCTTGAACACTACCGTAGATATGTTATTACTGGACAAAATTTAAGAACTCGAAACTCAAAACCATTTAGTCTTCAAAGCCGGAAACTTATGTGTTGATCTGTTCATATTCATATGTTCATAATCGTATGCTCATAATCGTATGTTCATAATCGTCTGTTCATATTCGTATGTTCAAAATTTAAAAATTGTATTGTGTTTTCTGCACAAGTCTTACTCAACTGATTGGCTACTATTTGAGGGTAGGTGCAGGTGAGAACAGATCACCCTACAGCTTAGCTGCTATTTGAAGGTAGGTCCAGATGAGGACAGAACACCCTACAGCCTAGCTACTATTAGAGGATAGGTGCAGGTGATAGGTGTCTATTGCTGGACCACTGGTATTATACGTTTATGTTATTATGCATATGGGTGTGCTATGTAGCAGCTAGTGTTATTACCTTATTCGGAACAGCCATTCTGTTGCTACTCTGTACCTGGTGGTTTAATACTATTTTTGTGCTGATTATGTTGTTTTTTGCCTCATTCCATGCTTGCTAACACCTTGGATAATACTTTGGCAGAATACTTTGTTTACTTGCATAATCTGTGATTATGTTATTATGTCCTTACTATGTGGTTTAATGATAACTGAGTTGATGCATGATATAAACACTAAAGGAAAAACATGTTATATCAGAATATGTTAATACCCTATTAAAACTTTATGCCTAGTTTGCTAGTTGTTTTGGTGGGTTTGACCCCTTGAACTTAAAACTATCATAACTTTTGCTATGGGCGTCAGATTTTTGCCAGTAAGATATCGATTCGAAGCTCTCTCAGAGTTCTACAACACTATCAAATGCTCTCCCTATGACAACCACCCCCTATTCCAAAAAAGGGCCATTTAAGCCCTCAAATTTTCGTTCCAAGTTTAAGCATTCGGGATCCACTAAATTTTTCGCTCCTTTCTAGCACTTATGGTCAATCTAGCGTAACAACACATGTTTTCCCTATAACCTTAGGAAGTCACATGAAGACTAGGAGTGCACTCAACCGAGAATTAGACCCCGATACTATGACTCAAGAATCGAACCGGGGTAAGGACGTTCCCCAACCCGAGACTCATACCCATCAAGAGGGAGAGTCCAGCCTTCAAGGATAACTAAATGGACTTAATGGATAAGTTAGTAATCTAAGCCAACAACTCAAAGACTTAACCCTTGGTATGAAATTCATAATGGATAACCTCAATAAGATTAACTCTAGAGAGCCCTCTCGAGATGACCTTCCTAGGATGCGATCTAATAACCCTAGGAGAACTGAATACCCTCCCAGGAGACGCCACCTAACCCAAGAAAGAGGTTCCAAGACTTTGACTATCCTGATGATGATGAGTGGACCTTAGACAAAGAAGAGAATTTCAGGTCTATCCGTCGAAAGCACTTAGACGATCTTAGGAACATTAAGTTGCATGTTTCGTCATTCAATGGCGCGTGCGACGGTAACACCTTCCTAGATTGGATAGATAAAGTCTTTGATTACTATGAATATTCAGATAAGGTTAAAATCTAGCTAGTTTCGGTCGAGCACACGAGATATGCGGCCCTCTGGTGGGCCAACATTAAAGCCCAAAGACAGAAGATAGGAGACGACCCTGTCACCACTTGGAGAGTGATGAAGTCCCTCATGACCAAAAGATTCATACCTAGCCAATACCAACAAGAGCTATTCTTACAAATCCAAAACCTAAGACAAGGAGGTCGATCTGTTGAAGAGTACCTTACTGAGTTTGAGACCCTTAGGATTTATGGCGATATGGACGAGCCTGAAGAGCAAGTACTTGCAAGATTTATTCGAGGATTGCAACAAAATATATGAGACATTATTGAGCTGCATCCCATAGAATCCCTTGACGCGGTAGTACAAATGGCAATGAAAGTACAGCGACAACTTAGTAGGAAGAGAAAAGCTAGTTTCACTTAGAAATTTCCGCTCAAGACTACTCCTAAGATCACCCCTCTACAACCATAACCAAACAAAACTTTCACCAAAGTTGAGGGAAAGAAACTGTTTACACATAGTTGGCCACCCAAAGAATCAAGCAACAAGACCTTAGTAGAGAGTGTCAATTCCCCTAGATCGCGAGACCTTATATGCTTTAAGTGTCATGGCTTGGGTCATTTCATGGCTCAATGTCCTAATAGACAAGTGATGATCGTCCAATAGGACACTAGAGAGTTTACAAGCGAAGACGAGCGAGAAGGTATAAAAGAAGATTAAGAGGATAGTGACTCCCAAGAGGAAGTTTTTCACTCCCCTGAAGGACCAATACTTATGGTAAGAAGACATGTTCTCGTCACTAAGAATTTTGGAGAATACTGTCAACGCGAGAACATCTTCCATAGTAGGTGTTTTATCAAGGAGAAGTTATGTTTCCCTGATTATAGACGGAGGCAGTTGTGCTAACGTAGCCTCCACAGAGTTAGTAATCAAGTTAGGCCTAGAGACCAACACTCACCCCCACCCCTACAAGTTACGTTGGCTAGATGATAGGGATGATGTCAAGGTTACCAAGCAAGTGAAAGTTTAATTTGCCCTCGGGAAGTACAAGGACACGGTCCTCTGCGATGTTGTGCCTATGAGTGCAAGTCATTTACTCCTAGGCCGACCCTGGTAGTTTGACCGACGGGTAAATCACGACGGCTTCACTAACTACTATTCCCTTAAGTTTGAAGGAAAGACCTTTAAGTTAGCTCCCATGACCCCCGAACAAATATCTAGAGATGACGCTGGAAGAAAGGAAGCAAAAGATAAGGCTACTTTATTCATGACTAAAAAAGAGATAGAGACGTCGGTGCGTAGAGGAGATCCCCTGATTTTGGTACCTTTTCAAGATAGAATTGTGGAACTAGGAGTTATTCCTCAAACCGTTAAAACTTTACTTAACCAGTTCCAAGATGTGTTCCTAGAGGACTTGCCACAAGGTCTACCACCCTTGCGTGGCATTGAATACCAAATTGATCTCCTATCCGGAGCCATACTGCCTAATAGACCAGCATACCGAATGAACCCCGAAGAAACCAAGAAGCTACAGGACCAAGTACAAGAACTTTTGAATAAAGGTTACATTAGAGAGTCCATGAGTCCCTGTGCAGTACCCTCCTTATTAGTTCCTAAGAAAGACGGCACCATAAGGATGTGTGTCGATAGCCGAGCCCTTAACCAAATTATTGTCAAATATAGATTTCCAATCCCCAGGCTCGAGGACATTTTGGATGAGCTCAGTGGAGCCTCCATTTTCTCTAAAATAGATCTCAAAAGCGGCTACCATCAAATCAGGATGAGAGAAGGCGACGAGTTGAAGACTGCCTTTAAGACAAAATATGGATTATTCGAATGGATGGTGATGCCTTTTGGTTTATCTAACGCCCCAAGTACGTTCATGAGACTCATACACCATGTGCTTAAAGAGTACTTAGGAAAGTTTATCGTGGTATACTTCGATGACATCTTAGTGTATAGCGTGGATCTCACTCAACACCTCTCCTACCTTAACTCCCTCTTCCAGACCATTAGAAAGGCTAAACTATTTGGTAACTTAGGGAAGTGCTGTTTCGCACAGGACAAGGTGTACTTTCTAGGATTTGTCATCTCAAAAGACGGGATGGAAGCGGACGTGGAAAAGATCAACGCCATCAAGGATTGGCCTATACTGAATTCCATCACAGAAATACGCAGCTTTCACGGGCTCGCCTCTTTTTATAGAAGATTCATTAAGGACTTCAGTTCGATAGTTGATCTGCTTACCAATTGCACTAAGAAAGAGAAAGAGTTCTCTTGAACCCTAGCGTGCCAAAAGAAATTTGATCTTATTAAAGACAGATTATGTCATTCCCCCGTACTTGCCCTCCCAGATTTCAACAAGGCCTTTGAGGTCAAAAGCGATGCATCTGGAGTCGCCATAGGTGCAATGCTTATGCAAGATGGCAAACCCGTGGCATACTTTAGCGAAAAGTTGAAAGGACCCATACTAAATTATTCCACCTACGACAAAGAATTCTACGCAGTTATACGTGCTTTAGAACATTGGCAGCATTACCTCTTACCTCGAGAATTTGTTATCAACACTGATCACCAAGCCCTAAGACATATCAAGAGTCAACACAAGCTCAACCAGAGACATGCCAAGTGGGTGGAGTTCTTAGAAAGGTTTCCTTACACCCTTAAGTATTTGAAAGGAAAGAATAACGTCGTGACTGATGCCCTCTCTAGAAAGCGCATTCTATTTACCGAATTAAGGGTTAGGTTTTTTGGCTTTGAATGGATTAAGGAGACCTATGAAACCGACCCTGATTTTAGCCCTTATTACATCAAGTGTATGGACAAGGCTAAAGGCAAATATTGCCTCATGGATGGCTATTTACTTAAAGCGGGGAAGTTGTGCATTCCACAAGGCAGTTTAAGACGATGCCTTGTAAAAGAAGCTCATTGCGGAGGCCTAGCAAGTCACTTAGGTGAGAAAACTAGAATCGCTTAAGGAACACTTCTATTGGCCTCGCATGATGAAAGATGTGCCTCGCATGGTGGAGACATGTGTGATTTGCAAGAAGGCTAAGAGTAAAGTTCTGCCTCAAGGTTTATACATGCCCTTACCCGTCCCATCACACCATTGGGTAGAGGTTAGTATGGACTTCGTTTTAGGACTACCACGGACCGCCTGGAATAAGGACTCTATAATGGTGGTCGTGGATCGATTCTCTAAGATGGCACATTTCCTTCCTTGTGCCACGACCGATGACTCTGTCTTAATAGCTAACCTATATTTTAAAGAGATCGTTCGCCTACATGGTATACCGCATTCTATCGTGTCGGACCATTTCACTAATCTTCTGAGCGCCTTTTGGACCACTTTGTGGAAAACGTTGGGGACTAGGTTGTGTTTCAGCACATCCTTTTATCCCCAAACTGATGGTCAAACGGAAGTCGTGAATAGGACCCTAGGTACCCTCTTTTGCACTGTTGTAGGTAAGAAACTGCCTAACTGGGATATAGTACTCCCACGCTTGGAGTTTGCCTACAACAGCACCCTTCATTCCACTACTCAGCAATCGCCTTTTGAGGTTGCCTATGGGTTTAATCCATACACACTATTAGACCTTGTCCCATTACCTTTTACAGACTTAGCTAATCCATCAGGGGCGGACAAGGTAGAACGAATTAAGGAATTGCATGAGACTGTACGCAGAGCCATCGAGAAGAGCAATAACAAGGTCGCCAAACACGTTAATAAAGGACGACGCGAAGTTATCTTTAATGAAGGAGACTTAGTTTGGTTGCACCTAAGGAAAGAAAGGTTCCCCTCTAAAAGGAAATTCAAGTTGATGCCCAGAGCAGAAGGACCATTCAAGGTCTTTGAAAGAATCAACAATAACGTCTATAAGATAGAGCTACCCAGCGACTACAGAATTTCCTCCACCTTTAATGTCCAAGATCTCTCGCCATACAAAGCAGAAGATGATGACATCGAAGTGACCCCATTAACGGATTTGAGGTCAAATCCTCAATCACCTGGGGAGGATAATGTGCCCCAGAGGGCCGTCACTCGATCACAAACCAAGGCACGAACTTTATCCAACCTATTAACTAACAAGTTCAATTGTTTTGTAGGATTTACAGGTGTCGAATGCCTCTTCGCGGATTTGGAATGGGACCTGAGCACAAATGACAAGGATCAACCCTTGCACTTGCTATCGTGGGAGCTAAAGGTGGAAGCACATGATAAAAGGATTTATCTCCCTCGAAATTAATTTGTAATTGAATTTTGTTCGGCAAACATTTGCTTTATGTTTTTATTGGCAAACATTCACCTTCCTGTAATGTTTTATAATTGCATGCATCATTTGGCATTAGGATTAGATGTATGTTAAGTTAGATGTTGGTTAGAAGCAACAATTGGGCTGGAGTTGGCAGCCCACTGATGCAACAAATGGGCCAAAGCTTGAAGAGTGATCTGGTGTGCAATTGGACCAAGAATGGCCAATCATGTGGCCCATTTCGTAGCCAAAGCCCATTCTAACCTTCAGCCACCCTAGGTCTATAAATACATGGCTGTTGGTTTGTGTAAAGGTTGTTGAGTATATAAGAAATAACCCTTTTATGTTCAGCCGAAGTAGTTGAAGCTTGGTGAACGGTAAGGCTCGGTTCGGTTAAGAACCGAGAAGGAGTTCATCTGTTTGAGCTTTCAAGCCCGAGGTTGCTTGAATAGCCATCGTTCCACTCATCTCCCCTCTTGTTTCCAGAGAAGGATACACGAAGAGAGTGCCCAGAAAGCTATCCCATTTACTACCATCTTGCTTCGGAAGATCGTTATGCCGAGAGCCTAAAAGGTTGTTCATCGGACAGCATTCGGTTTTCTGCTTATATTTTATTTTTATATTTCGTTTGTGGGTAAAACACCACTCATTCGAGGTGGAATCGTGTCAGAACTCCGACGGGTACAGACGACGTGTAGCTCGACCATTCCCATGCTGAAGACTCAAGGTAAATCGCCCTCCTCCATTTCAATTTCTACTAGTAGCTGGGGAGTTCGGTTGCTTCTGAACTCCCGCTTTGTTTGACCCCGGTCCCTGGTGTTTAGAGGCTACGGCGGGTGTGCTAGGGGGCTCGGCATTCCTGCCCCGAACCGGACCAAGAACGGGTGGAGATGTCCCCTGCTCCTCTTCTATTTTGGTGGCTGAAGGTGTTGTACTGCTTATGTTCCTACTTTGGCTAGTTGTGCCAGAGTGTGGAGGAATTGCAGCAGGGGAGGAGGGGTGGACATCGGTGGTGTTCTGGTTTTGAGAAGAAAACCAGGAAGGGTTATGCTGCCATTCAAATTTTCTGATCAAGAAGCTTCGAATTGTTATTAGTTTATGCATATTTGATTGTAATGTGGTTGCTTGGTGAAGAAACTGGTGAAATTGGGTCGAAGTTGAGATTTACAATTTTTTTTAGTATAAAAACAGATTATGTTTTCAGCCGTTTTGGCTAAGCTTGGGTTAATTGTTACAAATTCTGTTTTTGTGGGTTAAAATAGGTTGTTAGAGGCATGTATGGCCACTGAAATTGTTCGATTCCGATATACGACGCAAAAGTTATGCTTGTTGGAAGTTTATGTCAGATTTTGGTCAAAGTCAAATTAGCGAGCGTTTTTCATAGAATTGTGACGTGTGATAGTAGCAAAGCCATTTTTGATGCGTAAAACTAGTTTTGAGTGAGTTTTGGTGGAAAAAAACAAAAATGTAAAAATTGGATAAAAAGCAGATTTGGTTTCGTGGTTTTTTCCCCTAGCTGCGGCTTACCGTTTTAAAATCCGTTTTAGTATGTTAAACTAGGTTCTAGAGGGATGTTTAGCCATTTGAACCATTTAATTCCGTTAACGGACACAAAAGTTATGCGCGTCCGAATGTTAGGCTGGTTTTCGGGTGAACCACATTGGTGACCCGTTTTAACTAAAATTTCATGGATTTGGTTAAGGAATGTCATTTTAAATTATTTGGTGAGTTTGGAAGCGAAGACTTATAAGTGATTGGTTGTGTTTTAGGTTGAGACACCTTTTTGGCGAAGTTGTGCATCGAGCGAGCTTAGGACGCTAGGTAAGTAGTGCATGCATGTGTTTTGCCCAAGTGGGCCTACACCGTAGAACTTTAAGATTTCATGTTGTTAATTGTGGTGTGTCTGCGAATTGAGCATATTTTGAGTAGGTAACGAGACGCGTGGCGGTAGTGTTACGAATTCTGCTAGTGTGCGGGCCGGTGCTTTACTAGTCGCGGATTTCGCTCGAAGAGTGGGCCAGCTAGGACGTCACGCAGCATGAATGTGTTAACGGTGAGGGTGATGGGCAGTGGTACCGCGGATCCTACTACTGTGTGGGCCGGTGCAACACCAGTTGCGGATTCCGCTCGAGGAGTGGGCCAGCTGGGCTGTCACGAAACGCATGTGTGTGGCAACTGTGGCCCCGTGCTGGGGAGGTTGGGACGGGGGTGACGTGTTAGGGTGTAGTGTGGCGCGAGGTACACCCTTACCCTGATGTGATTGTCCAGTGGTAATGCGTGTGTCTAGCTTGTGGGCCTCGTTGCTGGGGAGTCTGGGACGGTAGCGACGTGTTAGGGTGTAGGGTGATGTTAGGTTCCTCCTTACCCTGGTGCGGCTACACTACGCGTCACAGATGTGACAACATGAGTGTGAGTGTAGAGACTGCATGTGATAGGATTGAATTGTCGGCTTTTACTTTCATATCGCATTACTTACTGAGCGTTAGGCTTATGTTGTGTGTTCTGTGTTATAGGTGCTGACAATATTGCTGGTGAGCCTCGATAGCTAAGTCCTGAGGCATAAGACGGTTGGCGGCATGCGACCGAGGCACCAGATGACGGATTTTGTTAAGGCGACCCGACCCGTGGTGGTGGTAGGTGATGGTGAGATTCGTTGGGTTGTTATTTTGTGTCGGGTTTTTATGCAGATAGGGAAGTTTGTATAGATGCCAATTGTATAGGATTATATAGAGTGGTTGTAGTGTTTTGGGGACGCGTACATAATATTACATGTTAGAGTATGATATTGCTCTATACTGTGAATTTTCTTCATTCGCACTTGATGAATTTTTGTTGTCTTTAAACTCTGATTTTGTTATGGAGATTTCACTAGATAGTTGATAGATAAATATTGTTAGTTTTTGGTGAACTGTGTCCAGGGTTTAAATTTTGGGACAGCCAGTTTTTAGGCATTACTCTGCCAAAATTTCTGGAGAGAGGTTGGGAGTCGAGAGGATATGAAATAGATCGGCATATGTACAGTGAGTGTTAGGGAAATGTGGAGTAGAGCGAAAGCGCGGTGTGGTCGCAGGTGCGCGGGGCACGCGGCCCTGCAGGTGCTCATGGGTCGTGTGGCATCCGGTGAGGGCGTGCGTGCAGACGTGTGGTACGGAGGTAGGGTGCGTGGGGCACGCAGCGCTGTGAGCGTGCGCGTGACGCGGTGATGTTGAGTTGGCGCGCGCGGCACCGCGATGGTGACGTGAATGCGCGGCACCAAATTGTGTAGTTTGAGGGGTGCATTGGATTCTTTCCTAGGATTTCGAGTCTTACCGATTTATCTTGAAACTATTTTTAAATTGTTTCTTTTTTGCTGCGTATTGTTATATTGAGGATCTCGTGTTCCCTCTTTGGGAAGCGAGTTGTTTTCAAATCGAGTCGAAAATTTTTATACTCACAAATGTTCGTTTGAATATGATTCGAAAACGAAAATGGTATTAAATTGAGTAAGTTGTGTCAAGGTTCAGTGGTGTCATAGTGTGTAGTGTGTAGATGCACTGTAGCGCACCGGGAACGTGGGGTTTCTCGGGGTGTTACAGGCTAGGACGGGGGCGACGTGTCAAGGTGTAGTGTGGCGCGCGGTATACCCTCACCCTGATGTGGTTGTTGTGTGGTGATACGTATGTGTAGCTTATGGGCCTCGTTGCTGGGGAGTCTAGGACGGTGGCGACGTGTCAGGGTGTAGGGTGGCGTTGGGCTCCTCCTTACCTAGTTCCGGTTATACTACGCGTCACAGATGTGACAACATGAGCGTGAGTGTAGAGACTGCATGTGATAAGATTGCATTGACTGCTTTTACTTTCATATTGTATTACTCACTGAGCGTTAGGCTTATGTTGTATGTTCTATGGTGTAGGTGGTGACGACATTGCTGGTGAGCATCGAGAGCCTAGTCCTGAGATCTAGGACGGTTGGCGGTGTGCGACCGAGGCACCGGACAACGGATTTTGTTAGGGCGACCCAATCCGTGGTGGTGGTAGGTGATGGTGAGATTCGTTGGGTTGTTATTTTGTGTCTGGTATTTATGTGGATAGAGGAGTTAGTATAGACGTCGGTTGTACAAGATTGTATAGAGTGGTTCTGTGTTTTGGGAACGCGTACGTATTTTTATATGTTAGAGTATGATATTGCTCTATACTGAGGACTTTCCTCATTTTTAGTTGATAGATTTTCATTGTCTTTAAACTCTGATTATTTTGTTATGGAAATCCTTTGGATGGTTGATAGATAAATATTGTTGGTTTCTGGTGAACTGTGTGCAGAGTTTAAATTTTGGGATAGTTAGTTTTTAGCCGTTACTCTGCCGAAATTTTGGGAGAGAGGTTGGGAGTCGAGAGGATATGGAATAGGTCGGGATGTGTATAGTGAGTGTTAAAGAAGTGTGGATGAGAGTGGGTGTGCGGCGTGGTCGCAAGTGCGCGTGGCACGCGGCCCTTTGGGTGCTCACGGGTCGTGTGGCATCGGGTGAGGGCATGCGTACAGACGTGCGGTACGGAGGCAGGGTATGTGGGGCACGCGGCTCAGTGAGCGTGCTCGCGACGGGGTGATGTTGAGTCGGCGCGCAGGGCATCGAAATGGGGACGTGAGTATGTGGGGCACTGAATTTGTGTAGTTCGAGTGGTATGTTGGACTCTTTTCTAGGATTTCGAGTCTTGCCATTTTATTTTAAATTATTTTCTTTTCCACTGCATATTTTTATATTGAGGATTTCGTGTTCCCTCTTTGGAGCACGGATAGTTTTCAAATCGAGTCGAAAATTTTTCATACTCACTAATGTTCTTTTGAAGATGATTTGAAAATAAAAGTACTATTAAACTGAGTGAGTTATATTTAGTTTTAGTGTGTCATAGTGTGTAGACGTACTATAGCGCACCGGGAAAATGGGCTTTTCTCGAGGTGTTACACTCAATACTTTCATTACCTATTAGTCAATTATATTTTCATGACATACTAATTCCTTAAATAAAAACTAATCTCCATATTTTCTCAGTCAAGCAACACTAAATGTTTAAGAGGTGAAAAAAAATTCTTATCTTGAATCCTCAACTTCAATCCAAAATTTCTCAAATAGAATCCAACATTAATACTTATCAAAATTTTCTTATATTAAACATTCCAATATATTTTCCATCACAAAATAATCATCACTTTCATTACTTATTGATCATCTCTAATTTCATCAAACTTTTCCCTATACCAAAATAATTATAAATTCTCACATCATTAAATTTATCTTCCTTGATTTATTTTCACATATGATGATATTCATTTCCTAGAGTGATGATCAAATCTTGTCACTTGAATATAACTGTACACATAAATTTCATGACTTTCCTTTGATTTCTTAAAGACTCAAAATAATATTTAATATCATTTCTATGTCTGCGAGTAATTTAAAACATATGTAACCCAAGAACCACTGAAATATAATCTTTGAATTTCTGAACTAAATCATACAGCATATTCCAGCATCCTTTGTTTCATCAGCTTTTTATTGATTGACTTTATCCACAATCATAGTTTCTTAAATCAAATTCAACTTCTAAGTACTCAAACAATATTTTTAGTAAATCTTTATATAATGTAAATCTTATCGGTAATTGTTACTATAGACATGAATTCACTTATACGTGTCAATTGGGCAATTGCACTCATAATGACTAGGATAGATATCTCGTATCAGAAATTAGCAATTCGCCCTGATAATCCTTTGGGGCCAAATCACTCAATTTTCTTCCATTAACTGAGTTAATGGATGAGTTCATTCTAAAACTTGAGAAAATGGGTGTACTCCAAAAAAAGATTTATAAGTGGTTGTTAATGGAGTTGAAGTTATCAATTTCTGATGAGTAAGTATTTTCATTTAAACATCTTTAAATTTATATTCATCATTCCTTGTCTAGTCTAATATTCTCAAATTAGTCCATAATATTAATTCATCTCTTAATTTAGGAATCTTTAATTTGAGAATTTGACTTTTTTTTTATTTTTATTTTTACTCAATCATCCAATCGTGATTTGTTCGTATCTTAGGCTGAGTTCTATTATGCGTATTTTAGGCTTTATTTAATTCTAAGGAAAGTTATTGATCGAGATCAAGTCTTTTAATCGAGAATAATTATTTTAGCTTTAGCGATCTACATCACAATAATAACTCAAAATTCATAAAACTTGTACTAAAATAACAACTTATAATAATTTGAAATCACAAATAAATACGTCAAATTAAAAAAATATATATTAAAGTTCAAAACCAAATTTAAGATTTTATAAAAGCATTTATAAGAAACACAATAAAAAATGGCTTACTTAAAAATATATTACAAAATCATCGAACATATTTTTATCAAAATATAAATTTTAATCACTTACTTACTGGTCGACAATCTTTCAGGTGCACGTGAGCATATAGATAAGTCTACAGAATCATTTTATAAACCTGGTTGCTCTGATATCAAACTGTAATGGCCCGAATTTTAAAATCTTCAATTTACAAACCCTAAATTGAAACCCTATAAATTATTTCCAAAATTAGATTTAAAATTGAGTGTTAAATTTTCAGCTTAAAACTGTACACCCCGCGAAAACCCCACTTTTCCTGATGTGCTACAGTGCATCTACACAGTACACACACTAACACTTGACATAACTCACTCAATTTAATACCCTTTTGTTTTCAATCCATTTTCAAAAAGAACATTTGTGAGTATGAAAATTTTTCAACTCGATTCGAAAACAACTCGTGTCCCGAAGAGGAAACACGAAGTTCTCAACATAAAACTACGCAGCGGAAAAGAAAACCATTGAAAACAATTTGAGATAAAACGGTAAGACTTGAAATCCTAGGAAAGAATCCCACGCACCCCATGAACTACGTAGTCCGGTCCCAAGCACTCACGTCCCCACTCCGACACCCCGCGTTGTAACACCCCGAGAAAACCCCGCGTTCTCGGTGCGCTACAGTGCATCTACACACTACACACACACACTAACACTTGACACAACTAACTCAATTCAATACCCCTTTCGTTTTCAAATCATTTTCAAAAGAACATTTGTGAGTAGGAAAATTTTTTTGACTGGATTCGAAAAAAAACAACTCGCGTCCCGAAGAAGAAACACGAAGTCCTCAACATAAAACTATGCAGCGGAAAAGAAAACCATTTAAAACAATTTGAGATAAAACGGTGAGACTTAAAATCCTAGGAAAGAATCCAACGCACCCCATGAACTACCCAGTCCGGTCCCAAGCACTCACGTCCCCACTCCGACACCCCGCGTACACCATCGCGGTGCCAACCCAACGTCACTGTATCTCGCGCACGCTTACAGCGCCGCGTGCCCCACGCACCCTGCCTCTGTACAGCACGTCCGCGCGCACGCCCTCACCCGGCGCCACATGACCCGTGTGCACCCGCAGGGCCGCGTGCCCCGCGCACCTGCGATCACGCCACACTTCCACGCTCATCTACCTTTTTCTAGCATTTACTGTTCACACCTCAACCTATTTCGTATCTCCTCGACTCCCAACCTCTCTCCCGGAATTTCGGCAGAGTAACGACTAAAAACTGACTATCCCAAAATTTAAACCCTGCACACAATTCACCATAATCCAACAATGTTTATCTATCCATCATCCAGAGAAATCACCATAATCAAATCAGAGTAAGAAGACAATAAGAACCCATCAAATAGAAATGAAGAAAGTCCTCCAAAACACTACAACTCCTCTATACAATCTCAAAAGATCAATGTCTATACAACCCCGCTATCTACACAAATACCCAACATGAAATGATAAATCCACTATCACCTACCACCACCACGGGTCGGGTCGCCCTAACAAAAATCCGCCATCCGGTGCCTCGGGTGCACGCCGCCAACCATCTTACGCCTCTGGACTAGGCTCTCGAGGCTCACCAGCGGTATCGTCAGCACCTACACCACAGAACACACAACATAAGCCTAACGCTCAGTAAGTAATGCGATATGAAAGTAAAAGCCGACAATGCAATCCTATCACATGCAGTCTCTACACTCACACTCATGTTGTCACATCTGTGACGCGTAGTGCAGCCGCACCAGGGTAAGGAGGAACCTCACGCCACCCTATACCCTGACACGTCGCCACCGTCCCGGACTCCCCAGCAACGAGGCCCACAAGCTACACCCACGCATCACCACACGGCAACCACATCAGAGTAAGGGTGTACCTCGCGCCACTCTACACCCTGACACGTCGCCCCCGTCCCAGCCTCCCCAGCACGGGGCCACAGTTGCCACACGCACACGTTTCGCGACAGCCCAGCCGGCCCACCCCTCGAGTAGGATCCGCGACTGGTGTTGCACCGGCCCACACACTAGTAGGATCCGCGGTACCACTGCCCATATCCTCACCGTCAACACATTCACGCCGCATGACGGCCCAGCCGGCCCACCCCTCGAGTAGGATCCGCGACTGGTGAAGCACCGGCCCACACACTAGCGGGATCCGCGGTACCACCGCCACACGTCTCACCTCATACATCAAAGCATCCTAAAAATCAATTTCGTTCCCGTTTTAAAAAAAATATGATGCATGTCACACAATACGCACACACACCGCAATCAATCACATAAACACTAAAGTTCTACAATGTAGGCCCACTTGGGCAAAACACATGCATGCACTACTTACCTGGCGTCCTAAGCTCGCTCGATACACAGCTTCGCCAACAGTAAGCCTCAACCTAAAACACAACCAATTCTCATCAGTATTTCTCCCAACATTTACCAATTAGATAAAAATAACCTTATCTAACTACACTCATTAAATTCCAACTAAAACTGTCCATTGGTTTGGTTTACCCGAATACCAGCTCAACGTTCGGATGCGCATAACTTTTGCGTCCGTCAACGGAATCAAACGATTCAAGTGGCTAAACGTTCCCTTAGTAACCTAGTTTAACATCCCAAGACAGATTTTAAATCGGTAGGCCGCAGATAGGTGAAAAACACCAATAACCGAATCTGCCATTTTATTAAAATTTCACATTTTCTCTTCCCTTCAACCAAAACTCACTCCCAACTATTTATATGCATCAAAATGGCTATGCTACTCTCACACGTCGAATTTTCCACGAAAGACGGTCACTAATTTGACTTAAACCAAAATCTCGCATAAACTTCCGACGCGCATAACTTTTTTGTCGGATATCGGAATCGAACGATTCCAGCGGCCACACGTTCCTCTAACAACCTATTTTTAACCCGCAAAACAGAATTTAAAACGATTAACCAAAACTAGGCCAAAATGGCCAAAAACAGAATCTGTTTTTTATATGAAAATGTGAAATTCAACCTTAACCCGAACATTTCCAAATTTCTCCGCCAATCCATCACATTCTAACCTATTAAACATGAACTAGCTAAAATCGAAGGCCTCCAATTCAGAAAACAAAGTTTTGAAAATCACAGCCCCTCGGTTTTTCCCCCCCCCCTCTCTCGGCCACCGATGCTCCCCACCACTCTTAACTCCACCATTGTCGACAATTCCCGCCACCAATTGGTCGAACAGGAGAGCAGCATCACGCCCTGTTCCCCTCGACCAACAGAATAGACAGAAGAAAAACAGGGAGGGCTCCGAGCTCTCGGCCCTGTGCCCTGCTGCCCCCCGATCACGCGGCACATACACGCCGCTTACACCAATCCCACGTTCGGCTTAGCCTTCAGAAAACTAGTGGGAATGCGGCCATAAATTCTAACAAGCAAATTCAGAGCAAGGAAGGGAAACGTACCTTCAGTATTAAGCTCGGGAAACCGAACTCAATCCCCTCCCACCGCAGTCCTCTCGGCGAACTAGCGTTCGATTCTTCTCCGTCGTCGGTGTCGACAGACCACCGGCTCTCTCTCTCTCGGCTACCCGCGCTCCCCCTCTCGGTTTCGCTCCCTCTCGGCCGCGCACAACACAGGGTGGAATGGCTTCCACCCGAAGCCATTCCACCTGTTATGTTTTTTTTTTTTTTTTTTTTTTTAAATTAATTACAAATGACAAAAATGCCCCCACGTACTTCAATCGTCCGAAATTTCATAACTTCCCGACCTCCCGGCTTTAAATTCTGAAAACCAATCGCAAAAGTAGGCCTCGAGCCTATAATTTAAATCTTTCCCGTTGAAATATTTCTCAAAACTCCGACCGGGATTAAACTAAAAATTTCAGAAATAAAAATATAAATTCGAAATTCCCGGGTTATTACACGCGTACACCCTCGCGGTGCCGCACGTGCCAACCCAACGTCATTGTATCTCGCGCATGCTCACAGCGCCGCGTGCCCCATGCACCCTGCCTCTGTACAGCACGTCCGCGCGCACGCCCTCACCAGGCGCCGCATGACCCGTGTGCACCCGCAGGGCCGCTTTCCCCGCGCACCTGCGATCACGCCGCACTTCCACGCTCATCTACCTTTTTCTAGCATTTACTGTTCACACCTCAACCTATTTCTTATCTCCTCGACTCCCAACCTCTCTCCCGAAATTTCGGCAGAGTAACGACTAAAAACTGACTATCTCAAAAATTTAAACGCTGCACATAATTCACCATAATCCAAAAATGTTTATCTATCCATCATCCAGAGAAATCACCATAACCAAATCAGAGTAAGAAGACGACGAAAATCCATCAAATACAAATGAAGAACGTCCCCCAAAACACTACAACCCCTCTATACAATCTCAAAAGATCAATGTCTATACAACCCCGCTATCTACACAAATACCCAACATGAAATGATAAATCCACTATCACCTACCACCACCACGGGTCAGGTCGCCCTAACAAAAATCCGCCATCCGGTGCCTCAGGTGCACGCCGCCAACCATCCTACGCCTCTGGACTAGGCTCTCGAGGCTCACCAGTAGTATCGTCAGCACCTACACCATAGAACACACAACATAAGCTTAACGCTCAGTAAGTAATGCGATATGAAAGTAAAAGCCGACAATGTAATTCTATCACATGCAGTCTCTACACTTACACTCATGTTGTCACATCTGTGACGCGTAGTGCAGCCGCACCAGGGTAAGGAGGAACCTCACGCCACCCTACACCCTGACACGTCGCCACCGTCCCGGACTCCCCAGCAACGAGGCCCACAAGCTACACACACGCATCACCACACGGCAACCACATCAGGGTAAGGGTGTACCTCGCGCCACTCTACAGCCTAACACGTCGCCCCCGTCCCAGCCTCCCCAGCACGGGGCCACAGTTGCCACACACACACGTTTATGACAGCCCAGCCGGCCCACCCCGCGACTAGTGTTGCACCGGCCCACACACTAGTAGGATCCGCGGTACCACTGCCCATATCCTCACCGTCAACACATTCACGCCGCATGACGGCCCAGCCGGCCCACTCCTCGAGTAGGATCCGCGACTGGTGAAGCACCGGCCTGCACACTAGCGGGATCTGCGGTACCACCGCCACACGTCTCACGTCATACATCAAAACATGCTAAAAATCATTTTCGTTCCCATTTTTAAAAATATGATGCATGTCAAATAATATGCACGCACACCACAATCAATCACACAAACCCTAACGTTCTACAGTGTAGGCCCACTTGGGGAAAACACATGCATGCACTACTTACCTGGCGTCCTTAGCTATTCGATCCAACCCTATCGATTCTGTTTTCCTGAAATTCTAAAACATAAAGTTATAAGTTATCATTCACGATTTACAATTCTAATTCACAACCAGCACATATAACCAAATCCATAAATTTCTATTTTTAAACACTAAATAAACAACGACAAAATCATCAAGTGTAACTCTATGCACTTAACTTCCAAATCAACAATTAAGCTAACCTATTCTCTTAACATCCATCAACCAGCATGAACACCATCTAATATCCAATATCTAAACATAATAGAACTCAAAACATGTGCATATAACCCCTATCTCCAAACACCCATCATTCTATAATGCACAATCTAAAAATTGAAGTCCAATTCAAATAATTATCCCAAGGGTAGGTTATCATCCACACAACCTCAATCAACCACCCTAACAATTTAACACTTCAATCAATTTCAACCAAATAACTCAATATCAAGGAATTAAAATTGAAACCATCACAACTCAACTTTCGAAATTTGTCATAAATCTTGTCTAACTTCAAAAATTCACAACAAATTGAATATAAGTCCAAATTCAATGATTTAAAATGGTAAGGGCTCCTAAACGAGTCTATTTCCACATGGTGAAATCCATTTGTCAAAAATCAAGCTCAATTAATAGCAGAAAATCAAAACCGAATCTGCCCGGAAATCGTTTCACAGTTTTTCATTCAACTTTGAAAATTCATATCAAATCGTATATTTGGCCGAATTCGATGATTCGACATGTTTTGGAAACCTTATAAGGTCTAGTTTATGCTGGTGAAATCCATTTTCCAAAATCAAAGCATAATCAATGGAAGAAAAATCAAAACCGAATGCCAGCTGAAATTTTTCCAGTTTTTGCACAATAACTTCTAAAATTCATAACTCATTCAATCCTTACCCGATTTCAACGATTCAAGATGCTAGGTAACCCTAATTTTGTCCACTTTGAAGTGGTTTCATCCATTTGCCAAAAACCAGACTTGATAAATAGCAGAAATTCGAAAAAAACCGCAGCTGCCCAAAACCTCTTCACAGATTTTAGTTTTTTATCAAACTTAGAAAAATCATATCTTCCTTTACGATCATCGAAACAACTCGATTCCAAAGCCAAAATTTTCCTTAAAGTATCTAATTCATCATACTATAACAGTTTTTTAAAATGAACAACCGGAGATCAGGTGAAAAATACCAAAACCGAGCTGCCTAATCCGAAACCCTAGATTTTTATTGGCCAAAACCAGAAAAGAAAGAGAAAACTTACCGAAATCGAAGAGAGGGCCGTTTTTCACGCGGGATAGAGAAGGAAGACGAAGAGGAGAGGGAGCTGCATTCTTCGGGGGAGGAAAAATGGACGAGCTGGTTCCTCTTTCGTGGAAAACTGAGAAGAAATGAAACAAAAAAAGATGAAAGGAAAAACAAAAACAGAGAGGGAAGGATGCGGAAGAGAAGAAACAGGGAGGGGGAGGGAAGAAGGCTGCGGGGAGGGGTGAGTTGCTAGCAGAAGAAGTTTTTTTTTTATAATATAAATAATAATAATAATAATAATAAACCTAATTACTAAATCGCTCTCAACCTCTAATTTTTTTGTTAAACGGTCAATCAGTTCGCTTCCGTTTAGAATTTTAGAATTTTCTCTTTTCCATTAGCTTCAAAATAATCTTTTACTTAACAGTATAAATTTTCGTCTCTTGATTCCGAGTAAAACTCCGCCGTCTACCGATACGTAAATCCGAAAATCATTTTAACGAAAAATTTCAGGGTGTTACAAAAATATTTTCTTAAAATCTTGAATAAAAGTCATTAAATGCGCGGAGGCTGTAATTAAAACAATAATTAAACTTATTCGAATTAAATGCAGAATTATAAATAATTCATTAAACCTCTAATAATAAAATTCAGCATAATTTATTCGGAGTTAAAATAAAAACCGAAATACTTTTAAAAACTGAAATATAATATTTTAAATTCTTTTCTCGGAAAAATCAACTTCTTCTTCTGTATGCTCGTTTGCCACTGGAAAATTCTCGATCGCAGCTAGTTCCTCCTTAGATAAGAACTCACATACATCAAACAATTATTTAAAATATGAGAATTAACTCAACAAGCAAAAATACGTGCAATGGTAAAAAATTTACATTTACTTTTACCGAATCTTGATTACAGAACTAGTTGGTACTCATTTCCCAATCTTAGACTCAGTCTTCTCATTGTCGTTCAGAATTTGTCAACTTACTTTCGATCAAGCTCACCATCTCATTGTCGTTCAATCTTTTGCTATCACGTCAGTACCATTAATGTTCAAGCTCACTATCTCATTGTCGTTCAGGCTTTTGCTATCACATATTTTCCGCCAATTCCATCATTTTCATGCACATACAATATATCCTACCTATTTTATCTTTATATTATTCTAAGTCAATGCCGAAACATGCGTGCTCAAATATCAACTCGCGTAGTAAAACAATTATAAGAAAATAATATAATATCTTGTGATGTAGGGCCAAAGTCAAAACATGGGAAAATTGTATGTTTACTGACTTGGATTACGAGCAATATGGATATCGGGATTCGTTTACTATTTCAAATAATATCCTGCTCAAATAGAATCTTTGGTATTAAATTTCTACTTAATAAATCCAATTTCAAAGAAATTTGAGCAGAAATTCCTTACGTTGTTCTCTTGGGTCGGATTGGGTTGGTTGGATCGTTTGGATGACTTCTGGGATCTTTCCTACCTAATTCGAATGTCGATATTAAAATGCAACTTAATTAATTCTAACTTAAAAGAATTTGGACAGAAAATCCTTACCGGTTTAATCTTGGCTCGGTTCGGTCAAATTCAGGTCGAAATTTGGTTTGGGTTTGGTTCGAGTGAAGAGTGCCGGTTTGGGTTAACTGCTTCGGTCTGGGTCAACTGGGCCGGTTCGGGTCAACTGAGTTGATTTGGGTGAACTAGGCCGATCTGGGTCAACAGGGTCGTTTCGGGTCAATTGGACCGGTCTGGGTCAATTGTGCCAATCCGGGTCAACTGGGCCGATCCGGGTCAATTGGGCCGATTCGGTTTGGTTCAGCTGGTCCTTCTGAAAGAAACTAGTTCAGGTTTTTAAATAAATCCAACTCCTTTCCTTTTCCTGTTCTGCCGAAAGAGAGAGAGAGTGAGTAAGTGAGCGAGAGCGAAACTGAGAAGGACAGAGTGAGGGAGACCTTACGCTGTTGAGGGAAATTGTTTGATCGAAGGGTGCTCTCTGCTGTCGCGAAGTGAAGCTCGACCGAGAGGAGTTTTGCCTTGTCGGAGAGGCTTGTAGCGTCGGAGACTAGGGTACGTACTCCTTCTCTTCTTGAAGGACTCGGGAGGGAGAGCTAATGTGCTTTCTTTCTTCATGAGTACCTCTATTTATAGGAGAGGTTTGCACCCCACTTCTTCAAGATTTTCGAGTTTCACTCGGATTTCCCGGTTGTTATCTAATTGGAGGTGGATTTTTGGTTGAGTGGTTATTCAGTTAGATCCTGAACCCTTCCCTCATAACGTCCAGGTTCATCTCGGATTTATTGATGAAAATCAGCAATGCAATCTCTAAATTGGATTTCCAAAGATATTATCTTAATGAAAATCCAATATTGTTCAGCACAGGGATGATTTTTAGGCTAGATTCATTGAATTTGTTTCTTAAAAATCGGGTTGTGATTTAGGAAATTTGAATTTGAATTTGAATTTCCAGATTAGGTTTGATTTGCAAATTTTAAATTTAAATTTGAATATTGAATTTATTTGGGAATTTCTAATTTTTAATTTATAAATTTTTTTTTTTAATTAAAAACCTGAACTATTACAGTAGTTAAGTTTGTTTTGTAGACGTTTAGATTAAGTGTAATGCTTTATTGAAATGTCTTGAGAATATTGTCTATGTTATGCATTGATTAATTGTTTTCTATACTTTTTATAAATTTAAGCATTATGAACTGTTCATGCATTTTATTATTTCAAAAATGGCATAAAAACAAATTTCTATACATGTCTTCTGAAAAGAAATGAACTAATGAAAAAAAATGAATGAATGTAATCCCGGTCATGTCAGGGTGGGGTTCAAATATGGCTGTTCCGTAGGTGGAGCATGCTTTTCCCCTGGTAGATCGAGAAGGCTATCTAACCATTTGATGTGCCTTGTCTATCTGGTGAGAGTAAACCCCCGGTGACATCCCGCTATGTAAGGAAATGAAATGAAATTACTACATGTTTTATGAACTACATATTCACGGCATGCATTTACATTTACTTGGACTTACTGAGATTTATGCTAATTAGTTAAATTTTGATGACGTAGGTGAAAAACTAACAGATGAGGACTCCGAGCCCTAAGTTGATGAATAGGTGTAGTTGAAAGAACGAGCTCATGTGGTGTGTTCGCAGCAGTCAGGCGACCTTTTGAACCATAGGTGTTCATACCGAGCCAATACCGACAAGTGCTATTCTTACAAATCCAAAATCTGAGACAAGGAGGTCGATCTGTTGAAGAATATCTTACTGAGTTTGAGACCCTTAGGATTCGTGGCGATATGGATGAACCTGAAGAGCAAGTACTTGCAAGATTTATTCGAAGATTGTAACAAGATATTGGAGACATTATTGAGCTGCATCCCCTAGAATCCCTTAACGCGGTGGTACAAATGGCTATGAAAGTAGTGCGACAACTTAGTAGGAAGAGAAAAACTAGTTTCACCCAGAAATTTCCACTAAAGACTACTCCTAAGATCACCCCTCCGCAACCATAACCAAACATTCCCCAAAGCTGAGGGAAAGAAACCGTTTACACGTAGTGGGCCACCCAAAGAATCAAGCAACTAGACCTTAGTAGAGAGTGCCAATTCCCCTAGATCGCGAGACCTTATATGCTTTAAGTGTCATGGCTTGGGTCATTTCATGGCTCAGTGTCATAATAGACGAGTGATGATCCTCCTGGAGGACATTGGAGAGTTTATGAGCGAAGACGAGCGAGAAGGTATAAAAGAAGATGAAGAGGATAGTGACTCCCAAGAGGAAGTTTTCCACACCCCTGAAGGACCCATGCTTATGGTAAGAAGATGTGTTCTCATCACTAAGAATTGTGGAGAAGACTGTCAGTGCGAGAACATCTTCCATAGCAGGTGTTTCATCAAGGAGAAGTTATGTTCCCTGATTATAGACGGAGGCAGTTGTGCTAATGTAGCCTCCACAGAGTTAGTAACCAAGTTAGGCCTAGAGACCAACACTCACCTCCACCCCTACAAGTTACGTTGGCTAGATGATAGGGATGATGTCAAGGTTACCAAGCAAGTGAAAGTTAAATTTGCCCTCCGGAAGTACACGGACACGGTCCTCTGCGATGTTGTGCCTATAAGTTCAAGTCATTTACTCCTAGGCCGACCCTGGCAGTTTGATCGACGGGTAAACCACGACAGCTACAATAACTATTATTCCCTTAACTTTAAAGGAAAGACCTTTAAGTTAGCTCCCATGACCTCCGAACAAATATCTAGAGATTACGCTGCAAGAAAGGAAGTCAAAGATAAGGCTGCTTTATTCATGACTAAGAAAGAGATAGAGATCTCTGTGCGTAGAGGAGATCTCCTGATTTTGGTACTTTTTCGAGATAGAATTATGGAACTAGGAGTTATTCCTCAAGCCGTTAAAACTTTACTTAACGAGTTCCAAGATGTGTTCCCAGAAGACTTGCCCCAAGGTCTACCACCCTTGCATGGCATTGAACACCGAATTGATCTCCTACTCGGAGCCATACTGCCTAATAGACCAGCATACTGAAAAAACCAAGAAGCTGCAGGACCAAGTACGAGAACTTTTAAATAAAAGTCACATTAGAGAGGCCGTGAGTCCTGTGCAGTACCCTCCTTATTAGTTCATAAGAAAGACGGCACCATGAGGATGTGTGTCGATAGCCGAGCCGTTAACCAAATTATTGTCAAGTATAGATTTCGCATCCCCAGGCTCGAGGACATGTTGGATGAGCTCAGTGGAGCCTCCATTTTCTCTAAAATAGATCTTAAAAGCGGCTACCATCAGATCAGGATGACAGAAGGCGACGAGTGGAAGACTTCCTTTAAGACAAAATATGGATTATTCGAATGGATGGTGATGCCTTTTGGTTTATCTAACGCCCTAAGTATGTTGACGAGACTCATGCACCATGTGCTTAAAGAGTACTTAGGAAAGTTTATCGTGGTATACTTCGATGACATCTTAGTGTATAGCGTGGATCTCACTCAACACCTCTCTCACCTTAACTCCCTCTTCCAGACCCTTAGAAAGGCTAAACTATTTGGTAACTTAGGGAAGTGCTGTTTGGCACAGGACAAGATGTACTTTCTAGGATTTGTCATCTCAAAAGACGGGATGGAAGCGGACATGGAAAAGATCAACGCAATCAAGGATTGCCCTATACCGAATTCCATCACAGAAATACGTAGCTTTCAAGGGCTCGCCTCATTTTATAGAAGATTCATTAAGGACTTCAGTTCGATAGTTGTCCCGCTTACCGACTGCACTAAGAAAGGGAAAGAGTTCTCTTGGACCCCAGCGTGCCAAAAGAGCTTTGATCTTATTAAAGACAGATTATGTCATTCCCCCGTACTTGCCCCCCCGGATTTCAACAAGGCCTTTGAGGTCAAAAGCGATGCATCTGGAGTCAGCATAGGAGCAGTACTTATGGAAGATGGCAAACCAGTGGCATACTTTAGCAAAAATTTGAAAGGACCCATACTAAATTATTCCACCTACGACAAAGAGTTCTACGCAGTTATACGTGCTTTAGAACATTGGCAGCATTACCTCTTACCTCGAGAATTTGTTATCAACACTGATCACCAGGCCCTAAGACATATCAAGAGTCAGCACAAGTTCAACAAGAGACATGTCAAGTGGGTGGAGTTCTTAGAAAGGCTTCCTTGCACCCTTAAGTTTTTGAAAGAGAGATTAACGTCGTGGCCGATGCCCTCTCTAGAAAGTGCATTCTATTCACCGAATTAAGAGTTAGGTTCTTTGGCTTTTAATGGATTAAGGAGACCTATGAAACCGACCCTGATTTTGGCACTTATTACATCAAGTGTATGGACAAGGTCGAAGGCAAATATCGCCTCATGGATGGCTATTTAGTTAAAGCGGGAAAGTTGTGTATTACCCAAGGCAGTTTAAGACGATGCCTAGTAAAAGAACCTCATTGCGAGGCCTAGCAAGTCACTTCAGCAAGGAAAAGACCCTAGAATCGCTTAAGGAACACTTCTATTGGCCTCGCATGATGAAAGATGTGCATTGCATGGTGGAGACATGTGTGATTTGCAAGAAGGCTAAGAGTAAAGTTCTGCCTCAAAGTTTATACATGCCCTTACCCATCCCATCACACCCTTGGGTAGAGGTTAGCATGGATTTCATTTTAGGACTACCACGGACCGCCCGGAATAAGGACTCTATAATGGTGGTCGTGGATCGGTTCTCAAAGATGACACATTTCCTTCCTTGTGCCACGACCGATGACTCTGTCTTAATAGCTAACCGTATTTTAAAGAGATAGTTTGCCTGCATAGTATACCGCGTTCTATCGTGTCGGACAGAGACACTAAATTTTTGAGCACCTTTTGGACCACTTTGTGGAAAAAGTTGGGGACTAGGTTGTGTTTCAGCACATCCTTTCATCCCTAAACTGATGGTAAAACGGAAGTCGTCAACAGGATCCTAGGTACCCTCTTACGTACTGTTGTAGGTAAGAAACTGTTTAATTGGGATATAGTACTCCCAGGCTTGTTGTTTGCCTACAACCACACCTTTCATTCCACTACTCAACAATCGTCCTTTGAGGTTGCCTATAGGTTTAATCCATACACACCGTTAGATCTTGTCCCATTGCCTTTACTTAGCTAATCCATCAGGAGCGGACGAGGCATAACGAATTAAGGAATTGCATGAGACTATACGCAGAGCCATCAAGAAGAGCAACAACAAGGTTGCCAAACACGCTAATAAAAGACGACGCGAAGTTATCTTTAATGAAGGAGACTTAGTTTGGTTGCACCTAGGGAAAGAAAGGTTCCCCGCTAAAAGGAAATCCAAGTTGATTCCTAGAGTAGAAGGACCATTCAAGGTCTTAGAAAGAATCAACAATAACGCCTATAAGATAGAGCTAGCCGGCGACTACGGAATTTCCTCCACCTTTAATGTCCAAGATCTCTCGCCATACAAAGCAGAAGATGATGACATCGAAGTGACCCCATTAACGGATTTGAGGTCAAATCCTCAATCACCTGGGGAGGATGATGTGCCCCAGAGGGCCGTCACTCGATCACAAACCAAGGCAGCTTTGAAGAAGGGTCCGACGCGCACAGTACTGAGAGTATTCACTATGATCGAGTCGGGCAAGGATGACCAGCCAGCTATGGTATCAGGTACCATACTAGTAAATTCTATACCTGCTTATACATTGATTGACTCTGGTGCTACGCATTCCTTTATTGCGACCACGTTTGCATTTAATTTGGAAGTATGGCCAGTGTCGACGAATTGTACCTACGAAGTGAGGCTACCTTTTGGTGGGAGAATACATTCGAATCAATTTATACGAGATAGCGTGGTGTCTGTGGGAAGAAAAAATTTATTAGCCGATCTCATCATTATGGATATGATAGGATACGACGCGATATTGGGAATGGATTGACTATTCAAGCACTACGCTACGATCGATTGCAGGGCCAGCACAGTGAGTTTTAAACCATCAGGTGGTATGAAGTATACTTTTCTGGCTGCAAAAGGTGTTAGGAAAATGTCTGTGATGGCGCCCGTCGGTGCTCGTCAAGCTCTCACTGGTGAGTATTTTGGTTTTCTTGCCAACATTATAGATATGCAAACTGTCAATGATTCGAGACCGCAGGATATTTTAATTGTTCAAGACTTCCTTGAAGTTTTCTTAGATGATTTACCTTGTTTGCCTCCGGATCGAGAGATAGAGTTTGCGATAGATGTGTATCCGGGAGCTGAACCAGTATCAAAGAATCCCTACAGATTGGCGCTAACAGAATTGAAGGAGTTGAGGAAGCAATTAGAAGAATTGGCAGCGAAAGGGTTTATACGCCCTATCTTTTCGCCGTGGGGCGCTGATCCTTTTTGTCAAGAAGAAGGATGGGTCGTTGCGAATGTGCATCGACTACAGGGAGTTAAATAAGCTAATGATCAAGAATAAGTACCCTCTGCCAAGGATAGACGATTTGTTTGATCAACTTCCGGGTGCATGTGTGTTTTCGAAGATTAACCTAAGATCTGGTTATTATCAGTTGCAGGTCAGACCAGAAGATGTTCCGAATATGGCTTTTTGGACGCGGTATGGACATTATGAGTTCCTGGTGATGTATTTTGGATTAACTAATGCTCTAGCAGCTTTTATGGATCTGATGAACAGAGTTTTCCATGAATATCTCGATAAATTTGTCATAGTATTTATTGACGATATTTTGGTGTACTTTCGAAGCAAGGAGGAGCATAAGAAGTACTTGAGATTGGTGTTGGAAACTCTGAAGCGACACCAACTCTATGCAAAGTTTTCAAAGTGCAAATTCTGCCTGGATAGAATTCATTTTCTTGGTCATGTCATCTCTAAGGAATGACCACAGCCGAAAAATGTTATGGAGATACGGGGTTTTCTTGGGTTGGTAGGTTATTACAAGAGATTCATTGAGGGATTTTCGAAGATTGTAGCACCCCTGACCCGGTTAACGAGGAAAAGTGTAAAATATTTGTGGTCTGAGGATTGTGAGCATAGTTTCCAGACGTTGAAGCAGAAGTTAACTACTGCTCCAATCCTGACGCTTCCTACTGAGGACGGGAAGTTTAGTATTTACTGCGATGCTTCAAAGATAGGACTGGGATGTGTATTAATGCAGGAAGGAAAGGTGGTATCGTATGCCTCTAGACAATTGAAAACTTATAAGCAGAACTACCCGACGCACGACCTGGAACTAGTTGCGGTAATTTTCGTAATAAAAATTTGGAGGCGTTATTTATATGGATAGCAATGCGAGGTATATTCCGATCACAAAAACCTGAAGTATATCTTTACTCAGAAGGAGCTAAATATGCGACAACAGCGGTGGTTAGAATTTGTGAAGGATTATGATCTCGAGATTAAGTACCATACCGGCAAGGCAATCGTAGTAGTCGATGCTTTGAGCAGAGTGACGACATCTAATTCGGCTATGATTTCAGGCATGCCAGTGGCTTTGGATGCGGAGTTCTAGAAGTTTGAGTTAGAGATGGTGTCGAACGTATCGGCCATGTTATCGGCTATGTCTCTACAGCCCACTATTTTGGAGAAGATTAAGCAGGCACAGAAGGACAACACTGAATGCAAAGATATTAAGTCAAGTATGGCTTCCAACGATAGGTCAGATTTTAGTTATTCGAACGACGGAGTTCTTAAGTTTCGAAATAGGTGGTTAATTCTAAATAATGAAGAACTATGGAAGGAAATATTAGCTGAAGCCCACTCTTTGAGATTTTCTGTGCATCCAGGAAGTACCAAGAGGTACAGAGATCTTAAACAGCATTACTGGTGGCCTGATATGAAGAGAATGGTGGTGAGGTACGTAAAGGCGTGTTTAATTTGCCAGCAGGTTAAGGCTGAGCATCAGAAGTTGGTAGGAAAATTACAGCCATTGCCGATACCTGAATGGAAATGGGAGCAGATAGCGATGGATTTCATTGTAGGGCTGCCTCAGACGACTAAGGGCTATGACGGAATATGGGTGATAGTGGACAGGTTAACCAAATCGGCCATTTTCTGCCAGTGAAGATGACGTATTCTATGGATCACTTCGCTGAACTATATGTTCAAAAGATCGTACGATTGTACGGAGTTCCAGCTTCAATTGTATCGGACAGGGACCCCAGATTTACATCGAAGTTCTTGAAGAGTTTGCACAAGGATATGGGTACGCAGCTCAGTTTTAGCACAAGGTTTCATCCTCAGACGAATGGACAATCTTAGAGGACTATTCAGACATTGGAGGATATGGTTCGAGCTTGTGTACTGGAGTTCCAGAGGTCATGGAGCAGATATCTGTCGTTGGTAGAATTTTCTTATAATAACAGTTTCCAGGCCACGATATGTATGGCTACATACGAGGCCCTTTACGGGAGAAAGTGCAGGTCCCCGGTTTATTGGGATGAAGTTGGCAAAGCAAGATTAGTAGGTCCGGATATTTTGCAGCAGGTAGCAGATAAAGTTGCATTTATTTGGCAGCGTAACTTAACAGCTCAGTGCCGACAGAAAAGTTATGTAGATTGTTGGAGAAGAGAGATAGAATTTAAAGTAAATGAAGAAGTTTTCTTGAAGATCTCTCTGTTCAAGGGAGTTGTGAGGTTCGAAAAGAGGGGCAAGTTAAATCCAAGATTTATTGGACCATTTCCTATTATGAAGAAAGTAGGGATGACAGCTTATCAGCTACAGCTACCAACCTCTATGGATGGAATTCACAACGTGTTCCACGTGTCCAAGCTGAGAAAGTGTATACGAGATCCTTCTCATGTGGTGGAACAGCGAGATGTGGAGATTCAACCCACATTAGTGTATGGAGAGAAACAAGTGGAGATTCTGGATTATGTAGTGAACACTCTACGTAACAAGGAATTTCCACTAGTGAAAGTTTTATGGCACAACCACAATGTAGAAGCGGCAACTTGGGAGCGGCAGCAGGACATGATGAATCGGTACCCAGAACTGTGTAGGTAACAAAATTTTGAGTACAAAATTTCTATTAAGGAGGGTGAAATGTAACACCCAGAATTTTCCGTTTAATTTAATTTCGGAAGTACGTGGTTGTAATTGGCGGAGTAATGGTCGAAATTGTGGGCGAAAAATTTCTACTCCTAGGTAAAAGATTATTTCGGGACTAATGGAGTATAGAAAAATTTAAAAATACAGTCGGAATTGGACGATATAACAGATTTAGTAAGCGGTTAAGGATTGAGGCCAAAATAGTAATTAGGAATGATTCTATTTAGTAATATAATTAATTTTATTAAAATAAAAATTTAATTAAACAACAGGGGAGGATCGAAAATTCCCCCTCTGTTCTTCTTCTTCTCCCGCGAGAGGGCTCGGCTTTCCCTTTCAGCAACAAGTGATCGATCGTTTTCTCCTCCGATTCTTCAAATCTACGATAAGTTTTGGTTAGTTTTTAGTAGATAGCTAGTCTTTTAGTAGTTTAAAGCGGTAAAAGGGGAATTAGGGAGAGAGTTGGGTGAGCCCTAGGAGTAAGATACGGAAGTTAGAGGTTTTAGTTGATTTTTGTACGTATGCTGATGTTTAAGCTAGCAATAGAAGTAGATTACGAAGTTTTATGGGAAAGATCAAGCGTTTGGATTGTCGAATGCTCGGATTGTAGAATGGTTTCCATTCGGCCACATTTGGCCAAGTTGTGTAGGTCCAATTGGGAAATGGAATAAACCATTAGAAACTAGATGTTAAGATGGACCTATAGCATTTCGAATCGTCCAAATCGAACAAGTATTGGTCGAGTTATGAAATTTTGAAGGTTAATCGGAGCGTTAGTTACAAATTCAGTTTAGGATGAGTGGAGATTTAGTGGTTGATTCCTTTAAAGTTTTATGGAGTTAATGGAAGGTAGAGCTATTAGATGTGTGGTTTTATAGGTTTTCTAGTTAACATACGTGATTTGGACTACGAGTGCTAAGGACGCCAAGTAAGTAACGTAGTAGGAGTTTTGCCTTCGGGTCTGCATCAAGTTTAGTATGATGCATTGCACGTTTACTTTATGTTATGCTTTCATGGTTGTGCATCATTGTTTTAAAGTAGGACACGAGACGAAAATGAATTTTCATGTTTTTACGAAGCAAAACAGTAGGATGTATGGAGATGAACAAAATGAGAAGTTATGTAAGAAGATAATGAAAGTGGGGTTGAGTTATCTAGTCTAGTGAGGTGGACCGTAAAAGGGGTATTACTCTTGCTCCACTTTACGTGGTGGCCTTGTCAAGTGAGGTGGACCAGTCCAGTGAGGTGGACTGTGATGTGTCACTTTACTAGACTGGAGTTGGCCTTGTCAAGGGAGGTGGATTATGGGGTTACCTCGGCCTAGCGCGTAAAGAAGAACCAAGTAGTAAGAAGATAAAGAAAACGTAAGAAGTAGACGAAAACGAAAGTAGAGACGAAACTGTATAAATTGCATGTCTTAGGAGATGTTTGATTTTTAGTGTGTTTTATGGTTTACTTACTTAGCATTAGGCTAATAGTTGAGTTACGTGATGTAGGTGACGACGCAACAGCTAGTGAGTATCTCGAGCATGCTTAGGACTAGGAGCCAGTTGGAGGAGAACGCTCGTGGGACAACTGGGCCAGCTGTTGAGGCGTTTTGACCATGGCGGGTGTAGGTATGGGTAGTGAGGTATTTTGAGTCGTACTGAGCCATTTTGATGTAAATGGGATATTTGAATTTGGGTTGAGTATTTTGGCGTACGTAACAGGTTTGTAAATTGAGTCGAGAAGTGGATTTATGGGTTTTAAACGTTTAGTCAAAATTTGTGTTGTTTTGTTGAATTTTGTTAAAGTTTTGGGTGCAAAGTGTCGACCGAAGTCCAGAGGTGTCGATCGGTCAGTGTAAAATAGAGGGTGGGTGTCGACCGCGAGGCTCGACCTGTGCATGGCAGAGCCGAGGTAGGTGTCGATCCCTGGTTACAAGAGTCGACCGGTCCGTGTAAAATGGGCACGCGGACAGTGAGGATCATAGTGTCAACCTGCGATAGCGGGTTTTGACCCCTCTCTAAAATGGGGGTAGAAGTGTTGACCGATGAAAGGACCCGAGAGATATATAGTGTCGACCGGTGTTTCCAGTGTCGACCAATGGAAACCCGAGACAATTTAAGTGTCAGCCGGTCTCTTGATTTTTATGCTTTAAAAACGGAGTTTCTTTAAACAGATTTTAAACGAGTTTCTACTGCGGCATTTGTATGTAATTCCTTTAGAAGACGTTTTGAGTAAAAAAAAAGAAAGGAGCCGTTTTTAGTTGAAAAATAAAGCTTCCCAATTTCGAGGGTATGAGGGATATTGACGAGTAGTAGTTGGTAGCGAACATGGAATCACGGAGGATTCTCAGGGCGTTACAGAGACGCCGGCGCGCAGAGTGGTCCGGCGAGCTGAAATGGAGGCGCGGATGCGGTTTTTCCCGAACTGAAAACCACAACTAAACTTGTCCCCTGTTGCGGCTCTTGTCGACCGAGCGTGAGGGCTTGACTCTTTCCAGATTCTCTGATAAATTGGCTCGGTATAGGGGTCGATTTTAGGCTTTGAATGTGGGTGTTTAGTGAGTGGACAGTAAGTGCTCGGGGTGGGAGGGAAAAAACCCGAGATTTATTGGCTGTGGGGTTCGGGTTCTTGAGTTTGTGTTTTTGTTCAGATTAGGCTTAATTGGTGGGAATGTGGATGTTTGGAGAAGAAATTTTGTGGGAATCGGGTTGATGTCGAAATTTTGTTTGTTTTTGTATAAAGACAGGTTATTTTTTTGGTCGTCTTGGCATAGCTTCGGTTGCCCATTTTAAGTTCTATTTCTGTCGGTTAAATTAGGTTGTTAGAGGGACTTTTGGCCGCTGAAATTGTTCGATTTTGATACACGACGCAAAAGTTATGCGCGTTGGAAGTTTATGTCGAATTTTGGACCGAGTTAAATTATTCGGCGTTTTTCGTAGAATTGTGATGCGTGGTATTAGCATTGCTATTTTTAATGCGTAAAGCTAGTTTTGAGTTAGTTTTGGTTGAAGAAAATGAAAATGTGAAATTTGGATGAAAAGGACAGATTCGGTTTTTGGTGTTTTTCACCTATTTGCAGCTTATCGTTTAAAAATCAGTATGTTAAACTAGGTTACTAATCTAACTTTTAGCCTCTTGAATCGCTCGATTCCATTAACGGATGCAAAAGTTATGCACGTACGAAGTTTAGGCTGGTTTTCGGTTGAACCAAATTTGTAACTCGTTTTAGTTGGAATTTCATGGGATTAGTTAAGTAATGTTATTTTGAGCATATTTAGTGAATTTTGAAGCGAAAATTGATTAGTGATTGTTAATGTTTTAGATTGAGGCATTTTGGCGAAGCAGTGCGTCGAGTGAACTTATGACGCAAGTTAAGTAGTGCATTCATATGTTTTACCCAGGTGGGCCTACACCATAGAAGTTTAGGATGTATGTTGTCGATTATGGTGTGCATGCGTATTGTTTGGCATTCATCATGTTTTTTTTAAAGGGAACGGAAAATGGTTTTGAACGTATTTTGTGTAAGTCGTGAGACGTGTGGCAGTGGTACTGCGGATCCTGCTAGTGTGTAGGCCAGTGCGTAACCAACTGCGGATTTCAGTGGAGGAGTTGGCCGGCTGGGCAGCCACACAGCGTGTATGTGTCAACGGTAAGGATGATGGATAGTGGTACCGCGGATCCTGCTAGTGTGTGTACCGATCCAACACCAATCGTAGATTCTGCTCGAGGAGTGGGCCGACTGTGCTGTTGCGAAATGTGTGTGTGGCAACTGTGGTGCCATTGCTGGGGAGGTTGCGACGGGGGCGACGTGTCAGGGTGTAGTGTGGCGCGAGGTACACCTTCACCTTGATGTGGTTGATGTGTGGTGATGCGTGTGTGTAGCTTGTGAGCCTCGTTGCTGGAGAGTCCGGAACGGTGGCGACGTGTCAGGTTGTAGGATGGCGTTAGGTTCCTCCTCACTTTGGTACGGCTGCACTATGCATCACAGATGTGAAAACATGACTGTGAGTGTAGAGACTGCATGTAATAGGCTTGCGTTGTCGGCTATTACTTTCATATTGTACTACTTACTTAGCGTTTGCCTTATGTTGTGTGTTCTATATTGTAGGTGCTGACGATATTATTGGTGAGCCTCGAGAGCCTACTCCTGAGGCATAAGGCGGTTGGCAGAGTGCGACCGAGGCATCGGACGACAGATTTGTTAAGGCAACCCGGCCCGTGGAAATTGTAGGTGGTTGCTTGACTATTGTGGATTTTGTTTTTGGCTGTGTCGATATATAGTTGATTAGAAGAGTTGTATAGATGTTAGTTGTATAGCTGTTTATGTAGTTGATGGATTTGTTGTCTTTAAACTTCGATTTGGTTATGGAGCTTCTCTAGATGGTTGGTGGATAGATATTTCTAGTTTCCTGGTGAAATCTGTGCAGGGTTAAAATTTTTGGGACAGCCAGTTTTTAGGCATTATTTGCCAAAATTTCGGGAAAAAGATTGGAAGTCGAGAGGGTATGAAATAGGTCGTGGTATGTATAGTGAGATACTAGGGGAGTGTGGATGGGCATGGGAGTACGGCGTGATCGTAGGTGCGCGGGACACGCGGCCCTGCGGATGCTCACGGGTCGTGCGGCGTCAGATGAGAGCGTGCGTGTGGACGTGCTGTACGGAGGCAGAGTGCGTGGGGGACACGGTGCTGCAAGTGTGGGCGTGATGCAGTGCAATAACACAGAAATTTTTTTGGATTTTATTTTAATTTTTGAAATTTTTAATTTAATGTTGGTCGGAGTTTTGAGAAATATTTCACAGGAAAATTTAAATTATAAGACTCAGAGCCTACTTTTGCGTTAGTTTTCGGAATTGAAAGTTGGGAGATCGAGAATTCAACGAAATTACAGACGATAAAAATATGTGGGGGCGTTTAGGTAAATTGTTATAAAAAAAGAAAGAAAATTGAAAACACCCGAATGGCTTCGGGAATAAGCCATTCGGCTGTTACCGCAGTGCACCCGAGTGCTAAGAGAAGACGATCGGGGAGCTAAGGCGATAGCGTGGCGAAGTCGGAGTATCGATCAACGGCCGACAAGCGCGAGTGTGAGGTGTGAGTTGCGAGCAAGTGCTGCTATTCCGACGAACCGAAGCTGTTCGGTTTCACCAGCTCGAGTCCTTGAAGTGAGAGCCTAGTGTTTCGGCCTACGACCGCGAAGGGCGGGTTTCCGACCAATTCTGCCACCGACAATTTGGGCGCCTTAGTGGAGTTCTTCTTCTCCCGTTGTGTGCAGAAGGAACATTACTCGGTAAGTCTCTCTCTCTTTCCGTCCGCTGTCCTGTCTGGTTTGGCCTAGAGTAAGGTTCGGCCTCCCTCCATTTTCGGTGAATTTGGCCAAAATGTTGAGGGGGGGAGTGCCAGGAATCGAAGGGGGAAACCGAAGGTGAGCTCTGTCGGTTTCCCTGTTTTGGCCGAGCTTGGTGCTCGGCCTCCTTTCAATTCCGGCAGGCTTGGCCGGAATGTATAAGGGGAATGTGACTAGTTGTGTATAGGGATTGTGAAATTCGAATTGAAATCAAGAATTAGACGTTTTTATTTTGGGGCAGCTTCAGTTTTTGGCCTTTTTAGCCTAGGTTCGGTTGATCGTTTTAAATTCTGTTTTTGTGGGATAAATTAGGTTGTTAGAGCGTATGGCCGCTGGAATCGTTCGATTCTGATATCCAACGCAAAATTTATGCGTGTCGGAAATTTATGTCGGATTTTTGTCCAAGTCAAATTAACGGGCGTTTTTCGTAGAAATTGGACGTGTAGTAGTAGCATAGCCGTTTTTGATGCGTAAAACTAGTTGCGAGTGAGTTTTTGTTGAAGAAAAGTGAAAATGTGAAATTTGATAAAAATGGCAGATTCGGTCTTAGTGTTTTTCACCTGTTTGCGGGTTACCGTTTTAAAATTCGTCTTAGTATGTTAGACTACGTTCCTAAGGAGACGTTTAGCCACTTGAATCGCTCGATTTCGTTAACGGATGGAAAAGTTATGCGCGTCTGAACTTTGGGTTGCTTTTCGGTTGAACCAAACCAATGGCCCATTTTAATTGGAATTTACTGAGTGTTGTTAACGAAGGTTATTTTTGGCTACTTGGTGGATTTTCAGATAAATATTGACGAGTGTTTGTTTGTGTTTTAGGTTGAGACACTTTTTAGCGAAGTTGTGCGTCGAGCGAGCTTAAGACGCCAGGTAAGTAGTGCATGCATGCGTTTTGCCCAAGTGGGCCTACACTGTAGAACTTTAGAGTTAATGTGATTGAGTGTAGTGTGCGTGAATGAAAATGGTTTTGAGTGTGTTTTGAGTATGTAATGAGACGTGTGGCGGTGGTACCGCGGATCCCGCTAGTGTGGGGGCCAGTGCTTCACCAGTTGCGGATTCTGCTGGAGGAGTGGGCCGGCTGGGCCATCATGCGGCGTGAATGTGTTGACGGTGAGGGTGATGGGCAGTGGTTAGAGGTGTTAAACGAGCGGGCTGGCTCGCCAGCTCTCCTGCTCGGCTCGCTACAGTGGCGAGCGGAGTCTGCTCGGCTCGCTACTGTAGCGAGCCGAGCTTGGCCCGATTTCACGAGACGGGTCGAGCTGAGCTTATACGTTGGACTCGCGAGCCCGCCAGAGACCGAGCCAAACGAGCGAGTCAACGAGCCAGCTCATTGGCTCGACAGGTCAGGCTCGCGAGCTAACCCGCACCTCCACTCCCCCGGCAGCCGGAACCAACGGTGTGTCGAGGAGGGCGATGCGTCGCCCCTCATCGCCCAAAGAGGGGCGACGTATCGCCCCATTCTCGGTGATGCAAATCGCATATTATATCTCCCGATACATCGCTCCACTTACTAGAGTGGGGCGATACTTACTAGAGTGGGGGATACATCGCCCCAAGGGGCGATTGATCGCCCTACTTTGCTGAAGGTGGGACGATACATCGCCCCAAGGGCGATTGATCGCCCCATTTGCTGGGTGGGCAACTGGGTAGGACAATTGGGGCGATTGATCGCCCCATTTACTAGGGGGCAACTGGGTGGGGCGATTGATCGTCCCACTTCCACTTGCAAGCACTGTTCATGTGAACAGTGCATGAACAGTATCTGACACTGTTCACGTTAATAATAAAAAAAATATTTTTTTGAGTTTAAATGACAATTTAAATAAATGACACTCTACCGAATATAAACGTTTCCGCTACAAATTTAAATGATTTAAAAAATGTATTAATTTAAAGATAATAATTTATAAAAAAGTAAGTGAGTCACAGTCTGAGGGTTCTACGATTTTTGGGTCATAACAAATTTTTACTGAGAAAACATTATGTTTTTTGCTATAAAACATCATCTTGCTTGTTGTTTGAATTAGGCGACTCTGGGACTGAATCAAGTGATGATTATGGTGTTATATTTATTCATTGTTTCTTTTGATTGGTGATTTTTGGTATATCATTGTGAAAATTGAATGTTTGATAGTTTTTTAAGGTTTTATCTACTTTTGATTTTTCTTATGACTAGTTCTAGTGTTAGTGTTCGAAGGGAAAGAACAAAGACATCTGATGTTTGGAATTATTTTAATATTGTTAACGATGGCGATGATAAAAATTCCAGAGTTAAATGTAATCACTGTGGAAATTAGTGGATAGCGAGAACATCTAATTCTTTTAATTATATTTGATTATTTTCTACTTTAATTTTTATTTAATTACGTTGTGTCATATATTATTTATTTGTTTTTATCTTTTCTTGTGATTTTGATTTTGATATTTTATATCTAACTTGTTATGCGTTACAAAAAAAAAATTTAACTAGTAATTAGCAGACAATTTTAGAAAAAGAAAAAAAAACGAGAGGACCAGAACCGAGACCAGAAATCTGGTCCGGTTCTGAAAACATTTTTGGGTTTATTGATACAAAAATTTAAAAATCGAATTTTAGTAGTCCGGTTCTAATCTTTCTAAAATGCGGATCGTCCCGACTACGATCACCTCTAAGAAATAACGATTCGAATAATCTGAGTTGTTTTTATCATTCACTGATAGTAAAGTGTTTGAAAAATTTATATTATATTAATATAATTTTGAAAATATTTACATACAATCAACTCATTAGGCTCGACTCGTTAAACTCGTTGGACCGGCTCGACTCGGCTCGTTAGGCTCGTGGCTCCCGAGTCGGCTCGGGTTAAAAAAATTTTTGGGTCAACTCTTTAGACTCGGCTCGTTAGGCTCGGCACGCTCGTTAGGCTCGGCTCGTTAGGCTCGGCAGGCTCGGTGAGCCAAACCTTTTCAGGCTCGGCTTGGCTCGGCTCGCTCGTTTAACACCTCTAGCAGTGGTACCGCGGATCCTACTAGTCTGTGGGCCGGTGCAACACCATTAGCGGATTCCGCTTGAAGGGTGGGCTGACTGGGCTGTCGTGAAACGTGTGTGTGTGTGAACTGTGGCTCCGTGCTAGGGAGGCTGGGAAGGGGGCGACGTGTTAGGGTGTAGTGTGGCACGAGGTACACCCTTACCCTGATGTGGTTGCTGTGTGGTGATGCATATGTGTAGCTTATGGGCCTCGTTGCTGGGGAGTCCGGGACGGTGGCGACGTGTCAGGGTGTACGGTGGCGTTAGGTTCATCCTTACCCTGGTGCGGCTACACTACGCGTCACAGATGTGACAACATGAGTGTGAGTGTAGAGACTGCATGTGATAGGATTGCATTGTCGTCTTTTTACTTTCATATCGCATTACTTACTGAGCTTTAGGCTTATGTTGTGTGTTTTGTGGTGTAGGTGCTGACGATATTGCTGGTCAGCCTCGAGAGCCTAGTCCTGAGGCGTAGGATAGTTGGCGGCGTGCGCCCGAGGCACCGGATGGAGGATTTTGTTAGGGCGACCCGACCCATGGAGATGGTAGGTGGTGGCCTGGTTTGTTTGCGGGTATTTTTCTTTTGTGGTGATTATGTACAGTAGATGAGATGAGTTGTATATGCGTCAGTGTATAGGTGTATATGGAGTGCGTGTGATTTTGGCGACGTACGCATATATGTTACATGTAGGAGATTGAAATTGCTCTATACTGTGAATTTTTTTCGTTTGCAATTGATGGATTTCGTTGTCTTCATACTATGATTGTGTTATTGTGATGTCTCTAGATGATGGATAGATAAATATTGTTAGTTTTGGTGAACTGTGTGCAGGGTTTTAAATTTTGGGATAGCTAGTTTTAGGCGTTACTCTGCCGAAATTTCGAGGGAGGGTTTGGGAGTCGAGAGGATATGAAATAGGTTGAGGTGTGCACAGTGAATGTTAGAGAGGTGTAGATGAGCAGGGGATTGCGGCGTGATCGCAAGTGCGCGGGGCACGCTGCCCTGCGGGTACTCACGGGTCGTGCGGCGCCGGGTATGGACGTGCGTGCGGACGTGCTGTATAGCGACAGGGTGCGTGGGGCAAGCGGCGCTGTGAGTGTGCGTGAGACGTAGTGACGTTGAGTTGGCGCGTGCGGCATCGCGAGGGTGCGCGCGGGGTGTCGAAGTGGGGACGTGAGTGCGCGGCACCAGATTGTGTAGTTCGAGTGGTGCGTTGTATTCTTTTCTTAAGATTTTGAGTCTTACCGTTTTATCTTAAACTATTTTAAATAGTTTCATTTTTTCGCTGCGTAGTTTTATGTTGAGGATTTCGTGTTCCCCCTTCGGGACGCGAGTTGTTTCGAATCGAGTTGAAAATTTCTCATACTCAAATGTTGTTTTGAAAATGTTTTGAAAACGAAAGGGGTATTAAATTGAGTGAATTACGTCAAGTGTTAGTGTGTGTGTAGTGTGTAGATGCACTGTAGCGCACTGGGAACGCGGGGTTTCTCGGGGGTGTTACACGCGGTGATATTGAGTTGGCGCGCGCGGCACCGAGAGGCTGCGCGTGAGGTGCCGAAGTGGGGACGTGGGCGCGTGGCACCGAATTTGTGTAGTTCGAGGTTT
Organism: Begonia peltatifolia; assembly: GCA_022433055.1. NCBI lineage: Eukaryota > Viridiplantae > Streptophyta > Magnoliopsida > Cucurbitales > Begoniaceae > Begonia > Begonia peltatifolia. The sequence goes on along the minus strand of CM039519.1, from coordinate 13,604,381 downwards.
CTGTTGGACTCTCTCCTAGGGTTTCAAGTTTTGTTGTCTTATTCTTAAAACTAGTTTAAATTATATTTTCCGCTTCGTATTTTATATTGAGGATTTCGTGTTCCCTCTTTGGGGTGCGAGTTGTTTTCGAATGGAGTCAAAAAATTTTTGTACTCACAAATGTTTTTTTAAATGATCTGAAAGTGAAAGTGGTATTAAAGTAAGTGAGTTTGCGTCGATTCTTTGTATGTCACAATGTGTAGGCGTAGTAAGCGCACCGGTAACGTCTGGGTTCTTAAGGTGCTACAGAATAGAAAAGCTTAAGTTTATAGCCTCCCATGTGTTATTACATTTAGCTTCCATTATGTATTTTGGGTTCTGAATTATTAAAAAGTTTGATTGTGTCTTTATCGAGGAAAGGAAATAATGAAAAAAAATAAGGTAATTAGGAAGGTTAATTTATAAGTCAAGGCTAGTGACGACGTACGAGTTGTTACAAAAATGGTAATAAGAGCACCCGAGAATTAAAATCAGTCTTGTAGACTGCCTGTAATGGCTCAGAAATCCTACACGATTCCCGGTTCGTTCACTACCCTTATACCAATTTTGTATGCCCCCGGTGCACCTGTGACCGGTTTGCTACTTACTCCCTATTTCACTCGTATCGTAAAACTTGCATAAAATTTTAAAACTTTTATTCCTCGATTTAAAACGGCATCACAGCGAAAAACTCAATTAAATTCCGTTTAGATAAAACTTAATTTTATTAAACGTAAAACAGAGACACCCGGTCGACACCTGTAAGTCATAACTCATACCAATACCAGCACTCTCCACAAAACCTGAAATCCCTCTCAAATTTTGACCAACTTTGAAAATTCACAACTTCTCTAATACTCATCCGAATCTGACAATCCAAAGTGCTACCAATTCCGCAGCACGTCTAGTTTCCAATGGTACCATCCGCTTTCTAATTGGACATCCTCAACTTGGCCGAACGGACACCGTTTCAAAATTCATATATTCGGCTAATCAACCACTCAATCATTCCCATCAAATCTCGTAAACTATTCCTATTTCTAGCTTATGTACCAACATGCAGATAAAAATTGACTCTACATTAAATTTTTCCTATCTCCCTCGTAGGTTTTCACCAAATCACCTGATACTCTCACTAACTTCGTTTTTGTCGCTAAAAATAGCTAACACACTATCTATCTACTAATAACTAACTAAAACTTATCGTAATTCGAAAAAATAGAGAAGAAATCGATTGAATGTCGCCGAACCTCTCGCGGGAGAGAAGGAGAACAGGGAAAGAAGGGGAGAGTTTTATTGGAAGAAGAACACCAATGGTGTTATTCTTCCTTATTTATTTTATTTTTTGTTTTTATTTTTTTTTAAATAAAATAATAGCTAATTATCAAACTGCCCACAACTATTAACCGTTTAACAAATCTATTATACAGTACAATTCCGAGTGGATTCTTAAATTTTTCTCTCCTCTATTAACCTCAAAATAATAATTTACTTAAGGGCAGAAATTCTCTGTTATCAATTCTGACCAAAACTCCAGCGATTATAATTACAAAAATTCGAAATTAATTTAAACGGAAATTCTTGATGTTACACTGCTTGACTGCGCAAACCTACTCATGAGAACGCTTCAACAATTGTAAGTGTTTAAATTAAGTTAAGTTATGTTGTTAATTATATGTTTGTGTATATATTGTCTAGTAGTGCTAACATGTCAAGGAATCAATGGAGGGATAGACGAATGTCGGTAGACGAAAGGGGTCATTTAGACACCATAAGACAGTTAACTGAGCTGGTGAGCCGGCAATCCCAACAACTGGAGAGGTTCATGAACAGGGACGACAATTCCCACTGCAGTGCTTCTAGTGATCTTAGTGGAAAACATATTTGACTATGCTGAGGTGGAAGAAGGTAAAAAGGTGTCATATGCAGTATTCCATCTCACAAAGGATCCGCGGTAATGGCATTTGGATGAAGATGTTGGTTACTAGGTTGTCTCGAGGTTTTGTTGGGCTCTAAGAGGTTTAATGGGCGAATAATGCAGTGTACGAGAATCTAGGAAGTGAATGCTTAATCATGGTGCTCTAAGCTTCAAGATGATTGATGTTGGATCTTAATTATGATTGGAATTTGAAATGAGATGTATCGGCGAATGTCTGAGATAGAAATCCAATTGTACAAAACTGGAAATTTATGAGTATGCTTCGGTTTTGACATTTGGGTCTGAGTTATTGACTGTCATTCGAATAGTTGTTTTGGTATGTTAGAATGGACACTTTAGGGAAACTACAAGCTCTAGCACGAAAGGAACAACAACAACTAAGCTAGGCCTTCCACCCTTCTTCAGCTTTCCAATCCCTTGGGTGATTGGAGGGAAGGATGACAAATGAGAGTGTCCAAGAAGCTCACAACGTGGTAGACAATGTAGAGGACGGTCGAATATTACGCACCGAGTAAAGGTATTCAGTGAACACTTCGAAAATGAAGAAAACTTCACTCTGATTTTAATTTTAAAGGAAGTCTCATTACAGAGCCATAAATTGAGCCTAAATAGTCCAAACACCCATTGGCTTTCAGCCGTAGAATGAAAGGAAGAGATGATACAAAAATGGCTGTTGGAGAGAAAAATTAGTCGTTGCAATGTACGACATCGTGGTCATGCACGCGCGGCTTCCTTCAGCACTGGTCACAACACTCATCTCGCGCATGCCAACTCCCATCCATAGGGCCATTTGTCACTCGACTGCACCATCCATCCGCGCATGCTCTTCTGCTACACAATTAAGCCAAACTGCTGATCTCACACACGCTAACTTGGTACAACCTTTATCCTTGTGTGATAACCACTAATCCATAACTCGACCATGCTTCTTCCTGTGCGCGTCATCCTCGATCATCCCTATCCAAGCCATGCCTACCATCCTCAATCATCCTTATCCAAGTCGTGTGCTCCTCTTCTTAATCAACCGAGCCATCCTATATACTAACCAAGCAAACATACCAAAATACTACGAGGCTAATGTTTGCCATAATTTTAAAAGACAAGACATGCTTGGTTACACGAGTTTGTCTTCGGGAAGACAAATTCTCTCTTGAGTGTCCACTCCAAGCAATCAAAAAGGCCTCCACCTGCAAGGCATATTAAAATGCCTTAAAGGGCCATTACTCGATTACTAACCAAAACTCAAGCATTATCAATCCTATTTACTAATAACCTTTATTCTTTTGCAGGTATTGATGACCTTGAAGAACTCTTTAAAGACTTGGATTGGAAGCTGAACACAATGGACATTGATCAACCATTGTACATGCTAACTTTAAAACAAAAAATGGAAGCTCTAGAAAAAGGAATTCATCTTCCCTAGAAATCACTTTTCTAACCAAACAATTTGCTTTACTTGTTATGTCAAACACTTAGCCATATTTTGTATTTTGTTGGCAAACATTGTTGTTATTGTAATTTCAATTAATGCATGCATCATTAGGCATTAGGGTTAGATGAATGTTAGGTTAGATGATGGTTTGGAGTTGGTTTAAATCTATAACGATGCTTTTTCCTAGTAAGATGTTGTCCGCTTTGGGAATTAAGTTGTAACCCAATATCCTCGCCTCACGGATTTATTTGGTGAATACTTCCCAGTCGGTCACCAACAAGGTACTGCTTTTGTCGGAGCACTTTTAAGTTAGGAGTTCCTATTGGATCCGTTGCCAATTCTGCTCCAAAACGGGTCTTATTATACTGGAAGGATTTCCGTACATATATTTCATTTCTATATACCTCACCAAAGCGATGTTGCTTTGTTACATCCCCATTTTTATCACCCAGCATTTGCCTATACTTGAGCTTGGGATTTGCCTACACTCGCTGTCGTGACCCAGGAGCTGCCTCTGGGTTCCTAGGCTGCCGACAAGGCTAACCTGCTCATTTACCCATTTTAGCCAAAAATGTTATTTGAAAACATTTGAAAATACACATCGGAGATTAAATTTAAAACATTTAAAAATGAAACGATAAAACTGTCGCTTGATAACCGACCGTGAATGTGAGGACTAATTTTTTTTTTTAAAAATGAAACACCGCCGTGGGCCGTCACTCGAACGGCTCTGCCTTCAACGCTGGCACCGACAATTTGGGCCTCACGCAACTAGTCGCGTGCCCTCTCCTCGACACCGCGACCCAACTGAGTGTGTCATGCGCACATTGCGTGCCCTCGTCGCACACCGTGTACGCATTGCGCATGCACTGACATCGCGCCCTCTACGCGCCACCTTAAGTTGTGCGAACCCTACGCGTGCACCACACGCGACGCTTCGCGCCCTCCGTGCCAATCTCGATGTCGCACCCCACGCACGACACTTGACACCGCGCATGACACACTTGACGCAACGGTGTTTTCTCAAAATTTTGGTAGAGTAACGCCCATAAATGTCAACCTGAAACCTTAAAATCAAACATAGAAACAACATAGTATCTCTCAACAAAATCCAATAATATAATCACAGACCAAAATCCAAACCTATTAATTCATGTTTAATCTGTATCACTAAATAAAACTGAGTTTTTAGTAGGAAGTTTATTTTGTGAAACTTGCAATTTAATTTGTATTAGAATTTGTGAATTTTAAAGTCAGTAGGACACGTATTTAACGAAGATAGGGACGATTAAAACACGGGAGGATGTTTTTGTAACGCCCCGAAAACCTACAAGTTTCCGGTACGTTCACTGCTCCGATACCACATTCTTGACGCCCCCGAGTCGCCTCCGGACCTGGGTCGCCAACCATACGCTCACTTCTCACCCCGACGAAATTTGTATTAAATTTAAAACTTTCGATTCTTCGACTCAAAACGACACCTTCTAAAATTATTTATGACAAACCGCTGCGGAAAAACTCATTTGAAATCACTTGTAATAAACTTCAGCTTTTTAACATAGAAATACAAGACCGGTCGACACTTGAAATTGCCGGTCGACACCTGAGTCGTCTCAGTTTTCCATCGGTCGACACTGGTAAACGCTGGTCGACACCACGCTCCCCTCGAGTCTTCATGTCGGTCGACACTAGAAGCCACCGGTCGACACTTCTACGTTCAGCTCGGTGAGTGGTCGACACTTGCTTACGCAGGTCGACACTTTGACCCTCTCTGCCTGCGCAGGTCGACCCCAGCAGTCAAGATCCTTGCTGAATTTGCAGCAACCGGTCGACACCCGTGGTCGCCGGTCGACACCTAGTTCCTGTTTGCCCGCGTCGGTCGAACCCCGCGGTCGACACTGACCCACCCATTTACACTGACCGGTCGACACCTATGGATTTCGGCCGACACCTCACACCAGCAACCCAAAAATAACAGCTGTTCCAAAAGAAAACGGACTCGAAAAACTTCCTCGAATTAAAACTACTGATTGGAACCAGATTTATACATTTAAACTCTTTCAAATAGTTCGAAAATACATCTATACATCAATCCCAATTACGGACACCCAACCTATCTATGCATCAAAACCTATACACTCGTCATAGACTCCACAAAACTCACCACAAAAGACCCCGTCTCGCCTTGCCCCACGAATCGATTCATCTTGACGTACTCCACCTACCGGCACAAGCTAGTACGCCGCCAACCGCCTACTCGTTATGTCTAGGCTCTGGTAACTCACCTTCAGGGATCTCTGTACCTACACCACGGAACACACAACATAAGCCTAATGCTCAGTAAACAGTGCAATATGAAGTGTAAAACAACAATGCAATCCTATCACATGCAATTTCTACGTTATCGCTCATGTTGTCACAATCCGTGCCGCGCGGTACGGTCGCACCATGGTGAGGCTGGACTCTCTTACAACCTCACACCCTGGCACTTTGCCATCGTCCTAGTTTATCAGGCAACGAGGCCCTCAATCCGTACCCACCCGTCATTCTAGGGTGAGGCTGAACGCACTATCCACACCACCCCCTGGTTCGTCGCCATCGTCCCGGTTCCTCCAGCAACGAGGCCGTAGTTACAACCCACCACACGCACACTGCGGCAGCCATCCTAGGGAGATGCTAGACGCACTCGCCACACCGCACCCTAGCACCTTGCCACGGTCCTAGTTTCTCCAACAACGGGCCCTAGCTACCCACACACCCGTCGTCCTCGCCACACCTCACATTTCACACTCGCACGTAAATCCATGCATAAATTTATTTTTGTTCTCGTTTAAAAAACGTGGTGCATGTCACACAAACACACGCACATCACAATCAATCAACTCAAAACGATCATTCCTCGGTGTAGGCCCATCTTGGCAAAACATATGCATACACTACTTACCTGGTGTTCTAGCTTTCCGTGGTGCTCATCGCACCCAAAAGCTGCTCAACCTACAATAAAAACCATCTTCCCGTCAAAACTCATCTCACTACGCTACTTACGCACTAAACTCACCATACTAACAAAACACTCCACGACTCGCCAAAATTGCTCGCCACCCTATCTCAGCTCCAAATTCAACCTGACTTTCAACGGGCATAACTTTTGCGTCCATTGTCGGAATCGCAAGATTCCAGTGGCTAAATGTTCTAGTCGTGTCCTAGATTAATCTACCAAAAGGGATTCTAAAACGAACGTTCACAACTAGACCAGAAATTCAAGACCAATTACATTCAATTGCTCAAGGTTATACACCCCAGTTTGTGCTCCAATTCGCTTACTTTCTCACAATTCCTTTGTATTTACCCACAATAACCCATTACCGCCTGCTCTACGCTCAATACACACCCTTTTGTTCCATGTCCTGCCATCTTTCCCAAGTGGTCTCCTCCACATTGATTGTGCCACAAGACTTTGACCAAGGGAATCTCCTTGTTTTGCAATGCTTTCACAGCTGACCCAGTATGGCCACTGGCTTTTCCTCGTAAGATAGCGTCGATTGCACCTCTATATCCCGCTGCGTAACCACCTGAGAAGGATCACGTATGCACTTTCTCAGCATGTAGACATGGAAGACATCATGTATGACATCCATCGAGGAAGGCAGCTGAACCTTGTAGGCGGTTCTCCCAATCCTTTCCACAACAAGGAACGGCCGAACAAAATGGGGGTTGAGCTTTCCTCGCTTCCCGAACCTGACCAATCCTTTCAACGAGGAGATCTTTAAGAATACCTCATCACCCATGCCGAATTCCAATTATCGCCTCCTTCTATCGGCATAACTCTTATGCCGACTCTGGATTGCCTTGACCCTCTTCTTTATGATAGCAATCTTGTCGACTGTTTGCTGCAGTATGTCTGGGCCTACAATCTATCGTACCCTTTCATGTCGAGTGTGATCAGATCTACGTACAATTTATTTTCTCCCATTGTCACAATATCGCCTCTTACCACTTGATCTGAATATAGACGCTCCCCCGACGGCAACAATACATCATAGAACTGCTCGGAGTAGCTGGGCACTAGATTTGCCCTAACCATGAAGGTCGTGGACACAAACGAGTGAGTAGCACCCGTATCGACAAGTGTATAAGCTGCCATGCCCGAAATAAGAATAGTACCTTCAATTACCGATGGCTGGACGGAATCATCCAGATCAATGAGGGCGAAAACTCTTGGCGCCACTCTCGCTGGGGCCTTGCTCAAATTCGGGCAACTCTTAGCAAAATGCCCCACTTTGCTGCAGTTGAAGCACCGATTTTGTCACGGCTTCTAACAATCTCTGGACATGTGGCCCGCCTCGCCACAGTTGTAGCACAGCCCTGCACCTTCACTACACTCACCAGGATGACTCCTTTGGCATTTAGGGCATTCTGGAAACTTTCTAGGTCCTTGAGACCGCTTGTTGCTCCCCTGACTGCTGGAGCTATCACTTCACCTCTTCAGGCCCTTTTTGCTGAGATGACTCCTCTCCGCTCGACTGTGGCAACACTTCCTTGAAATACCTCCTAGGCTGCTCCCTCAGCAGCTCTTTGTAACTCGGAAGCTTCGTTCTGACTCAGTGGCTAAAATACTTGCCGTAGAACGTCACCTTAAATTCCTCCCATGTCATGGACTTCACATCGGTGGTCGCCTTCACCTAATCACACCAAAATCGGGCATCCTTGGCAAGGTGGAATGCCGCACTAAATACCCTGTCCTGCTCTCTACCTTGGCGTAATCCATCATGTCTTCCATACTTCGAATCCACTCCTCAGTACTTAGTGGGTCCGAAGATAATCTGTCGAACACTGGGGTTCTGAGTTTGTGCAACCTATCACCCCCACGATCAGTCGAAGTCTGGGCACTAGACTGGCCCTGGTCCTCCCTGCTCATAAACCGCTCCAGCTGCTGCGACTAGCGGTTGACCAACTCAGTAAGCTGTCTAATGACGTCATCCATATCGCCTACAGCTCTACGCGTCTCTCTAACCATATTGTGAAGCCTGTACATCACAACATCTAATGAGTCTAACGAAACTACTAGGGCTCTAAGAAATACTTACAGTTGGTGGAGCACTCCCATGCATCGGCTGGTGGTATTAGGAGATGCATCGAACGACATCAACCCCGTGGTTCCTTCACTCGTAACATACCCTTTTCCCCATCTATTAACCGTCCCTTCTACCTTACCCCCCAAGCGGTGTAGGAATTGTGGCAGACCTTCTTGCCTTCATAATCTCTCCCCTCTTCCGAGGGGTCTGACATCCTCGTCGGCCACACTTCCGATTGGGTAAAGGCTCTGATACAAAATCTGTAACGCCCCGAAAACCTGCCAGTTTCCGGTATGTTCACTGTTCCGATACCACATCCTTGATGCCCCCGAGTGGCCTCGAGACCAAGGTCGCCAACCATACGCTCACTTTTCACCTTGACGAACTTCGTATAAAATTTAAAACTTTTGGTTCTTTGACTCAAAACGACGCCTTCGAAAATCATTTATGAAAACCGCATTGGAAAAACTCATTTGCAATCGCTTGTAATAAACTTTAGCTTTTTAACATAGAAATACAAAGACCGGTCGACACTTGAAATCGCCGGTCGACACTTGAGTAGTCTCAGGTTTCCATCGGTCGACACTGGCAACCGCTAGTTGACACCTAGTTCCCCTCGGGTCTTCACGTCGGTCGACACAAGTAGTCACCGGTCGACACTTCTACGTTCAGCTTGGCAAGTGGTCGACACTTGCTTACGTAGGTCGACACTTTGACCCTCTCTACCCGTGCAGGTCAGCGGTCGGCACCCTTGCTGAATTTGCAGTAACCGGCCGACACACGCGTTCACCGATCGACACCTAGTTCCTCTCTACCCGTGTTGGTCACCCTGCTATAGACACTCACCCTCCCGTTTACACTTACCGGTCGACAGCTGCGGACTTCGGCCGACACCTCACACCAGCAACCAAAAAATAACAACTGTTCCAAAAGAAAACGGACTCAAAAAACTTCCTCGAATTAAAACTACCGATTGGAACCAGATCCATACATTTAAACTCTTTCAAATAGTTTGAAAATGCATCTATACATCAATCCCAATTGCAGACACCCAACCCATCTATGCATCAAAACCTATACACTCGTCATAGACTCAACAAAACTCACCACAAAAGAACCCGTCTCGCCTTGCCCCTTGGTTCGATTCGTCTTGACGTACTCCACCTGCCGGCACACGGTAGTACGCCGCCAACCGCCTACTCGTCATGTCTAGGTTCCGGTAACTCACCTTCAGTGATCTCTACCCCTACACCACGGAACACACAACATAAGCCTAACGTTCAGTAAACAGTGCAATATGAAGTGTAAAACATCAATGCAATCCTATCAGATGCAATTTATACGTTATCGCTCCTGTTGTCACAACCCGTGCCGCGTGGTACGGTCGCACAATGGTGAGGCTGGACTGTCTCGCCACCTCACACCCTGGCACGTCGCCATCGTCCCGATTTCTCCAGCAACGAGGCCTTCAATCCGTACCCACCCGTCACTCTACGCAACCATTTTAGGGTGAGGCTGGACGCACTCCCCACACCACCCCCTGTCTCGTCGCAATCGTCCCAGTTCCTCCAGCAATGAGGCCGTAGTTACACACCACCACACGCACACCGCGGCAGCCATCCTAGGGTGAGGCTGGACCCACTCGCCACACCGCACCCTAGCACGTCACCACCATCTTAGTTTCTCTAGCAATGGGGCCTAGCTACCCACACACCCGTCATCTTCGCCACATCTCGCATTTCACACTCGCACATAAATCCATGAACAAATTCATTTTGATTCTCATTTCAACAACGTGATGCATGTCACACAAACACAAGCACATCACAATCAATCAACGCAAATCGATCGTTCCTCGGTGTAGGGGCACCTGGGCAAAACATATGCACACACTACGTACCTGGCGTCCTAGCTTTCCGTGGTGCTCGTCTGACCCAATACCTGCTCAACCTACAATAAAAACCATCTTCCCGTCAAAACTCATCTCACTACTATACTTACGCACTAAGCTCACCATACTAGCACAACACTCCACGACTCGCCAAAATTGCTCGCCACCCTATCTCAACTCCAAATTCAACCTGACTTTTGACGCGCATAACTTTTGTGTTGGTTGTCAGAATCACACGATTGCAGTGGCTAAACGTTACAGTTGTGTCCTAGTTTAATCTACCAAAAGGGGTTCTAAAACGAATGTCCACAACTAGATTGGAAATTCAGGGCCAATTACGTTCAAAGGCTCAAGGTTCTACACCTCGTTTTTTCCCTCCAATTCGCTTACTTTCTCACCATTCCTTTGTATTTACCCTAAATAACCCATTACCCCCCGCTCTACGCTCAATACACACCATAACCCTAAAACGCTAACTCTCTATCCACCCTCTTTCTCTTTAAGTTCTAGAACCAAAACGAACTCAACTATAAACTGCGTAGACTTACCTTGAATAGTTGAAATGGGGGAGGAAAACCACAAGCAAATACCAGCTTAACGATCGCGCGGGGGAGAAAAGCAATCGAAGCTCATGCGGGTAAGGAAAAAAAAACAAAGGAGGAGAGTGTTGTTCTACACCTCCCTCTCCTCTGATAATGTTTTAAAAATAAATAAAATAATAATAATAACTAATTACCATTTCACCCTCACACTTTAATCTTTTAATCTAACCGTTATTCAATCCGCTTCCGGTCGGATTACCAAAACTTTCTCCCCACTATTAGTCCAGAAATAATTCTCCACCTAATCTTACCAATTTTTTGCTCTCCAAACTGACCCGAATCCCACAGTTTGTCATCCCGACAACTAAAAATCGGTACTATGAGATTACAGGGTGTTACATCCTCCCCTTCTTAAAAGAATTTTGTCCCCAAAATTTATGTACCGAATAACTCTGGGTATTGTTGCTCCATGTCCTGCCGTCTTTCACAAGTGGTCTCCTACATATTGTGATTGTGCCACAAGACTTTGACCAAGGGAATCTCCTTGTTGCACAATGCTTTCACAGCTGACCCCATTATGGCCACTGGCTTTTCCTCGTAAGATAGCGTCGGTTGCACCTCTATATCCCGCTACATAACCACCTGAGAAGGATCACGTATGCACTTTCTCAGCATGGAGACATGGAAGACATCATGTATGGTGTCCATCGAGGAAGGCAGCTGAACCTTGTAGGCGGTTCTCCGAATCCTTTCCACAACAGGGAACGGCCCAACAAAACGAGGGTTGAGCTTTCTTCGCTTCTCGAACCTGACCACTCCTTTGAACGGAAAGATCTTTAGGAATACCTCACAACCCACGCCGAATTTCAGTTCCCGCCTCCTTCGATCGGCGTAACTCTTCAACCTACTCTGGGCTGCCTCGAGCCTCTTCTTTATGATATCAATCTTGTCGACTGTCTGGTACAGTATCTTGGGACCTACAATCTATCGTGGCAAAATGTATAGACAACCAATTCATCCACAAAATAGCCTCATACCCTTTCATGTCGAGTATGATCAGATATGTGTACAATTGATTTTCTCCCATTGTCACATTATCGCCTCTTACCACTTGATCTGAATATAGACGCTCCCCCAACAGCATCAATACATCATAGAACTGCTCGGAGTAGCTGGGCACTAGATTTTCCCTGACCACGAAGGCCGTGGACACATACGAGTGAGTAGCACCCGTATCGAAAAGTGTACAAGCCACCATGCTCGAAATAAGAATACTACCTGCAATTATCGATGGCTGGGCGGCATCATCCGTCTCAATGAGGGCGAAAACTCTTCGCGCCACTCTCGTTGGGGCCTTGCTAAAATTCGAGCAACTCCTAGCAAAATGCCCCACTTCGGTGCAGTTGAAGCACCGATTCTGTCGCGACATCTAACAATTTCTGGACATGTGGCCCGCCTCGCCATAGTTGTAGCACCGCCCTGCACCTGCACTACACTCAGCGGGATGATTCCTTTGCCATTAAGGGATACCAGAAACTTTCTAGGTCCTTGAGACCGCTTGTTGCTCCCCTGACTGTTGGAGTTGTCACTTGACCTCTTC
>CM039519.1:13530302-13591874 GCA_022433055.1 Begonia peltatifolia | reverse complement strand
ACCGCTTGTTGCTCCCCTGACTGTTGGAGTTGTCACTTGACCTCTTCAGGCCCTTTCGCTGAGACAACGTCTCTCCGCTTAACTGTGGCAACACTTCCTTGAAATACTTCCTAGGCAGCTCCCTAAGCAGTTCTCTGTAACTGGGAAGCTTTGTCCTAGCCTCCTCAATGTCCAGCGCCTTTACCACCACCTCCTCATAAGGTACTCCTCAAGTCCCAGCCATTCGCATACCCATATATATGTCTGGTTTCTGGTCCAGCACAAATTGGTGCACTTTGTTCTCGTTCAAGCTCACTAGATGACTAGCGAACCGAGAAAGCGCCTCAAACTGCCTCACATTATTGGCTACTGTACCTATCTGCCTCAGCTTGGCAAACTCCACCATTTTCTGGGTTCTGACTAAGTGTCTAAAATACTTGTCGTAGAATGTCGTCTTAAATTCCTCACATGTCATGGACTTCACATCGGTGATTGCCTTAACCAAATCCCACCAAAATCAGGCATCCTTGCCAAGGTGGAATGCCGCACTAAATACCCTGTCTTGCTCCTCTACCTTGGCGTAATCCATCATGTCTTCCATACTTCGAATCCACTCCTCAGCACTTAGTGGGTCCAAAGATAATCTGTTGAACACTGGGGTTCTGAGTCTATGCAACGTATCACCCCCACAATCAGTCTAAGTCTGGGCACTAGACTGGCCCTGGTCCTCCCTGCTCATAAACCACTCCAGCTACTGCAACTGGCAGCTGGCCAATTCAGTAAGCTGTCTAATGGCGTCATCCATATCGCCTACAACTCTACGCGTCTCTCTAACCATATTGTGAAGACTGTACATCACAACATCTAATGAGTCTAAAATGAAACTACTAGGGCTCTAAGAAATACTTACAGTTGGTGGAGCACTCCCATGCATCGGCTAGTGGTATTAGGAGATCCATGGAACGACGTCGACCCCGTGGCTCCTACACTCGTAACATACCCTTTTCCCCATCTATTAACCATCCATTCTACCTTACCCCCCAAGCAGTGTAGGAATTATGACAAATCCTCTTGCTTTCACAATCTTATCCCTCTTCCGAGGGGTCCGACATCCTCGTCGGCTACACTTTCGGTTGCATAAAGGCTCTGATACCATATCTCTAACGCCCCAAAATGTACCAGTTTCCGGTACGTTCACTGCTCCGATACCACATCCTTGACACGCCCGAGTCGGCTCCAAACCTGGGTCGCCAACCATACGGTCACTTCTCAGCTCAATGAAATTCGTATTAAATTTAAAACTTTTAGCTCTTCGACTCAAAACGACGCATTCAAAAATCATTTATGAAAAACCGCAGCGGAAAAACTCATTTGAATTCGTTTGTAATAAACTTCAGCTTTTTAACATAGAAATACAAAGACCGGTCGACACTTGAAATCGCCGGTCGACACCTGAGTCGTCTCGAGTTTCCATTGGTCAACACTCGCAAACACTGGTCGACACCACGTTCCCCTCGGGTCTTCACGTCGGTCGACACTAGAAGTCACCGGTTGGCAATTCTACGTTCAGCTCGGCGACTGGTCGACACTTGCTTACGCAGGTCGACACTTTGACCCTCTCTGCCATCGAAGGTCAGCGGTCGACATCCTTGCTAAATTTGCAGTAACCGGTCGACATCCACGGTCGCCGATCGACACCTAGTTCGTCTCTACCCACGTCAGTCGAACTCCGCGGTTGACACTCACCCTCCCATTTAAGATGACCGGTCTACACCTGTGGACTTCGATCGACACGTCACACCAGCAACCAAAAAATAACAGTTGTTCCAAAAGAAAACGGACTCGAATTAAAACTACCGATTAGAACCAGATTCATACATTTAAACTCTTTCAAATAGTTCAAAAATGCATCTATACATCAATCCCAATTGCGAACACCCAACCCATCTATGCATCAAAACCTATACACACGTCATAGGCTTGACAAAACGCACCACAAAAGACCCCGTCTCGCCTTGCCCCATGGGTTGATTTGCCTTGACGTACTCCACCTGCCAGCAAACGGTAGTACGCCGCCAACCGCCTACTCGTCATGTCTAGGCTCCAGTAACTCACCTTCAAGGATTCTGCACCTACACCACAGAACACACAACATAAGCCTAACGTTCAGTAAACAGTGCAATATGAAGTGTAAAACATCAATGCAATCCTATGACATGCAATTTCTACGTTATCGCTCATGTTGTCACAACCCGTGCCGCATGGTACGGTCGCACCATGGTGAGGCTGGACTCTCTCGCCACCTCACACCCTAGCACGTCGCCATCGTCCCGGTTTCTCCAGCAACGAGGCCCTCAATCCGTACCCACCCGTCACTCTACGCAACCATTTTAGGGTGAGGCTGGACGCACTCGCCACACCACCCCCTGTCTCGTCGCCATCATCCCGATTCCTCCAGCAACGAGGTCGTAGTTACACACCACCACACGCACACCGCGGCAGCCGTCCTAGGGAGAGGCTGGATGCACTCGCCACACCGCACCCTAGCACGTCGTCACCGTCCCAGTTTCTCCAGCAACGGGACCTAGCTGCCCACACACCCGTCATCCTCGGCACATCTCGAATTTCACAATTGCACATAAATCCATGCATAAATTCATTTTCGTTCTCGTTTCAACAACATGATGCATGTCACACAAACACACGCACATCACGATCAATCAACTCAAATCGATCGTTCCTCGGTGTAGGCCCACCTGGGCAAAAGATATGCACACACTACTTACCTGGCGTCCTAGCTTTCCATTGTGCTCGTCTCACCCAAAACCTGCTCAACCTGCAATAAAAACCATCTTCCCGTCAAAACGCATCTTACTACTCTACTTACGCACTAAACTCACCATACTAGCACAACACTCCACGACTCGCCAAAATCACTCGCCACCCTATCTGAACTCCAAATTCAACCTGACTACAAACGCGCATAATTTTTTCGTCGGTTGTCAGAATCACACGATTGCAGTGGCTAAACGTTCCAGTCGTGTCGTAGTTTAATCTACAAAAAGGGGTTCTAAAATGAATTTCCACAACTAGAGCAGAAATTCAAGGCCAATTACGTCCAATGGCTCAAGGTTCTACACCCCGATTGTTCGCTCCAATTCATTTACTTTCTCACCATTCCTTTGTATTTACCCTCAATAACCCATTACCGCCCACTCTATGCTCAATACACACCCTAACCCTAAAACCCTAACTCTCTATCCACCCCCTTTCTCTTCAAGTTCCTTAACCAAACCCAACTCAACTATAAATTGCGTAGACTTACCTTGTATCGTTGAAATGGGGGAGGAAAACCACAAGCAACCACTAGCTGAACGATCGCGCGAGGGAGAAGAGGAACCAAAGCTCGCGCGAGTAAGGAGAAAAACACAGAGGAGGAAAGGGTTGTTCTACGCATCCCTCTCCTCTGATAATGTTTTAAAAATAAATAAAATAATAATAATAACTAATTACCATTTCACCCTCACACTTTAATCTTTTAATCTAAGCGTTATTCAATCCGCATCTTGTCGGATTCCTAAAATTTTCTCCCCACCATTAGTCCCAAAATAATTTCCCACCTAATCTTACCTATTTTTCGCTCTCCAAACTGACTCGAATCTCGCCGTTTATTTTTATTTTTTTATTCGGTGGAATGGCTTCAGGTGGAAGTCATTCCACCTATTCTGTTCTGAGCCTAAGAGAGAGAGCGACAGAGAACACGAGAGACCAGGAAAGGGAGAGGGAGAGGGGGTAGGACGGCCTGCCAATGCCGACGATGGAGAAGAGCCGAGTGCCAGTAAGTAGAGAACCCCGGTGGACTGAAGTATAGGCGAGGGTGCAGTTTTTCCCGAGCTGAAAAACGAAGGTAAGCACTCTGTTTTGGTGCTATTCGGTCGAGGGTAGCCTTGATTTTTCTCTCCAATTTTGATGGAAATTGTAGGGTGTGGGGTAGGTTTTAGAGGGTCGGTGTAGGTGAGTGCATTGTGGATTGTAGGTGTCTGAGAAGAGGGGGAGAAGGCCAAGAAGTGAGTGGTGTTTTAGCTTAGTTTGCAGCTGGGTATGTGTGTGCGTGTTCTAAGTAGTGTTTAGGTCATCAATTGGGGTGGTGTTATGATAGAGTGGCTGAAAACGCTGAAAAATCAAGAGGGGTGGGGATTTCTCTTGAAATCGATTCTGTTTTTGAGAACTTATACTGAGCTACGGATGTTCGTTTCAAAATTCGTTTTAGTGTATTAAATTAGGCTATTAGAGGAGCGTTTAGCTGCCAAAATCGTTTCGATTCTGATAATCGATGCAAAATTTATGCGCGTCCGAAATTTAGGCCAGTTTTGAGTTGAATCGAGTTAGCGATCCATTTTGTTTAGGGTGCACCGCCATGTTGGAGTGTGCGGTGGCGGTCCTCGGGCTCGTGGCGCCGAACCCGAGATTTTTAAGTCTTGTCGTTTTTTTTTAAAACTCCTTTAAATTATACTTTTACACACCGTATTTATATTAAGGATTTACGTGTTCCCTTTTTTGGGCACGAGTCATTTTCAAATCAAGTCGGAAAATTTTATACTTATAAATGTTGTTTTGAAAATGATGTGAAAATAAAAGTGGTGTTAAATTAAGTGAGTTCACGTTCAGTGTCTGGATGTCATAGTGTGGGATGTTTCGTGTCGGGGTGCGACAGGTTGTGGTATTAGAGCACCGTGTAATAGTACTGAGCGTACCGAGAATGTGTGGATTATCGGGGTGTGACAAGGTTTCCCAAGTCAATTCGCCTTCTGCGTCGAAGGGCGAATCACTTCCTTCGAGGTAGTGTAACCGTTACTCTCACCGTTCACATATCGCACTTCACATTCGTACTTAAAACCATGCTCAAATTCATTATCGTTACACTTTTCAAAAAAAGATGCATGACTGAAACCAAACATACAACACATGCAAATCATCCCTACCCTCCTATGGTGTAGGCTCGTAAAGGCAACGCATATACAAATACTACTTTCCTAACGTCGTCGGCTTTTAGGGTGCTCGGTACTACCAAAACTTTGGCCTCAACCTAAAACAAAACCATCACTCATCAACATTCACGTCAAAACGCACCATATGCGCTAAAATCATGGTTTCTAGCTAAACCACAAAGAAAAAACTCAACCAACACAGCTCACTAATTCGTTTTGGCCAAAAAATAACCCAGCTACGGATGCGCATAACTTTTGCTACAGCTTTCATAATCACCCAATTCTGGCAGCAAAACGCTCCTCTAAGAACCTAGTTTAACATTCTAAAAGAGATTTTAAAACGATAAACCACAGCTAGGGGAAAAATACCAAAAATAGGTTCTATGTTTAAGCTTAAAATTCCAAATCTTTTTCATTTTTATCCAATTTTACCTAATTCTCCGACCAATCTATCTCATTCTAACCCATAAGTGTAATCAAACCACAAGCTTTCAAATTCAGAAAACCCGAATTGCACAGCACATCCTCTTGGTTTTCCACCAAATATCAAGCATTCACTGTCCATGTCTCACACACTCACCATTTACCTCGACATCCCTTTGATTTCTGTCACAAAATTGGTAGAAAATGGAATCAACTCATGCCTCAAACTTCTGCCAACAGTGTAATAACCCAGAAACTTGCAGAGTTTAAATTATTTTTTCGTTATAATTTTTGTTTGGCGGGAATTTTATTTTATGAAACTTAGAATTTAATTCGTAGAAGAATTTGTGAATTTTGAAGTTGGGAGGACGCGAATTTAACGATGATAGAAACGATTAAAACACGGGAGGGTGATTTAGTAATTTGATTTATAAAAAATTAAAAAAACAACTGAATGGCTTCGCGAGGAAGCCATTCAGCTGTTTGATTCTTCGTTGAGCACCCGAGAGAAAAAGGGCGATTGAGAGAGTTGGAATCCGAGCTTTGATCGACGGCTGACGAGCATGAGTGTGAGAGAGAATCACTAGCGAGTGTTACTTCTCTAACAAACCGAGGCCATTTGGTTTCAGTAGCTCGAACTCCCAAAGAGAGAGCCCGAGTGCTTTCTACCGATGATCGTGAAAGAGAGCCTCCATCTAGCTCTGTCGCCGGCAACCAAGCACTCTGGTTGTGTTCTTCTTCCTCTTCTCCATCCGTTTCAGTGCAAAACGACGCCCTTCAGTAAGTCTCTCTCTCCCTCCGCTGTCCTGTTCTATTTTCACAACTGAGTGGGGGGTTGATTTGAGTTTTGATTTTTCCAGCTAGTAATTGGATCGTCTAGAAGGTGGAATTGGCGATAATTAGGCAGTGGACAGTAGAGGAGTGGTTTAGGAAGAATGAGCCGAGAGGGTCTTGTGTTGGCATTCAGGTTTCTTGAGTAGGAAGCTTCAAATTGTGTTAGATTTTACTTAGTACGTTGTAATGTGGCTGATTGGTGAGGACTTGCCGAAATTAAGTTGAAGTTGAAGTTTTGCACGTTTCGGTGTATAAAACAGGTTCTGTTTTTGGCAATTTTGACAAGGTTACGGTTAATTATTTTAAATTCTATTTTAGTGTGTTAAATTAGATTATTACATGAACGTTTGGCCGCTGTAATATTTTGATTTCGATAACTGACGCAAAAGTTATGCATGTCCGAAGTTTAGATCGGTTTTCGGCCGAACCGAATTAGTGACCCATTTTAGTTGGGATTTCATGCCTTTAGTTAGGAGATGTGATTTTTAGCATGTTTAGTGAATTTTCATGCAAATATTGATGAGTGGTTGTTTATGTCTAGGTTGAACCAGATTTTTGGTGAAGTAGTGCAAAGATAAATCTTTTAACTCCATATAAGTAGTGTATACATGTGATTTGCCCATGTGGGCCTAAACCAAGAAATATTAAGATTGTCTGGTTGTTTGACATGAATCATATTTTGAAAAGGGTACGAAAATGGTTTTGAACATTGTTTTGAGTAAGTGGTTGTGAGATGCGTGGCAGTGGCACTGCAGAACCTGCTCGAGGAGTGGTCGGTGCGTAAGCAACGCTGAATTCTGCTTGGGGAGTGGGCCGACCGCTCTGTCACACGGCGTGTATGTGTTGACGGTGAGGATGATGGACAATGGCGACGCGGATCCTGCTCGGGGAGTTGGCCGGTGCATCACCAGTGGCAAATTCCACTCAAATAGTGGGCCAATTTGGCTGTCACACAACGTGTGAGTGTGGCAACAGTGGCCCCGTTGCTGGGGAGACCGAGATGGTGGCGACACATCAGGGTGTAGTGTGGCGCGAAGTTCACCCTCACCGTGTTGTGGTTGCTGGGAGGTGGCCCGTGTGTGTGGCTTGTTGGCCTTGTTGTTGGGGAGTTCAGGAAGGTGGCGACGTGTTAGGGTGTAGCGTGGCGCAAGGTTCACCCTCATCCTAGCACGGCCGCACTACGCGTCACAGATTGTGACAACACGAGTGTGAGTGTAGAGACTGCATATGATAGGATTACATTGTTCGTTTTAATTTCATATCGCACTACTTGCTAAACATTTGGCTTATATTGTAGGTTCTATGGTGTAGGAGCAGAGGTTTCTGGTGCTGAGATTTGAAAACACAGTCTTGAGCAGTAAGGCAATTGGCGGTGTTCGACCGAGGCACCGGACAATGGACTGTTAGAGCGACCCAACCCGTGGAGGTGGTGAGGTGTTCGGGGTTATCTTTGTGGTATATTGGGGACGATTCTAATTTACATGTTGTATAGTGTTCAGATGTAGTTTTTCTTAGTTGTTTGGATAGTTTTAGGACGCGTATATATATTATATGTATGAGCATTGTGTTGCTATATACTATAGATTTTTTTCGTCGATAGTTGTTAAATTTATTTCCTTCCACTGTGTTTTTTCTTTGGTGATTTTTTGGATGAATTTGCATGGTGTACTTTGGGAGTTTATATGGTATAGTGTTTGCAGGTTGGGGTAAGTAGGTACAGGTGTTATGCTGCCGAATTTTCAATAGAAAGGTGGAGTGTATGGTAGTCGAACCAAGCGTGCGGCCCATGCCGTCGGGCTGGTCGTGCGCACGGGGCGTGCTGATTAGGTTGAGTGCGCTTCCGGAGAGCGCATCATGGCTTTAGGGCGCATGGAGCACTCAACACTACAAGCGCATGGAGGTCGTGCGGCACCGAGAGTGAGTACGCAAGCCTGGACGTGTGTTGCGGAGGTACGGCACGAGGCCTTAAAGCCGTGTGCGTGATGTGGGGGCACCGAGACGATGTGCGCGCGGCTCTAGGGGGCCTAGCACGCGGTGCCGAGGTGGAGATGTGTGTGCATGGGGCTCGTGGAGTCGAGTGGCGGCACGCGCGCGGGGGCGCGCGGAGCCGTGTCGATGGCGTGTCACCCTGTAATGCGGCCGCGCGGGGCACTTGGTGCCTCCTCGGCCGTGCTCGCGGCGGCGTACAGCGCCGTGTTAGGGCGTCTGGCTCCGGGTCTCAGGCACGAGCGCCAAACCCGAGAGGCTCGTGCCGCACTCCTTTCCTGAAATTTTTGTCTTGTCATTTTTTTAAAACTACATTTAATTGTGCTTCTCCGCTGCGTATTTTATATTAAGGATTTACAAGTTACCTCTTTGGGGCGTGAGTCATTTTCGAATCGAGTCAAAAAATTATATACTTACAAATATTCTTTTGAATATAATTTGAAAATGAAAGTGGTATTAAATTGCGTGAGTTCACATTGAGTTCCTGTATGTCATAGTGTATAATAGTAGTGAGCGTACGGTAAATGTGTGGATACTCGGTGTGTGACAAACAGAACAGGGAAAGAAGACCGAGAAGGAGACTCACCGGGTTCTGTCGAGTTGAGTCTCAGGAAAGAAAAAGGAAACCGAGCAAAAGTTTGATTCGTTACGGAGGAGGTCAGAAACGGAAGGGAAACCGCCAGTAGGGCAGAGGAAGAAGGTTGCACGACAAGGTTCTCCTTCGGGGTCGTCGACTCAGAAGAGAGGAAGTAAGAGTGGGTTCAGTAAGCCACTCTCGTTTTATTATATATATTTTTAACTTTTAATAAAAAAATTACCAATACGCCCTTATGCTTTAAACTCTTAAAAGTTATGCCAATTTACATCTTTTCGTCTTTAAAATTCAAAAATTTTCTTCAAAGTTCATTTCTAACTTTTCTTTTATTAATTAATCTATTAAAATCTCTTGCGAAATTTACATGAGACCTTAATTTATTTAGCCGAATTTTTGGGCTATTACATCCCTCCCATCTTCTAAGAATTTTGTATTCAAAATTTACGTACTGAATAGCTCAGGGTACTGCTGTTCCATGTCCTGCCGTCTCTCCTTGGTGATCTTCTCCCCACGGTGATTGTGACACAAAACTTTGACCACGAGAATCTACTTGTTGCACAATACTTTCACAGCTGACACCAGTATCCTCACTAGCTTCTCCTCGTAAGTCAGTGTGAGTTGAATCTCTATATCCTCTCATGCTACATTTTTAGAAGGGTCGCGCATGCACTTCCTTAACATAGAAACGTAGAAAACATCATGAATGGCATCTATCGAAAGGGGTAACTAAAGTCTTTAGGCGGTTCTCTCTATTCTCTTCACAATCAGAAATGGCCTAACATAACGAGCGTTGAGCTTCCCTCTTTTCCCAAATCTAACCACTCCCTTGAACAAGGAGATCTGAAAAAACACCTCGTCGCCTTCGTTAAACTCCAACTCTCATTGCCTCTTATCTGTGTAACTTTTCTGCCGACTTTGAGCTGTCTTGATTATCTTCCTTATAATAGCAATCTTGTCGACAGTTTGATGCGATATCTCTGAGCCTACCAATCAACCGTGTATTCCTCAACCCGCCCATTGCACCATGAAATTCACCTCTATTCCCCCTAAATTTTAGCACGAAATCTCTGAAACTTAGAAGTAAGGACAACTCCACGCTCGGCCACCTAAACAGGACAAGACTGAAAGAGAAAACTCCCTGTTTCTCATTCGGTTCTGTCGCAGAAAGGGCGAGCCACACACTGGCTCTAGAATACACACACACACTAGATTATAAAATGCCCCAACAACAGTGCTTCCACGCACGGTCAACAGAACCGAAAACAGGGGACACTTACCTTTGGTCTTTTAGCACGGGAAGGCCGAACCAAATTCTCCCCCCAGCTCGTCAGCACCACCCTTCGCAAGATCATCGTCCGTCGGCAGCACGCTCCTCCTTTGGTCGGGCTTTCCTCCTCTCAGGCGGTCGGTCGCAGAATCACCGAAGTGGAATGGCTTCTTCGTGAAGCCCTTCCACTTAACATAAAATTTTTTTTTTAAATTTTAATTAATAAAATAAAAGATTACCAAATTACCCTCACGCATTTTTACCTTCCGTAACTTCATTAAATTCTCGTCCTCCCGACTTTAAATTCTGAAAACCATCACAAAAGTAAACTCCGAGTCTTATAATTTAATTTTTCCGTTGAAATATTTCTCAAAACTCCGACTGATATTAAATTAAAAGTTTTAGTAATTTAATTTAAAAATCCAAAATTCCTGGGTTATTACAATCACCAGATGGTTGGCAATATAGGATAGTGACTCAAACTTTTGAACATAGTCAGACACAAATTTTGTTTGTTGCAATTGGATAAATTCTACCAACTTATTCGTTCGAATGGTGTGGTTGAAATACTTGTCATAAAACACCTCCTTGAACTGTTAGTACAACATTTCTCTTACGTTAGATGTGGTCTTTATGGTGTCCCACCAATATCTCGCATCCTTCGTGAGATGAAACATAGGGCAAGAGACCTTTTCCCCTTCCTCCACCTTGGTATACTCAAACATATCTTCCATTGTTCGGATCCACTCCTCAACATACGTTGGATCTATGGCTTGCCCGTCAAAAGATGGAGGTCGTAGCTTGCAAAATCTCTCACTACTCTGATCATTTGTATCACTAGAGCTAGAATTCCCATGTTCTTCTCTATTAATAAATCTATCTAATTGCTGAGATTGATGATTTACGAGTTCTGTTAATTACCTGATCACATCGCCTTTTTCATCCATCGCTCATCTTCCTCCTCTAACCATAATGTGTTAATCCTAGATGAATTTGAAACGTAACGGAAAATAACAATATACGTTCATATAAACATACAGTTGATGAAGAATCTCCATGTAGCTACTTGAGTTGTTAGGCAGTCTACATGACAAATTTTATAACCCGACGGCTCTGACACCATACTGTCACGACAAGTAATTGACTGTTACTAACTTAACTTTTTGTAAAACTTTGTAATAAAATTCTTGGAAAATACTTTAGTTCTTTAAAAAAGACTAAAACTGTCTAAACTTTAGTTGCAAAAATTCATGGAAAATATTCGTGAAATTTCTTTAAAATCTTTTTTTTTCTCATGCACTGTTGTGAACAGTGCATATGGCCGATCGATTGCCTACACCCTTGCGATCGATCGACAATTCTCTGTGTCACGCATTTGACTTTTGCCTTCGCCGATAAATCGCCTACAATTTTGCTATCCATCGGCAGTGGTCGAGTGGCAAAACGTTTGGCTTTCACCTTGGCCGATCAATCTCCTACAATCTCGAGATCCATCGGCACCCTTCTGCTATTGGAACATCAAAGGGGGGATCGATCACGCCTCTCTGGCAATTGATCAGCGCCCTTCTGTTTTCTTCCTTCCCCGTTTAACATTTAAATATCAACTTTCAAACCAAATCCAACTCTTTTAGTCTTTCAACATGTAGCACCCCGAGAAACCCCGCGGTGCCGGTGCACTACAGTGCATCTACACACTACACATACACTAACACTTGACATAATTCACTCAATTTAATACCTTTTTGTTTTCAAATAATTTTCAAAAGAACATTTGTAAGTATAAAAATTTTTTGACTCGATTCGAAAATCACTCACGTCCCGAAGAGGGAACCGAAATCCTCAGCATAAAAACTACGCAGCGGAAAAGACAACCATTTAAAATAGCTTAAGTAAAACTGTAAGACTCGAGATCTTAGGAAAGAATCCAATGTACCCTCGGACTACACATCCCAGTCCCGCGCACTCACGTCCCCACTTCGACACCCCGCGCGCACTCTCGTGGTGCCGCACATGCCACTCAACGTCACTGTGTTTCGCTCACGCTCACAGTGCCGCGTGCCCCACGCACCCTGCCGCTGTACAGCACGTCCGGGCGCACGCCCTCACCCAGCGTCGCACGACCCGTGAGTACCCGCAGGGCCGCGTGCCTCGCGCACTTGCGATCACGTCGTACTTCCACGCTCATCTACACTTCTCTCACATTCACTGTACCCACCTTGACCTATTTCATATCCTCTCGACTCCCAACCCCTCTCCCAAAATTTCGGCCAAGTAACGCCTAAAAACTGGCTATCCCAAAAATTTAAAACCCTGCACACAGTTCACCAAAACTAATGGTATCTATCTACCCATCATCCAGAGAAATCACCATAAACAAATCAGAGTATGAAGACAACGTAAAACCACCAAATACAACTGAAGAAAGTTCACAATAATAAGCAATATTTTACTCTAACATGTAAAATATCTACGTACGTCACCAAAATCACACGCACTCTATATACCTATACACTGACACATATACATCTTATCTCATCGATTGTACATAATTATCATAAAAGAAAGAAAACCTCCAAAACCAACCATGCCACAACCTACCAACTCCACGGGTCGGGTTGCCCTAACAAAAATCCGCCATCCGGTGCCGCGGTCGCACGCCGCCAACCATCATACGCCTCTGGACTAACCTCTCGAGACTCACCAGCAGTATCGTCAGCACTGACACCACAGAACACACAACATAAGCCTAACGCTCAGTAAGTAATGCGATATGAAAAGCCGACAATGCAATCCTATCACATGTAGTCTCTACACTCACACTCATGTTGTCATATCTGTGACGCGTAGTGCAGCCGCACCAGGGTAAGGAGGAACCTCACGCCGTCCTACACCCTGAAATGTCGCCACCGTCCTGGACTCCCCAGCAACGAGGTCCACAAGCTACACACACGCATCATCACACGACAACCACATTAGGGTAAGGGTGTACCTCGCGCCACTCTACACCCTAACACGTCGCCCCCGTCCTAGCCTCCCCAACACGGGGCCACAGTTGCCACACACACGCGTTTCACGACAGCCCAGCAGGTACACCCCTCGAGTAGGATTCGCGACTGGTGTTGCACTGGCCCACACACTAGTAGGATCCGCGGTACCACTGCCCATATCGTCACCGTCAACACATTCACGCCGCATGACGGCCTAGCCGGCCCACCCCTCGAGTAGAATCCGCGACTGGTGAAGCACCGGCCCGCACACTAGCGGGATCCGCGGTACCACCGCCACACATCTTACCACATACTCAATACATGCTCAAAACCATTTTCGTTCACGTTATTAAAATATGATGCATGTCAAACAATACGCACGCACATCACAATCAACAACATAAAATCCTAAAGTTCTACGGTGTAGGCCCACTTGGGCAAAACACATGCATGCACTACTTACCTAGCGTCCTTAGCTATTCGATCCAACCCGATCGATTCCGTTTTTCTGAAATTCTAAAGCATAAAGTTATACGTTATCATTCACGATTTACAATTCTAATTCACAACCACCATATATAACCAAATCCACAAATTTCTATTTTTAAACACTAAATAAACAACCACAAGATCATCAAGTGTAACTCTATGCACTTAACTTCCAAATCAACAACTAAGCTAACCTATTCTCTTAACATCCATCAACCAGCATGAACACCACCTAATATCCAATATCCAAACATAATAAAACTCAAAACATGTGCATATAACCTCTATCTCCAAACACCCATCATTCTATAATGCACAATCTAAAAATTGAAATCCAATTCAAATAATTATCCCAAAGGTAGGTCATCATCCACACAACCTCAATCAACCACCCTAACAATTTAACACTTCAATCAATTTCAACCAAATAACTCAATATCAAGGAATTAAAATTGAAACTATCACAACTCAACTTTCGAAATTTTTCATAAATCTTGTCCAACTTAAAAAATTCACAACAAACTGAATATAAGTCCGAATTCAATGATTTAAAATGCTAAGGGCTCCTAAACGAGTCTATTTCAACATGAGGAAATCCATTTGTCAAAAATCAAACTCAATTAATTGCGGAAAATCAAAAATCAAATCTGCCCGGAAATTGTTTCACAGTTTTTTTTTTTATTCTACTTTGAAAATTCATATCAAATCGTATATTTGGCCAAATTCGATGATTCGACATGTTTTGGAAACCTTATAAGGTCTAGTTTATGCTGGTGAAATCTATTTTCCAAAAGCAAAGCATAATCAATGGCAGAAACATCAAAACCGAACTGCCCATTGAAATTTTACAGTTTTTGCACAATAACTTCTAAAATTCATAACTCATTCAATCCTTACCCAATTTCAACGATTCAAGATGCTACGTAACCCTAATTATGTCCACTTTGATGTGGTTTCATCCATTTGCAGAAAGCCATACTCGATAAATAGCAGAAATTCGAAAACCGGAGCTGCCCGAATTTCTTCACAGATTTGTTATCAAAGTTTGGAAATTCGTAACAAATCATATAGTTATCCAAATTTGATGATTCAAAGTGCTATAAAACCCTAAGGATGTCTACTGTGACATGGCTAAATTCACTTATAAAAAGCAAACTCATTAGATAGCAGAAAAATCGAAAACAGAATCTGTCTGAACTCACTTCACAGATTTTTTTCATCAAGATTTGAAAATTCATAACGTCCTTTACGATTATCGAAACAACTCGATTCCAAAGCCAAAAGTTTCCTTAAAGTATATAATTCAACATACTATAGCAGTTTTTAAAATGAACAACCGGAGCGTAGGTGAAAAATACCAAAGCCGAGCTGCCCTGTAAAAAAAAAAATCCCTCCCTTTTTTTTTTTCCAAACTTCAGCAAACTCACTTTATTTTTACCAATCTATTACATTCTAACTCATTTGAGGAAAATCTAACATAATTCGAGTATTGTCCTATCCGAAACCCTAGATTTTCTTATCCAAAACTAGAAAAGGAAGAGAACACTTACCGAAATCGAAGAGAGGGCCGTGTTCCACGCGGGACAGAGAAGAAAGACGAAGATGAGAGGGAGCTGCGTTCTTCGACGAAGGAAAAATATAGGATCGGGTTCCTCTTTTGTATAAAACTGAGAAAAATGAAAGAAGAAAGGGGGAGAAAAAAAACAAAAACAGAGGACTTACGCGGGGAGAGAAAAAAATAAGGGGGGGGGGGGGGGGTTTTTTCTTTTTTTTTTAATTTAATTTATAATATAAATAATAATAATAACTTAATTACTAGATCGCGCTCAACTTTTAATTTTTTTGTCAAACGGTCAATTAGTTCGCTTTCAGTTGGAATTTTATAATTTTCTCTTCTCCATTAGCTTCAAAATAATCTTTTACTTAACAATATAAATTTTCATCTCTTGATTCCGACTAAAACTCTGCCGTCTACCGATATGTAAATCTGAAAATCATTTGAACGAAAAATTTCAAAGTGTTACACAACAAAACATACTATTTCTATTAAAAATCTATCTAATTTTATACAAAACATTTCTATGCATCAAAACGTGTATTTGCAAAATGCTTGACCCATAAGTTAAACCAAAAGCTAACATCCTCACCCATTGGTCAAAATCGCACTAACAACACAAAAGCTACCACGAACGTGCTCTGTCAACCGCTTCCTCTATCGGATCACGACTCGTAGCCCTCACTTGTGAACTCTTCACCTACACCACAAAGTTCAACTAATGAGTTTAATGCTCAGCAAGTGATTTATAATGAAAATGAATGCTCATACTTATGCAGTTCGTAAAACCATGCAGTTTCATCTCTTCTTTTTTCTTTTTCTTATCTTTTCGTTATTAAGGGGTTCCCTCAATCTAGTGGGGGTCGACAACTTCTACCCCATACGAAGAACATACGTCGTTTATTCTACCTCAAACGGGGAATGTCAAACCCGAACCTTGATCTATGGGGAATAAACAACCTTTGCCTTACCTGAAGCAAACACCCTTTGTTCTACTTCAAGTAGGGAATGCCAAACCCGAACCTTATTGACAATCTCTGCCCGATCTAAAGTAGATGACCTTTGTTCTACTTCAAACAGGGAATGCCAATCTCGAGTCCCACGATAACCATTTACATACATTCATTTAGTTTCCATCTTTCGTACATGAAAATGTATGCATAAAAACATTTTCATTCTTTTCTTAAAACATGATTCATAAATGCATGAAACATGCATAATTCATATAATCATGAGCATATCGACATTCTTATACTCAATAGCAAGCTTTTCAATCTATCCATGTATTTCACATCTTCAATACAATATCAACAATCACATCAAATAAACCAACCTACATTATCACAACAAATTCACATCCTCGATACAATGTCATAATAAAACCTATAACGAAACACATCCTCAATATCAATCAACATCATAACACAACACCTAAATCTAAACATAGCATATCCTCAAATCATATAAACACATCCTCAAGGTTATATAACCGTATCCTCAAAGTTAGAATCAACAATTATCAAACAATATAACATATTTATGAACTACAACTATCTCTTCAATTTAGACTATCAATAACATAAACTTCCTAGCACCTTGTCATGCAGGGCAAGATGCCAAATACATGCAATCATTACTTACCTTAGGTCCTTAGCACAATCTACACAACCGATGAAATATTCTTGGTGGTTTGAAGACCTTTAAGGCTAGAGAGGAGGAGGATGGTGTGAATATTTCTCCCTCAAAATAAGAATATGGAAGAGAGAGGTAGGGTTTTCGTGTGGAGAAGAAACCGTGAGAGGGAAAGCAGCTGGCACGGGGGAGAGAAGAAAAATCTACAAGGGAGGAAATATGTTTTTTTTTCTTCTTCTTCGTGAGAGTGCTTCTGTCAAATGGGAGAGAGACAATGTGGAGGGCTTTTTGGTTTTCCAAATGCAAGAGGCTTTTTGAGGAAGATACAAGAGGTGAGGTATCACCTTGTAATTGGTCTAACTCCACCCACCTTAATCTCTTCTTAATTTGCCCTCCCTGACCAAACGTTTAATCCTTATTGGTTTGCTCTTCTAGTCCGATTACACAAGTCATCTTACCACAATGACCCATCAACAACTAAAATATTTTCTACACTTTAATAAATGCTAAATTTTTTAGTCACAAACTAATGCGCATTAAAAGTAAATCGATCAATAAATTTCCAGGTTTTACAATCTACTCTTCAGCTATATGGCAGCTCTCTCTTCCCTTTCGAATCTCCTTCTTATTTTGAAGAGCAAATGCCTCGACATCGAGAATATGTCTCAAAGCGTCACAAGGCTTGGGAGGCCATTCTAATCTATAAAACTTTGAAAAAATTTTGACAGTATCTTAATATAACACTTAATATAGTGTCACACTATTACACAAGTATCACACTATTTTAATTTAGATTTAAAAAATTTTAGTTCTTTCACCATCAGACTATACTTGCCATCCGAGCTTTGCACTGTCAGAAGTGTTTAAATCAGATATGATTAGTTTCAAAGTAGAAGGCAACGAGTCTTACATCATAGGAAGATTACATTCCGTTCCATGAAACCGACGTCCATTTTTCCTTTTGTAAAAACTTAATTCCAAACTAAAAGGAATGTAATCAAAAGAAAAGAATAATAAAAAAAAGTGTCATTTGCCTCCCTCCATCTTTAACACTTTTTAACGAGTGAAATTTCTTTCTATTAATCTTCATTTCATATTTGTATATGCAGAATTAAAAGCCAAAGGCAGACTCTAAATGAGATGCTTGCCATCCAAGTCTAGGTGATTCCCTTCGTTCACAGCAGGTGGGTTAGTTTTCTCAAAAAAGAAAAAGAAACCATGCAACTGAGATTCTGCTTTCTTGTATAAAAATGAAGCTCATGGAAGGATGGGACTATAAGCCAACCCTCAAGATTGAGGGAAACCAATAAGGATGCGGCCATCAGTAGCAAGGAGATGTGCCACTTGATCGGAAAAGCAAATAGTAGTTTTGTGGAGATTCGAAACAACGAGGGAGAGACCTCTTTCTTCTTGGCCGCCTCCTATGCCAACAAAAACACCTTTCTGCAGCTTCATGTTTTAAGACATGTCACATACATGTTGGGAATATTGTGCACAACAAGCAAATGTTATAAATATTTTTTGCTGTAATTAATCAATAACTTTTATGATTAATTTTTATGTTTGCATTATTTGATATGTTTTATAAATTGAAAGAAAAATCCTTGATTATTTGTGTAATTTTAAATTTACATATATATTGATATATGTGGGATTAAATTTAAAAATAAATAATCATATTAGTCATGACTTATATTTGAAGTATAGGATTTTCAAATTAATAAAGTCATAAATACAGTTCACTTCGTTACGAACGTATAGTTATATCCCGACTATATATGTATTGACATAAAGTGATTGTATTTTATATAATATGATTATATAAGACTGCACTAGATGAAATTATATCGTTCTTATAATATCTGTTAAATAAATAACAATTAATTTTATAATAATGATGGTCATATATGTATGATCTTAATTCATTGTATTTAATAGACTTCTATTTCATTTAATTCGGGCAAGATCACAGAAAATGAAAGGAAACCGAGCACTAAGCTCGGCCAAAATAGGAAACTGACAGGGCTCACCTCCGGCTCCTATCGATTCACAACATCTACCATCCAACCTCTCCTATAATTCAATCACAACCCATCCCCTATACCAAGCTAAACACTAGGAGAAACGGAAGAAATTAAGCCCTTACTCAGTCGACAAAACCATAATAGGGGGAAACTCACCTTCGATCTTTCAGCGCGGGAAGGCTGAACCAACTTCCCCATTCAGCTCGCCGGAGTACTTTGTGCACCGACGTCTCTCCCTCGGTGGTCGGTCGTTGACAGTTTCCCTCCCAGCCTCTCTCTCTCATGTCTCTCTTCTCGGTTGTTCGGCTCGCAGATCACCGATGTGCAATCGCTTTTTTGTGAAGCCATTACAGTTAACATATTTTTTTTAAAATTTAAATAATTAAATTTACCAAAATACCATCACGTGTTTTAACCGCCCGTGTTTTGTTAAATTCTCGTATTCCCAACTTTAAATTTCGAAAACCATCACTAAAACTAGATTCCGAGTTTTATGACTGTAATAACCTGGAAATTTCAATTTTTAATTTTTAATTTCTGAAATTTTTAGTTTAATCTCGGTCGGAGTTTTGAGAAATATTTCAACGGGAAATTTAAATTATAAGACTCGGAGCCTACTTTTGCGATGGTTTTCAGAATTTAAAGTTGGCAGGTCGAGAAATTAACGAAATCACGGAAGATTAAAACACGTGAGGGCAAATTTGTAATTTTGTAATTTATAAAAAAAAAAAAAAGATATGAAATCACCCGAGTGGCTTCGAGAAGAAGCCATTTGACCGACTTCTGCAGAGCACCCGAGTGCTGAGGAGGCGATCGTGTGCCGTAGTCGGAGCTGCGATCGACGGCTGACGAGCGTGGGTGCGAGGTGCGAGGTGCGAAGTGTGAGTTACGAGCAGGTGCTGCTGTCCCGACGAACCGAAGCCGTTCGATTTCAGTAGATCGAGTTCCCTAAAGAGCCGAGTGAGAGACGCGGGAGAGGGGAAGAAATCCTTGTGCTCCGATTCTTCGGCCGACGTGAGTGAGCGTGGGGGAGACCGCCGGTGACTGAGTGTTCGGTTGTGCTTTGCTCTCCCTTCGATTTCAGTAGTGCTTGGCCTCCTTGCATTTGCGGTGAACTTGGCCGATAGGTATGAACGAAATAGGGCTAGTTGTGTGTAGAAGTTCTTAAATTGAAGTTTGAAATAAAAAATCAACCATTTTCGTGCAGGGGCAGTGCAGGTTTTTAGCCTTTTTTGCCTTGCTTCGGTTGATCGTTTCACCATTCGATTTCGTACGGCCAGTTGAACCGTTCGATTCCGTTGACGGACGCAAAAGTTATGCGCATCCGAACGTTGGGCTGATTTTCGGCCAAACCAAACCAATGGACCGTTTTAGTTGGAATTTCATGAGTGTAGTTAAGGAAGGTTATTTTTAGCTATTTGGTGAATTTTGATATAAATACTGATGAGAGATTGGTTGTGTTTTAGGTTGAGACTTTATTTTGACGAAGCTATGCGTCGAGCGAGCTTAGGACGCCAGGTAAGTAGTGTATGCATGTGTTTTGCCCAAGTGGGCCTACACTGTAGAACTTTAGGGTTTATATGATTGATTGTGGTGTGCGTGCGTATTGTTTGACATGCATCATATTTTTAAAAACGTGAACGAAAATGATTTTTAGCATATTTTGATGTATGAGGTGAGACGTGTGGCGGTGGTACCGCGGATCCCGCTAGTCTGCGGACCGGTGCTTCACCAATCGCGGATCCTACTCGAGGGGTGGGCTCGCTGGGTCGTCATGCGGCGTGAATATGTTGACAGTGAGGACATGGGCAGTGGTACCGCGGATCCTACTAGTGTGTGGGCCGGTGCAACACCAGTCGCGGATCCTACTGGAGGGGTGGGCCGGCTGGGCTGTCGCGAAACGTCTGTGTGTGTCAACTGTGGTCCCGTGTTGGGGAGGCTGGGACGGGGGCGACGTGTCAGGGTGTAGAGTGGCGCGAGCTACACCCTTACCCTGATGTCATTGCCGTGTGGTGATGCGTGTGTGTAGCTTGTGGGCCTTGTTGCTGGGGAGTCTGGGACGGTGGCGACGTGTCACGGTGTAGGGTGGCGTGAGGTTCCTCCTTACCCTGGTGCGGCTGAACTACGCATCGCGGATGTGACAACATCAGTGTGAGTGTAGAGACTGCATGTGCTAGGATTGCATTGTCGGCTTTTACTTTCATATCGCACTACTTAGTGAACGTTAGGCTTATGTTGTGTGTTCTGTGGTGTAGGTGCTGACGATACTACTGGTGAGCCTTGAGTGCCTAGTCCAGAGGTGTAAGATGGTTGGCGGCGTGCGACCGTAGCACCGGATGACGGATTTTTGTTAAGGCGACCCGACCCCGTGGAGTTGGTAGGTTGTGGCATGGTTGGTTTTGGAGATTTTCTTTCTTTTTTGGTGATTATGTACAGTCGATGAGATGAGTTGTATATGCGTCAGTGTATAGGCATATGAAGTGCGTGTGATTTTGGTGACGTACGCAGATATTTCTCATGTTATAGTATAGTATCGCTTTATATTGTGAACTTTCTTCAGTTGTATTAGGTGATTTTTTTTTCGTTATCTTCATACTCTGATTTGGTTATGGTGATTT
Organism: Begonia peltatifolia; assembly: GCA_022433055.1. Lineage (NCBI taxonomy): Eukaryota > Viridiplantae > Streptophyta > Magnoliopsida > Cucurbitales > Begoniaceae > Begonia > Begonia peltatifolia. The sequence continues at coordinate 13,570,497 of CM039519.1, read as the reverse complement.
CTCTGGATGATGGATAGATAGGTACTCTTAGTTTTGGTAAACTGTGTGCAGGGTTTTAAATTTTTGGGATAGTCAGTTTTTAGCCGTTATTCTGCCGAAATTTCAAGAGAGACATTGGGAGTCGAGGGGATATGGAATGGGTTGAGATGTGAATAGTGAATGCTAGAGAAGGGTAGATGAGCGTGGGAGTGCGGCGTAATCGCAGGTGCGCGGGGCACACGGACGTGCTGTACAGTTGCAGGGTGCGTGGGGCATGCGGCGTTGTGAGCGTGCACGAGATAGAGTGACGTGTAGTTGGCACGTGCGACATTGTGAGGGTGCGTGCGGGGTGTTGAAGTGGGGACGTGAGTGCGCGGTGCCGGATTTTGTAGTTCGAGGGGTGCGTTGGATTCTTTTCTAAGATTCCAAGTCTTACCGTTTTATCTTAAACTGTTTTAAATGGTTTTCTTTTCCGTTCCATATTTTTATATTAAGGATTTCGTGTTCTCTCTTCGGGACGCGAGTTGCTTTCGAATCGAGTCGAAAATGTTTTTTCTGTAACACCCCGAGAACCCACACGTCCCCGGTGCGCTACAGTGCATCTACACACTACACACACACACTAACACTTGACACAACTAACTCAATTCAATACCCCTTTCGTTTTCAAATCATTTTCAAAAGCACATTTGTGAGTATGAAAATTCTTTCGACTCGATTAAAAAAAAAACAACTCGCGTCCCGAAGAGGAAACACGAAGTCCTCAACATAAAACTACGCAGCAGAAAAGAAAACCATTTAAAACAATTTGAGATAAAACGGTAAGACTTGAAATCCTAGGAAAGAACCCCCACGCTCCCCACGAACTACCCAGTCCGGTCCTAAGCACTCACGTCCCCACTCCGACACCCCGCGTACACCACCGCGGTGCCACAGGTGCCAACTCAACGTCGCTGTATCTCGCGCACGCTCACAGCGCCGCGTGCCCCACGCACCCTGCCTCTGTACATCACGTCCGCGCGCACGCCCTCACCCGGCGCCGCATGACCCGTGTGCACCCACAGGGCCGCGTGCCCCGCGCACCTGCGATCACGCCGCACATCCACACTCATATGAACTCCTCTAGCATTCATCATACACACACCTTGACCTATTTCGTATCCTCTCGAACCTCAACCCCTCTCCCGAAATTTCGGCAGAGTACCGCCTAAAAACCGGCTACCCCAAAATTTAACCCTGCACACAATTCACCAAAATCCAACAATATTTACCTATCCATCATCCAGAGAAATCATCCCAACCCAAATCAGAGTAAGAAGACGACGAAAATCCGTCAAATACAAATGAAGAAAGTCTCCAGTATAGAGAAATAACATACTCTAACATGGAAAATATCCGCGTACGTTACCAAAATCACACGCACTCCGTATACACCTATACACTGACGCATATACAACAATCAAACTCATCCTCCGTACATAACCACCGCAAAAGAAAGAAAACCCACAAACCGACCAGGCCACAACCTACCATATCCACGGGTCGGGTCGCCCTAACAAAAGTCCGCCATCCGGTGCCGCAGTCGCACGCCGCCAACCATCCTACGCCTCAGGACTAGGCACTCGAGGCTCACCAGCGGTATCGTCAGCACCTACACCACAGAACACACAACATAAGCCTAACGCTCAGTAAGTAATGCGATATGAAAGTAAAAGCCGACAATGCAATCCTATCACATGCAGTCTCTACACTCACACTCATGTTGTCACATCTGTGACGCGTAGTGCAGCCGCACCAGCGTAAGGAGGAACCTCACGCCACCCTACACCCTAACACGTCGCCACCGTCCCGGACTCCCCAGCAACGAGGCCCACAAGCTACACCCACGCATCACCACACGGCAACCACATCAGGGTAAGGGTGTACCTCGCGCCACACTACACCCTGACACGTCGCCCCCGTCCCAGCCTCCCCAGCACGGGGCCACAGTTGCCACACACACACGTTTCGCGACAGCCCAGCCGGCCCACCCCTCGAGTAGGATCCGCGACTGGTGTTGCACCGGCCCACACACTAGTAGGATCCGCGGTACCACTGCCCATATCCTCACCGTCAACACATTTACGCCGCATGACGGCCCAGCCGGCCCACCCCTCGAGTAGGATCCGCGACTGGTGAAGCACCGGCCCGGACACTAGCGGGATCCGCGGTACCACCGCCACACGTCTCACCTCATACATCAAAGCATGCTAAAAATCATTTTCGTTCCCGTTTTAAAAAAAATATGATGCATGTCACACAATACGCACACACACCGCAATCAATCACATAAACACTAAAGTTCTACAGTGTAGGCCCACTTGGGCAAAACACATGCATGCACTACTTACCTGGCGTCCTAAGCTCGCTCGATACGCAGCTTCGCCAACAGGAAGCCTCAACCTAAAACACAACTAATTTCTCATCAGTATTTCTCCCAACATTTACCAATTAGCTAAAAATAACCTTATCTAACTACACTAATTAAATTCCAACTAAAACGGTCCATTGGTTTGGTTTGGCCGAATACCAGCTCAACGTTCGGATGCGCATAACTTTTGCGTCCGTCAACGGAATCAAACGATTCAAGTGGCTAAACGTTCCCTTAGGAACCTAGTTTAACATCCCAAGACGGATTTTAAATCGGTAGGCCGCAGATAGGCGAAAAATGCCAATAACCAAATCTGCCATTTTTATTAAAATTTCACATTTTCACTTCCCTTCAACCAAAACTCACTCTCAACTAGTTATATGCATCAAAATGGCTATGCTACTCTCACCCGTCGAATTTCCACGAAAAAGGGTCACTAATTTGACTTAAACCAAAATCTTGCATAAACTTCTGACGCGCATAACTTTTGCGTCGGATATCGGAATCAAACGATTCCAGCATCCATACGTCCCTCGAACAGCCTAATCCATCCCACAAGAACAGAACTTAAAACAATTAACCAAAACTAGGCCAAATTAGCTAAAAACCAAACTGCCCCTGCACAAAAATGGTTAAATTTTTGATTTCAAACTTCAATTTACAAACTTCCACACACAACTAGCCCCATCTCGTCCCTAACTCTCGGCCAAGCTCACTGCAAAGGCAAGAAGACCAAGCACTAAGCTCGGCCGAAACAGGAAACCGACAGGGCTCACCTTCGGTTTCCTTAAGCTCGCAGCATCACCTTCGTGCTACTCTACCACTTGCGGCCAAATTTCATCAATGCCGAAAGCAGGCCGAGCACTAAGCTCGGCCAAGCCAAAAAGGTGGGACGGCAGAACAAGGAAAGAGCTTACCGTTACGTTACTGTGCCCTCGGTCGAATGGAGGGCAATGCACAGCCGAACACCCAGTCCCGGCAGTCTCCCCAACGCCCACTCGCGTCTGCCGAAAAATCGAAACTCGAGGATTTTCCTCCCCTCTCCCGCGTCTCACTCTCGGCTCTCTCGGGAATTCGAGCTGCTGAAACCGAATGGCTTCGGTTCGTCAGGACAGCAGCACCTGTTCACAACCCGCACCTTGCACCCCCGTTCGCCGGCCGTCGATCACAGCTCCGCACACGACCACTCTCCCCTGCACGCTAGCTCTCGGCGCTCTCGGTTGCTCGCAAAAAATCAGCCGAATGGCTTCTTCCCGAAGCCATTCGGGTGGTTTGTATTTATTTATTTATTTTTTTTTTTTTTAAATAATAAAAATACAAATTACCAAATTGCCCTCACGTGCTTCAATCGTCCGAAATTTCGTAACTTTCTCGACTTCCCGACTTTAAATTCCGAAAAACTTCGCAAAAGTAGGCTCCGAGTCTTATAATTCAAATCTTTCCCGTTGAAATATTTCTCAAAACTCCGACCGGGATTAAACTAAAAATTCCAAAAATAAAAATATAAAATTCGAAATTCCCGGGTTATTACATTTTCATACTCACAAATGTTCTTTTAAGAATAATTTGAAAACGAAAGGGATATTAAATTGAGTGACTTATGTCAAGTGTTAGTGTGTGTGTAGTGTGTAATTACACTGTAGTGCACCGAGAACGCGGGGTTTCTCGGGGTGTTACAATGACTTAATTTAGCCGTTAAGATATTTCTCGAAATTACAACCGAGATTAGTTTAAAAATTTCATAAATTAGATTTAAAAAAATTTGAAATTTTTTTTTTCTGAGTTATTACACTTTTTTTTCCGAACTGATTTTGCCACTTTATTTGCTAAAAAAAATGAACATTAAAAATTAATATAAATAAAAAAAATTTGGAAAGTCTAAAAACTCTTCAAACAATCTTCTCATTATGTGCTTGTTGTGTAGTTGAAATTTCAGACTAATTCGGATCGAACTTTTTTTCTAAATTGATTTTGCATTTTCTTTCCTAAACTAAACGGACATTGAAAATTTAAAACAATTAAACAGCTTACAATGTCATAAAATTTTACAGACTATCTTATAATGAAATGGTGGTTACATATTTAAAATGTCAGAGTAATCTGTGATTTTTTACTGAAACGATTTTGCCACTTTATTTCCTAAACTAAATGTGCATTAAAAATTGAAAAATTTAGAAGGTCATAAAACTTTACAGAACATCCTCTAATAAAATGGTGGTTGTGCAGTTAAAATTTCAGATTAATTCAGAACATACTTTTTTTTCCATTTCAATTTTACTAAAAAAAATCGAAAAAGTTTGCGAAGTCACAAAACTTTGTTGAGCATTTTCTCAATAAATGTTTTTTACGTAGTTAAAATTAGACAAATGTGAAAAGTAACATAACTTTGTAGAACATCTTCTCGTAAAATGATAGTTGTGTAGTTAAATTTCAGACTAATTCGGGCATGATTATTTTTTCTGTAACCTACTTTACCACTTTATTTCCTAAATTAAATGATCATTAAAAATTTTAAAAATTTGAAAATTCTGGAAAGTCCCAAAAATTTGCCAAACATCTTATCATGATAAGTTAGTTTCTCAGTTAAAATTTTACACTAATCTGAATCAGACTTTTTTTTCGAACTTATTTTGCAATTGATTTTATAAACAAAACGGGGATTAAAATTAAAATAAACCAAAAATATTTGGAAAGCCATAAAACTTTCCAGAACATCTTCTCATAATATGCTAGTTGTATAGCTAAAATTTCAGAGTAATTTGGACTGAACTTTTTTTTTTTAACTGATTTGGCACTTTCTTTCCTAAACTAAACGAACATTGAAAATATAAAAACATCAAAATGTTTGCTGTAATAACCAAGAAAATTTTGAATTTTAAATCTAATTTCAGAAACTTTTAAATTAATCTCGGTTAGAGTTACGAGAAATATTTTGACGGGAAAATTAAGTCATAGAACTCGGAGTCTAGTTTTGAGATGATTTTTGAAATTTTAAAGTCGGGAGGAGGCGAGTTTAACGAAATTTCAAGCAGTTAAAACAAGTGTGGGCATTTTGGTAATTTGTATTATTATTTAAATTATTTTTATAAAAATTAAAATTTAATAAAACAACTGAACGACTTCGCGAGGAAGCCGTTCAGTGTTCTGTTCTTCTTCGCAAAAGGCCGAGAACGAACGCATAAGAAGGAGACGCGCGAGAGAGAGACTGGGAGGGGAATTCCGATGATCGATCACCGAGGGTGAGACGCCGGTGTGCGTGGTGTTCCAGCAAGCTGAAAGGGAGGCGCCCGAGCAGTTCTTCCCAAGCTGAAAACGACAGGTAAGCCCTCAGTCTTTCCGGCACTTTTCGGCCAAGCTTGATGCTCTATCTTTTCTCTCCGATTTGTATGAAATTTGGGGAGTGTTGAGCCATTTTTAGAGGGCTGGTGAGGTGAGCTTGTGCTGGACGATGGGTGTCCAAGAAAGGGGAGGGGGCAGATGACTTAAGGTTCGGTTTTGGTGCTTGAAGTCTTGATTTTTGGTTAGATTATGCTTAATAGGTTGAAATGTGATTGTTCGGTGAAGAAATTGGCGAAATTGGATCGAAGTTGAGATTTTGGATATTTTTCCTATAAAAACAGTTCTGTTTTTGAGGATTTTGACATGGTTACGGTTAATCGTTTTAAATTCTGTTTTAGTGGGTTGAAATAGGTGGTTAGAAGAACGTATGGCAGCTGGAATCGTTCGATTCCGATAACCGACGTAAAAGTTATGCTCGTAGGAAGTTTATGTCAAATTTTGGTCCAAGTCAAATTAGTGAGCGTTTTTCATAGAATTGTGACGTGTGATAGTAGCATGATTTTTTTTTATGCGTAAAACAAGTTTTGAGTGAGTTTTGGTTGAATAAAATGAAATTGTGAAATTGGATAAAAATGGCAGATTCGATTTTTGGTGTTTTCCACCTATTTGCGGCTTATCGTTTCAAAATCCGTATTATTATGTTAAACTAGGTTCCTAAGGAGACGTTTAGCCACTTGAATGGTTAGATTCCGTCAACGGACGCAAAAGTTATGCGCGTCCGAAGTTTGGCCTGGTTTTCGGCCGAACCATATTGGTAACCCGTTTTAGTTGGAATTTCATGGGTATAGTTAAGAAATGTCATTTTTAACTTATTTGGTGAATTTTTAAGTAAAGATTGATGAGTGGATTGTTTGCATTTTATGTTGAGGCAATTTTTTTGGCAAAGCTGTGCGTCGAGTGAGCGTAGGATGCCAAGTAAGTAGTGCATGCATGTGTTTTGCCCAAGTGGGCCTACACTGTAGAACTTTAAGATTTATGTTATTGATTGTGATGTGCGTGCGTATTGTTTGACATGTATCATATTTTAAAAAGGGAACAAAAATGGTTTTGAGCACATTTTGTGTAAGTGGTGAGACGTGTGGCGGTGGTATAGCAGATGCTGCTAGTGTGTGGGCCGGTACGTAACCAACTGTGAATTTCGCTCGAGGAGTGGGCCAACTGGGCAGTCACGTGGCGTGTATGTGTTGACGGTAAGGATGATGGGCAGTGGTACCGCGGATCCTACTAGTGTGTCGGCCAGCGCAACACCAGTCGCAGATTTCGCTCGAGGAGTGGGCCAGCTGGGTTGTCGCGAAACGTGTGTGTGGCAACTGTGGCCCCATTGTTGGGGAGGCTGGGACGGGGACGACGTGTCAGGGTGTAGTGTGGCACGAGGTACACACTCACCCTGATGTGGTTGCTGTGTGGTGATGCGTGTGTGTAGCTTGTGGGCCTCGTTGCTGGGGAGTCTGGGACGGTGGCGACGTATTAGGGTGTAGGTTCCTCCTTACCCTGGTGCGGCTGCACTACGCGTCACAGATGTGACAACATGAGTGTGAGTGTAGAGAATGCATGTGATAGGAATGCATTGTAAGATTTTACTTTCATATTGTACTATTTACTGAGCGTTAGGTTTATGTTGTGTGTTCTATGGTGTAAGTGCCGACGATATTGCTTGTGAGCCTCGAGAGCCTAGTCCTAAGACATAGGATGGTTGGCGGCGTTCGACCGGGGCACCGGGTGGCGAATTTTGTTAGGGTGACCTGACTCATGGAGACGGTAGATGGTGGCTTGGCTATTGCGGGTATTTTGTTTTGCTGTGTCGATGTATAGTTGACTAGATGAGTTGTATAGGCGTCGGTTGTATAAGGGTTTATTGAGTGCGTGTGATTTCGGTGACGTACGTGTATGTTTTACATGTAGGAGCTTGGTAATGCTCTATACTGTGGACTTTCCTTATTTGTAGTCGATAGATTTTCCTTGTTTTTAAACTTTGATTATTTTTGTTATGGAGATTCTCTGGATGGTTGATAGGTAAATGTTGTTAGTTTCTAGTGAACTGTGTGCAGGGTTTAAATTTTCGGATAGCCAGTTTTTAGCTGTTACTCTGCCAAAATTTAGGGAGAGAGGTTGGTAGTCGAGAGGATATGAAATAGGTCGGGAAGTATATAGTGAGTGTTAGGGAAGTGTGGATGGGAGTGGGTGTGCAACGTGGTCGCAGGTGCGCAGGGCACGCATCTCTGCTTGTGCTCACAGGTTGTGCGGTGTCAGGTGAGGGCGTGCGTGCGGACGTGCGGTACGAAGGCAGTGTGCGTGGGACACGCGTCACTGTGTGCGTGTGTATGACAGGGTGATGTTGAGTTGGCACGTGCAGCATCGTGAGGGTGCGCGCACGGCCTCGAAGTGGGAGACATGGGTGTGCGGCACTGGAGTTGTGTAGTTCGAGGGGTGTATTGGACTCTTTCCTAGGATTTCGAGTCTTGTCAATTTATTTTAAAACTATTTTAAATTATTTTTTTCCTGCTGCGTATTTTTATATTGAGGATTTCATGTTCCCTCTACGGAGCGCGGGTTGTTTTCGAATCGAGTCGAAAATTTTTCATACTCACAAATGTTCTTTTGAAGATGATTTGAAAATGAAAGTGGTATTAAATTGAGTGAGTTGTGTCAAGTGTTAGTGTGTCATAGTGTGTGGACGTACTGTAGTGGACCGGGAATGTGTGGGTTCTCGAGGTGTTGCAGTTATGGTATTAGAGCCACGGGATCGACGTCGTTTAGAGGATTACTTAATGCCGCCAGCCGTTGCACGGGAGCACTCCACCAACTGTAGGTTTAAATTTAAATTTACTGTAAGACTAATGTGAGTTTTGTATATGTTAAAGGTAGAAAATGTCAGGAGAGGCGAGTGGCAGAGGTAGAGGCCGACCACGACGAGAGGTTCCTAGAGCTGTCGGCGATATGGTTGATACCGTCCAGCAGTTTACCGAGTTAGTCCACTGCCAGTCTCAGCAGCTGGAGATATTTATGAGCATGGATGACCAGGGTCAGTCTAGCGCCCAGGGTTCGTATCACAGAGGGGGTGATAGGCTGCATAGACTTAGACCCCCGACTTTTGACGAGTCATTTCTGGATTCTCTCAGTGCTGAGGAGTGAATACGGAGCATGGAGAGGATGATGGGTTTTGCAAAGGTGGTGGAGCAGGACAAGGTTTCTAGTGCGGCATTATATCTGGTCAAGAATGCGAGCCGTTGGTGGAATACTGTAGTGGCCACGAGAGGTGTGGAGACCATGACCTAGGAGGAGTTCAGGTCAGTGTTTTTCGGCAAGTATTTCAGCCATTTTGTCAGGACATGGAAGATGGTGGAGTTTGCGCAGTTGAGGCAGATCGGCATTGTGGCTGAGTATGTATGACAATTTGAGGCCTTGTCGCGGTTTGCAGGGCATTTGGTGAGCCTCGATGACAATAAGGTACATCAGTTTATGCAGAACCTAAAGCCGGATATCTATATGGGCATGCAGATTGCTAGGACTCGAGGCATGCCATACGAGGAGGTGGTAGCGAAGGCCCTGGACATTTAGAAGGCTCGGGCGAAGCTTCCTAGTTATATGGATATACCCAAGGAGCAGCCTCGTAGTTCAGAGAGTCGATACCATAGTCGAGCGGGGAGGCGTCCATGCAAAAAGGCCTGAAGAGGTCTAGTGACAGTTCCAGCAGCCAAGGGAGCAACAAGAGGCCGCAGGGGTAGAGACAGTTTTTAGTGTGCCTGAAGTGTCAGAAAAGCCACCCGGGTGAGTGCAGAGTAGGCCCAGTGCAGTGTTATAACTGTTGCTAGGTGGCCTACATGTCTAGGGAGTGCCAGAAGCCGCGTCAGAACCGTTGCTTCAACTGCAATGAGGTGGGACACTTTGCCAACAGATGCCAAGTTGTGAGCAAGACGTCAGCTAGAGTTACGCTGAGGGTCTTTGCCCTTTTTGAGCCAGATGATGCTGGCCAGCCATCAGTGATTGCAGGTAACATTTTTGTTTCTTGTGTGGCAGCTTATACCTTGATTGATATGGGCGCTACGCACTCGTTTGTGTCGACGGGTTTTGTTGTTAAGGCAAACTTGGAGTTCAGTCCCACTGAGCGACATTATGATGTGACCTTGCCATCAGGGGAACATATGTATTCAGAACAGGTGGTGCGGGGCAATGTGATGACAGTGGGGAAAAAGCAGTTATATGCCGAGCTAGTCAGACTCCATATGAGCGGTTATGAGGTGATCTTGGGAATAGACTGGCTGTTCAGACATCATGTCAAGATTGACGGCAGGGCTAGAGAGGTTCATTTTCGGCCCCCGGGTAGGGAAAACTACACATTTAAAGCAGGTAAAGGTCTTGCAAGGATTTCTGCTATCTTTTCTCGTCCGACTCCACAGTTGGTGGGCAAGGGTTGCCAGGTGTTTTTGGCAAGTGTCGGGGATGCGCAGTCACAGGGTGATACTCGGTTTCAGGATATTCTTATTGTGCAGGAGTTCCCGGAGGTGTTTCGTGATGATTTGCCAGGGTTGCCTCTTAAGAGGGAGATCAAATTCGAGATAGATGTTTTCCCAGGTGCCGAGCCGGTGTGCAAGAACCCGTACAGGTTAGCACCTACTGAATTTAAGGAGCTGAAGGCTCAGTTGGAGGAACTGACGGATAAGAACTTTATACGCCCTACTTTTTCACCTTGGGGTGCGCCAGTTCAATTCGTCAAGAAGAAGGACGGATCCCTACGTCTGTGTATTGACTATCGGAAGCTGAATAAGTTGACGGCTGAATAAGTTGGTCAGCCGAGGATTGACGATTTGTTTGATTAGCTACAGGGTGTCCGAGTGTTTTCTAATATCGACCTTAGGTCCGGCTATAATTAGTTGAAGGTAAAGGGAGAGGATGTACTAAAGACGGCCTTAAGGACGAGGTACAGACATTTTGAGTTCCTGGTTATGTCATTCGGGCTGACCAATGCCACTGCAACATTTATGGATTTGATGCACCGAGTGTTCAAGGAGTACCTGAGCAAGTTCGTGATTGTGTTTATCGACGACATCCTGATTTACTCGCGGGGTGAATAGGAGCACAGGGAGCACTCGAGAACCATATTGACTATTCTGAGCTAGCATCAGCTGTACGCTAAGTTCTCGAAATGTAAATTTTGGTTGGACAGGATTCACTTTTTGTGGCACGTTATTTCCTCTGAGGGTATTTCAGTCGATCCAGTGAAAGTTCAGGCTGTAAAGGAGTAGCCGAAGCTGACTAGTGCTAGCGAGATACGCAGTTTTCTAGGGTTGGCTGGATATTATCGGAGATTCATTGAAAGGTTCTCTAAGATCTCGACTCCTTTGACCCGACTGACAAGAAAGAATGCGAAGTATAAATGGACCGACAGGTGTGACAACAGCTTCCAGACATTGAAGTAGAGATTGACTACGGCTCCTATACTGACGCGGCCCGTGGAAGGACAGAAGTTCTGCATTTATTGTGATGCCTCCAAGATTGTTTTGGGGTGTTTTTTGATGCAGAGTGGGAGGGTCATTGCCTATGCCTCTAGGCAGTTGAAGACTTACGAGCAGAATTATCCCACTCATGATTTGGAGCTGGCGGCTGTTGTATTTGCACTCAAGATTTGGAGGCATTACCTTTATGGGTAGCAGTGCGAGATTTACTCTTACCATCAGAGCTTGCGCTATATTTTCATGCAGAAGGAGCTAAATTTAAGACAGAGGAGGTGGCTCAAACTGGTCAAGGATTACGATGTGGAGATCAAGTACCACCTGGGAAAGGCAAACGTGGTGGCAGACGCCTTGAGTCAGGTGACAGCTTCGACTTCTGCCATGACTTCGATACGGCCTGTTGCGTTGATGACAGAGATGCAGAGTTTTGGCCTAGAGGTGGTTTCTGATCTGGCCACCACTCTTTCAGCCTTGTCGTTGAAGCTGACTATTCTGGACTTGATCAGGAAGGCCAAGGACACTGACTCATAGTGTAGCGAGCTGAAGGCGAGTATGGAAGCCAGTCCAAATTCTGAGTTCAACTATTCAGAGGATGAGATTTTGAAATTTCAAGATAGGTGGTACGTCCCGAAGGATGAGCAGCTGAGGATGGATATATTATCAGAGGCCCATTCATCGTCTTTCTTTGGGCACCCTGGAAGCACTAAGATGTATAGGGATTTGAAGCAGCACTATTGGTGGCCTAACATGAAGCGAGCGGTGGCTGAGTATGTTGAGACCTGCGTAGTCTGTCAGCAGGTGAAGGCGGAACATCAGCGACTGTCTGGGATGCTCCAGCCATTGCCAATACCAGAACGGAAGTGGGAGCGGATCACTATGAATTTGGTAGTGGGACTGCCGAGGACTGCCAAGGGATATGATGCTTATTTGGGTGATCGTCGACAAGTTGACGAAGTCGTCTCACTTCTTGCCTGGGAGGATGACTTATACCATGGATCAGTTTGCCCAGTTATATATTCAGGAGATAGTGAGGCTTCATGGGACCCAGTATCGATTGTTTCAGACCGAGACCCCAGATTCATATCCAAGTTTTGGAGGATTCTGCATAAGGCCATGGGCACCAAGTTAGATTTCAGTACGACCTTTCATCCCGAGAACGACGAGCAGTCAGAGTGGACTATACAGATTCTAGAGGATATGCTCAGGGCCTATGTGTTAGAGTTTTAAGCGGCTTGCAGTAAGTTCTTACCATTAGTGAAATTATCGTATAATAACAGCTACCAGTCTACCATTGGTATGGCGCCATACGAGACCCTCTACGAAAGGAAGTGCAGGTCGCCATTGTATTGGGATGAGGTTGGGGAGGCCCGATTGTTAGGTCCTGAGATTTTACAGCAGACTGTCGACAAAGTTTCTGTGATACGGAAGAGGATTGAAGCGGGTCAGAGTCGACAGAAGAGTTATGCTGATGAGAGGCTTTGGGAGTTGGAGTTTAGTGAGGGCGACGAGGTATTTCTGAAGATCTCGCCGTTCAAGGAAGTAGTGAGGTTCAGAAAGCGATGGAAGCTCAACCCTTGGTTTGTGGGGCCATTCTCGATTGTCAAGAGGATTAGGAGGACTGCGTACCAAGCTCAGTTGCCTTCGTCGATGGATGCTATCGATGATGTTTTCCATGTCTCGATGTTGAGGAAGTGTATGCGCAATCCCTCTCAGGTAGTACAACAACAGGATATAGAGATCCAAGGGACGCTGTCCTACGAGGAGAAGCCAATGAGGATCTTAGGGTCTGCTGTGAAGTTACTGTGCAACAAGGAGATCCCTTTGGTCAAAGTGTTGTGGCGCAATTATAGTGTGGAGGAAACTACTTGGGAACGGCGTGACGATATAGAGCGGTAGTATCCCAACTTATTCGGTACGTAAATTTTGGGGACAAAATTCTTATAAGATGGGGAGGATATAATAACCCGATAAATTTTGGATTTTTAAATCTAATTTCTGAAATTTTTAAATTAATCTCAGTTGGAATTACGAGAAATATTTTGATAGGGAAATTAAGTCATAGAACTCGGAGTCTAGTTTTGTGATGATTTTAAAAATTTTAAAGTCGGGGTACGCGAGTTTAACGAAATTTCAAGCAGTTAAAACACGTGTGGGTATTTTGGTAATTTGTATTATTATTTTAATTATTTTTATAAAAATTAAAATTTAATAAAACAATTGAACGGCTTCGCAAGGAAGCCGTTCAGTGTTCTGTTCTTCTTCGAAAGAGACGCACGAGAGAGAGATCGGGAGGGGAATTTCGATGACCGATCGCTGAGGGTGAGACGCTGGTGCGCGAGTGTTACAGTGGGATGAAAGGGAGGCACGAGTGCGGTTCTTCTCAAGCTGAAAACCACAGGTAAGCCCTCAGTCTTTCCGGCACTGTTCGGCCGAGCTTGATGCTAGATTTTTTCTCTCCGATTTGTATGAAATTTGGGGAGTGTTGAGCCATTTTTAGAGGGTCAGTGAGGTCAGCTTGTGTTGGACGATGGGTGTTCGAGAAAGGGGAGGGGGCAGATGACTTAAGGTTCAGTTTTGGTGCTTGAATTCCTGATTTGTGGTTAGATTATGCTTAATAGATTGAAATGTGATTGTTCGCTGAAAACATTGGCGAAATTGGATCGAAGTTGAGATTTAAGATATTTTTCGTATAAAAACAGTTCTTTTTTTGAGAATTTTGACGGGGCTACAATTAATCGTTTTAAATTCTATTTTAGTGGGTTGAAATAGGTGGTTAGAAGAACGTATGGCCGCTGGAATTGTTTGATTCTGATATTTGACACAAACGTTATGCGCATCGAAAGTTTCTTTCGGATTTTGGTACAAGTCAAATTAGTGAGCGTTTTTCATAGAATTGTGACGTGTGATAGTAGCATGGCTACTTTTAATGCGTAAAACTAGTTTTGAGTGAGTTTTGGTTGAAGAAAACGAAAATGTGATATTAGATAAAAATGGCAGATTCGATTTTTGGTGTTTTTCACCTACCTGCGGCTTACCGTTTTAAAATTCATCTTAGTATGTTAAACTAGGTTTCTAAGGAGACGTTCAGCCATGGATTCCGTTAACAGACGCAAAAGTTATGCGCGTCCGAAGTTTGGGCGGGTTTTTGGCCAAACTATATTAGTGACCCGTTTTATTTGAAATTTCATGGGTATAGTTAAGGAATGTCATTTTTAACTTATTTGGTAAATTTTGAAATAAAGATTGATGAGTGAATTGAATGCGTTTTAGGTAGAGGCCATTTTTTGGCAAAGCTGTGCGTCGAGTGAGCGTAGTACGCCAGGTAAGTAGTGCATGCATGTGTTTTGCCCAAGTGGGCCTACACTATAGAACTTTATGATTTATGTTATTGATTGTGATTGCGTGTGTATTGTTTGACATGCATCATATTTTAAAAAAGGAACAAAAATGGTTTTGAGCATATTTTGTGTAAGTGGTGAGACGCGTGGCGGTAGTACTGCAGATCCTGCTAGTGTGTGGGCCGGTACGTAACCAACCGCTGATTTCGCTCAAGGAGCGGGCCAGCTGGGCAGTCACGCGGCGTGTATGTGTTGACGGTGAGGATGATGAGCAGTGGTACTGCTGATTCTACTAGTGTGTGGGCCAGTGCAACATTAGTTGCGGATTCTCCTTGATGAGTGGGCTGCCTAGGCAGTCGCTAAACATGTGTGTGGCAACTGTGGCCCCATTGCTGGGGATGCTGAGACGTGCGCGATGTATCAGGTTGTAGTGTGGCGCGATACACACTCACCCTTATGTGGTTGCTGTGTGGTGATACGTGTGTGTAGCTTGTGGGCCTCATTGTTGGAGAGTTTGGGACGGTGGCGACGTGTCAGGGTGTAGGGTGGCGTTGGGTTCCTCCTTACCCTTGTGCGGCTACCCTACGTGTCACAGATGTGACAACATCAGTCTGGGTATAGAGACTGCAGTTGATAGGATTGCATTGTTGGCTTTTACTTTTATATTGTACTACTTACTGAGTGTTAGGCTTATGTTGTGTGTTTTATTGTATAGGTACGGACGATATTGCTGGTGAGCCTCGAGAGCCTAGTATTGAGCCATAGGACGGTTGGCGGCATGCGACTGGGGCACCGGACGGCAGATTTTGTTAGGGCGACCCGACCTGAAGAGATGGTTGGTGGTGGCTTGGCTATTGCGGGTATTTTGTTTTGCTGTGTCGATATATAGTTGATTAGACGAGTTGTATAGGCGTCGGTTGTATAGGGGTTTATGGAGTGCGTCTGATTTCGGTGACGTATGCGTATGTTTTACATGTAGGAGCTTGGTAATGCTCTATGCTGTGGACTTTCGTCATTTATAGTCGATAGATTTTCATTGTATTTAAACTTTGATTATTTTGATATAGAGATTCCCTGGATGGTTGCTAGGTAAATAGTGCTAGTTTCAGGTGAACTGTGTGCAGGGTTTAAATTTTGTGATAGCCAGTTTTTAGCCGTTACTCTGTCAAAATTTCGGGAGAGAGATTGGGAGTTGAGAGGATATGGAATAGGCCGGGAAGTGTATAGTGAGTGTTACGAAAGTGTGGATGGGAGTGGGTGTGCGGCGTGGTCGCAGGTGCGCGGGGCACGCGGCTCTGCGGGTGCTCACGGGTCGTGCGGCGTTGGGTGAGGGTGTGCGTGCGGACGTGTGGTACGGAGGCAGGGTGCGTTGGGCACGCGGCGCTATGAGCGTGCGCATGACGGGGTGATGTTGAGTTGGCACGTGCAGCATCGTGAGGGTGTGCGCGTGACGTCGAACTGGGAGACGTGGGTGCGCGGCACTAGATTTGTGTAGTTCGAGGGGTGTGTTGGACTATTTCCTAGGATTTCGAGTCTTGTCGATTTATTTTAAAAGTATTTTAAATTGTTTTCTTTTCTGCTGCGTTTTTTATATTGAGGATTTCGTGTTCCCTC
Source organism: Begonia peltatifolia (assembly GCA_022433055.1). Lineage (NCBI taxonomy): Eukaryota > Viridiplantae > Streptophyta > Magnoliopsida > Cucurbitales > Begoniaceae > Begonia > Begonia peltatifolia. Next base: position 13,554,367 of record CM039519.1, on the reverse strand, counting down.
TTCGGGGCGCAGGTTGTTTTCGAATCGAGTCGAAAATTTTTCATACTTGAAGATGATTTGAAAATGAAAGTGATATTAAATTAGGTGAGTTGTGTCAAGTGTTAGTGTATGATAGTGTGTGGACGTACTGTAGTGCACCGAGAACGTGTGGAATCTTGGGGTGTTACATTTGCAATGACATAAACTCTGTATAACATCTTCTTATTAAATGGTGGTTGTGTAGTTAAAATTTCAGACCAATCAAGACAAGATGGTTTTTTACGGAAACAATTTTGCCACTTTATTTCTTAAACTAAACGGGCACTACAAATTAAAAAAAATGAAAATTTTAGGAAGTGACAAAACTTTACCGACATTTTCTCATGAAATGGTGGTTGTGTAGTTAAGATTTCAGACTAATTCTAACGAGCCCTTTTTTCCGTTTCGATTTTGCTAAATCCTTTCATAAACTAAAAAAGCATTAAAAATTAAATAAATTGAAAAACATGGAATTATTGGAGTACATGCGCGTTGCCTACACTTTGGAGACCAAAAAAAGATGGAGCTATGGAGGTGTGTTAATGGCCAAACCTTCAATCAAGTCATGCTCAAGTATGATGTTTTCAACCTCTAGACTTGAAGACTCATTGGTTGAGCTTAGTGGTACCCCACTCGTCTCCATGATAAATTTGAAGGCTAGTTTCAACCAAGTAGAAAAGCCCAACCATTTCGATTTGAAGTCAAATCTTTTTTAACCCTAGGAGGATGATAAGTCATGGATCCGCCACTTCTTAAACACTTGATAGAGTTTTTCTAACATACTTTCAAGTGTTTGCTAGGTAGGTTTTCATGAAGGATCATGCTTCAAGGATATTAAATTCTTCAAGCTGAGGCATAAATGGAAGATCAAGCATACGTCCAAGAATTATTGGACCTTCCAACAAAACTACCGTTAAACTAACCTCCAAGGGTTATTTAACATTTTTGATAGTATTGCCAACTTTATTACAACAAGTATTCAACATAAAGAATGTAGCTGACATCTCAAGATTTCTAGAATTAGTTCGATCGAGTAATTTGGAAACCATTTGTTTAGTCAACAAGGCCAATTAGAGAAAGGCTTGTTCTCACGACATTTATTAAAGAAGAAATTTGTTTGGCTTTAAACAAATGATGTAATTTTCCTTAGTTCTTTTTGTTTTGCTTAAATATACTTATGAGTTTACATTAAAATAAGTGCTACATGGCTGCATATACGTGAAAGGGCATGTTTGGAAGATCAATAACAAAGGTATCGCGCTTGCGCGCACGGAGAAGAGGACTGCGTTCGATGGATCTTATCTTTCCCAATTTTTATGCTTATTAGTTTAACCTAGTTTTGTTTATTGAAACTCAAAAGAATCATTTTTTCACCAATTGTTTTGATATTGAAAATCTAAAAGAAGTCTTCTTCCCAAAGTCAAGAGTTTTCTAACCTTCGTGCAACTACATTCGTCCTCGTGAATTGTCATCAAATTATTTCCATCTTGTGAGTGTCGTGAAAATTCTTATTAGTATACCCTTTTATACCATCTTAGTTGAATGTAGTCATTCCCACAAGTGTGTACAAACTCTCACCTTTGCCTTGTTGGAGCGCTTCTCAATCAAAGAGACAAGACCTGAAAATTTGGACATTCTCTAACCAACATTAGTCATCCGTCCATAACTTTTTCATCTCAACGAATTAACCTCTAATATTTACACACACCCTCACATCCATAGATTTAATCTACCGCAAGAATTGTGTCATTTCATTTTCAAACAAGAGAGTTACGTCTTCCTGAAGTTGGCTTTCAGTTCTCGGCTAGAATAGTAAAACGAGTTCCAACAACCTGCGGCGTTTTTGTCATAACTTTTTGTAATAACTCATAAAATTTCAAATTTTTTTTAAACTAATTTCTGAAATTTTTAATTTAATCTAAGTTTGAGTTTCGAGAAATATTTTAACAGATAAATTAAGTTATAAAACTTGGAATCTAGTTTTAGTGACGGTTTTCGAAATTCTAAAGTCGAGAGCACGAGAATTTAACAAAATTACGGGCGGTTAAAACACGTGAGGGTATTTTTGTAAATTTTATTATTTACTTTAATTTAAAAAATATATATATATATATGTATAACATAACAACCGAATGGCTTTAGGAGGAAGCCATTCGGCTGTTGCATATCGTCACCCGAGAGCAGTGAAGCCCAACCGAATGAGAGAGCTCCAAGCGAGCAGCCAACGGACGACGACCGTGCGAAGGGAGCACCGACGAGCTGAGGGGAGGTGCTGGCTTGACTTTTCCGTGCTAAAAGACAGAACATAAGCCCCTCGCTTGTTTTGGTTTCGATCGACGGAGTGCTAGGAATTCGGTGGTCTCCAAATTTCCCGATGGTTGTCTTCGGATTTTGGGGGTGCTTTGAGAGCTAGAGTGTGTGTGTGCTTGGGGCAACTTGTAACACACCAAAAATCTACTCGTTTTTGGTACGTTCACTGCTCCGATACTATATTCTTGACGCCCCCAAGTCGTCCTCGGACTCAGGTCGCCAACCGTGCACTCGCTCTTCACCCCGACGCAACTCGCATAAAATTTGAATTTTTGGTTGCTCAACTCAAAACGACATCCTCGAAAATTATTTACGAATAACCGCAGCAGAAAAACTCGTTTGAAATCGGTTTAATCGACTTAACCATTTTAAAACACAGAGCAACAGAAACCAGTCGACACTTATAAATGTCGGTCGACACCTCGATCGTCTCGGGTTTCCTTCGGTCGACACTGGCAAATGCCGATCGACACCTCGGTATGAGAATGTGGCTAAACACATGAACAAAGGTCGCAAAGAACTCATTTTCCGAGCAGGAGACTTAGTATGGTTGAACCTCTGGAAGGAAAGATTTCCTGATAAGAGAAAGTCTAAACTTCTACCTCATGCGGAGGGACCATTTAAAGTACTTGAGAGGATCAACAATAACGCCTACAAAATCGAATTACCGGGTGAATATGGAATATCCGCGACTTTTAACGTCCAAGATTTATCACCCTATAAAGGCGATGAAGATCAGTTCCAGGACCCGAACTTATTGGATTTGAGGTCAAATCCACAGTCACCTGGGGAGGATGATGTGCCCCATAGGCCCGTCACACGATCTCAAGTCCAAGCAAACACTTTAATCAACTTACATTCTCACACGTTTGTTTCTGTAGCAGGTAATGATTCAATGGAACTGAAACTTGAAAGCTTAAAGTGGGAAGTGGAGACTCAAGACATGGAGCAACCGAGACACATCCTTGCATGAGAAGCCGCCATTGAAGATCATGAAGCTCTTAAGGGAATTTGTCTTCCCGAGTCAACTTTTATGTAATGTTTTATTTTGAACTTATTGGGCAAACACTGGCCTTCTTGTTTAACTTATTATTATGCGCATGCATTAGGCATTTAGGATTAGGTTGAATGGTTAGGTTAGATGATGGAAAGGGTTTCGGGTTTAGCTTACATTTGGAGCATCATTCGGGCATGCAAACATGCCATCCTCGGCCGCGTGCGCGCCAAGGAGGAAGTGCCACAAGTGGTGGCCAGTCTTACCCGATTTGGCCACACCATTGGGCTGTCATTTGAGATGCTTGTCCCCTTTACCTTTTGTGGAAGAAACATAGATCAATGACATGGCATTCAGCAAGCCATTGATCACCTCTTGGCTGCCACCATCTCGGCCGCACATTACATCATTTTGGAGCCGGTTACAAGCTTCAATCCATCAAGTTTTGAAGACCAAAAGCACAGCCCTAAACCCCTCCATCCTAGGCCTATATAAGCATAGCATTGGTGTGTGTATTTTGGTTGTCAAAGTTGATGAGCATCGGCATATTTTCTAGAGGAAACCGAGGGAGTTTTCCATCACCTTTTCAAGGTAAGTGCTCGGTTCCTTGAACTGATTAGGAGTAGCCTCCTAGCTTGGCCACTCAAGGTTGTTGCTCTAGCTTGTGTTCCACTTTTCTCTCCTCCCATTCAAAGGAAGGAAACAAGAAGGAAGTGGCCAAAACCGGTTCCCCAAGTTGAGAACCTTTCCATGGAAAGGTTGTGATTGCCGAGAACATCACATTGTTTCTTCGGCCGACTTGCGGGTTTGCATGCATAACTTTGTCATTTCTACTCAACTTGGACCATGACCATCACCATCACACACCTCACTCACTCCACTAATCTCACACCAAATTTCGTTTCATTCCAAGCACATTTGGTTGTTCATTTTATTGTTTTTCTCAAGGGTTTCGCGGCTTGGCCGAGATCCGAGGGCCTAACCGATCCATCGTGCATTCTAGTGACCAAGCAGGGGCTTGGCCACAACAATTTCATCTCGCCCTCCTCTACTTCAAGTGCTTTAGCCACAATCTCCGAATAGGGCACATTTCGTATTCCAACTATTTTCACTCCCGTGTATATTTACAGCTGTAATCCTTGTACGAACTAGAACACCTTATCTTCGTTCCGGCTTAGTATATTACTGACAAATCGGGATAGTGACTGAAATTGCCGATTATACTTAGTTACCAATCCCGTCTGCTTCAACTATAGAAACTCTATTCTCTTAGTTGCTTGCACTGTGCTGTTGAAGTACTTGTCATAAAAGATCCTAAACTTTTCCCACGTGACATGCTGTCCTTCAACGGTGGTTTCCACGGACACCTACCAAAATCGAGCGTCCTTCGCTAGGTGGAATGTGGCTAGCAAAAACTTATCTTTCTCTTCCACCTTCGCATACCTGAACATACTTTCTATAGTACGAACCCATTCCTCTACAACTGTTGGATCCGACGACTGTCCTTCATACGTCGGGGGTCGTAACCTCCGAAATCTGTCACCTGATTGTTCATGGCTGGAGCTAGAGCCAGCACTACCTTGTGCTTCTCTATCCAACAAAATCCCTAATTGCTGAGACTGCCTGTTCACCAACTCAGTTAACTGTCTGATCGTCATGGAATCATCCTCACTCCTTGATTCGGTCGACTCTCTCGGTACTCATGGGCGTCCCGGTCGTCTAGACATCTTAGCTAATTTCCCGGACACAATCAAATTCTCTCATAAGTGTCTAATAACAAATGCCAAACTTAAACACTTACAGTTGTCGAAGCACGTCGTGCGGCGATCGGCGTTGTTAGGCAATCGTTTGAACGGTTTGACTTACTAACTTTAACCTTCGTAACATCCTTTCCTACTACTGATTAACTATCCACTCCACTTTCTGCCAAGCAATGTGGGAATTGTGACAGGCTCTCATACCTGCACAATACCACCCCCTCTCACAAGGGCCTGACCTCAACGTCGACCACACTTCCAGTTGGGTAAAGCTCTGATACCATTTGTTTCTGGTCTTTGCCCAAAATGCGTCATTTTGGCTAAGGCGGCCCTCCCACTTATGAACCAGGCTCTCTACTACCACCTAAGCGATTTGGGAATTGTGTCAGGCTCGCCTGCACAATACAACCCCCTCTCAAAGGGACCCGACCTCAGCATCGGCCAGACCTCCGGTCGGCTCTAATACCATCTGTAACGACCTATTTTCCCAGTAAGATATTGTCCGCTCTAAGGATTAGGTCGTAGCCAAATATCCTCCCCTCACGGATTTGTTTGGCGAGAACTTCCCAGTCGATCACCCAACCTAGTACTGCTCTCGCCGGATCACTCTTAACTTTGGAGTTCTTATGGGATCCGTTGTTAATTGTGCTCCAAAACGTGTCTTACTATCTTGGGAGGATTTTTTTACATATGTTTCATTTCCATATACCTCCCCCAAGCAATGTGGGATTGTGACGACCCCCTCTCTATGACTCGGGATTTGCCTAGACTCGAGGTGTTACATCACGCCGTCCCTCGAAGTTTGTCCCGCAGTCGTCCTCATACATTCACATACAGGTCATCACAATCACCCCCCCTCCTCGGGGCCCAACGTCCTCGTTGGCCACATTTCCGGGTGGGTACAGGCTCTGATACCATTTGTAGTGGCCCACACTTCCCAGTATGATATTGTGCGCTTTGGGCTCTCATACCCTCACGGATTTCTTTTTAGGCTTCGCCTAAAACGCGTCATACTAGCTAAGGTGGCCCCTCCCCACAATGGCCAAGGTTCTCTCACTTTAAAGCTTTGATACCACTTCTTTAACGCCACGAAAACCTACTCGTTTCTGGTACGTTCACTCCTCTGATACCACATCCTTGACGCCCCCAAGTCGTCCTCGGACTCAAGTTGCCAACCGTGCACTCGCTCTTCACCCCGACTCAACTCGCATAAAATTTGAACTTTTGGTTGCTCAACTCAAAACGACATCCTCAAAAATTATTTACGAATAACCGCAACAAAAAAACTCGTTTGAAATCTGTTTAATCGACTTAACCATTTTAAAACACAGAACTATAGAGACCAGTCGACACTTATAAACGCCGGTCGACACCTGGGTCGTCTCGGGTTTCCTTCAGTCGGCACTGGCAAACGCCGGTCGACACCTTGGTCCCCTCAGGTCCTCACGTCGGTCGACACCAGAAATCACCAGTCGACACTTCTCTACTAAACTAGGAGAGGGGTCGACAGATGCTTTTGTAGGTCAACACTTTGACCCTCTCGGCCCAGGCAGGTCGACCCCCGCGGTCGACACTCTCACTAATTTTACAATGACCGGTCGACACCTACGGTCACCAGTCGACACCTCACTTCTCTCTGCTCGCACAGGTCAAGTCTCGCGGTCGACACTCACCCTCCAATTTACACTGACTGGTCGATACCTATGGACTTCGATCGACACTTCCTTCCCAGAACTCAGTTTAAAAACCTTAAAAACTTCACAAAAACCAATCAATATCAACAGAACACAAAAAATAATCCGATACGTACTTTTCTATCAACTCAAAATCATTATTTACATAAGGAAATTGACTACTAACGTTGAAAATCCTTTTACCTAAAAACGACTCAAAACCACCTCTACCCGCTCCCTATACCCATACATATGAGCACCATGTCCAAAATGCACTAACAGCCAGTCGGATCATCCACGAACGTCCTCCTCCAACCGCCTCCTAGTCCTGGGCTAGTTCTGAGTACTCACTGGCTATCACTTCGTCACCTATATCATAGAACTCAACTATTATCCTAATGCTAAGTAAGTAATGAATACATACATATTGAAAACAAACACATCCTAACACATGCGGTTTCTTTATCTTTTTACTACTGGGTTCTTATTTACACGCTAGACCAAGGCGACCACTCTCACAGTCTTTCTCATAGGACCAAGCCGACCTTAGCCTAGTAAAGTGGTACTCCTCACAATCCCTCTCACAGGACCAAGGCCACCACGCAAAGCGGGGGAAGGAATGGTGTACCTCAGGGTCCCTCTCTCATAGGACCATGTCACTCAACCCTTCATTGGTTATCTACTTACGTATCTTCTCGATTTCGTTCTGCACTACTCTCATCTTACTGTTTTTATCTCATAAATACATGAAAATTCATTTTCGTCTCGTTTTCTACTTTAAAACAATGATGCACAACCATAAAAGTGTAACATAAAATAAATGTGCAATGCATCCTACGGAACAATGATGTAGGCCCGAAGACAAAACTGCTACTACATTACTGACCTGGTGTCCTAGCCTCTGTCGTGCTTGTCTCACCCAAAACCTGCTCAACCTACAATGAAAACCATCTTCCCCTCAAAACTCATCTCGCTACTGTACTTACGCACTAAAATCACCACACTAGCTCAATCCTTAACGAACCCACCAAAATCGCTCATCAACCTTTCTCGGCTCCAATTCAACTTAATTTTTGACGTGCATAACTTTGCGTCGATTATCAGAATCACACGATTCCAGCGGCTATACGCTCCACTCATAACCTAGTTTGACACATAAAAAGGGTTTCTAAAATAAACGTCCATAGCTAGGCCAAAAAATTCATATCCAGTTCCGTTCTAGGGCTTAAAATTTCTACATTCTCGGCTTCTCACTCAAACTCACTCACTTCCACACCCATCTATCGCATTTATCCTCAATAACCTACAACAAACAATAACCAATCCAATAAACATTCCAACTATAAAACCCTAATCCTCTATCCATTAACTTTCACCAAACTCTAATCCTAACCCAAAACAAAACCACACATACTCAAACCTACCTTAAACCGTTGTAGTGGAGGGTAAAACGGAGGAAACGTGGCGTCGATGTAGCAAAACCGCTGGAGGGAGGGCTTCGCTCTCCTATTCTTCGCGCGGGTTGAGGACGGAGGAAGAACACAGAGGAGGGGGAGAGTTACCATTCCTCCCCCTCTCTATTACTTAATATTTTTATTATTATTATTATTATTTTTAAAATAATAATAATAGTAATAATTAATTAATTACTATTTTGCCCTCAACCTTTAATATTTTACTCAAACGGTTATTCATTCTGTTTCTGGTCGGATTCCTGAAATTTTCTCTACTTTCTTAGCCTCATAATCTTTTACATAGGGGTAGGAATTCTCCGCTCATCATTCTGACCAAAACTCTGCTGCCTACTACTCCAAAAATCCAAAAATCAATTAACGAAAATTTTGGGCATTACACAGCTGGTGGCTCGACCTTTCCGCACCAAAAAGCTAGCTGAGAGCAAGAAGTGTTCCCCTGTCTCTCTCTTCGTTTGAAGGCCAAGTGTGATGGTTATTTTCCTTTCGGTTTTGGGACGTTTGAGCTGAATGTTTGAGGTGATTTGAAAGCTAGTGTAAAGTGCCTGTGCAATGGATAGAAAATGTCCGAGGGAAGGAGAGAACCGAGAGAGTTTTGGCAATGCCATTCGGATTTTCCTTAGAGGGAGCTATAAATTGATGTTAGATTATGCTTAATTGATGGGAATGTGACTGTTTGGTGAAGAAATTGTGGGAATCAGGTTGATATCGAAAATTTGAGTTTTTTTTGTGTAAAAATAGATTCTTTTATGGGCCGTTTTGGCCTAGCTTTGGTTATTCATTTTAAATTCTGACTTTGTGGGTTAAATTTGGTTGTTAAAGGAATGTTTGGCCGCTGTAATTGTTCAATTCTGATATCCGACGAAAACGTTATGCGCATCGGAAGTTTATGTCTAATTTTTTACCGAGTCAAATTATTAAGCATTCTTAGTAGAATTGTGACGTCTGATATTGGCGTTGCTGATTTTAGTGCGTAAGGCGAGTTTTGAGTGAGTTTTAATTGAAGGAAACGGAAATGTGAAATTTGGTTGAAAGGCAGATTTGGTTTTAGTGTTATTTGACATAGCTACGGCGTAGCGTTTTCAAATCCATCTCAGTATGTCAAACTAGGTTCCTAGGGAAACGTTTAGCCCCTTGAATCGCTCGATTGCAATAATGGACACAAAAGTTATGCGTGTCCGAAGTTTAGTCTGGTTTTAAGCCGAACCGAATTAGTGACTCGTTTTAGTTGGGATTTCGGGGGTTTAGTTAAGGAATGTGATTTGTAGCATATTTAGTGAATTTTGATTCGAAAATTGATGATTGATTATTTATGTTTTAGGTTGAGGCTTTTTGGTGAATCTGTGCGTCGAGTGAGCTTAGAACGCCAAGTATTGCATGCATGTGTTTTTCCCAAGTGAGCCTACACCGTGGAACTTTAGAATTTATGTTGTTGATTGTGGTGTGCGTATGTATTGTTTGACATGCATCGTGTTTGTTTTTAAAAGAAAAGGGAACGAAAAATGTTTTTGTACATATTTTTTGTAAGTGGTGTGACGTGTGGCGGTGATACAACGTATCTTGTTAGTGTGCAGGTCGGTGCGTAACCAACCGTGAATTCTGCTCGAGGAGTGGGCCGATTGGGCCGTCACACGGCGTGTATGTGTCGACGGTGAGAATGATGGACAGTGGTACCGTGAATCCTGCTATTGTGTGGGTCGGTGCAAGCCCAGTCGCAGATTCCACTCGAGGAGTGGGCCGGTTGGGTTGTCGCGAAATGTGTGTGTGGCAACTGTGGCCTCGTTACTAGGAAGGCTGGGATGGGGGCAATAGTGTGGCGCGAGGTACAGCCTGACCCTGATGTTGTTGCTGTGTGGTGATTCGTGTGTGTAGCTTGTGGACCTCGTTGCTGGGGAGTCCGGTACGGTGGTGATGTGTTCGGGTGTAGGGTGGCACTAGGTTCCTCCTTAGCCTGGTGCAACTGCTCTACACGTCACAGATGTGACAACATGAGTGTGAGTGTAGAGACTGCATGTGATAGGATTGTATTGTTGGCTTTTACTTTCATATCACATTACTTACTGAGCGTTAGTCTTGTAATGTGTGTTCTATGGTGTAGGTGCAAACTTTATTGCTGGTCAACTCTAATACCCTAGGTATGAGATGGAAGACGATTGGCGGCGTGCTACCGAGGCACCGGACGGTGATTGTTAGGGCGACGTGACTCGTGGAGATGGTAGGTTGTGGCTATACTATTGGGGTATTTTCTTTTATTGCGTCGGGATATATATTTGATTTGATGAGTTGTATAGGCATCAATTGTGTAGGGATTTATAGAGTGTTTGTGATTTTGGGTGTTGCACGCGTACTCTTTACATGTAGGAGCTTGGTAATGCTCTATACTGTGAATTTTCTTCACTTGATAGTTGATGGATTGTTGTAGTTTGTTTCTTTTTAAAACTCTGATTTGATGCGGATCTCTAGATAGTTTGATGAATGGACATTTCTATTTTTCTGGTGAACTGTGTGTAGGTTTTAAATTTTGGGATAGCAAGTTTTTAGGCGTTACATTGCTGAATTTTTTAGAGAGAGTTCCGAGAGTCGAGAGGGTACAGAATAGGTCGCGGTGTGTGAGGAAGCGTAATGTGACCGCTGGCGCGCATGGCATGCGGCCCTACAAGTGCGCACAGGTTGTACGGCATCAGGTGAGGGCGTGCGTGCTAACGTGCTGCATGGAGGCAGGGTGCGTGGGGCACGCGGCGCTGTGGGTGTGCGCGTGATGCGATGGTGTTGAGTTAGCATGTGTGGCACCAAGAGGGTGTACGCGGGGTGCCGAAGTGGGGATGTGGGCATGGAAGGCGCGCGGCCTCTAGGCCGAGTGGGCGCGCGACGCCAAGTCAAGTGTGCACGTACACAGTGCGTGGTACGGGACCATGCGCGTGCGGCGCCCCTATTCGGGCGCGTGGCATTGAGTCGAGTAGCTCGAGCCATGTGTTGAACCCCTTCTTAAAAATTTTAAGTTTTGTCGTCTTATTTTTTTAAAACTACCTGAAATTGTTGTTCTTTCCTGCTGCATATTTTATATCGAGGATTTCATGTTCCCTCTTTGGGGCGCGAGTTGTTTTTGAATCGAGTCAAAAAATTTTTTATACTTACAAATGTTCTTTTGAATATGATTTGAAAATGAAACTGGTATTAAATTAATTGAGTTTGAATCAAGTCTTTGTATGTCATAGTGTGTAGACGTAGTGAGCGCACCGAGAACGTTTGGGTTATCGGGGAGCTACAGTTATGGTATCAGAGCAACGAGGTCGACGTCATTCAGAGGATTACCTAATACCATCAACCACTGCACGGGAGTACTCCACCAACTGTAAGTGTTTAGATTTAAATTTATTGTAATATTAATGTGAGTTTTGTATATGTTAAAGGTAGAAAATGACAGGAGAGGCGAGAGGCAGAGGTCGACCACGAGGAGTGACCCATAAAGCTGTGGGCGATATGGCTGATACCGTCCGGCAGTTTACCGAGTTCATCGACCACCTGTCTCAACTGTTGGAGAGATTTATGAGCAGTGACGACCAGGGTTAGTCTAGCGCTCAGGGTTCATTTGATAAAGGAGGTGATAGGGTGCACAAACTTAGACCCACAACTTTTGACGGGTCATCTCCGGATCCTTTCAGTGTTGAGCAGTGGATACGAAGCAGGGAGAGTATGATGGGTTATGCAAAGGTGGAGGAGCAGTACAAAGTGTCTAGTGCGGTATTCTATCTGGCCAAGGATGCTAGCCATTGGTGGGATACCGTAGTGGCCACGAGAGACGTGGGAACCATGACCTGGGAGGAGTTCAGGTTGGTGTTATTCGGTAAGTATTTCAGCCACTCTATCAGGACACAGAAGATGGTGGAGTTTGAACAGCTGAGGCAGACCGGCATTGTCGCTGGGTATGTTGGACAGTTCGAGGCTTTGTCACGATTTCCGGGGCATTTGCTGAGCGTCGACGAGAATAACGTGCACCAGTTTGTACAGGGCTTGAAGCCAGATATCTATATGGGCATGTGAATTGCAGGGACTCGAGGCATGCCATACGAGAAGGAGGTAGCAAAGGCTCTGAATATTGAGTAGGCTCGGGCGAAGCTTCCTCGTTATAGAGAGGTACCCAGGGAGCCGTGTCGGAGGTCATTCAGAGAGTCACTGCCACAGTCGAGTGGAGAGGGGGCGTTCCTGCAGAAAGGCCTGGAGAGGCCTAGTGACAGTTCTAGCAGCCAAGGGAGCACCAAGAGGCTGCAGGGGTCAGGACAGTTTCCAGTGTGCCCGAAGTGTCAGAGGACTCACCCTGGCGAGTGCAGAGTGGGTCCAGTGCGGTGTTATAACTGTGGCGAGGTGTGCCACATGTCTCGAGAGTGTCAGAAGCCACGTCAGAACCGTTGCTTCAGTTGTAATGAGATGGGACACTTTGCCAACAGATGCCTAGATGTGAGCAAGACATCAGCGAGAGTTGCACCGAGGGTCTTTGCCCTTTTTGAGCCAGATGATGCTGCCCAGCCATTAGTGATTGCAGGTAACATTTTTGCTTCAGACACTGAAGCGGAAGTTGACGGCAGCTCCTGTATTGACATTGCCGATGGAGGGGGAGAAATCTGCATTTATTGTGACGCCTCTAGGATTGGATTAGGGTGTGTTTTGATGTAGAGTGGGAGAGTTATTGCCTATGCCTCTAGGTAGTTGAAAACCTATAAGCAGAATTATGCCACTCACAATTTGGAGCTGGCGGCGATTGTACTTGCACTCATGATTTGGAGAGTAAGGCCTTTAATCCTCAGACCGACGGGCAGTCAGAGCGGGCTATAAAGATTCAGGAGGATATGCTCAGGGCCTGTGTGTTGGTGTTTTAGGCGGCTTGTAGTAAGTTCTTACTGTTAGTGGAGTTCTCGTATAATAATAGATATCAGTCCACCATTGGTATGGCGCCGTATGAGGCCCTTTACGGGAGGAAGTGCAGGTCGTCATTGTATTGGGATGAGGTTGTGGAGACCTGATTGATAGATACTGAGATTTTACAGCAGACTGTCGATAAAATTTCTATGATATGGAAGAGGATTGAAGCAGCTCAGAGTCGATAGAAGAGTTATGCAGATCAGAGGAGTCGAGAGTTGGAGTTTAGTGAGGGCGACGAGGTATTTCTAAAGATCTTGCCGTTCAAGGGAGTGGTGAGGTTCGAAAAGTGAGATAAGCTCAACTCTCGATTTGTTGGGTCAGTCCCGATTGTCAAGAGGATTGGGAGAATTACGTACCTGCTTCAGTCGCCCTCGTCAATGGATGTCATCCATGATATTTTTCATGTCTCGATGTTGAGGAAGTGTATGCGCGATTCCTCTCAGGTAGTGCCACAACAGGATATAGAGATCCAGCCGACGCTATTCTACGAGGAGAAGCCAGTGAGGATCTTGGGATCTGCTGTGAAAGTACTACGCAAAAAGGAAATAACTTTGGCGAAGGTGTTGTGGCGGAATCATGGTGTGGAGGAGATTACTTGGGAGCAGCGTGAAAATATGGAACGCCAGTATCCCAACTTATTCGGTACCTAAATTTTGGGAACAAAATTCTTATAAGGTGGAGGAATGTAATAACCATGAAAATTTAATTTTTTTTAAATTTAATTTCTTAAATTTTTAATTTAATATCAGTTGAAGTTTCGAGAAATGTTTTAATGGGTAAATTAAGTTATAAAACTCAGAATCTAGTTTTAATGATGAATTTTGAAATTTTAAAGTCGGGAGAACGAGAATTTAACAAAATTACGAGCGGTTAAAACACGTGAGGGCGTTTTGATAAATTTTATTATTTAATTTAATTTTTAAAAAATATATATATATAGCATAACAACCGAATGGCTTCGGGAGGAAGCTATTCGGCTGTTGCATATCGGCACCCGAGAGTAGTGAAGCGCGACTGAAGGATAAAGTTGTGTGCAGCCGACAGACAACGACCTTGTGAAGAGAGCGCCGACGAGCCGTCCGAAGGTGCTAGCTTGACTTTTCCGTGCTGAAAGACAGAAGGTAAGCCCCTCGCTTGTGTTGGTTTCGGTCGACGGAGTGCGGGGAGTTCGATGGTCTCTGAATTTACAGATGGTTGCGCTCATGTTTTGGGGATGCTTTGAGAGCTAAAGTGTGTGTGTGTGCTGGGGGCAGCTAGTGGCTCGACCATTCCGCACCCAGAAGCCGGCCGAGAGCAGGGAGTGTTCCCCTGTCTCTCTCTTCGTTTGAAAGCCGAGGGTGATGGTTGTTTTCCTTTCGGTTTTGGGAGGTTTGAGCTGAATGTTTGAGGTGATTTGAAAGCTAGTGTAAAGTATTTGTGCAATGGATAGGAAATGTACGAGAGGAGGAGAGAATTGAGAGAGTTTTTGCAATGCCATTCGGATTTTTCTGCGAGGGAAGTTGTAAATTAATGTTAGATTATGCTTAATTGAAGGGAATGTGGCTGTTTAATGAAGAAATTGAGGGAATCGGGTTGATGTCGAAAATTTGAATTTTTTTGCTTAAAAATAGATTCCGTTTTTAGCCGTTTCGGTCTAGCTGCGGTTATTCGTTTTAAATTCTGTCTTTTTGGGTTAAATTAGGTTGTTAGAGGAACGTTTAGCTGCTGGAATCGTTCGATTCCGATATTCAATGCAAAAGTTATGCTCGTCGGAAGTTTATGTCGAACTTTAGACCGAGTCAAATTATTGAGCATTCTTAGTAGAATTGTGACGTGTGATGTTGGCATTGCTGATTTTAGTGCGTAAGTCGAGTTTTGAGTGAGTATTGATTGAAGTAAATGGAAATGTGATATTTTGATGAAGGGCAGATTTGGTTTTACTATTTTTTCACCTAGCTGCGGCGTACCGTTTTAAAATCCATCTCAGTATGTCAAACTAGGTTCCTAGGGGAACGTTTAGGCCCTTGAATCAATCGATTCTTATAACGGACGCAAAAGTTATACGCGTCCGAAGTTGAAGCTGTTTTTCGGCCGAACCAAATTAGTGACTCTTTTTAGTTGGAATTTCGAGGGTTGAGTTAATCAATGTGATTTTTAGCATATTTAGTTAATTTTTATCCGAATATTGATGAGTGATTGTTTATGTTTTAGATTAAGTCTTTTTGGCAAATCTGTGCGTCGAGTGAGCTTATAACGCCAGATAAGTAGTGCATGCATGTGTTTTGTCCAGCTAGGCCTACACCATAGAACTTTAGAATTTATGTTGTTGATTGTGGTATGTGTGTGTATTGTTTGACATCCATCATGTTTTTTTTCAAAAAAAGGGAACGAAAAATGGTTTTGAACATATTTTGTGTAAGTCGTGAGACGTGTGGTGGTGGTACCGCGGATCGTGCTAGTGTTTAGGCCAGTGCGTAACCAACCACAAATTCCGCTCGAGCAGTGGGCCGACTTGGCTGTCACACGTCGTGTATGTGTCGACGGTGAGGATGATGGACAGTGGTACTGCGGATCCCGCTAGTGTGTGGGCCGGTGCAACCCCAGTCGCAGATTTTGCTCGAGTAGTGGGCGGGTTGGGCTGTCGCGAAATATGTGTGTGGCAACTGTGGCCCCGTTGTTGAGGAGGCTGGGACGGGGGCAACGTGTCAGGGTGTAGTGTGGCGCAAGGTACACCATCACCTTGATGTGGTTCCTGTGTAATGATGCATGTGTGTAGCTTGTGGGCCTTGTTGCTGGGGAGTCTGGAATGGTGGCGACGTGTTAGGGTGTAGGTTTCTTCTTACCCTCGTGCGGCTGCACTACGCGTGACAGATGTGACAACATGAGTGTGAGTGTAGAGACTGCATGTGATAGGATTACATTGTCGGTTTTTACATTCATATTGCATCATTTACTGAGCGTTAGGCTTATGATGTGTGTTCTATGGTATGGGTCGAGACGTTATTGCTAGTGAGCCCCGAGAGCCTAGTACTACGGTGTAGGACTATAACACCCCTAGAAACCCCGCGTTCCCGGTTCGCTATAGTGCATCTACACACTACACACACTAACACTTGACATAACTCACTCAATTTAATACCCCTTTCGTTTTCAAATCATTTTCAAAAGAATATTTGTGAGTATGAAAAATTTTCGACTTGATTCGAAAACAACTCGCGTCCCAAAGAGGGAACACGAAATCCCCAACCTAAAAACTACGCAGCGGAAAAGAAAACCATTTAAAATAGTTTAAGATAAAACGGTAAGACTCGAAATCCTAGGAAATCCAACGCACCCCTCGAATCACACAATCCGGTGTCGCACACTTACGTCCCCACTTCGACACCCTGCGCGTACCCTCGCGGTGCTGGACGCGCCAACTCAATGTCACTGCATCTCGCGAACGCTCACAGCGCCGCATGTCCCACGCACCCTGTCGTTGTACAGCACGTCCGCGCGCAAGCCCTCACCCGTCGACGCACGACCCGTGAGTACCCGCAGGGTCGCGTGCCCCGCACACCTGCGATCACACCGCACTCCCATGCTCATCTACACTTCTCTAGCATTCACTGTACGCATCTCAACCTATTCCATATCCTTTCGACTCCCAACCCCTCTCCCGAAATTTCGGCAGAGTAACGCCTAAAAACTGGCTATCCCAAAAATTTAAATCCTGCACACAGTTCACCAAACACCAATAGTAAATATCTATCAACCATCCAGAGAAATCACCATAATAAAATCAGAGTATGAATACGACGAAAATCCATCAAATGCAAATGAAGAAAATTCACAATATAGAGCAATTCCAAGCTCCTACATGTAAAATATATGCGTACGTCGCCAAAATCACACGCACTCCATATACACCTACACAGTGACATATATACAATTCATCTCATCGACTGTACATCAACAGAGCAAAAGAAAAATACCTGCAAACTAACCCAGCCACCACCTATCATCCCCATGGGTGGGGTCGCCTTAACAAAATCCACCATCCGGTGCTCGGTCGCACGCCGCCAACCATCCTATGCCTCAGGACTAAGCTCTCGAGGCTCACCAGCAAGGTCGTCAGCACCTACACCATAGAACACACATCATAAGCCTAACGCTCAATAAGTAATGCAATGCGAAAATAAAAACCGTCAATGCAAACCTATCACATCCAGTCTCTATACTCTCACTCATGTTGTCACATCTGTGACGCGTAGTGTAGCCGCACCAGGGTAAGGAGGAACCTAACGCCACCCTACACCCTGACACGTCGCCACCATCCCGAACTCCCCAGCAACGAGGCCCACAAGCTACACACACGCATCACCACACGGCAACTAGATCAGGGTAAAGGTATACCTCGCGCCACACTACACCCTGACATGTCGTCCCCGTCCCAGCCTCCCCAGCACGGGGCCACAGTTGCCACACACACACGTTTCGTGACAGCCCAGCCGACCCACTCCTCGAGCGGAATCCACGACTGGTGTTGCATCAGCCCACACACTAGTAGGATCCACGGTACCACTGCCCATCACCCTCACCGTCAACGCATTCACGCCGCATGACAGCCTAGCCGGCCCACTTCACTAGCGGAATCCGCGACTGGTGAAACACCGGCCAGCACACTAGCAGGATCCGAGGTACCACCGCCACACGTCGCACCACATACTCAAAACATGCTAAAAACCATTTTCGTTAACGTTTTTAAAACATGATGCATGTCAAACAATACATACGCACACCACAATCAACAACATAAATTCTAAAGTTCCACGGTGTAGCCCACTTGGGAAATTTACATGCATACACTACTTACCTGGCATCCTAAGCTCACTCAACGCACAGCTTCGCCAAAACGTGTCTCAACCTAAAACACAAATAATAACCCATCAATCTTCGTCTCAAAATTCACCAAATAAGCTAAAAATAATATTTCTTAACTAAACCTATGATGTTCCAGTTAAAACAGGTCACCAAAATGGATTCGTCCGAAAACCAGCCTAAAGTTCGGACGCGCATACCTTTTGTATTCATTAACGGAATCAAACGACTCAAGTGGCTAAACGTGCCCTTAGGAACCTAGTGTAATATACTAAGGCGGATTTTAAAACGGTAAGCCGCAGCTAGGTGGAAAAACCCCAAAACCAAATCTGCCCACTTTTTATAAAATTTCAACTTTTGTTTTTCTTCAACCAAAACTCACCCAATTTAGCTTTATGCACCAGAAACAGACATGTCACGATCAAACGTCAAAATTCAAGGAAAAACTCTCGCTTATTTGAGTCGGACCAAAATCCGACATAAACTTCCGACGCACATAACTTTCGCGTCGGATATTGCAATCGAACGATTCTAGCGGCCATACGTTCCTCTAACAACCTATTTTAACCTACTAAAATGGAATTTAGAACGATTAACCGTAGGTAGGTTGAAAAGGCCAAAAATTGAACCTGTTCTTTCTCAAAAAACATCCATTTTGATTTCAATTCAAATTCAAAAAATATCTATGTATAGACAACCACATTCACAACAATTTAGCATAATCTGAACTAAAGTCAGAAAAATTCAGGCTTGAACCTGAATTCTGACTCAACCCCTCCTCGGCCCTATCTCCTCCCCTCGATCTTTCTCCCTCCCACCAAGCACCCACTCTCACACACGCAGACCCTCCCTTCGACAGAACGTTCAGCAATTTCATCAACATCGGTGAAAAAGAAGAAGAAAAAAAAACAAAATGAGCATTAAGGCTCGGCCGAATTACTCTTGAACGGAGAGCTCACCGTTGGCTTTTAGCTCGGGAAAGGGTACACCAACACCTTCACTCAGCTCGTTAAGGCTCCCAGCGTCGCACTCCGCCGTCGTTCGTTGGCCACTCGTTCTCCGTTTCTCGATCTCCCACTCGGCCTCTCACTCGCCTCAGTCTCTCCTCTCGGCCTTGGCAAAAGAACAGAACACTGAACGGCTTCACGAGCCGTTCAGTTGTTTTGTTAAAATTTTGATTTATTTTTTTTATAACATAATTTAAATAATAAAAATTACTAAAATGCCCACACGTGTTTTAACCACTTAAAATTTTGTTAAACTCGCATCCTCCTGAATTTAAAATTTTAAAAAACCATCACTAAAACTATATTCAAAATTTTATAACTTAATTTACCCGAAACACCAACCGAGATTAAATTAAAAATCTTGGAAATTAGATTTAACAATCTTAAATTTTTCGGGTTATTACAAGGACAGTTGGCGGTGCGCGACCGAGGCAACGGACGACGGATTGTTAGGATGACCCAACCCGTGGATATGTAGGTGGTGGCTAGACTGTTAGGGTATTTTCATTTGTTGTGTCGAGATTTATATTTGATTTGACGAGTTGTATAGGCGTCAGTTGTGTAGGGATTTATGGAGTGTTTGTGATTTTGGGTGACGCACGCGTACTCTTTACATGTAGGAGCTTGGCAATGCTCTATACTGTCAATTTTCTTCACTTGATAGTTGATGGATTGTTGTAGTTTGTTTCTTTTTAAAACTTTGATTTGGTGAGGATCTCTGGATAGCTTGATGGATGGATATTTCTAGTTTTCTGGTGAAATATGTGCAGGGTTTAAATTTTAGGATAGCAAGTTTTTAGGCGTTACCATGGTAAATTTTTGGGAGAGAGGTCGGGGAGTCGACAGGGAACGAAATAGGTGGCGGTGTGCAGGGGAGTGTGGCGTAACTATAGGCGCTTGGGGCATGCGGCCCTGCAAGTGCGCACGGGTCGTGCGGCGTCAGGTGAGGGCGTGCGTGCTAACGTGCTGCATGGAGGCAGGGTGTGTGGGCGTGCGCATGACGCGGTGGTGTTGAGTTAGCGCGCGCGGCACCGAGAAGGAGTGCGCGGGGCGCCGAAGTGGGGATGTGGGCGTGTGAGGAGCGTAGCTCATAGGCCGAGTGTGTGTGCGCAACGCCAAGTCGATGTGCGTGCGCGCAGTGCGTGGTGCGGGACCATGGGTGTGCGGCGCCCCTACTCTAGTGCGCGGCATCGAGTTGGGTAGCTCGAGGCGTGTGTTGAACCTCTTGTTAAAAATATCTAGTTTTGTCGTCTTATTTTTTTAAAACTACCTTAAATTATTTTTCTTCCCTGCTGCGTATTTTATATTGAAGATTTCGTGTTCCTTTTTCAGGACACGAGTTGTTTTTGAATCGTGTCGGAAAATTTTTTATATTTAGAAAAGTTATTTTTAATATGATTTGAAAATGAAATTGGTATTAAATTAATTGAGTTCGCGTCCAGTCTCTGTATGTCATAGTGTGTAGACGTAGTGAGCGCACCGGGAACGTGTGGGTTCTCGGGGTACTACACTTTTGATCTACAAAGAATTACACCGCGATAGTTGGAGGGCTGCCTCATACACCCTCGGTAAGCATCTCTTAAAATTTCAGTTTATTTGGTTCAGCCAATTGAAAGCTACGACTTTTGCAAAATTGAGTACTTTTTGGATCAGATTCTGTTAATCCGAGATCTGATTTTTGTGCTTATTTGAAAATCTTAAAAGCCGATTTTTGTTGAGTTTGTATTTCCTGTATGCTTCCATTTGATCAATAATTTGAAGCATATCACTAGTCGGGGTATTTGTGAGTCCCTAATAAAAGAAACTCATGGTGGTGGGTTATATAGTCATTTTGCAGAGAAGAATACCTTGTATATGATCAAGGAGCTTTTTGGGGAATTCTAGATCTCTCATTCGTTAAGGGAATTAGTATGGTGTATCATCATTTTCATTTCTTCTTGTTTGCATCTTTAACCTAAGTTTTAGTAAAGATGTAATTAGGGTATGTGTTTCTAATTCTTAGAGTTTTAGAAAAGTTTATGTTCAACCTTAAGTTTTAGGAA
Organism: Begonia peltatifolia; assembly: GCA_022433055.1. Lineage (NCBI taxonomy): Eukaryota > Viridiplantae > Streptophyta > Magnoliopsida > Cucurbitales > Begoniaceae > Begonia > Begonia peltatifolia. Next base: position 13,533,338 of record CM039519.1, on the reverse strand, counting down.
TTAATCTCTTGGTTTTATCCTTGATTTAAAAAAAAATTTGCTTGTTGTCTTAAAATATTTTCAACGGGAAATTTCAACAAACAACCTTGTAAGCTTAAAAACTCAAACTTTCAAAATTGTTTTTTTTCTTGACAACTTTTTAGAAAACTTAAACAACCAAATAAATGTCAAAGTTTGATGCTTTTGATGTATGATTCAGTCCTTAAAAAGTTAATGAATAAAAATATATGAAAGAAATGGTAAAAACCACAAAAATAACTTGATAAAGTTATGCTTTGTATATGTTCCTTCTCGGACTCTTAAAAAAAATAGTTTTAGGCACTTACTTATACCCTAAAAATCAGTAAGTAGTTAGTATGTTTTTAGGCATTACCTTTTTGCTTTAAGTTTAGGTTTAAACTAAGATGACTTGCTGTGAAAATAATCAACTCAAATAGGTTTTAAAGAGCACCAAACAGATCATACAAATTAGCAAAACATAAAATGTTCTTCTTGGACTTTTCACAAACAGTTTTTAAACTCTTTTTTTTTGGCAATGTAAAATGCAGCAACTTTAAGCACAATTTTTAACCTTAAACCTTCGAACTAAGGTCTATACATGATAATATAATTGCTATAAGGTCAGCTTCTCAATATGTAACGCCAAGAATTTTCGTTAAACAATTTTTAGATTTTCAGAGTAGTAAACGGCGTAATTTTAGTTAGAATCGAGAGTGGAGAATTTATACTAGTAGGTAACGGATTATTTCGAGGCTATTGGAGAAGAGAAATATATAAAAATCTACCTTGAAACGGACCAAATGACTGCTGGTTAAAAGATTTAAGGGTGAGGGCAATATATTAATTAAGATTATTACCATTCTTCGTCAATCTTCAAACCTAAGTTAAGTTTTGTTAGTTTTTAGTAGATAGTTAGTTCTTTAGTTGTTTTGAGCAGTAAAAGTGAAATTAGAGTGAGTATTGGATAGTTTTGGAAAACCTAGGAGGGAGATACGAATTTTGAGGTTATAGTCGATTTTTATTCGTGTGTTGGTTTTTAAGCTCGAAGTAAGCTTAGATTATAAGTTTTATGGAAATGATTGGGTGTTTGGATAGTTGAAAAACTTGGGTTACGAAATGGTTTCAGTTCGACTGCGTTTGGCCAAGCTGTGGACATTGAATTGGGGAGTGGATGAGGTCGTTAAAAAGTAGATGTCCTAAGGAAACCATAGCAATTTGTATTGTCAAAATTGCATAAGAATTGTGATAGTTATGAATTTCCAAAGCGTAGTCGGAAATAGAGTTGGATTTCAAGTTTAGTTGGGATTTTCGGTTTAGTATGAGTTTATGATTTTTTGTGTTAGAATTTCATGAGTTGGATGAAGTAGAATTAATGGATATGTGATTTTATAGGTTTTTCAGTTTCAAGTTAGCATACGAAATTACAAACGAGTTACTAAGGATGCTAGGTAAGTAGTATACGTAGGTGCTTTTACCTTAGGGCCTACATCATAGTTCAGTAGGTTGCATGCACATTTATTTTATTTTATGCTATGTTTTAGTTGATTATGCATTCATGGTTTTAAAGTAAGAGAACGAAACGAAAATGAATTTCCAAGTTTTTACTAAATGAAATAGTAGGGTGTGATGAATGAAATGAAATTTACGTAAGAAGATAATGAACGTGGGGTTGAGTGGTCTTGTCCCATGAGGTGGACCGTGAGGTGCATCACTTTTTCCTCCGCTTTACGTGGTGGCCTTGTACCGAGAGGTCGACCACGAGCTGTGTCACTTGTCTAGATTGAGGCTGGCCTTATCTCGTGAGGTGGACAACGAGGTGTGTCACCTTGATCTATCACAAAAATAAGATCCTAGTAGTAAGATAAAGAAGATGTAAAAAAGAGACAGAAACAATAGTAGAAACGAAACTATAGAAACTGCTTATCATAGGATATGTTTTGTTTTCAACGATCATGTTTATATGCATTACTTACTTAGCATTAGGATAATAGACAAGTTATGTGATGTAGGTTACGATGCGATAGTTGGTGAGTACTCAGACCATGTCGAAGACTAGGAGGCAGTTGGGGAATGCGCTCAAGAACGGTTCAGCTGGCTGGTAGTGTAACACCCCGAGAAAAAAAAACCCCGCGTTCTCGGTGCGCTACAGTGCACCTACACACACACACTAACACTTAACATAATTCACTCAATTTAATACCCTTTTGTTTCCAATTTACTCTCCTCTTTTTTTTTTTTGACTCGATTCAAAAACAACTCGCGTCTCCCCTCCGACACCTCACGCACACTCTCACGGTGCCGCACATACCACTCAACGTTACTGTGTTTCGCGCACGCTCACAGCGCCGCGTGCCCCACGCACCCTGCCGCTGTACAGCACGTCCGAGCGCCCACCCTCACCCGGTGTCGCACGACCCGTGGGTACCCAACAGGGCCGCATGCCCCGCGCACCTGCAATCATGCCGCACATCCACACTCATATGAACTCCTCTAGCATTCATCGTACACACACCTTGACCTATTTCGTATCCTCTCGAACCTCAACCCCTCTCCCGAAATTTCGGCAGAGTACCGCCTAAAAACTGGCTACCCCAAAATTTAACCCTGCACACAATTCACCAAAATCCAACAATATTTACCTATCCATCATCCAGAGAAATCATCCCAACCCAAATCAGAGTAAGAAGGCGACGAAAATCCGTCAAATACAAATGAAGAAAGTCTCAAGTATAGAGAAATAACATACTCTAACATGGAAAATATCCGCGTACGTTACCAAAATCACACGCACTCCATATACACCTATACACTGACGCATATACAACAATCAATCCCATCCTCCGTACATAACCACCGCAAAAGAAAGAAAACCCACAAACCGACCAGGCCACAACCTACCATATCCACGGGTCGGGTCGCCCTAACAAAAGTCCGCCATCCGGTGCCGCAGTCGCACGCCGCCAACCATCCTACGCCTCAGGACTAGGCACTCGAGGCTCACCAGCGGTATCGTCAGCACCTACACCACAGAACACA
>CM039519.1:13512540-13529902 GCA_022433055.1 Begonia peltatifolia | reverse complement strand
AGAAAACCCCGCGTTCTCGGTGCGCTACAGTGCATCTACACACTACACACACACACTAACACTTGACACAACTAACTCAATTCAATACCCCTTTCGTTTTCAAATCATTTTCAAAAGAACATTTGTGAGTAGGAAAATTTTTTTGACTCGATTCGAAAAAAAACAACTCGCGTCCCGAAGAAGAAACACGAAGTCCTCAACATAAAACTATGCAGCGGAAAAGAAAACCATTTAAAACAATTTGAGATAAAACGGTGAGACTTGAAATCCTAGGAAAGAATCCCACGCACCCCATGAACTACCCAGTCCGGTCCCAAGCACTCACGTCCCCACTCCGACACCCCGCGTACACCATCGCGGTGCCAATCCAACGTCACTGTATCTCGCGCACGCTCACAGCGCCGCGTGCCCCACGCACCCTGCCTCCGTACAGCACGTCCGCGCGCACGCCCTCACCCGGCGCCGCATGACCCGTGTGCACCCGCAGGGCCGCGTGCCCCGCGCACCTGCGATCACGCCACACTTCCACGCTCATCTACCTTTTTCTAGCATTTACTGTTCACACCTCAACCTATTTCGTATCTCCTCGACTCCCAACCTCTCTCCCGGAATTTCGGCAGAGTAACGGCTAAAAACTGACTATCCCAAAATTTAAACCCTGCACACAATTCACCATAATCCAACAATGTTTATCTATCCATCATCCAGAGAAATCACCATAACCAAATCAGAGTAAGAAGACAATAAGAACCCATCAAATAGAAATGAAGAAAGTCCTCCAAAACACTACAACTCCTCTATACAATCTCAAAAGATCAATGTCTATACAACCCCGCTATCTACACAAATACCCAACATGAAATGATAAATCCACTATCACCTACCACCACCACGGGTCGGGTCGCCCTAACAAAAATCCGCCATCCGGTGCCTCGGGTGCACGCCGCCAACCATTCTACGCCTCTGGACTAGGCTCTCGAGGCTCACCAACGGTATCGTCAGCACCTACACCACAGAACACACAACATAAGCCTAACGCTCAGTAAGTAATGCGATATGAAAGTAAAAGCCGACAATGCAATCCTATCACATGCAGTCTCTACACTCACACTCATGTTGTCACATCTGTGACGCGTAGTGCAGCCGCACCAGGGTAAGGAGGAACCTCACGCCACCCTATACCCTGACACGTCGCCACCGTCCCGGACTCCCCAGCAACGAGGCCCACAAGCTACACCCACGCATCATCACACGGCAACCATATCAGGGTAAGGGTGTACCTCGCGCCACTCTACACCCTGACACGTCGCCCCCGTCCCAGCCTCCCCAGCACGGGGCCACAGTTGCCACACGCACACGTTTCGCGACAGCCCAGCCGGCCCACCCCTCGAGTAGGATCCACGACTGGTGTTGCACCGGCCCACACACTAGTAGGATCCGCGGTACCACTGCCCATATCCTCACCGTCAACACATTCACGCCGCATGACGGCCCAGCCAGCCCACCCCTCGAGTAGGATCCGCGACTGGTGAAGCACCGGCCCACACACTAGCGGGATCCGCGGTACCACCGCCACACGTCTCACCTCATACATCAAAGCATGCTAAAAATCATTTTCGTTCCCGTTTAAAAAAAATATGATGCATGTCACACAATACGCACACACACCGCAATCAATCACATAAACACTAAAGTTATACAGTGTAGGCCCACTTGGGCAAAACACATGCATGCACTACTTACCTGGCGTCCTAAGCTCGCTCGATACACAGCTTCGCCAACAGAAAGCCTCAACCTAAAACACAACCAATTTCTCATCAGTATTTCTCCCAACATTTACCAATTAGCTAAAAATAACCTTATCTAACTACACTCATTAAATTCTAACTAAAACGGTCCATTGGTTTGGTTTGGCCGAATACCAGCTCAACGTTCGGATGCGCATAACTTTTGCGTCCGTCAACGGAATCAAACGATTCAAGTGGCTAAACGTTCCCTTAGGAACCTAGTTTAACATCTTAAAATGGATTTTAAATCGGTAGGCCGCAGATAGGCGAAAAACGCCAATAACCGAATCTGCCATTTTATTAAAATTTCACATTTTCACTGCCCTTCAACCAAAACTCACTCCCAACTAGTTATATGCATCAAAATGGCTATGCTACTCTCACACGTCGAATTTTTCACGAAAGACGGTCACTAATTTGACTTAAACCAAAATCTCGCATAAACTTCCGATGCACATAACTTTTACGTCGGATATCGGAATCGAACGATTCCAGCAGCCACACGTTCCTCTAACAACCTATTTTTAACCCGCAAAACAAAATTTAAAACGATTAACCAAAACTAGGCCAAAATGGCCAAAAACAGAATCTGCTTCTAACCTAAAAATAGCCGAAAATTTAAATTCGATCCAATTTCGCAAATTCTTTCACCAAGCAGCCGCATTCCAGTCCATTATGCATAACTCATAACAATTTCGAAGCTTCTCGATCAGAAAGCTCGAATGGCAGCAAAACTTCCCTGGTTTTCCTCTCGAAACCAGGGCACTACCAGCTCTCCCCTCCCCCACCCTTTATTCTTGCTGCAATTCCTCCATACCATGGCACAACAAGCCGAGGTAGGAACACAGGTAGCCTACATCTTCGGCCACCACGATTAGAGGAGGAACAGGGGATATTCCTACCTCTCCTCGGCCGGGTTTGGGGCGGAAATGCTGAGCCTATAGCGCGCCCATCCTAGCCCTCCTCACACCAGGAACCGAGCTCAAACCAGGCGAGAGTTCGGAAGTAACCGAACTCCCCACTTGCTGGCGGAAAAACGAAAAAGGCAGGACAGTTTACCTTGGGTCTTCGGCACGGGAATGGCTGGATTACAAGTCGTTCCCGGTTTGTCGAAGCCCATTATCCACGTCGACTGCCGAAATCCTTCTCCTCCGGTCGTCGGCCGTCGTCGGAGCTCGAATCTCTCCCGCGTCTCCTTCCCTCTCGGCTCTCTCGGGTGCACAGAGGAAACAACCGAATGGCTTCATCGCGAAGCCATTCGGGTGTTTACAATTTTATTTTATTTTTTTTATTTTTTATATTACAAAAAAAATAAATACAAATTACCAAATTGCCCTCACGTACTTCAATCGTCTGAAATTTCGTAACTTCCCGACCTCCCGGCTTTAAATTCCGAAAAGCAATCGCAAAAGTAGGCCTCGAGCCTTATAATTTAAATATTTTCCGTTGAAATATTTCTAAAAAATCCGACCGGGATCAAACTAAAAATTCCAAAATTAAAGATAAAATTCGAAATTCCCGGGTTATTACAGGTAGGGCGTTATGACAAGGGTTGGGATGTGTAAGATTTTCGGGTTAGTCGCAGTCGTTTTGAAATGTAAATAGATTTCAATATTTTAGTAGTTGTTTTGATGTATATAATAATTTTGAGTTGATTGAACAGTGCACGTTTTTGTTATTTTTAGCGTTGAGTCAGAAACTCAGTTTGTTTTGAAGGATTTAAGGTTTTTATGCAAATTATGTGAAGGAAGTGTCGACCGATAGGCTTAGTAGTCGACCAAACTTGGCAAATGTCGACCGCAAGAATCGACCTGCGAAGGCAGGACCGAACTAAGTGTCGACAAACATCTGTAGGTGTCACCTGGTAGTGTGAAAATGGTAGGTGACAGAGAAAATTGCAGTGTCGAGCTGTGTTCACAAGAGTCTATCGGTTAGCGTGATGAGTAGGGAGGTGCCGACCGCTAAGGTCGACCATGAAAACAGAGCCATCTGAGGTGTCGATCGCTAGCATATAGGTGTCAACCCTTGGGTGCAGTGTGGGTTAAGTGTCGACTGGTGCCCACAAGGGTAGACTTTTTTAATGTTTTAAAATATTGAAATTTTATTTAAATCGGTCTTGATCTAATGTTTTTAAATGTTTTCAATAATGTCGTTTTAAGTCGAATAACAAAGTTTTAAATTTTTATATGAATTTCACCCGAGTGTATGTGTAGCCCCCAGAATTTCCGTTAAATAATTTTCAGAATTTTGTATCAGTAAATGGTCTAGTTCTAATCGGAATTAATGGTTGAAAATTTAACCGGTTAGGTAGAAGATTATTTTAAGGCTAATTGACATGAGAAATTTTTAGGATTCCGACCGGACATGGACCGAATAACAGTTTAATTAAATGATTAAAGATTGAAGGCGAAAAAGTAATTAGTATTGTATTATTTTATATAAAATATATATATATATAAAATAAAAGAAAGGGGGAGAAGGATCCGCGTAGCCCTCTTCTCCTCGGCGATTATCTCTTCCAGCTGCAATCCTCCTTTGTTTCTTCAAATCTATGGTAAGTTTTAGTTAGTTGTTAGTAGATAGTTAGTGTTTTAGTTGTTTTGAGCGATAAAAGTGAAGTTAGAGAGGGATTTGGGCAGTTATGGTGAATCCTAGGAGGGAGATACGAGAAGTGAAGGTTATAGTCGATTTGTATTCGTGTATTGATGTTTAAGCTATAAGTACAAGTAGATTATGGGTTTTTATGGAAAAGAATGAGCATTTGGATAACCGAATACTCAGGTTACGGAACGGTTTTTATACAGCCACATTTGCGTAAGTTTTAGGTGTTGGATTAGAAGTTAGATTAAGCCGTTAGAAATCAGACGTCCTATGGAATCCGTAGCATTTTGAATCGTTAAAAACATATGAGTATTGGATAAGTTATGCATTTTCAAATTCAGTAGAAAATTGTGTGGAAGTCGGGTTTAGATAGATTAGGTGTAAGATTGTGATTCCCTTTAGAGTTTTATGAATTGGAAGGAAAGTAGAGCTGATAAATGCGTGGTTTTATAGTTCTCTAGTTAGCGAGCTATCTACGAACGAATTGCTAAAGACGTCAAGTAAGTAGTGTACGTAGGTGCTTTTGCCTTTGGGCCTACATAACAGTTCAATAAGTTGTATGCACATTTATTTTATATTATGCTTTAGTAATTATGCATCATTGTTTTTTTTAAAAGTATGAGAACGAAACGAAAATGAATTTCCATGTTTTTACAAAATGAAATAGTATGATGTGACGAATGAAATAAAAATATACGTAAAAATATAATGAAGGTGGGGTTAAGTGGTCTTGTCCGGTGAGATGAACAACGAGGTGTATCACTTCTTCTTCTGCTTTATGTTGTGGCCTTGTTCCCAGAGGTGGACCCCGAGGTGTCACTTCAGTAGATTGAGGTTGGCCTTGTCTCGTGAGGTGGACCACGAAGTGTGTTACCTTGATCTAGCATGTAAAGAAGAACCTAGTGGTAATAAGATATAGAAAATGTAAGAAAGAGAGGAAAACGAAAGTAGAGACGAAACTGTGTAAATTTCATAGCGAACCCAGAGCGATGAGGCAGTTGGAAGAGTGCGCTGTGGACGGCCTGACCGGTTGTTAGGGTACTTTGACCATGGTGGGCCTAGGTACAGGTTTTGGGGTTTAGTCGGAATCATTTAGAGTCGTTTTTGAAAAGTAAATGAAGTTCAAAATTTTAGTAGTCGTTTTTAAGTATAAGATTGATTTTGAGTTGGGTGGTAATTGCTCTTTTTTGTTATTTTTAGCATTGAGTCGAAGGTCAATTGTTTTTGGGAAAGTTTAAGATTTCTAGTCAAATTTCTGTGAAGGAAGTGTAGACCTATAGGATTAGTGGTCTACCAATCCTAGTGTCAACATGTGTGCATGAGTTGTGGACCAAAATAGGTAAATGGCGAGCGCGAGGGTTGACTTACGGAGACTGAACCATATCAGGTGTTGACCTGTGTGTGGAAGTGTCGACTAGTTAGTGTAAAGATGATAGGAGTGTCGGCCGTAAGATTTGACCGATGGAAACAAAGAAGATTAAGGTGTCGACCTATGCATACAGATGTCGACCGGTGAGCGTGATAAGCAGGGAGGTGTCAACCGATCCAAACAGAAGCATACGAGGTGCCGACCTGTGTATATAAGTGCCGACCCTTGGGTGCAGCACGGGTCAAGTGTCGATCACAACCTACAAGGGTTGACCAAAAATTTTTTTTAATGTTTTAAAAATTTGAAATTTTATTTAAACTGATTTTAATCAAATTCTTCCATTGCGACGTTTTTAAACGTTTTCAAAGTTGTCGTTTTAAGTCGAGAAACAAAATTTTAAATTTTATAGGAATTTTATTCGATTTGATGAGTAAGAGTATGGTTAGCGACCCAGGGACGACTTGGGGGTGATACAGTTATGGTATTAGAGCATAGAACAAAAAAAAAACAAGTAAGTTTTTGGGGCGTTACAGTTATGGTATCAGAGCAGTGAGTAGTAGTAATAAGTGTACCAGGAACCGTGAGAATTTTCGGGGCGTTACAGGAATGGTATCAGAGCCAAATAGTCAAACCGGTCAAAGGATTACCTAACAGTACGGATCGCCACACGACGTGCTTCGACAATTGTAAGTGTTTAAGTTTAGCTTTAGTAGTAGATGCTTATGAGAGTGATTAACCTTTGTCCAGAAAATTCGCCAAAATGTCTAGACGAGAAGGACGTTCGAGGATACCGAGAGAGACAATTGATTCGAGAAATGAGAATGATCTGAGGATGATTAGACAACTAACAGAGTTAAGGAACAGACAGTCACAACAGTTAGGAGTACTATGAACAGAGAAGGGCATGAGAATTCAGGCTCAATCCCGATTAACGGCCAAAGTGGAGAGAGGTATTATGAGTAGAGAGAATCATGGGAATTCTTGTTCAAGTACCTCAGTTGATTGAAGTTAAAGATGAGCACCACCATAGGGTGAAGTGACTAGTGCGTGGGTTCCCATATGAAGGGGGATGGTTAGATCTATCATTTACTAAGAGTTTAAATTTTATGGAATAGAAGTTGGGGGATTAGAGTTTATGTTCTTAGATTCGATGTCTAGGATAGAATATTCATTACTGGGTGAACGTTTTGACCGAATCTCAGGTTATAGATTATTGGAGGTTGGTTCTCATATGGAAACCGGTGTATATCGAGGGGTATAGACAACTGGTGAAATATTAAGTAACTTACATTCGAGTTATATAGAGCCTATAGCCAGTGTAACAACTGTAAAAAATGGAGCGAATTAGGACAGAGAGAAGATTTCTTTTTACTTGAGAACATGAAGGTTACATTATGGGGTTATAGTTTATCCAACTAAGGTTGTGAGACGTAAGCGCAAGACTTACATTCAAGGTGGCACATAGGGTAGCCCTTATTATGGAACAACAAGGAGGAGTGGTAATTGAGAGACTTAATTAATTGATTTTGATAACTTACACCGTTAGAGTTAAGTTGACGAAGCTAAGTATGGAATTAGACTTTAAGGTTTAATTTATAGACAAGCATGGTCTAAAAAAATGAAGTAATTGACCTTAAATAATGAGTTACGGGAATGTAAAGAATATTTGAGCATTGAGGAACCTCGAAGTAAAACTCGTATTCAAATGGTTAACGGAATGACTAGACAGCCAAGGGAGAATATGAAACCGAATTTTTATTAGTAAAGTATTTAGACCACTAGTGTTGTTGTGAGTAAAAAGAAAATAGAAGCGCGAGGATTAATGAGATGGACTGTTAACTTTCATATACGAGATATCTACACTAGTTATTATAAAAGCATGGCCAATTTTTTATACGTATAAAGGAATTCAAGTACCTGATAGCAATTGTCCACAAGACGTATGCTGTTAGAAATGTTGCATAGAGTATCAATTGGGTAATTAGAAGTTTGAGTTAAACGGAGGAGTCATACGTGAGGATAAAGTCGATCAATGAAAAGTTGAGGAAATAGAGGATAATGGAGTATGCGTATGACGTTGTTTAGAAGTTTGAAGACCATATTTTAGCGATCATCTGGTTACGTAAGACTTGCAGACGTAAAAAACTATATTAGATAGTAGTTTGAGGCTTTAAAGGATCAATGAAAGATTGAGGAAATGATGTATGGAGTTATACTTGGTAACCAACTTAAATAGTAGAAGTGCTAAGTGTTCAGTGTTATTTGATTAAGCAATATGGACGTTGCTTAAAACATACATATATATTTGAGATATCTAGATATGAGATAGAATGATTGTATGTGGAGGAGCGTAGCTAATCACAAAGAAGTTAAGGGACTAGATTTGGAATTCTACATGCTAGTATGCATGTTGGGGGAGTAAAAATATATATGACTATATTGAGATTTAAATGAGTTGAAACGCGATCAGGAAATCTAGAAATGAGTTGAGAGTTCAAGTGCATAAATTCTAGTACTCTTGGACGAAGATGTACGGATTAAACGATATTTGTTTGAACGTCTAATCGAGGAAAATTTTGACGAGCCACGTCGGTAAGATATTGGATTTTTGACAAAAATTTTGTAAAGGGTCTAGTTTATCAGTGAAAATCAAGGACTTAGAAATTTTTTTTAATTAAGATATTTAGTTGAAACAAATATTACTCGAGGAAATTTAGAGTAATACTTCATCGGCGGTGCTAAATATGAGTTTGGAAATTGAGCATTTTGATAAATTTCGTTGAGTGGTTATAGAGAAGAAATTAAGTTAGGTGATTTCAGAAACTAGGATTATGGTAAGTTGAACAGAATCACTATTGGGTTAGTTCTGAGAACTTAGGAATTTTAGGAAGCATGGAGAAACATTGTAGCTTAGTCTATAACAAGTTTGCAAACAATAAGATTGTTGGACGAATTATTGTATGGAAGTGAGAAAAATATTCAGAAATGATTTAATGTTAGAGTGAATTGCTTAGAATGATTCATTTATGAAGCTTTTAAGGATGATCGAGAAAGATGATTTAGAATGTCACGCCCCGAAAATCCACCACGATTCTCGGTTCGCTAACTACTACTACTCACTACTCTTACTCCTGATCCACTGATAAAATTCGTTTCAAAATTCGAAACCTGTTTTTTGACTTGAAACAACACTTTTAAAATTGACTGAAAATCTTGCAGCGGAAGACTCTTAGTTAAAAATCATTTTAAATAGAATATCAAGTCTTTAAAACATTAAAAGATATCTTCGGTCGACCCTTGTCATCACCGGTCGATGCTTCGTTCGTCTTTGCCGACACAGGTCGATCCTCACAGTCGACCTCCTTCTACTCACCCTCAAACCGGTCGACAATTTTCTTTAACAGTCAACACTTCAATCCTCTCTGTCTTCCTCAGTCGATCCTCGCGGTCGACACCTCCACCATCTCCTTCATTTATGGTCGACACTTACAGCCATAGGTCGACACTTTGATACTCTCTGTCTGGGTAGGTTAACCCTCGTGTTCGACACCGCTGCCATTTTTCACACTACCGGTCGACACCTACAACCATAGGTCGACACTTACTTCATCTCTGCTCGCACAGGTTGACCCTCACAGTCGACCCTTGCAGGGTCTGGTTGACCACTAAGCCTACCGGTCGACACTTTCCTCAATAAACCTCAATAAAACATCAATTTTTTCCAATACAATAAATTTCGACTCAACATTAAAAACAACAAAACCATCATTTTTGCAATCAACTAAAAATTGTTAAATATATCCAGACTACTACTGAAACTTTGAAATCTTTTTTCTTACAAAATGACTCAAAACGACTCCGACTCGACCTCTACACCCGTACCTATGAACACCGCGTCGAAATTGCCCTAACAGCCGACTAGATTATCCACGAGCATGCTCCTCAAACTGCCTCCAAGTTCTGGGCTCGCTTTGAGTACTCACCAGCTATCACATCCTCACTTACAACAAAGAGCTGAAATATTAGCTTAATGCGAAGTAAGTAATGCACATAAACAAACACTAAATCAAACACCCCAACACATGCAGTTTCTACAGTTTCGTCTATACTTTAATTTTTGTCTCTTTCTTACATCTTATTACTACTGGGTTTTTTTTTACGCGCTTGATCAAGGTGACCCATCTCATGGTCCCCCTCATAGGACAAAGCCAACCTGGGCCTAGTAAAGTGGTACTACTCGTAATCTCCCTCATAGAACTAGGGCCACCACAGAAAGGAGGGGAAGAAATGGCATATCTCACAGCCTCCGTCACAGGACCATCCCACTCAACCCCACCTTCGTTATCTGCTTACGTATCTTCTGAATTTCGTTCTGCACTACTCACGTTCTACTGTTTTCATCTCATAAATACATGGAAATTCATTTTCGTCTACTTCTGCTACTTTAAAACAATGATGCACACCCATGAAAGCATAACATAAAATAAATGTGCAATGCATCCTACTGAACTGTGATTTAGGACCAAAGGCAAAACTACTATTACATTACTTACCTGGCGTCCTAGCTTTCCGTGGTTTTCGTTTCACCCAAAACCCGCTTAACCTACAACAAAAACCATTTTCTGCCAAAACTCATCCCAACACTCTACTCACACACTAAAACCACCATACTAGCATCACACTTCATGAACTCGCCAAAATCGCTCACTAACCCTACTCGTCTCAAAATCAGCCTAAACTTCCAACGTGCATAACTCTTGCGTCAGTTGTCAGAATCACTCGATTTCAGCGGCCACCTAGCCCACTCATAACCTAGTTTAACATACCAAAAGAGTTTTTGAACCTAATGCCCGTAGTATTTTGTATCGTCCAATTCGGGCGCATATTGAAGAATTTGTGAAATTTCGAAGTTGAACGGAAATTTTGAGAGAGATTTCCAGTTTAGTGAAGAGTGTCGGTTTAGGTATAAGTTATGATTTTCAGGATAGGAAATTATGAATTAAATGAGTTAGAATTGACAGAGATATAATTTTATAGGTATTCCAGTTATAGCACCAAGTCACAAGACGCAAAAGGATTTCGAGAACGCCAACTAAGTGATGGACTGCTTGTCATTTGCCTTCAGCCCTACACCATGGAGTGGTAAGATTGTTTGGTTGTTTGGTTGCTTGTTGTTTGCATTGGTTGTTGTTTGGTTGTTCGGTTATTGAGTCGTGCATTGTGATTGTCATGCATCATGGTTTTGAACTACAAAACACGAGTTTTAAGCATTTTTGAAATTTGTATGTCAAACGTAATCAGATAAGAAAAGACTTGCAACGTATGGGTGAATGCCTCGTTGTTAACGTGCTAGTGAGAAAGCACTAGGGGGTTCCCATGGATGAAAGTATGTAATGTGACATGGTTTGCGAACGCCTCGTCATTAACGTGCTATTGAGAGCACTAGAGGGTTCAACGATTTATGTTAGGAGGAGGTTACGTAGGGCCGTTCCATGTGCAAACATGATGTGTGCCTCTAATCTTGCTCCGTGGGTTATGGAATGGCCGCCCCGAGTGTTGAAGGGATGGGTGCCGGCCTAACTCACACCGAAAAGTGAAAGATGAAAATAACAAAATGAAAAGAAAATGGAGTTGAGTATAGAAACTACATGAGTAGGGGTTGAGTTTTGCATTGGTTTTCGAGTTCATGTTTCCATACTTGCTAAGCATTAGGCTTACGTTTTGTGTTCCTTGCTGTAGGTGACGACGCGCTGTCAGGTGAGTTGCTAGATGATGAGTAGGCCTAGGTCAGAGTTGGCGGGAGGTGTCGCATGCCGGTGCAGGGAAATGTTGGGGCGACACGACCATGGCGGGTAAAGAGAGTATAATTTTGTGAGTATTTTGAGTTGAATAAAGTTGTGTAGGTTTTTAAGGAATTTAGGTGGTGTACCAAGGGTACCATGGATTATTGGGATAAGAATGTTTTGAAATTATGTTTTCAAAATTTAAGCTTTTACTTCGTGGATTTAGTCGAGGAGTATTCGTCGTGTGTTGTTTTGAAACTTGCATGAAGAAATTTGGTTGTCAAAAATATAGGTTTTTATTTTGTGGTTGCAATAGAGTAATGGTTGTCGTGCGTATTTGAACGAACTGGTATGATTTCACTGATTCTGGTGTGAAGTGTCGACCGAAGTGGAGAGGTGCCGACCGGTCAGTGTAAATGTAAATGGAGTGTTGACCGCGAGGCTCGACCTATGACAGTCAGAGCCGAAGCAGGTGTTGACCCCTGACTACAGGTGTCGACCGGTCCATATAAAGTCTGCGAGAGTGTCGACTGCGGGGATCGACTTGCACAGACAGAGAGAGCCAAAGTGTTGACCTGGCAAAGGAAGTGTCGACCACTCTCCTAGTTGAGCATAGAAGTGTCGACTGGTTTATTCTGGTGTTGACCGCTAGAAAGACTCGAGAGGAACAAAGTGTCGACTGGCGTTTATAAGTGTCGACCGGTCTCTGTATTTCTGTGTTTTAAAATGGTGAAGTTTACTTAAACTGAATTTAAACGAGTTTACGTTGTGGCATTTATATGTATTTCTTTTGAAAGTCGTTTAAAAAAAAAAAAAAGCTTTCCAATTTTTAAGAATTATTTGGTAAAGGATATGAGGGAGGGTGACGAGTAGTAGTTGGTAGTGAACCGGGAATCACGGAAGATTTTTGGGGCGTTACACTTGCTATGCTCTCGGCCAATGCACTTTCTAAGAAAAGATGCAACCACTTAGGAATGGTTTTGGCCACTTTCTATAGATCCAAACTCGTGTAAGGAGCAGATAGAAAGTGGTGGTAAGTGTAACACCCAGATTTTTCCGTTTAAGTTAATTTCGGACTTATGTAATTGTAATCAGTGGAGTATTGGTCGAAATTGTGGGCGGAGAATTTATACTCTTAGGTAAATGATTATTTTGAGGCTAATGGAGGAATGAAAAATTTGAGAATCCATTCGGAATCAGACTGTATAATAGATTTATTAAACAGTTAAGGGTTAAGGGTGAAATAGTAATTAGGATTATTATTATTATTATTATAATTATTATTAAATTTGTAACACTCCGAGAAACCCCACGTTCTCAATGCGCTATAGTGCATCTACACACTACACACACACTAACACTTGACATAACTAACTCAATTCAATACCCCTTTCGTTTTCAAATCATTTTCAAAAGAACATTTGTGAGTATGAAAATTTTTTCAACTCGATTCGAAAAACAACTCGCGCCCCGAAGAGGAAACACGAAGTCCTCAACATAAAACTACGCAGCGGAAAAGAAAACCATTTAAAACAATTTGAGATAAAACGGTAAGACTTGAAATCCTAGGAAAGAATCCCACGCACCCCACGAACTACCCAGTCCGGTCCCAAGCACTCACGTCCCCACTCTGACACCCCGCGTACACCCTCGCGGTGCCGCACGTGCTAACCCAACGTAACTGTATCTCGCGCACGCTCACAGCGCCGCGTGCCCCACGTACCTTGCCTCTGTACAGCACGTCTGCGCACACGCCCTTACCCGGCGCCGCATGACCCGTGTGCACCCGCAGGGCCACGTGCCCCGCGCACCTGCGATCACGCCGCACTTCCACGCTCATCTACCCTTTTCTAGCATTTACTATTCACACCTCAACCTACTTCGTATCTCCTCGACTCCCAACCTCTCTCCTGAAATTTCGGCAGAGTAACGGCTAAAAACTGACTATCCCAAAATTTAAACCCTGCACACAATTCACCATAATCCAACAATGTTTATCTATCCATCATCCAGAGAAATCACCATAACCGAATCAGAGTAAGAAGACAACAAGAACCCATCAAATACAAATGAAGAAAGTCCCCCAAAACACTACAACCCCTCTATACAATCTCACAAGATCAATGTCTATACAACCTCGCTATCTGCACAAATACCCAACATGAAATGATAAATCTACTATCACCTACCACCACGACGGGTCGAGTCGCCCTAACAAAAATCCGCCATCCGGTGCCTCGGGTGCACGCCGCCAACCATCCTACGCCTCTGGACTAGGCTCTCGAGGTTCACCAGTACTATCGTCAGCACCTACACCACATAACACACAACATAAGCCTAACGCTCAGTAAGTAATGTGATATGAAAGTAAAAGCCGACAATGCAATCCTATCACATGCAGTCTCTACACTCACACTCATGTTGTCACATTTGTGACGCGTAGTGGAGCCGCACCAGGGTAAGGAGGAACCTCACGCCACCCTACACCCTGACACGTCGCCACCGTCCCAGACTCCCCAGCAACGAGGCCCACAAGCTACACACGCGCATCACCACACGGCAACCACATCAGGGTAAGGGTGTACCTCGCGCCACTCTACACCCTGACACGTCACCCCCGTCACAGCCTCCCCAGTACGGGGCCACAGTTGCCACACACACACCTTTCGCGACAGCCCAGCCGGCCTACCCCTCGAGTAGGATTCGCGACTGGTGTTGCACCGACCCACACACTAGTAGGATCCGCGGTACCACTGCCAATATCCTCACCGTCAACACATTCATGCCGCATGACGGCCCAGCCAGCCCACCCCTTGAGTAGGATCCGCGAATGGTGAAGCACCGGCCTGCACACTAGCGGGATCTGCGGTACCACCGCCACACGTCTCACCTCATACATCAAAACATGCTAAAAATCATTTTTGTTCCTATTTTCTTAAAAATATGACGCATGTCAAACAATACACACGCACACCCCAATCAATCACATAAACCCTAAAGTTCTACAGTGTAGGCCCACTTGGGCAAAACACATGCATGCACTACTTACCTGGCGTCCTTAGCTATTCGATCTAACCCGATCGATTCTGTTTTCCTAAAATTCTAAAACATAAAGTTATAAGTTATCATTCACGATTTACAATTCTAATTCACAACCACCACATATAACCAAATCCACAAATTTCTATTTTTAAACACTAAATAAACAAGCACATGATCATCAAGCGTAACTCTATGCACTTAACTTCCAAATCAACAACTAAGTTAACCTATTCTCTTAACATCAATCAACCAACATGAACACCACATAATATCCAATATCCAAATATAATAGAACTCAGAACATGTGCATATAACCTCTATCTCCAAACACCCATCATTCTATAATGCACAATCTAAAAAAATTGAAATCAAATTCAAATAATTATCCCAAGGGTAGGTCATCATCCACACAACCTCAATCAACCACCCTAACAATTTAACACTTCAATCAATTTCAACCAAATAACTCAATATCATGGAATTAAAATTGAAACTATCACAACTTAACTTTCAAAATTTGTAATAAATCGTGTCCAACTTCAAATATTCACAACAAATTCAATATAAGTTCGAATTCAATGATTTAAAATGCTAAGGGCTCCTAAACGAGTCTATTTCAACATGGTAAAATCCATTTGTCAAAAAACGAACTCAATTAATAGCAGAAAATCAAAAATCGAATTTGCCCAGAAATCGTTTCACAGTTTTTCATTCCACTTTGAAAATTCATATCAAATCGTATATTTGGCCAAATTTTATGATTCGACATGTTTTAGAAACCTTATAAGGTATAGTTTATGCTGGTGAAATCCATTTTCCAAAATCAACGCATAATCGATGGCAGAAAAATCAAAACCGAACTGTTAGCTGAAATTTTCCAGTTTTTGCACAATAACTTCTAAAATTCATAACTCATTCAATCCTTACCCGATTTCAATGATTCAAGATGCTACGTAACCCTAATTATATCCACTTTGACGTGGTTTCATCCATTTGCCAAAAACCAGACTTGATTAATCGCAGAAATTCGAAAAACCGCAGCTGCCAAAAACCTCTTCACAGATTTTTTTTATCAAACTTAGAAAAATCATATCTTCCTTTACGATCATCGAAACAACTCGATTCCAAAGCCAAAAGTTTCCTTAAGGTATCTAATTCAACATACTATAACAGTTTTTGAAATGAACAACCAGAGCTCAGGTGAAAAATACCAAAACCGAGCTGCCCAATCCGAAACCCTAGACTTTTATTGGCCAAAACCAAGAAAGAAAAAGAACACTTGCCGAAATCGAAAAGAGGGCTGTTTTCCACGCGGGACGGAGAAGAAAGATGAAGAGGAGAGGAAGCTGCGTTCTTCGGCGGAGGAAAAATTGATAAGCTGGTTTTTCTTTTGTGCAAGACTAAGAGGAAAATGAAAAAAGAAAGGGGGAGGAAAAATAAAATACAAAGAACTCACGCGGGGGAGAGAAGAAACAAGAAAGAGAGAGGGGAGAGAGGGAATGCTGCGGGGAGGAGGGGGGAAGGGAAATATCAACAGGGGTTTTTTTTTTTTTTTATAATATAAATAATAATAATAATAATAATAAAACCTAATTACTAAATCGCCCTTAACCTCTAATTTTTTTGTTAAACGGTCAATTAGTTCGCTTGCAGTTTGAATTTTATAATTTTTTCTTTTCCATTAGCTTCAAAATAATATTTTACTTAACAGTATAAATTTTCCTCGCTTGATTCTGACTAAAACTGTGCCGTCTATCAATACGTAAATTCAAAAATTATTTTAACAAAAAATTTCAAGGTGTTACACTCCACCCTCCGTAAGAAAATTTGGTCCTCAAAATTTGCTCAGTCACTAACTCCCAAATTATATCCTCGAATGTAAGTCTCACAATTACGTCCACGACACTTGATTTGTCCAACTTTAATCTCGATCGCCCCCAAATACAATCAAGTCCTTAGGTCTAAAGTTAAGTCACTCTAAACTATTCACCCCAAATCTCAAATCGTTCACATACTCATCAGCTTCAACTTCGTCAATTGCAAATTGAACCATTTGAAATCTCTTGATTCAATCTCACTTGTAGGTTTACTTGAAAAAAAAAAAATTCTACATGACATTCCCTACTATCCCTCGAGTTTCTCACATCCATCAACACTAATCATTTGAGGGCTAAACTTCTCATCCTAACCCTCCTAAACAATTTCCTTTTATCTCTCCCCAAAGCCATATATAATTGTTCCCGATGGTCCTCAACGTTCTAACACTTAATGATAAATCAGTTCTCACAAGAATTTCTTCCACATTTACTAACTAATCTACCATATTTTGCCCATCTAAACTCAGGTTTCCGAATACTTCCGTTGCCCACGGGCAAGGATCCACCCAAATATTTTCTGGCTTGCAAACTTGATGTCAAATGAATTCACATCCTTATCCCGAATCCCCCAATTCCTAAGTCCTCAACCCTAGTCTGCTTCACCAATGTCCTCATTAATTACCCTGTTAAGTATAATCCTCATAATTCTAACTAACCATAACTAATTCGTCTCAAAACTCCTTTTGTTAAACTACATTTCTCTATACATGTTGTTTTTTTTTTCCCTTGATGAAACCTAACTTCCACGTCTCCCTTATTCGTAATCATTATAAACAACTCATCTCTAAACTCCCTTAATAATAATACTAGATCCTAAGATCTATATAGCTAAGTCATACCTAAATCTACTGAAGGTTGTCCAACAACGTCTAGCTCGATGAGGGCAAAGACCCTCAGGGGTAC
>CM039519.1:13436368-13512040 GCA_022433055.1 Begonia peltatifolia | reverse complement strand
GTGGCGCGAGGTTGACCTTCACTCTGGCACGACTGCACTACGCATCACAGAATTGTTACCGCATAAGCATGAGTGTACAGACTGCATAAGATAGGATTGCATTGTCGGTTTGACTTTCATAACGTACTACTTACTGAGCGTTATGTTTATGTTGTGTGTTCAGTGGTGTAGGTGCAAAGATTCTTACTGGTGAGTTACGAGAGTCCAGGCAGAACGATTAAGCAGTTGGTGGCGTGCTACCATGTACCGGCAAGTGGATTTCGTTAGGGCGATCTGACCCTGTGGAGTGAGGCTGGATGGTAGGTTTTGAGGGTTATATTTTGTGTAATCCGTGTTAAGTGTATAAGAAATTGGTGTATAGATTTTGATGTATAAACAGATATTTTAAACATCGATAGATGTATTTTGAAACTACTTGGGAAATTTTGATTAAAGAATCGAGGTTTTTTTTACTTAGTGGTTAAATTACGGGAGTTTTTGGTGTTCGTTTTACTTAGGCTGCTCGTGCAAGGTGGCGACCAGTATGCGCAGGTGTCTACCAAAGTTGGTAAATGTTGACTGCGGGGGTTGACTTATGGGAACAGAGCCAAACTAGGTGTCGACCAGTGTATTTAGGTGTCGACCGCGAGGTTCAATCGAGGTGGGCAGAGAGGATTGAAGTGTCAACCGGTGAACAAGTGTCGACCACTCCATGTGACGAGCGTAGAGGTGTTGACCGCGAGGTTCAACCAGGGCGGGCATAAAGGATTAAAGTGTCAACTAGTGTTTACTGGTGTCAACCGGTTCATTTTTTTTTAATGTTTTGAAAAGTGAAGTTTTATTTAAACTGATTTTTGATCGAGTATTCCCTTGCGACGTTTTTAAACATTTTCAAAGGTGTCTCTTTAAGTTGAGCAACAAAGTTTTAAAATTTATGCAAATTTTTTCGATTTGATGAATAAGTACACGGTTGGCGACTCGGGTCCGGGACAGACTCGGTGGCGCCACAGAGGTGGTGACAGAGCAGAGTGAGCCAGAGACCGCGTGAGATTTTAGAGGCGTTACAAAGTTAGAATTAACGAACGTGTGATTTTTATAGGTTCTCCAGTTTTCATTTAGTGTACGAATTACGAACAAATTGCTAAGGACGTCAAGTAAGTAGTGTACGTAGGTGTTTTCCCCTTCGGGCCTACATCATAGTTCGTTAGGTGTTATTCATGTTTATTTTGTGTTTTAGTTGATTGTGCATCATGATTTTCAAGTACGAGAACGAAACAAAAATAAATTTCCATGCTTTTACGAAATGGAATAGTAGTTTGTGATACGTGATGAGTGAAATTAAAATGTACGTAAGAAGATAATGAAGGTGGGGTTGAGTGGCCTTGTCCCGAGAGGTGGACCGCCAGATGTGTCATTTCTTCCCCTGCTTTACGTGGTGGGCTTGTCCCGAGAGGTGGACCACGATATGTGTCACTTTACTAGATTGAGCTTGACCTTGTCATGTGAGATGGACCGCGAGGTGTGTCACCTTCATCTAGCACGTAAAGAAAAACTCATAAGAAAGAGATGGAAACGAAAGTATAGACGAAATTGTAGAAACTTCATGTGATAGGATATGTGTTGTTTTTAGTGCTTATGTTTTATTATGAATTACTTACTAAGCATTAGTCTAACAGATGAGCTCTACGATATAGGTGATGAGACGATAGTTGGTGAGTACATAGAGCATGCCAAGGACTAGGAGACAGTTGGAAAGGTGAGCTCGTGGGACGATCCGGCCAACTGATAGGGCGTTTTGACCAGTGCGTGTATGTAAGGATTTGGAATTGTGTTGAGTCATTTTAACGTGTAAATGAATTTCAAACTTTTAGTAGTCATTTTGTACATACAGTGGGATATGTAGTTTGGGCTTTTAAATTCCGTTCGTTACTTTCTACAGAAAGTCTTCTATTAAGGATTCTAGTGGAAAGTGTCGACCTATATGCATAGGTGTCGACCAAACTAGGTAGGAGTCGACTGCGAGGGTCGACCTACGGAGACAGAACCATATCCGACGTCGACCTATGTGTGGAAGTATCGACTGGTTAGTGTAAAAATAATAAAGGTGTTGAAACCGGTGCAAACAGAGAGAATCAGGGTGTCGACCTGAGAAAATAGGTGTCGACCTGCCAGTGAGGTGGGCATAGAGGTGTTAGCCGCAAGGTCCAACTGGAGATAACAGAGAAGATTAATATGTCGACTAGTACAAAAAGAGGCAAATGAGGTGCTGACCTGCGTATATAGGTCTCGACCCCTGTGTGCAAAATTGGTCAAGTGTCGACCAAAGGTTTTAGCGGTCGACCGAAATTGACTTTTAATGTTTTAAAATTAGAAATTTTATTTAAACTGATTTTTGTTAAAGTCTTCCACTGCAATGTTTTTAAATGTTTATAAAGGTTTCGTTTTAAGTTGGGGAATAAAGTTTTAAATTTTATATGAATTTTATTCAATTTGATGAGTAAGAGTATGGTTAGCAACCCGGTTCCAGAGACGACTTCAGTGTGCTACAGTGTTAGTTACAAAACGAACCGGAAACCAGTACGTAACAGTAGGAATTTGTTGCTAAAACTAATTTTTCGTATTTAAGTAATTGTAATCGGCAGAGTTTTGGTCAGAATTAATAGCAGAGAATTTCTACCATTAAGTCAAAGACTTTTTTGACACTAATGGATAATAGAAAATTTTCGAAATTCAACCCGAAACGAACCTAATACATGTTTGATTAAACAGTTTAAAGTTGAGCGCGAATTAGTAATTATGTTATTATTATTATTATTATTATTATTGATAAAAAAATAATAATAAGGAGAAACATATGAGAGAGGAAACATAAATCCTTCTTCTGTGTTTTCCTCCCTCGTTAACGAGTAAAAAACCCTCCCATAGCGATACTCTTCTCCAGCGACAGCCGTTTCCTTTGTTAATTTTCAATCCACGGTAAGTTTTAGTTAGTTCTTATTACATAGTTAGTGTGTTAATTGTTTTTACCGACAATAATGAAATTAGTGAGGGTATTGAGTAGTTTGGTGAAAACCTAGAAGTGAGATACGAGAATTTTAAGTTATAGTTTATTTTTATCTGTATATTGATGTTTAAGCTGGAAGTAGGAGTTGATTACGGGATTTTATGGGAAAGATTGAGCGTTTGGAAAGCTGAATGCTCGAATAGTGTAACGGTTTCTGTTCGGCCACATTCAGCCAAAGTATAGGTGATGGTTTAGAATTTGATTAGACCGTTAGAAATTGGACGTCCTCAGAACTCTGCAGCATTTCGAATCGTCCAAATCATATGAGTATTGGATAGGTTACGCAATTCCAAATTTGGTTAGAAATTGCGTAGGATTTCGGATTTTGTTAGGAGTTTCAGGTTAGTATGAGTTTAAGATTTTTTGTGTTAGAGTTTCATGAGTTGGACGAAATAGAATTAATGGATGTGTGATTTTATATGTTCTGCAGTTAGCGAGCCATATACAGAGTACGAATTGCAACGATGCCAGGTAAGTAGTGTAGTAGAGCAATAGCTGTTTTGCCTTCGGGCCTACATCGCAGTTCGATAGGATGCATGCACATTTACTTTATGTTATGCTTTAGTGATTATGCATCATGATTTTAAAATACAAGAACGAAACGAAAATGAATTTTCATGTTTTTACGGATTGAAACAGTAGAAGGAAATGTGATGAACGAAATGAGAAGATACATAAGAAGATAATAAAGGTGGGGTTGAGTGGTGTTGTCCCTATAGGTGAACCGCGAGGTGTATCACTCTTTCTCTGCTTTACGTGGTGGCTTTGTTCTGAGAGGTGGACCACGAGATTTATCATTTTACTATATTGAAGTTGGCCTTGTCCCGATAGGTGGAACGCAAGGTGTGTCACCTTGATCTAACACATAAATAAGAACCCACTAGTAAGAAGATAAATAAGATACAAGAAAGAGACGAAACTGTAGAACTGATCGTTTAACCTGGCATTTCTGTTGCGCCCCCTTCCGGATCGTGACAGTTAGGATGTGTTTGTTTACAGGATTATATTTTTATGTATTACTTAGTTAGCATTAGGCTAATAGATGAGTTCTATGATGTAGGTGACGACGCTATGGCTGGTGAGTATTCAGAGCTGCCCCGTACTAGAAGGCGGTTGGTGGAGTGCGCTCATGGACGGTCCGGCCGACTGTTGGGGCGTTTTGACCAGGGCGGGGGTATGTGAGGTAGTTTAGTTGATTTGAGTTTAGTCGAATTTTTTTTTGAATGGTTTTGAGTCAATTGGAGTCGTGTGAATGTACAAACAGGTTTCAAACGTTAGTAGTCATTTTTCTATGTAAATATGATTTTGAGTTGATGGAAAAGTGTACTTTTTGTTGTTTTAGTGTTGACTTGAATTTCGGTGTTTTCTTTGAACGATTAAGTTTTTAGGCAGAATTTTTGTGAAGTATTTGTAAACCTATAGGCTGAGTGGTCGACCGGTCGTAGTAAGTGTCGACCAGTATTTGAAGGTGTCAACCCATTACTCGCAGCCTGCAAGGTGTGCTTCTCACCATCTGGGGGTTGAAAACTCATTGTCTCCGTCTTGTAGTCGATTTTGGCGTAGTGCTTGTGTAACACCCCGTATTTTCGTGGTATCGATTTTTGGGATGTCGGGGTGCTGAGCGGCAGGATTCGGGTCGGAATGGAGAGAAAAAAATTTGTAGGGTTAGGTGGGGAGTTATTTTGAGGTTAATGGTGGGGAGAAAATTTTACTAATTCGACCGAAAACGGATTGAATAGCCGTTGGATTAAAAGATTAAAGTGTAAGCGCGAAATAGTAATTGATTATTATTATTATTATTTTATAAAAAAAAATAATATGTAACAGAGAAGGGGGAGGAATCATAACCACCCCCCCTGCCCTGACAACCCGCGTGAAGAAGAGGAGAGTAAAGACCTCCCTTAGGCGATTTTTGCTACATCGACATAACGCTCGCCCCGTTTTACCCTCCACTACAACGGTTTAAGGTAGGTTTGAGTATTTATGGTTTTGTTTTGGGTTAGAATTAGAGCTTGATAAAAATTGGTAGATAAATATTTAAGGTTTTAGAGTTGGAGTGTTTTGTTTGTTATGACATCGTTGACAATAAATGTGATATATTGATAAGAGAATTGTTGAGTTTTATTGAAAGACAGAGAATGTGGGATTTTAAGCACTAAAAACTAATTTTGAATTATCGGCCGGGCTACGAGCGTTGGGTTTAAGAACTCTTTTGGTGTATTAAACTAGATTATGATTAGAGCGTTTGGGCACTAAAATCGGATGATTCTGATAACCGACGCAAAAATTATGCGCGTCGGAAGTTAGGTTGAATTTGGAGCCAAGATAGATTAGTGAGCGATTTTGGCGAGTTCATAAAGTGTTGTACTAGTATGGTGATTTAGTGCACAAATAAAGTAGTGGGATGAATTTTGACGGGAAAGCTATTTTGTTGTAGGTTGAGCAGGTTTCAGGTGAAACGAGCACAACGGCGAGCTAGAACGCCAGGTAAGTAGTGCATGTATGTGTTTTGCCCAGGTGGGCCTACACCAAGGAACGTTAGATGGTGTTGGTTGATTGTGATGTACGTGTGTATTGTGTGACATGCATCATGTTTTTGAAACGGGAACAAAAATGAATTTAAGCGTGGTTTAACGTGCGAATTTGAAGTGCAATGTATGGTGATGAGGATGATGGGTGTGTGGGCAGCTAGGCCCCGTTGCTGTAGGAACCGGGAAGGTGGCGACAAGCCAGGGTGTGGTGTGGCGAGTGCGTCCAGCCTCACTATAGGATGGCTGCTGCGGTACGCATATGGTGATGGGTAACTATGGTCTCGTTGCTGGAGGAACCAGGACGAGGGCGATGTGCCAGGGAGTGGTGTGGCGAGTGCGTCAAGCCTTACCCTAGAATGGTTGCGGTGCGTAGAGTGACGCGTGGGTATGGTTTGAGGGCCTCGTTGCTGGAGAAACTGAGACGATGGCGACGTGCCAGGGTGTGAGGTGGTGAGAGAGTCCAAACTCACCATGGTGCAACTGTACCACACGGCATCGGTTGTGACAACATGAGCGAGAACATAGAGACTGCATGTGATAGATTGCATAGTCGTTTTACGTTTCATATTACACTAATTACTAAATATTAGGCTTATGTTGTATTCCGTGATGTAGGTGCAGAGATTTCAGCGGGTGAGTTACTAGGGCCTAGACAAGATGAGTAGGCAGTTGGCGGCGTGCTACCGTGTGCCGGCAAGTGGAGTTTGTCGCGCCGGCCCGACCCATGGGTCGGTGCCTGGAGGTAGGTTATAGGTGTTGTGACTTGAGAGGTATATGTCGAGTGTATGGATTTTGAGGCATAGATGGGGGTAAATGTTAATAGTCGGGATTGATGTATAGGTGCATTTTTAAACAATTTGAAAGAGTTTGATTGAATGACTCAGGTGTCCAATCGGTGGTTTTAATTGTGGAAGCTTTTGTGTCTGTTTTTTTTTTGAATTGCTGTTATTTTTAGACTGCTGGTGCAAAGTGTCGACTGAATTCCATAGGTGTCGACCAGTCCGTGTAAAATGGGATGTGAGTGTCGAATTAGGGGTTCGACCTGTGCGGGTAGAGAGTAATGAGGTGTCGACCGTTTAGTGTAAAATAAGTGAAGGTGTCGACCGCGGGGTTCAACTTGCGCGGGCAGAGAGTATCAAGGTGTCAACCGGTGAGAAGACCTGAGAGAAACGTGGTGTCATCCGATGTTTGCCAGTGTCGACTGATGAGAAACCCGAGACATCCCGAGCGACGACCGATGTTTGGAGGTGTCGATCGGTGTCTCTGTTTTATGTTTCTTAAAATGGAGTTTTATTGAAACTGATTTTAATTAATGTTTCTGCTGCGATGCCGTCTAAAATACTTTAAAAAACGTCGTTTTAAATCGAGGAACAAAACTTTTAAATTTTATTCAGATTCTTTTGAGTATAGCGAGTGGATAGTACATGTGAACAAACAGGAAACGGGTAGGTTTTCGGGGCATTAAAGTTTGAACAGCCAATCCATTCCCAATATCGCATCATATCCATTTATACCCATAATAATGATATTGGCTAATAAATTTTTGCTTCCCACCGACAATACACCATCTCTTACAACTTGATTAGAATGCATACACCCACCAGAAGGCAACATCACTTTGTAGCTATAGTCCATTGATACTGACTATACGTCTAATCTGACGGCAAACGTTGTTGCACTGAAAGAGTGCGTTGCATCAGAGTCAATCAAAGTAATGCAGGTACAGAATTTATCAATATGGTACTTGACACTACAGCTAGTTGGCCTTCATCGCCTGACTCAATCATGTCGAACACTCTCGATGTGGTGTGCGTCGAACCGTTCTTCAGAGCTTGGTAATCTCTGCTGACGTGGCCCACCTCATTACAATTGAAACACTGAGTCACCCTAGGCTTCGGGCAATCTCTAGCCAAGTGTCCAACTTCGTTTCAGTTGTAGCATTTTCCTGAGTTTAGTCAGCATTCGCCCGAGTGATATCTGAAGCACTTAGGGCACTAGGGGTACTGCACCGGCCTCTGAGGCCTTTTTCTACTTCCTTGGCTGCTTGAAACTTCGCTGAACCTCTTAGTGCCCCTCTTTTGTTGCTGTTGGGAGACATTTCTATTCTGTTGTCGGGCAACCTACTTGAAAAATCTCCTGGAAGCCTCTCGCTGCCTAACACATTTCATTTCGTCTTCCTCCACCTCTAGCGCCGTTGCCACCACTTTTGAATATGGCACCTTATGAGTTCCTGTTATTTTTACTCCTTTATATATCTTTGGCTTCAATCCTTGTATAAACTGAAACACCTTATACTCATTCCGACTCACCAAATTGCTGGCAAACCGGGAGAAGGACTCAAACTACCGGTTGTAGCCAGTCACCGATCCATTCGGCTTCAACTGTAGGAACTCAATCCTTTTAGCCGCCTTCACCGTACTGTTGAAATACTTGTCATAGAAGGCATCTTTAAACTTCTACCACGTCAAGTGATGTGCATCGATGGTGGTGTCCAAAGACTCCCACCAAAACCTGGCGTCTCTAGCTAGATGAAATGTGGCTAGCGAGACATTTTCCTCCTCGTCTACTTTCACATACTTAAACATACATTCCATGCTACGGGCCAATTCCTTTGTAGCTATTGGTTCTACTGATTGCCCCTCAAATGTCGGTGGTTGTAACCTCCGAAATTGGTCACCTGAACTTCCTTGGACTTCTCAATTAAGTAGAATTCCTAGCTGCTGAGACTGCCGATTCATCAACTCGTTCTGCTGTCTGATTGTCATCAAATCATCTTCACTCCTCTAATCAGCTGCCTCTCTTAGTACTCTCGGACATCTTAGTCGTCTAGACATCTTGAATAACTTTCTAGACAATGGTTAGTTACTCTCATAAACATCTACTAAATAACACTAAACTTAAACACTTACAGGTGTCAAACCATGTCGTGCGGCGATCGGTGCAGTTAGGTAATCATTTAAACGGTTTGACCATTTGCTCTGATACCACAACTGTAGCGCCTCGAAAACCCACACGATTTTCGGTATGCTCACTAATACTACCCTCACAAACACGTTTGGAAAAATTCGAGTAAAAATTTAAAACTTTCGTTCCTCGACTTAAAACGACTTTTTTTTAAAATGTTTAAAACCAGCACAACAGAAGACCTGATGAAAATCAGCTTAAACAAAGTTTCAATTTTTCTAAACACAAAAAAATCATTTTCGGTCGACCCACACTTCCATTAAATTTTTCGCTACCGGTCGACACTTGTGTGCATCTGTGGACACTATGTTTCTCTCTGTCTGTGTCGGTTGATCACTGAGGTTGGCACTCACGTCCATTTTATACTACCAGTCGACACTGGCGTGCACCGATCGACACTTGCGTGTACCGTTCGACACTACGTTTCTCTCTGTCCACGTCGGTCGATACTTGAGGTCGACACTCCCGTCAAATTTTATACTACAGGTTGACACTTACATGCACTGGTCGACATTACGTTTCTCACCGTCCGTGCCAATCGACCCTTGCGATCGACACCTACAGAGTTTGGTCGACCCTTTTACGTGTAGGTCGATACTCCGTATGCATTTTCCAAATAAGCGGTCGACACCTTCTAAAGACTAGTTAACACTTACTAGGCTTGGTTGAGCACTCAGCTTATAGGTCGACACTGTCTTCACTAAAATCCTAGTTAAAAACCTGAATCATTCAAAGAAAACACCGAAATTTGACTCAACGATAAAACAAGAAAAAAATACACTTTTCCATCAACTCAAAATCATATTTGCATAGAAAAATGACTACTACGGTTTGAAACCTGTCTGTACATCCACATATTTCCAATCAACTAAAAACCATTCAAAACAAATTTGACTAAAACTCAAACTAACTAAACTCCCTTACATACCCCTGCCCTGGCCAAAACATCTCAACAGCCGGTCAGACCATCCACGAGCGCACTCTTCCAACCACCTACTAGTACTAGGCACGCTCTGAGTACTCACCAGCTATACCGTCATCACTTACATTACAAAACTCATCTATTAGCCTAATGCTATGTAAGTAATGCATAAAAAAATAATATTGTAAACAAACACATCCTAACATATGCAGTTTCTACAGTTTCGTCTCTAATTTTGTTTTCATATCTTTCTTATATCTTCTTACTACTGAGTTCTTCTTTACGTGCTAGATCAAGGTGACACAACTCGCGGTCCACCTCTCGGGACAAGGCCACCACGTAAAGCAGGGGCACAGTGATACACCTCACAGTACACCTCTGGAGCCAAGACCACTCAACCACACCTTTATTATCTTATTACTTATGTTCTCATTTCGTTCGTCTCATCTCATTCTACTGTTTCATTCTGTAAAAACATGAAAATTCATTTTTGTTTCGTTCTCGTATTTTAAAACCATGATGCATAATCGCTAAAGCATAACATAAAGTAAACGTGCATGCATCCTAACGAACTGTGATGTAGGCCCGAAGGTAAAACACCTACTACTCTAGTACACTACTTACCTAGCGTCCTAGAAACTTCGTACTTTGCATACGGCTCTCTAACTGGAGAACCTATAAAACCACACACCCGTTAATTCTCCTCCGTACAACTCATAAAACTCTAAAGGAAAACAACACTCTGACAACTAATCCAACTAAAACCAAAATCATACACAATTTCTAACCAAATTCAGAATTGCATAACTTATACAATACTCATCTGATTTGCATGATTAGAAATGCTACAGACTTCCGATAACTTCTAATTTCTAACGGTATAATCAAATTCCCAATCCAACACCTATAGCTTGGCCAAATGTGGCCAAATAGAAACCGTTCCACAATTCAAGCATTTGGCTATCAAACTGGTCAACATTTCTTATAAAATCCTGTAATCTACTCCTACTTCTAGTTTAAACACCAACATAGTGATAGAAAATAACTCTAACTTTAATTTTCTACAGCTCCCTCATATGTTTTCACCAAAAGTATCCAATACTCTCACTAACTTCATTTTTAACACTCAAAACAGTAAAGCATTAATTATCTACTAAGAACTAACTAAAACTTATCGTGGATTAAAGATTGACGAAGCAAATGGTTGATCGTCATCGCTGGAGAGGAAGAATTTACAGAAAGAGGGGGGAAACCTTTGTGGTGAAGAAAACACCTAATGGTGTTTATGTCCTAGTGTTTTGTTTTTAATAATAATAATAATAACCTAATTAATAAACTGCCCTTAACATCTAATCGTTTAATAAATCTGCTATTCGGTTCGATTCCGGTAGTATTCTTAAAATCTTTTTTCTACATTCGTTTCAAAATAATCTTTTACCTAATAGTAGAAATTTTTCGCTCTCAATTCCAATCAAAATTTCGCTGATTACAATTACATAAATCTAAA
Organism: Begonia peltatifolia; assembly: GCA_022433055.1. Lineage (NCBI taxonomy): Eukaryota > Viridiplantae > Streptophyta > Magnoliopsida > Cucurbitales > Begoniaceae > Begonia > Begonia peltatifolia. Next base: position 13,501,073 of record CM039519.1, on the reverse strand, counting down.
AAATTAGTTTCAGTCGAAATATCTAGGTGCTACAAATACGATTTTGAGTTGATGGAAAAGTGTACTTTTCGTTCTTTTTGCGTTGAGTCGAATTTCGGTAATTTCGTTGAAATATTAGCATTTTTAGGCAGGATTTTAGTGAAGGAAGTGTCGACCTATATGCTAATTGGTCGACCAGGCCCAACAAGTGTCGACCAGTATTTAGAAGGTGTCGACCGCTTAGTGGAAAAATACGTACAGAGTGTTGATCTACACGTAAAAGGGTCGACCAAACTCTGTAGTTGTCATTTGCCAGGATAAACCGACGCAGACATAGAGAAACGTAGTGTCGACCAGTGCATGTAAGTGTCGACCGTTAGTATAAAATTGTACGGGAGTGTGGAACTCAAGGATCGACAAACGCGGAAAGAGAAAAACGTAGTGTCGACTGGTGCACGCAAGTGTCGACCGGAATTGTAAAATGTACGTGAGTATCAACCTTAGGGATTAACTGACGCAGATAGAGAGAAGCGTAGTGTCGACCGCTACACGCAAGTATCCACCGGTAGTGAAAAATTAATGGAAGTGTCAACCGGGGTCGACCGAAAATTACTTTATTGTTTGAAAACCCAAATTTTATTTAAATTAATTTTAATCTAGTATTCCGCTGTTACATTTTTAAATGTTTTCAAAAATGTCGTTTTAAGTCAACGAACGAAAGTTTTAAGTTTTTACTCAAAATTTTCGAGCGTGTTTGTGGGAATAGTAGCAGTGATCATATAAGCAACCGTGAGGTTTTCGAATTGCTAAAGAGTTTGTATCAGAGCAGTAGGGAGTGTACTGGAAACGGGTAGGTTTTTGAGTCGCTACACAGTAGGTTTTCGGGGTCGTTACAGATTTAATGTTCGTTTACGTTATTATATGGGCACAATCGATCCAAAAAGGATAAAAAAAATGTGCAGCCCAGATTAGTTTGAAATTTTAACTACAAAACGAGCATATCATGAGAACATATTCTGCAAAGTTTAGTGACTTTTCGACTTCATGCGATTTTTTGTCATTTTTAATGTCCGTTTACATTATTAACTTCATTTGAGCAATCAAGTTTTGTCATTCACCTTTCTTGCTACAGTACCAATCACAGTGGCCGATAAAAAGGTGCTGACCATATTTTAACTTAAATTTGTCAAACTTTACAAATTTTAGTCTAAAATTTTTTATTTTTTATTTTGTCGATTTTACTGAAAATAATCATTAGAATATTTTTGATGTGTTAGAAATATAGTTTTAATTATATGCTTGTAGTGTAGTTAAAATTTCAGAATAATTTGAACCGAATATTTTTTTCCTATCCAGACTACTTTTGGCCTTAAAACGATTTAAACGGACAGTAAAAATGACAAAAAATTGCACAAAGTCAAAAAGCCATATCTTCTCATGATATGCTCGTGTAATTAAAATTTCAAAATAATTTAGACAGAACATTTTTTCTCAGACTATGATTAAGTTATTACGTTATTATAAGGACAAAATAGGTCCCGAAAGGAAACAAATAAACGAAAAATTATCTTCATGATAAATTTATAATTGACAAAATCGGTGAAATGTTGATTTAATCAATATAAAATATTTATCTTATATATTTTATAGCCTCTATTTTACACTCATTTTGCTACTAAGTAAAATCTGTAAAACCCTACGTGCACGAAATCGAAAACTTTGCAAAATATTTTTAGTTATGAGAAGATAGCATTAAAAGTCAATGATCGAAAAATAAAAATATGATATCTCCGGATAAAGATATATTTTCACATATATCCTAAAAAATACGAAATTTTTATCCTTAGTATTTTAAATTTTGACTATTATTTGAAAATGGTTTTATGTTTTAAATATAATCGGTCTGGTCTTGTAACACCCCGAGAAAAGCTCATGTTCCCGGTGTGCTACAGTACGTCTACATAAACACACTATGACAGACTAAAACTTGACACAACTCACTCAGTTTAACAGTACTATCATTTTCAAATCATCTTCAAAAGAACATTTTCAAATCGGTCTGGTCTTGTAACACCCTGAGAAAAGCCCACGTTCCCCGTGTGCTACAGTACGTCTACATAAACACACTATGACACACTAAAACTTGACACAACACACTCAGTTTAATAGTACTATCATTTTCAAATCATCTTCAAAAGAACATTTGTGAGCATGAAAAATTTTCGGCTCGATTCGAAAACAACTCGCGCTCCAAAGAGGGAACACGAAATCCTCAATATAAAAATACGCAGGGGAAAAGAAAATAATTTAAAATAGTTTTAAAATAAACTGACAAGACTCGAAATCATAGGAAGGAGTCCAACACACCCCTCGAACTACACAATTTTGGTGCCGCGCACTCACGTCCCCACTTCGACGCCCTGCGGGTACCCTCGCGGTGCTGCGCGCGCAAACTCAACATCACCGCATCACGTGCGTTTTCACAACGCCACATGCCCCATGCACCTTGCTTCCGTACCGCACGTTCGCACGCACACCCTCACTCGGCGCTGCAGGACCCATGAGCACCTGCAAGGCCGCGTGCCCTGTGCACCTGTGATCACGCTGTACCCTCACGCTCATCCACACTTCTCAAGTACTCACTGTACACATCCCAACCTATTCCATATCCTTTCGACTCCCAAGCCCTCTCCCAAAATATCGGCATAGTAATGCCTAAAAACTGGCTAACCCAAAAATAAAACCCTACACACAGTTCACGAGAAAGCTAAAAATATCTATCCATCAACCACCCAGAGATAACTCCATAACCAAATCAAAATTTAAAAACAACAAATCCATCAACTACAAGTGAAGAAAATCCACAATACACAGAAATTCCATGCTCCTACATCTAGAATATATGCATACGTCACCAAAATCACACGCACTCCAAAAACACCTATACATTGACGCATATACAACTTATCTCATCGACTGTACATCAACACAATAAAAGAAAAACACCCGCAAACGAAGCCTCCAACACGTATGATCCCCATGGGTCAGGTCGCCCTAACGAAATTCGTCGTCAGGTGCCTGGGTCGCACGCCGCCAATCGTCTTAGGTCTCAGGACTAGGCTTTCGAGGCTCATCAGCAATGTCGTCAGCACCTACACCATAGAACACACATCATAAGCCTAACGCTTAGTAAGTAGTACAATATAAAAGTAAAAGCCGTCAATGCAATCCTATCACATGCAGTCTCTACACTCACACTCATGTTATCACATCTGTGACGGATAGTGTAACCGCACTAGGGTAAGGAGGAATCTATCGCCACCCTACACCCTGACACGTTGCCACCATCCTGGACTCCCTAGCAACGAGGCCCATAAGCTACACACACGCATCACCACATAGCAACCACATCAGGGTGAGGGTGTACCTCGCGCCACACGACACCCTAACACGTCGCCCCTGCCCCAGCCTCCCCAGGACGGGGCCACAGTTGCCACACACACGTTTCACGATAGCCCAGCCGGCTCACTCCTCGAGCGAAATCCACGACTTGTGTTGTATCGGCCCACACACTAGTAGGATCCGTGGTACTACTGCCCACCACCCTCACCGTCAACACATTCACGCCGCGCAGCCCACTTCTCGAGCGAAATCCGCGATTCGTTACGCACCGGCCCACACACTAGCAGGATCCGCGGTACCACTGCCACGCGTCTCACCACATACTCAAAACATGCTAAAAATCATTTTTGTTCCTGTTTTTATAAAATTAATTCATGTCAAACAATATGCACGTACACGACAATCAATCACATAAATTCTAAAGTTCTACGGTGTAGGCCCACTTGGACAAAAAACATGCATGCACTACTTACCTGGCATCCTTCGCTCACTTGACGCACAGCTTTGCCAAAAATGCCTCAAACTAAAACACAAACAATCACTCATCAATCTTCGTTTTAAAATTCACCAAATAAACTAAAAATAACATTCCGTAACTAAACCCATGATATTACAACTAAAACGGGTCACCAATGTGGTTTGGCCGAAAACCAGCCTAAAGTTCGAACGCGCATAACTTTTGTGTCCATCAACGGAATCGAACGATTCAAGTGGCTAAACGTCCCCTTAGGAACCCAATTTAACACATTAAGATAGATTTTAAAACGGTAAACTACATCTAGGTGGAAAAATCGCGAAACCGAATTTGCCCCTTTTTATCAAATTTCACATTTTTGTTTTCTTCAACAAAAACTCATTCAAAATTAGTCTTACACATCAAAAAAGGCCATGCTATTATCACACGTAACAATTCTATGAAAAACGCTTACTAATTTGACTTGGACCAAAATCTGACATAAACTTCCGATGTGCATAACTTTTGCGTCGGATATCAAAATCGAACGATTACAGTGGTCATACGTTCCTCTAATTATCTATTTTAATCCACTATAACAAATTTTAAAACGATCAACCGTAGCCCCATCAAATCCCCAAAAACATAACTGTTTTAATACAAAAATATGTGAAATCTCAACTTCGATCAAATTTCTCCAATTTCTTTGCCGAACAACCACTTTTAATCTTATTAAGCATAATCTAACCAGGCATAAGTAGTTCATTCACAAAATTACAATTTTGGCTCAACCTTCTCGCTCGGTTTCTCTCCCTCTCACCGGTCTCCTACTGCCCCTGCACTAACACACACACGCTCACCCGCCTAATCCACTCAACATTGCAACCAAATACACAGAAAAACGGAGGGAAGCCGAACCATAATGTCGGCCAAACTGAACAGGACACCAGAGGGAGAGAGAGACTTACAGGGTGGTGTCGCTCTTCACTCGGGTGGGGGAATGGAAGAACACTAAAATCCGAGGACTCGGCTACCGGCAACAGAACCAAACGGGGGCCCTTCCACGCGGTCGTTGGCAGAACACGCTCGGCTTTCAATTCGGGTGTTCGACACGCTGAAACCGAACGACCATGTTTCGTCAGAGAAGCAATACTCGGCTGCGGTTCTGCTCACAAACCAGCGCTCATCGTCGATCGATCGAAGACTAAAACCGAGCTCCTCGATCGCCCTCTCTCGCGCTTTCGCTTTCGGCTCTGGCAAAAAACTCGGACACTGAACGGCTTTGCAAAATTCGTTCAGTTGTTTTTATAAAATTTTAATTTTATAAAATAATTTAAATAATAAAATTAACAAAATGCCCTTACGTGTTTTTATCGTCCGTAACTTCGTTAAATTCTCGCCCTTCTGACTTTAAAATTTTTTAAAACCATCACAAAAGTGGTCTCCGAGTATTATAATTTAAATTACTGTTAGCATATTTTTTTGAAACGCCAACCGAGATTAAATTAAAAATTTCATAAATTATATTTAAAAATCTAAAATTGTCTGGGTTATTACAGGTCTTGTGCAAAATCATTTTATTCATTTTTAAATGAAATTTTGAAAATAGTCATATCAGATTTGTAGCGCCCCAAAAACCCACTAGTTTCTGTTTCGCTATAATTCCAACCCTGTACCGCCCCTAAGTCGTTCCCAGACCGGAGTCGCTAACCATACTCTTACTTATTAAAATTGAACAAAATTCGTGTACAATTTAAAACTTTGTTCCCCAACTTAAAACGACATCTTTGAAAACATTTAAAAACATCGTAGCGGAAGACTATAACCAAAATAAATTTAAATGAAGTTTCAAGTTTTAAAACAAAGAAAAAAGGATTTCGGTCCACGTCTAAAATCTTTGGTCAACACTTGACCCATTCTGCACACAGGGGTCGACACCTATATACACAGGTCGGCACTTCATTTGCCTTATTTGCACAGGTCGACACCTGATTACACTGGTCAACACATTAATCTTCTCTGTTTGCCACTGTCAAACCTTGCAGTCGACACCTCTATGCTTACTTCACTAACAGGTTGACACATGCTTTCATAGATCGACACTTCAATCTTCTCTGTTTTTACCAGTCGAACCTTGCGGTCAGTATTGTTACCATTTTTACACTAACCGGTTAACACTTACACGCACAGGTCAACACATGATATGGTTCTGTCTCTGTAGATCGACCCTAATGGTCGACATTTACCTAGTTCGGTCAACACCTATATATACAGATTGACACTTTACACCAATATTATTAGCTAAAAATCTTCCATTTAAACAAAACAAACATAGTTTCGACTCGATGATTAAAAACCAAAACCTATACTCCCCAATAAATTTTAAAACATAAACATAAACACTGAAAACAATACATATCCTATAGTATGTAGTTTTTACAGTTTCGTCTCTACTTTCTTTTCCGTCTCTTTTTTACAAATTCTTTATGTAGCGCCCCAAAAATCCTGTGGTTTCTAGTTCGCTTTCTGCTCTGATACTAATGTTGTAGCACCCCGAAAACCCAATGGTTTCCAGTTTGTTCTCTGATCTGATACCAACGCTTTCACGACCACAAAGTCGTCCTCGGACCCGGGTGGCTACCATGTTCTTACTCGTAAAAATCTGACAAATTTTGTGAAAAATTAAAAACTTGTTTTCCCAAATTAAAACAACATCTCGAAAACGTTTAAAAATGTCGCAGTAGAAGATTTTACCCAAAAATCAGTTTAAATAAAATTTTGAACTTTAAAACATTAAAGGTCAATTTCGGTCGACCTCTAAAATCTTTGGTCGATACTTGACCCATTTTGCACACAGGGTTCGACACCCATATACACTGGTCAGCACCTCATTTGTCTCGATTTATACCAATGGACACCTGGTTACACCGGTCGACACATCAATCTCAACAGTCAGACCTTGCGATCGTCACATCAATGCCTACCTCACTAACAGGTCGACACCTGCTTTCACAGTTCGACACCTAATCCTCTCTGTTTGCACCGGTCAGACGCTGTGGTCGACACTTTTATCATTTTTACGCAGACCGGCTGACATCTATAAACATAGGTCGACACTATGTTTGGTTCTAATCCCGTAGGTTGATTCTTTTGGTCGACATTTATCTAGTTCAGTGGACACCTATGCATATCGGTTGACACTTTACACCAGTATCCTTGAAAGAAATTTTTCCAAAAAAAGTAACACAAAAAATCTCTAAACCCAAACCTATACTTTCCACTCAAGTTCAAAATCCATCATATACACAAAAATAACTACCAAAAGTTTCAAATCTATCCATACGTCAAAACGACTCAAATCGACTTAAAACAACTTAAAATGACTCAAAATCCATACATACACCCTATATGGTTAAAATGCCCTAACAGATAGCCAGATTGTCCCATGAGCGGACCTCTCCAACTGCCTCGTAGGTCTGGACATGCTTTGAGTACTCACTAACTATCGCCTCGTCACCTACTGTAACATCCAGGATTTCTGTAATTTAATTTTTAAGAATTCGCATTGGTAAACGGCAGAGTTGTGGTCGAAATCGAGAGTGGAGAATTTGCTCTAGCAGATAAAAGATTATTTCGAGGCTAATGGGAAATAGAAAATTTTAGGAGTCCGACCAAAAACAGATTGAATGATGGTATAACTAATGGATTAAAAGGTGAGTGCGAAAAGATAAGTAGGATTAATTATATTAATTAATTATTTTTTTTAGAAATAAGAAGGGAGAGGGAGAGAAGAACCCCTTCGGTGATTTTTTTTTCCCCTCTTCATCGCAGCGAAAACCGTCCTTGCTTTGATTTTTCTCCTTTAAGCGAGGTGCAGCCATGTCATTCATAGTTTTCTCCTCCCTTCCAACAATTTAAGGTAAATTTAAGTAGTTATAGCATAGTTTTGGGTTGAAGTTATACTTTGAGGTGAGATTGATGGATAAGAATTTAGGGTTTAATGTTTGGGATGCTTATTGGATTTAATACTGATAGTTGTGGGTGATTGATGATAAATGTGATGAATTGGTGGGGAATTTGTTAAGTTTTGCTAAAAGACCGAGAATGCAGGATTTTAAGCCTAAAAGCTATCCTATTTTCAGATTTTCGCGCTAGATGCGATTGATCATTTTAGATTCTCTTATGGTATGTTAAACTAGGTTATGAGTGAAGCGTTTAGCAGCTGCAATTGAGTGATTTCGACAATCGACGTAAAAGTTATGTGCGTTGGAAGTTTGGTTGATTTTTGGCCGAAATTCGGGTTAGTGAGCTGTCTTAGTTAGGCTTTGGCGGATTGAGTTATTTGTCATAAGTTTAATGCATGGGACGTGTGGTGGGATGAGTTTTGATGTGAATTGGTTTGTGATAGGTTGAGATCGAGGAAGTGATAGAAACGAGCACCACAGAAAGCTAGGACGCCAGGTAAGCAGTGTTTGCATGTGCATTGCCCTTACAAGACTACACCATGGGACGATAGGGTGGTATTGTGTGTTTTGTATGCTTTTGTTCAGTTATGCATCCTGTTTTGAAAAGCCTAACGAAAATGAATTTGATCATAGTTTTATATACGAGCGTGAAGAGTGACGCGTGGTGCTGAGAATGATGTGTGTGTGAGCAGCTTTGGCCCCATTTACTGGAGGAACCGGGACGGTGGCGATGTGCCTAGGGGTAGTGTTACGAGTGCGTCCAAGCTCACCCTGGGATGGCTGTTGTGGTGTGTGTGTGGTGGTGGGCAACTATGGCTGCGTTGCTGGAGGAACCGGGACGGTGACGACATGCCAGGGGGTGGTGTGGTGAGTGGGTCCAGTCTCAACCTAGAATGGTTACGATATGTAGAGTGACACGTGTGTACGGTTTGAGTGACTCATCGTTGGAGGAATCGGGACGATGGTGACGTGCCAGGTTGTGAGGTGGAGAGAGATTGCAGCCTCACCATTGCGCGGTTGTACCTCGTGGTATCAGTTGTGACAACACGAGTGATAATGTGGAGACTGCATGTGATAGGATTGCATTGTTGATTTTTACATTTCATATTGCACTACTTACTGAGCGTTAGGCTTATGTTGTGTGTTCTGTGGTGTAGGTACAGAGAGTACTACTGGGGAGTTACGAGAGTATAGGTAGAATGAGTAGGTGGTTAGCGGCGTGCTACCATGTGCTGGCAGGTGGAGTTTATCAAGGCGGCGTAACCCGTGGAGTGAGGCTGGATGGTAAGTTTTGGGGGTTATATTTTGTGGAATCCAAGTCAAGTGTATAGAATTTAGAAGTATAGATTGATTTGCACGTTAATAGTTAGGATTGGTGTATAGTCACGTTTTAAAAATACTTGTAAAAGTTTGTCCTAAAAATACAGGTCTTTACCCTGTGATTTGCATTGTGGAAGTTTTCTTCGTTTGTTTTCTTTGAACTGGTGTTTCCTTTAGGCTGCTGGTGCAAAGTGTTGACCGGTATGCGTAGGTGTTGACCAATCTAAACAAATGTCGAACGCAAGGGTTGACCTACAGGGGACAGGGAGAAAGAAAGTATCGACCGGTGCATTTAGGTGTCGACCGGTTAATGTAAAATGATGAGAGTGTCGACCGCAGGGTTCGACCGAGAGCAGACAGAGAGAAATATAGTGTCGACCGCTCCGTGTAATGAGCGTAGAGGTGTTGACCAGGGGCGGATAGAGGGAATTACAGTGTCGACCAACGTTTACAGGTGTCGACCGGTTTCTTTATTTTTATGTTTGAAAAGTGAAGTTTTATTTAAAAGACTGCGACGTTTTTAAAGGTTTTCAAAGATGTTATTTTGAGTCGAGCGACCAAAGTTCAAAAGAAAAATTTTGTAAGAAATTTCTCGAGTAGATGAGTAAGTGTACGGTTGGTGACACGAGTCTGGGAATGACTCGGGGAAGCGACAGAGGTGCTGACAAAGCAGAGCGAGTCAAAAATCGCGTGGGTTTCTAAGGGTGTTATAGCTATTGTATCAGAGTCTTTACCCAACCAGAAGTGTGGCTGACGAGGATGTCGGGCCCCTCAGAGGAGTGGTGAGATTGTGAAGGCAAGAGGGTCTGTCACAATTCCCACACTGATTGGGGGAAAGGTAAAGGAAACGGTTAGAAGGAGGGAAGAGGGTATGCTACGAGTGTCAGAGCCACGGGTCGACTTGTTTGATGGATCTCCTAATGCTACCAGCAGCTGCATGGAAGTGCTCCACCAACTGTAAGTATTTCTTTGAACCTCGTAGCTTTGTTGAAACTTACTAGATGTTGTGGTGTACAGGATCAACGTCATGGTAAGAGAGACGCGTAGAGCCGTGGGTGATATGGATGACGCTGTTAGGCAACTTACGGAGTTAATCAACCGCCAGTCTCAACAACTGTAGCGGTTTATAAGTAGGGAGGACCAGGGTCAGTCTAGTGCCCAAACTTTGACGGATCGTGGGGGTGATATGTTGCAAAGGCTCAGACCCCCAGTGTTTGACGGATAATCTTCAAACGCAGTTAATGCTGAGCAGTGGATTTGAAGTATGAAAGACATGATGGATTATGCCAAGGTCGAAGATCAAAACAAGGTATCAAGTACGGCATTCCACCTTGCCAAGGATGCCCGATTTTGGTTGGATTCGGTGAAGGCGACCACCGATGTGAAGGCCATGACATGGGAAGAGTTTAAGACGATGTTCTTTGGCAAGTATTTCAGCCGCTCGGTCAGGACTCGGAAGATGGTGGAGTTCGCCTAGTTGAGATAGACGGGTACCGTGGATCAATACGTGAGACAGTTTGAGGCGCTGTCTCGGTTTGCTAGTCACCTGGTGATCCTAAACAATTACAAAGTACACCAATTAGTATAAGGTCTGAAGCAAGACGTATACATGGGCATGCAGATAGCTGGAACGCGATGGGCACCTTACGAAGACGTGGTGGTGAAGGCCTTAGACATTGAGGAGTTAAGTACGAAGCTTCCCAGCTATACAAAGCCGTCTAAGGAGCAGCCCAGGAAATTTTTCAGAGAATTGTTACCTTAGTTGAGCGGGGAGGATTCGTCTCAACGAAAGGGCTTGAAGTGGCCTAGTGACAGCTCTAGCAGCCAGGGGAGCAACAAGCGATCACTCTGGTGTGCCCTAAGTGTTAGAGGAGTCATCATGGCGAGTGCAGGGTTGGTACGGGGCGATGCTACAACTGTGGTTAGGCGGGCCACATGTCCAAAGATTGTAAGAAGCCGCGACAGAATCGGTGCTTCAACTGCAATGAAGTGGGACATTTTGCTAGAAATTGTCCGAGTTTTAGCAAGGGCCCAACGAGGGTGGCGCCGAGGGTCATCGCCCTCGTCGAGCCGGATGATGCAACCAAGACATCGGTGATCTTAGGTAGTATTCTTATTTCGGGCATGGCGGCTTATAGTCTTGTCGATATGGGTGCTACACATTCGTTTGTGTCTACTGCCTTCGTGGTGAAGGCAAATCTAGTGTCCAACTATTTTGGACAGTTTTATGATTTGTTATTGCCGTCCGAGGAGCATTTATGCTCGGATCAGGTTGTACAAGGTGATATTGTGACAGTGGGAGAAAAGCGGTTGCACGTTGATTTGATTATACTCGACATAAAAAGGGTATGAGGCTATATTGGGGATGGATTGGCTATCTAGACATTTTGCTACAATAGATTGCATAACCAAAGAGATCCATTTCGACCCCCGAGCGAAGAGAGTTGCTCCTTCAAGGCGGGAGGCTTGGGCAGAATTTCATCTATGTCGTCTATGATAGCCTAGCAGTTGGTACGAGGTAGATGTATGGGCTTCTTGGCTAGTGTCGTGGACGTGCAGTTTCAGGGCGGCGTTCAGCTCCAAGACATCCCCATTGTATAGGATTTTCTGCGAGTATTTCTTGAGGATCTGCCGGGTCTGCCCCCTAACCGAGAGATCGAGTTCGTTATTGTTGTATATCCTAGTGCTGACCCAGTGTGTAAGAACCCGTACAGACTGGCACCTACTGAGCTAAAGGAGTTAATGGCGTATATGGAAGAATTGAGGGATAATGGCTTTATACTCCCTAATTTCTCACCTTGAGGTGAGCCGGTACTTTTTGTCAAGAAAAAAGACGGGTCCCTACGCATGTGCGTTGATTACAAGAAGTTGAATAAGCTGAGAGTGAAGAACAGGTACCCGTTATTGAGTATTGATGACTTGTTTGATCAGCTACAGGGTGCACGGGTGTTGTCCAAAATCGATTTGAGGGCCGGTTACTATTAGTTGAAGGTTAGGGAGGAAGATATCCCGAAGACAGCTTTCCGGACGCGGTATGGGCAATATGAGTTTTTAGTGATGTCGTTTGAACTAACTAACGCCCTAGCCGCCTTTATGTACCTGATAAACTGAGTATTCAGTGAGCACTTTGATAGATTCGTGATAGTGTTCATTGATGACATCCTGATATACTCTCTAAGTGAAGATGAGAACAGAGATCACTTGAGGATCATGCTGACGACTCTTGGGGAGCACTGACTATATACTAAGTTCTCTAACTGCGAATTTTGGCTGGACATGATCAACTTTTTGGGACACATCATTTCTTGTGATGGTATTTCAGTGGATTCGCCGAAGATTCAGGCTGTAAGGGAGTGGCCGCGACCGGCTAATGCCAGCGGGATACATAGTTTTATAGGATTGGCAGGATATTATTGGAGGTTTATTGAGGGATTCTCCAAGATCGCAGCCCCTTTCACTCGATTGACCAGAAATAATGTGATGTATAGTTGGTATAATGAGTGTGAGAACAGCTTCCAAGAGCTGAAACAGAGGTTGACTACAGCCCCTTTATTAGTAATGCTAGTAGAGGGGGAGAGGTTCAGCATTTATTGTGACGCCTTCAGGGTAGGCTTGGGTTGCGTGTTGATGCTGAGTGGAAGGGTGATTGCCTAGGCTTCTAGGCAATTTAAGCCCTACGAGCAGAATTATCCCATGCATGACTTGGAGTTGGCGGCAGTGGTGTTCGCACTTAAGATCGGGAGGCATTATTTGTATGGACAATAGTGTGAAATCTTTTTGGATAACCAGAGTTTAAAGTACATCTTCACGCAGAAGAAGCTGAACTTGAGACAAAGGAGGTGGCTCGAGCTGGTTAAATACTACGGCCTTAAAATCAAGTATCATCCGGGGAAAGTGAACGTGGTAGCAAACGCCTTGAGCCGAGTGCCAACTTCGATGTCTGCTATGATTCTAACGATGCCTACCGAGTTGAGGATTGAGATGCAAGAGTTTGGCCTAGAAGTGGTTTCTGATTTGGTAGCACACTTTCGGCGATGTCATTAAGGCCGACTATCTTGGATAGCATTAAGAAGTCCCAGGCGACTGACCCTGAGTGTAGGAAGCTGAAGTCGGATATGGAAGCCAATGCTTGCACTAAACTCTGTTATTCGGAGGATGAGGTTCTGAAGTTCTGGGATAGATGGTCTGTCCCAACAAATGAGAAGCTAATGAAAGAAATACTATCAGAAGCTCACTATTTCTCTCTCGCTGTACATCCGGGTAGTACCAAGATGTACAAGTACTTGAAGCTGCACTATTTTTGGCCAATTATGAAGCAGGAGGTAGCCAAATATGTTGAGGCATGTGTGGTGTGCCAGCAGGTAAAGGTAGAGCATCAAAGACCATTAGGTACGCTTCAATAGATTTTGTGGAAGTGGGAGCATGTTACAATAGATTTTGTGGTTGGGTTACTTAGGACTGCCAAAGGCCATGATGCGATCTCGGTGATTGTGGACAGGTTGACGAAGTCATCTAACTTTTTGCCTGTAAGGATGACTTATTCCATGGATCAGTTCGCTCGGACGTACATTCACGAGATAGTTAGGCTGCATGGGATCCCGATGTCGATCGTATCAGACAGAGATCCCAGGTTTAGGTCCAACTTTTAGGGGAGTCTACATAGTTCCATGGGCACCCGATTTGACTTCAGTACAGCCTTTCATCTGCAGACCGATGGTCAGTCGAAGAGAACTATACAAATTTTAGAGGACATGCTCAGAGCTTGCGTATTGGAGTTTCAGACAACTTGGAGTAGGTTCTTACCTTTAGTGGAATTTCCATATAATAACAGCTATCAGTCCACCATTGGTATGACACCGTACGAGGCTCTGTATGGAATAAAGTGTAGGTCGCCGTTGTATTGGGACGAGGTTGGTGAGCCGAGACTAATAGGCTTGGAGATATTGCAGCAAACTATCGACAAGATTGCAATTATAAGGAATAGGATTGAGGAAGCTCAAAGTCGGCAGAATAGCTATGCAGATCAGAGACGGCAAGAGTTGGAGTTCAGTGTGGGTGATAAGGTATTTCTGAATATCTCCTCATTCAAGGGAGTGGTCAGGTTTGGAAAGAGAGGGAAGTTCAACCCTCATTATGTTGGACTATTCCCTATTGTGGAGAGGATTGGCAAAATCGCCTACAAGCTTCAGCTACCCTCCTCGATGAATGTGATACATAATGTCATCCATGTCTCCGTGCTAAGGAAGTGTATGCGTGATCCTTCTCAGGTGGTTGTATAGTAGGATATAGATATACAGCTGACGCTATCTTACGAGGAAAAGCCAGTGAGCATATTGGGATTGGCTGTGAAAGTGTTGCGCAACAAGGAGATTCCCTTGGTCAAAGTTTTGGGGCACAATCACAACGTGGAGGAGACCACTTGGGAAAGACGGCAAGACATTGAGCAACAATACCCAGAGCTATTTGCTACGTAAATTTATGGGATAAAATTTCTTTTAAAAAAGGTGGAATGTAACATCCGGGATTTCTGTAATTTAATTTTCATTGTATTGGTAAACGGCGGAGTTGTGGTCGAAATCAAGAGCAGATAATTTGCTCTATTAGATAAAAGATTATTTCGAATCTAATGGGGAAGAGAAAATTTTAGGAGTACGACCGAGAACGAACTGAATGATGGTTTAACTAGTAGATTAAAGGGTGAGGGCAAAATGATAATTAGGATTAATTATATTAATCAATTATTTTTTTAGAAAGAAGAAAGGAGAGGGAGAGAATAAACCCTCGGTGATTTTCTTCTCCCCTCTTCCCCGCAGCGAAAACCCCTCCCTCCTTTGGTTTTTCTCCTTCCAACGACGTGCAGCCTACGCCGTTCTTAATTTTCTCCCTTCTTCCAACGATTTAAGGTAAGTTTAAGTAGTTATAGTGTAGTTTTGAGTTGAAGTTAGAGTATGAGGTGAGATTGATGGATAGGAATTTAGGGTTTAAGCTTTGGGATGTTTATTGGATTTAATACTGATGGTTGTGGGTGATTGATGACAAATGTGATGAATTGGTGGGGAGTTTGTTAAGTTTTGCTGAAAAACTGATAATGCAGGATTTTAGGTCTAAAACCTATCCTTTTTTCAAATCGCTGCCCTACCTACGGCTAATCGTTTTAGATTTGCTTTTGTTATGTTAAAATAGGTTATAAGTGAAGCGTTTATCTGCTGGAATCGAGTGATTCCGACAACTGACTAAAAAGTTATGCGCGTTGGAAGTTAGGTTGATTTTTGGCCGAAATTCGGGTTAGTGAACCGTCTTAGTTGGGCTTTGGCGGATTTAGTTATTAGTCGTAATTTTAATACGTGGGACGTGTGGTGAAATGAGTTTTGATGTGAATTTTTATGTGATAGGTTGAGATAAAAAAAGTGATAGAAACGAGCAGCACGGAAAGCTAGGAGGCCAGGTAAGTAGTGTTTGCATATGCATTGCCCTTACAGGCCTACACCATTGGACGGTAGGGTGGCATTGTGTGTTTTGGATGTTTTTACTCAGTCACTCATCATGTTTAGAAAAGCGTAACAAAAATGAATTTGAGTATGGTTTTATGTGCAAGGGTGAAGAGTGATACGTAGTGGTGAGATTGATGTGTGTGTGGGCAGCTTTGACCCAGTTGCTGTAGGGACCAGGATGATGGCGACGTGCTAAGGGGTGTTGTGGTGAGTGCGACCAGCCTTACCTTGGGATGGCTGCTGCGGTGTGTGTGTGATGGTGGACAACTATGGCCCCGTAGCTAGAAGAACCAGGGCGGTGGCGACGTGCCAAGGGGTGGTATGGCGAGTGCGTCCAACCTCACCCTGGGCTGGTTGCAGTATGTGGAGTGACGAATGTGTACGATTTGAGTGCCTTGTTGCTGGAGGAATAGTCACGATGGCGACGTGCCAGGGTGTGAGGTTGAGAGACAGTTCAGCCTCACCATGTTGCGGCTATACCACGCAGCACCGGTTATGACAACACGAGTGAGAATGTGGAGACTGCATGTGATAGGCTTGCATTGTTGATTTTTACATTTCATATTGCACTATTTACTTAGTGTTACGCTTATGTTATGTGTTCTGTGGTATAGGTGCAGAGAGTTTTGCTAGTGAGTTACGAAAGTCCAAGTAAGGCGAGTATGTGGTTGACGGCTTGCTACCATGTGCCGACAGGTGGAGTTCATCAAGGCGGCCCGAACTGTGGAGTGAGGCTGGATGTTAGGTTTTGGGGGTTGTATTTTGTGGAATCCAAGTCAAGTGTATAGAATTTTGAAGTATAAATTGATTTGCACGTTAATAGTCGGGATTGGTGTATAGTTGCGTTTTGAAAATACTTGTAAAAGTTTGTCCTAAAAATATAGGTCTTTACCCTGTGATTTTCATTGTGGAAGTTTTCTTCGTTTGTTTTCTTTGAACTGGTGTTTCCTTTAGGCTGCTGGTGCAAAGTGTCGACTGGTATGCGTAGGTATTGACCAATCTAAACAAATGTCAATCGCAAGGGTTGACCTACGGGGGACAGAGAGAAAGAAAGTATCGACCGGTATCTTTAGGTGTCGACCGATTAGTGTAAAATGATGAGAGTGTCGACCGCAGGGTCCAACCGGGGGCAAACAGAGAGAAATATAGTGTCGACTGCTTCGTGTAATGAGCGTATAGGTGTTGACCACGATGTTCGACCGGGGGCGGACAGAGGGAATTAAAGTGTCGACCGACATTTACAGGTGTCAATCGATTCTTTTTTTTTTTTTTTATGTTTTAAAAGTGAAGTTTTATTTAAATTGATTTTTTTTATCGAGTCTTTCGCTGCGATGTTTTTAAACGTTTTCAAAAATGTTGTTTTGAGTTGAGAGACAAAAGTTCAAAAGAAAAATTTTGTAAGAAATTTATGGAGTAAATGAGTAAGTATACGGTTGGCGATCTGGGTCCGGGGATGACTCGGGGGCGCGACAGAGGTGGTGACAGAGCAGAGCAAGTCGGAAACTGCGTCG
This sequence comes from Begonia peltatifolia, assembly GCA_022433055.1. Taxonomy (NCBI): domain Eukaryota; kingdom Viridiplantae; phylum Streptophyta; class Magnoliopsida; order Cucurbitales; family Begoniaceae; genus Begonia; species Begonia peltatifolia. Next base: position 13,483,951 of record CM039519.1, on the reverse strand, counting down.
GGTTTAGGGTGCGTTACACCTACATCACAGAACTCTTCTATTAGTCTAATGCTAAGTAAGTAATGTATATAAATCATAAGTACTAAAAACAATATATATCCTATCACTTGCAGTTTCTGTAGTTTCATCTCTACTTTCGTTTTCGTGTCTTTCTTACACATTTTTATCTTACTACGATGTTCTTATTTACGTGCTAAATCAAAGTGACACACCTCCCAGTCCAACTTTCAGGTCAAGGCCACCATGTAAAGCGGGGAAAAAAGTGACACTGTAACGCCCCGAGAACCCACACGTTTTTGGTGCGCTACAATATGCATACACACTATGACATACTGACACTTGACACAACTCACTCAATTAAATACCACTTTTGTTTTCAAAACATCTTCAAAACAACATGTGTGAGTATGAAAAACTTTCGATTCGATTCGAAAATAACCTGAGCCCCGAAGAGGGAACACGAAATCCTCAATATAAAAATACGCAACGGAAAAGAAAACAATTTAAAATAGTTTTAAAATAAATCGACAAGACTCGAAATCCGAGGAAAAAGTCAGACACACCCCTCGAACTACACAAATCCGGTGTCGCACACCCACGTCGCCCCACTTCGACGCCCCGCGTGCACCCTCACGATGCTGCGCGTGCCAACTCAACATCACCCCGTCAAGTGCATGCTCACAACGCCGCGTGCCCCACGCACCCTGCCTCCGTACCGCACGTCCGTACGCACGCCCTCACCTGACGCCGCACGACCCATGAGCACCCGCAGGGCCGTGTGCCCCACGCACCTGCGACCACGCCGCACACCTACTCCCATCCACACTTCCCGACCTATTTCATATCCTCTCGACTACCAATCTCTCTCCCGAAATTTCGGCAGAGTAACGGGTAAAAATCGACTATCCCAAAATTTAAACCCTGTACACAGTTCACCAGAAACTAGCAATATTTACCTATCAACAATCCAGAGAATCTCCAAAACAAGATCATCAAAGTTAAAAGACAACAAAAAATCTATCGACTACAAATGAAGAAAGTCCACATTATTGTGATGACCCAGATATGTGTGTATGAGGACGACTGTGGGGCAAAACTCGAGGGATGGCGGGACGTAACGCCTCGAGTGTAGGCGAATCCCGGGTCGTAGAGAGGGGGGTCGTCATAGTCCCAGATCGCTTGAGGGAGGTATATGGAAATGAAACATATGTAAGGAAATCCTTCCAAAATAGTAAGACGCGTTTTGGAGCACAATTGGCAACGGATCTCATAAGAACTCTGAAGTTAAGAGTGTTTTGGCGAGAGCAGTATCAGGTTGGGTGACCGACTGGGAAATGCTTGCCAAACAAATCCGTGAAGGGATGATATTGGGCTACGGCCCAATTCCCAAAGTGGACAATATCTTACTGGACCAAGCTTCTACATGTAAAACATACGTGTACGTCACTAAAATCACACGCACTCCATAAACCCCTATACAACTCGTTTAATCAACTATACATCGACACAGCAAAACAAAATACCAGCAACAGCCAAGCCACCACTTACCGTCTCCACGGGTCGGGTCACCCTAACAAAATCTGTCATCCGGTGCCCCGGTCGCACGTCGCCAACCGTCTTATGCCTCAGAACTAGGCTCTCGAGGCTCACCAGCAATATCGTCAGCACCTACACCATAGAACACATAACATAAGCCTAACACTTAGATAGTAGTACAATATGAAAGTAAAAGCCGATAATGCAATTCTATCACATGCAGTCTCTACACTCACACTCATGTTATCACATCTGTGACACGTAGTATAGCCGCACTAGGGTAAGGAGGAACCTAGCGCCACCCTACATCCTGAGACGTCGCCACCGTCTCGGACTCCCCAGCAACGAGGCCCACAAGCTATATACACGCATCACCACACAGCAACCACATCGGGGTGAGGGTGTATCTCGCGCCACACTACATCCTGGCACGTCACCCCCGTCCCAGCCTCCTCAGGACGGGGCTACAGTTGCCACACACACATTCCACGACAGCCCAGTTGGCCCACTCCTCGAGCGGAATCCGCGACTGGTGTTGCACCGGCCCACACACTAGTATGATCTGCGGTACCACTGCCCATCATCCTCACCGTCAACACATACGCGCCGCGTGACGGCCTAGCCGGCCCACTCCTTGAGCGAAATCTATGGTTGGTTATGTATCAGCCCACACACAAGTAGGATCCACGGTGCCACTATCACGCATCTCAACACTTACTCAAAATATGCTCAAAACCATTTCCGTTTCCTTTTTAAAATATGAAGCATGTCAAACAATACGTACGCACACCATAATCAATAACATAAATCCTAAAGTTCTACAATGTAGGTCCACTTGGACAAACCACATATATACACTACTTACCTGGCGTCCTAAGCTCACTCGACGCACAGCTTCGCCAAAATGTGTCTCAACCTAAAACACAAAAAATCACTCATCAATCTTTGCTTCAAAATTCACCAAATAAGCTAAAAATAATATTCCTTAACTAAACCCATGATATTCCCTACTAAAACGGTTCACCAATTTGGTTCGGCCGAAAACCAGCCTAAAGTTCAGACGCCCATAACATTTGCGTCCGTTAACGAAATAAAACAATTCAAGTGGCTAAACGTCCCTTTACAAACATAGTTTAACACACTAAGACGGATTTTAAAACAATAAGTCGCAGCTAGGTGAAAAAATCCCGAAACCAAATCTGCCCTTTTTATTAAATTTCACATTTTTGTTTTTCTTCAACTAAAACTCACTAAAAACTAGTTTTACGCATCAGAAATGGCCATGCTACTATCACACGTCACAATTCTACGAAAAACGTTAACTAATTTGACTTGGACCAAAATTTGAAATAAACTTCCGACGCGCATATCATTTGCGCTGGATATCGGAATCGAACGATTCTAGAGGCTATACGTTCATCTAACCACTCATTTTAACCCACTAAAACAGAATTTAAAACGATTAACCGTATCCCCATCAAAATCCCAAAAGATAGAACTATTTTTATACGAAAAAGAATCTGAAATCTCAACTTCGATCAAATTCCGCCAATTTCTTCACCGAACATCCATATTTTCGCTCACCTATGCATACATTAATAAATTTGGTGGTTCCTAATTAGAAAACAGGAATGGCAGCACAAAAATTCTCACGGTTTCCTTCCCAAAACTATGCATTTCTCAATCGGCTCATTTAACCATGAATTTAACCTCTAATTTTTCCTGAATTCTAGCACAAAATCTCCAAAATTTAGAGGCAAAACAACTCCAAGCTCGGCCATCAAAACAGAACAAGACCGAAAGGGAAAACTCCCTGTTTCTCATTCAGCTTTGTCGCGGGAAGGGCCGAGCCACACACACATAATAGGTTCTAAAACATCCCAAAAACCGAGCTCTAACTGTCGGGAATTCAAGTACAACTGAGCTTCCATGCTTGGTCGACAGAAATCGAAACAGGGGATAACTCACCCGGGGTTTTCAGCTCAGGAGAATCGCACCCGCACCTCCACTTCATCTCGTCGGAACACTCTGCGCACCGGCATCTCACCCTCAGTGATCGATGGTCGAAACTCCCTCCCGATCGCTCTCTCTCTCTCTCGCGCGTCTCCCTCTGCTCTCGGGCGTGTGTAACAGCCGAATGGCTTTTCCCGAGCCATTCGGTTATTACATTTATCTTTTTTTTTTATATAAAAAAATGAAAATAAATTACCAAATTGCCCTCACGTGTTTTTATCGTCCGTAACTTTGTTTAATTCTCATCGTCCTAACTTTAAAATTTGAAAACCATCACAAAGTAGACTTCGAGTTTAATAACTTAATTTTCCCATGAAAATATTTCTCAAAACTCCAACCAAAATTAAATTAAAAATTACGAAAATTAGATTTAAAAAATCTAAAACTTTTTTTGGGTTATTACAGACACACCTCGCGGTCCACCTCTCGAGACAAGGCCACTCAACTCTACCTTCATTATCTTCTTACATATCTTTTTATTTCATTCATCGCATATCACAACTTACTGTTTTGTTTCGTAAAATCATGAAAATTCATTTTCGTTTCGTTTCGTTATCGTACTTTAAAACCATAATGCATATTTTACTAAAGCATAAAACATGCGTGCATACAACCTAACGAACTATGATGTTGGCCCAAAGGTAAAATCAACTACGTACACTACTTAACAGACGTACTTAGCAACTCGTTCGTAATTTTGTACCTTAACTGGGAAATCAAAGAATTTATAAAAGTCACACATTCATTAATACTAGCTTCGTCCAACTCATGAAATTATAACATGAATTTTCCAATCGTGTTTCAACTAATTTAAATCTCCCGATATAGTCATATATATTTAATTCCCCCTTCATACATAACAGAATGCAGAATTTTGGATCCAGTCCCTACTCCCATACTCCTTGATCAAACAACACCAATTACATGACACTTCTACTATTTAATGGTACCCCTAATTTCATCAAGGTTTTTCCATACGATGACGATTGAAATGTTTTGCGAATTAGTCATTCCTTTTTATTGATTAATCTACTAAGATTGTACCCATTCCCTAGAGCGACGAATAAACTATTCACTTAAATACAACCCTCGTTGTTACATTCATTAGATTTAATTTAGTCAACATATTCCTCAGTTATTTATAAGCTACTATTAAATTCTCATATCTCTAATTGGATCATTCTAACTACACCTCTCAACAATCAATCCCCTTTTTATCATCTAATTGAGCTTTGTTTCTATGTCCATTCGAACAAAATGTACTCTAATTCTTAAGTTCTTACTTTAGTATACTTAAGTATTTCCTTCGTTTAGCAACACTAAATATTTAAAAAATCAATTTCTTATCCTGAATCTTCCACCTTAAGCTAATCAGTTATATCTTAAAATTTGTTGCCTAGAATGCATATCACACATTTTTTTTAAAATTCCTTAGGCTAAGCATCTCATTATAATTTCAATCATAAGATTTTCGAGATTTTCACTGTAACGACCCCTTTTACCAATAAGATATTGTCCGTTTTGAAGATTGGGTCATAACCATGTTTCCTCCCCTTACGGATTGGTTTGGTGAGTACTTCTTAGTCGAACACCCAATCTGGTACTGCTCTCACCATAGCATTCTTAACTTTGGATTTTTTACGGGATCCATTGGCAATTGTGCTCGAAAACGCGTCTTACATATGTTTCATTTCCATTTATCTCCCTAAGTAATTTGGGATTATGACGACCCCCTTTCGCGACCTGGGATTTGTCTATACTCGAGTTCGAGATTCACCTATACTCGGCTTAAGTCTCAAGATTTGCCCCGCAACCCAAGGTTTGCCCTGCAATCATTCTTATACGTACACATTCGGGTTATCACACTCACTATTTACTGGCTTTGTCACACTACGATGCTTACAAGTACTCACATTGACAATCATTTTTTGGAGTAATGGTCAAGTACTCAAAGTTGTTATCAATTTCTCATTGATTCCTTAAAGCCTTGAATTAACACTTAATATGTAATACCCAGAATTTTCGTTTAAACTCGTTTCAGATTTTGTAATTTGTAATCAGTGGAGTTTTTGTCCAAATTAATAACGAAAAATTTTTGCCCCTGAGTGAAAGGTTATTTTAAGGCTGATGGCGGAAGGAGAAGTTAAAGAATCTAATCGGAATTAGACGAAATTACAGAATTTTGGAACGGTTTAAGGAGGAGAGCAATTTGGTAATTAAGAAATAAATTAATAAAATAAAAAAAAGGGAAAATAAGGTGAAAGAAGCAAAAACACCTTACGGTGTTAATCTCCAGCGAAAAACCTCCTTCTCCTTCGTTTCTCCTCTCTCGCGAGCCGGCATCACCTTTTCTCTGCGCTGCGATCAAGTTTCTTCTACGAATCTTCCGAATCACGATGAGTTCTCGTTAGTTTTGCGTAGTTAATTGGTGTGTTAGCGTTATTAGTGGCAAAACCGGGTTTGGCAAGGATATAGGACAAATTGGTGAAAACCTAAGAGGGTAATGCAAGAAATGGAGTGTAGAGCTGATTTCTGTCCATGTAATGATGCTAAGGATAGAAATAGCAGTAGATTACGAGAATTGGTGAGGAAGATTGAGTGATTTATTGGCCGTGTACGTGAGTTTTAGAGCGGTGTTCATTCGGCCATGTTTGGTTAAGTTGTGGACATCCGAATGGGAGTGGATGCAACCACGGGGAACTAGGCATCCTCAGGAACCCATAGTGTTTGGTATCGTCTAATTCGGACGAGTAATGAAGAAGTTGTGAATTTTCGAAGTCAGACGGAAATTGTGTGGAATTTTGGGATTTTTGGATAGTTCGATTTTGATGGGAAGTAGGACTTGTAAGTAAGGGAGTTATGAACTCGGTGAATTAAAATTGACGGATATATAATTTTATAGGTATTCCAGTTAGAGCGCCAAGTCACAAAACGCAAAAAGATTTCGAGAACGCTAGGTAAGTGATGGACCGCTTGTGATTTGCCTTCAAGCCTACACCATGGACCGGTAGGATTGTTTGGTTGTTTGGTTGCTTGTTTGCTTGTTTGTTACTTTGATTGTCGTTTGGTTGCTTGTTTGCTTGTTTGTTACTTTGATTGTCGTTTGGTTGTTCTATTATGGAGTCGTACATATGTGATTGTCATGCATCATGGTTTTGAACTACGAAACACGAGTTTTGAGCATGTTTTGAAATGTGTATGCGAAGCGTAACGAGATAAGAAAAGATTTGCTATGCATGGGTGAACGCCTTGTCGTTAACGTGCTAGTGAGAAAGCACTAGGGGCTTCCCATGGATGAAAGTATGTAATGTGACATGGTTTGCGAACGCCTCGTCGTTAACATGCTATTGAGAGCACTAGAGGGTTCAACGAGGCTCGACCTGTGACGGGTAGAGCCAAAGCAGGTGTCGACCCCTAGATACAGGTGTCGATCAGTCCATGTAAAATCTGCGAGAGTGTCAACTGCGGGGATCGACCTGCGCGGGCAGAGAAGGCAAAAGTGTCGACCGGTTAATTCTGGTGTCGACCGCTGGAAAGAATCGAGAAAAACAAAGTGTCAACCGGTGTTCCTGGTGTCGACCAATGAGAAATCCGAGACTACCCAAGTGTCGACCGGTACTTATAGGTGTCGACCAGGAGTCCGTGTTTCAGGCTTAGTAAAATGAAGTTTTGCCCAAAGAGAATTTAATCGAATTTCTGCTGCAAAGCTGTCAAAAATAATTTCCAAAACGGTCATTTTAGGTTAAGGAATAATGTTTTTAAATTTTTAAAAATTTTATGTGATTTTTACAACATGGGTGTAAAGAGTTGTTATCAGAGTTGAGCAGTAGCGAACCGAAAAATGGGTAGGTTTTCGAGGCGTTACATAATATCATCTCTATGTATTCGAGTCGTATGTAACCAGATGACCGCTAAAATATGGTCTTTGAATTTCTAACGAAGTCATACGACATACTCCTGTATCCTTTGTTTTATCAACTTCTCATTGATTAACTTTGCCATACAGATAATTTCTCGACTAAAATTGAATTTTTAAATATCCAATCGATATTATAAGTCTTCTAATAGTATAAATCATATGGGCAACTGCTACTAGGAACATGGATTTCTTCATACGTGTCAAGCTGGGCAATGTGTCCATAAAGACTAGGATGGATATCTTATATCCAAAACTAGCAATTCGTCCTATTAGTCTTCAAAATATAATGATTTTTCAAATAAAACTCCACTTCCTTACCTTCTTTTATTATTCGATCTAAACAAACCTATATTTATTGTAATAAACGTTTTGTAGCGCAATTGACAACGCATTTCGTAAAAACTACAAAGTTAAAAGTGCTCTGGTGAGAGCAGTACCAGTTTGAGTGAGTGACTGGGAAGTGCTTATCAAAGAAATCCGTGAAAGCAGGAAACTGAGCTATGGCCAAATTCCCAAAGCGCACAATATCTTACTGGTAAAAGAGGTCGTTACATTTATGCTCGTCACTATCTCTTTGGTTTGAATTAGTCAAACTTTGAGGGAATTCGTCAACTAAAAATTCAGCTGTAACTTTTCCTAACTTATACCTCATAAAATTTAACCACTCATAGATAACTAACCTAATTATCTGCTTCAATATGAAAATTCATGCACCTATCACCTAATCTTATAGTGGTTGTCTGCTTTATTGAATCAGCTGTCTCTCTCAGTATCTTCAAACGTCCTGGTCGTCTAAAAATTTTGACTAATTTTCCTGGATAAAGGTTAATCATTTTCATAAGCATTTAATAACTAACACTAAACATAAATACTTCTAGTTGTTGAAGCACGTCATGCGGCGATTGATGTGTTATGTAATCATTTGAACGGTTTTACCAATTGGCTCTGATACCATAACTGTACTGCCCCATAAACCTACTCGTTACCGGTTCGCTCTATTCTCTAATACCATAATTGTAATGCCCCAAAGTCGTCACCGGACCCGGGTCGCTAACCATACTCTTACTCATCAAATCGAAGAAAATTCATAAAAAATTTAAAACTTTGTTGTTCTACTTAAAACGACACCTTTGAAAATGTTTAAAAACGTCGCAGCGGAAGGCTTCGATCAAAATCAATTTAAACAAAAAATTCAAGTTTTTAAAACATTAAAAGAAATTTTCGGTCATCCCCTGTAGGCGGCAGTTGACACTTGACCCATGTTGCACCCAAGGGGTGTCGACACCCATACTCACTGATCGGCACTTGATTTGCCTCTGTTTTCATCTGTCAACTCTAGCGGTCAACACCTTTCTGCTTATCAGGCTAACTGGTCGACACTTGTGAACACAGGTCGACACTCCAATTTTCTCTGTCTGCCCCGGTCGTATCTTGCGGTCGACTCCCCTACCATTTTTATACTACCAGTCAACACCTGAGAAATCGGTCGACACTTAGTTGGCTCAGCTTTCGCAGGTCGACCCTTGCGGTCGATATTTGCCAAGTTCGGTTGCCCACTAAGCCTATCGGTCGACACTTCCTTCCTAAAATTTGCATAAAAATCTTAAATACTTCAAAAGAAACCGAGTTTCTGACTCAATGCTAAAAATAGCAAAAACATGCACTTTTCTATCAAATCAAAATTAATATATACGTCAAAAGGACTACTAAAATATTGAAATCCATTTACATTTCAAAACGACTCCGATTAACCACAAAATATTACACACGCCCACCCTGGTCAAAACGCCCTAACAGCCGGCCGAATCGTCGACCAACGCACTCCTCCAACTGCCTTCTAGTTCTGGCCACGTTATGAATACTCACAAGCTATCGCTTCGTCACTTACAACACATAACTCATCTATTAGCCTAATGCTAAGTAAGTAATGCATATAAAACATAAACGCGGAAAACAACACATATCCTATCATATGAAGTTTCTATAGTTTCGTCTTTACTTTTGTTTCTATCTCTTTCTTACATCTTCTTTATCTTACTACTGGAATCTTCTTTACGTGTTAGATCAAGGTGACACACCTTGCGATCCACCTCACGGGACAAAACCAACCTCAATCTAGTAAAGTGACACACCTCGCAGTCCACCTCTCGGGACAAGGCCACCATGTAAAGCGGGGAAGGAAATGAAACATGTCGTGGTCCACCTCACGGGACAAGGCCACTCAACCCCACCTTTATTATCTTCTTACATACATGTTCATTTCATTCGTCATATCCTACTGTTTCATTTCGTAAAAGCATAGAAATTCATTTTTGTTTCGTTCTCGTACTTTAAAACCATGAATGCATAATCATCTAAAACATAGCATAAAATAAATTTGCATGCAACCTACCGAATTGTGATGTAAGACCGAAACCAAAAGCACCTACGTACACTACTTACCTTCGTTCTTAGCAACTCATTCGTAGTTTCGTATGCTAACTGAAAATTGGAGAACCTATAAAATAACACATTACTCAACTCTACTTTCTTTCTAACTTGTAAAACTCTAAAAGGGAATAACAATTTAACAACTAATCTAACTAAACCGAAAATTCAACTCTATTTCTGACCAATCTTGGAAAATTCATAACTATCTCAATACTCATCCGATTTTGACGATTCAAAGTGATACAGACTCCTTGGGATGTCTAGGTGGTAATGCCTCATCCACTCCCCAATTCAATGTCCACAGTTTGGTCGAACGCGGCCGAACTGAAACCGTTCCGTAACCTGAGTTTTTCGACTATCCAAACACCCAATCATTTCCATAAAACTTATTATACAAAATTACTTACAGCTTAAATAGCAATACACGAATAAAAATTGACTATAACCTCAAAATTTGTATCTCCCTCCTAGGGTTTTTCAAAAATTACCCAATACTAACTCTAACTTCACTTTTACTGCTCAAAACAATTTAAAAACTATTTATTAAAACTAACTAAAACTTACCGTAAATTTTAAGATTAATGAAGAACGGAGAAGAAATCACTGCTGGGAGGAAGAAACGTCGAGGAAGGGCTTCACGCAGGGGAGGTAAAAAAAACAGAGAGGGAGGGGATTTGCGATCCTTCCCCTCTATGTTTGTTTTGTTTTTTTTTTTATATAATAATAATAATAATCAAACTAATTACTATATCGCCTTCACTATTAAATCTTTTAACCAAACAGTTATGCTGTCCACTTCCAGTTAGATTTTTATAAATTTATCTTCTACAATAGCCTCGAAATAATCCTTTACCTACTAGTACAAATTCTCCGCTCTCGATTTCGACTAAAACTCTACCGTTTAACAATACGTAAATCTGAAAATTAATTTAGCAGAAATTGTGGGTGTTACAGACACATTTCCCAGTCCAACTAATGGGACAAGGCCACTCAACTCCACCTTCAGTATCTTCTTACGTATATTTTCATTTCATTATTCACATATCACATCTTACTATTTCATTTCGTAAAAGCATGAAAATTCATTTTCGTTTCGTTCTCATACTTTAAAACCATGATGCATAATCTACTAAAACGTAAAATAAACATGCATACAACCTAACGAACTGCGATGTAGGCCCGAAGCCAAAAGCACCTATGTACACCCATTACCTGGCATCCTTAGCAAAATTATATGTTGTTTGATTGTTTCCTCGCGTTTTGAAAACCTATAGCCTGAAATTCAAACCACCGGCCCATTCAGAGCAATTGGAACACTTAAAAGACTTACACATCCAAAATCATCAACCTTAACTCATTCCCGACAATACAAAATCATTCTGACCATTAAACACCAAATTCTCGGGTTGGGTCATAAATTGCCCGAAACCTCAAAATTACATAACTTAAGTTATGCTTATCCAAATTCAACAATTCCAACTTCTATAGGTTACTCATAATGCCAACATTAACACACTATAACCAATTTTCACACTAGACCTAACGTTTAAGCCTAGTAAATTTGGAATCCTATTATTCTGTAAAACGATATTTTCAACAAAAGCATTCTCGAGTTCTATCTATCCAAACAATCAAAACTCAACCACTACTACTCATTAATATCCAATATTCATCAATAGCCATCAATAAATCCACAAACTTCAAAACCTTAACCCAAAAATTCTCCACCGAAGATCAATAACTTAAAGGCTAAATCAACGAAATCCATTAACCAAAGCTTAAGCTTACCGTCGAGAGGAACAAGGAGGAAGAATATCAGAGAAGGCATTGCGTCACTGGAAGGAAGATCGCCGAAGGAGAAATAAAAGGGTGAGGGTTTCGCGAGGGGAGGGGGACAAGAAAAGGGAGGGAGGGGGAAGAAAACGTCCCTGGGGGGTTTCCTCTCTCTTTTTTTTTTTTAATTATATTATTCAATATAATTAATCCTAATTACCTTTTCGCCCTCAACCTTTAATCGTTTAGCCAAACGATTATTCAGTCCGTTTTCGGTTGAATTCTTACAAATTTCTGTTTTCCTTTAATCTTAAGATAATATTTTACTTAACAATATAAATTCTTCGATTTCAATTCCGACTAAAACTCTAACGTATACAGATACGTAAAGCCAAAAATCATTTTAAAAATTGTGGGTGTTACAAGACTAATCTGGACTAGACTTTGTTTTTCCTTTTCGGACCAATTTTGCTCATATAATAACGTAAACGGACATTAAAAATGACAAAAATTCTCATAAAGTCAAAAAGTAATGAATTTTTACACAGTATCTTCTCATGATTAACTGGTTATGTAGTTAAAATTTCAGATTAATCTGAACAAAACATTTTTTTCTTTTCTAGACCCATTTTGCCCGTAATGCAAACGGACTTAAAAAATGACGAAAAATCGCACGAAGTCGAAAACCAGCATATCATGTAAGGGGCACAATCATTATAGAAATTTTAAAAGTGATATAATCCTCATATTTTTTGTCTAACATGTTAAAAACTGATAAATTTTTTTTAGTTTTTATTCTTTTCGTAATATTATTGACTATATTTCGTGACTTTAAAAATTTTGATAACATGATAAACGGTAATTTTACTAAAATTTTTTAATGAAGAATATCTTCTCAAGACTTTTTTAACATAAATAAACTTTTTTCCGTCTGCAAATCATGAGAAGATATATGCTGCAATACATTTATTAAAACTGTCTTATCCACATCAGAAACTTTAAAAGTTCACTTTTTGTAAATATTTGAGTAATATTTTTATACGAAATGTCCTAAATCGGAATAACTCATGATATGCTAGTTGTGTGTTATTAGTCATCACTTTTTAGGGGAAAAATCAATCAAGAATGGAAAAAATTTTCAGTCTGAATTAGTTTGATATTTTAACTACACAACGTGGATATCATGAGAAGATATTCCAACTTTTCATGAGTTTTCGACTTTATGAAAAATTTAACAATCTTTGTTTACATTTTTGAAAATTAAAGATATGCTAAGAAGATATTCTGCATATAACGTTTCAACAAATATCACGAAAGAGGGTTACCAAATTGGTCTGAAAGGAAAAAAAATTAAGATAACCTAGAAATTTCGGGAATTTAAATCATTTTCCTCGTTAACTTTTTCGTGAAGTTTATTCTATGAAACTTGAAATCTAATTTGTAAGATAATTTGTGAAATTTAAAGTAGGGAGAACAAGAATTTAACGAAAACACGGAGGTTCAAAATACATGAGGGCGTTCTGGTAATTTAAAAATTATTTAAATTATTTTTTTAAAAAAATAAGGTTGAATGGCTTCGGGTGGAAGCCATTCCACCCTATTCAATCTTGAGGCTAAGAGAGGAGAGCGACTTAGAGGAGAGCGAAGGAGGGCGAGAGGAAACTCGATCGGTGACTTCGACGACGGAGCAAGAGGGAGCGTCAGCGAGCAGAGTGCTCCGATGAGTGGAAGCCGACTTATAGTTCGGTCTTCCTATGCCAAACTTGACTGTGAGCCAAGTGAGTTCTCTCTGTAATAACCCAAAAATTTTTAATTTTATTTTTTTTATTTCTGAAATTTTTAAATTTAATCTCGATCGCAGTTTTAAGAAATTTTTCAACGAGAAATTTAAATTTTAAGACTCGGAGCCTACTTTTGCGATGGTGTTCAGAATTTAAAGTCGGGAGGTCGATAAATTAACAAAATTACAGAAGTTTTAAACACGTGAGGGCAGTTTTGTAATTTGTAATTAATTTAAAAAAAAATTGGTTATATGGTGGAATGGCTTCGGGTTGAAGCCATTCCCCGTGTGTCGCGCGGCCGAGAAGGGGAGCGAGAGAGAGATCAGGGAGGAGAAATCACCGACGACCGACCGCCGAGGAAGAGACGCCGCTGCTCAGAGTACTCCGGTGAGCTGAAGAGAGGAGCTGCCTTGCCTTCCCGCGCTGAGAAACCGAAGGTGAGCTCTCCCCTGTTTTTCTTTGGTTCTATCGACCGAGCGTGGAAGCTCGGTTTGTAATAACCCATATATTTTGGATATTTTTATTATTATTATCTTAATTTTTGAAATTTTAATTTAATCTCGGTCGGAGTTTTGAGAAATATTTCAACGGAAAATTTAAATTTTTAGACTCGGAGCCTACTTTTGCGACGGTGTTCGAAATTTAAAGTCGAGAGGTTAGGAAATTAACGAAATCACAGAAGACTAAGACACGTGAGGGCAATTTTGTAATTAAAAAAAAAAAATTTGTATGAAATCACCCGAATGGCTTCGCGAAGAAACCATTCGGCTGATTTCTCTAAAGCACCCGAGTGCCGAGAAGAGGCGATCATGTGCGGAGCTGCGATGGACGGCCAACGAGCATGGGTGCGAGGTGCGAGTTGCGAGCAGGTGCTGCTGTCCCGATGAATCGAAGCCGTTCCGTTTCAGCAGTTTGAGTTCCCGAAAGAGCCGAGAACGAGACGCGGGAGACGGGAGGAAAATCCTCGAGCTCCGATTCTTCGGCTGACGCGAGTGAGCGTGGGGGAGGCCGCCGGTGACTGAGTGTTCGGCTGTGCATTGCCCTCCCTTCGGCCGAGCGCATAGCAACGCAACGGTAAGTCCTTCCCTTCTTGCTGCCCGTCTCGTTATTTTTGGTTTGGCTGAGCTTAGTGCTCGGCCTGCTTTCAGCATTGATGGAATTTGGCCGCAAGGTTGTAGTGTAGCACGAGGGTGATGCCGCGAGTTGAAGGAAACCGAAGGTGAGCCCTGTCGGTTTCCTGTTTTGGCCGAGCTTAGTGCTCTGCCTCCTTGCATTTACGGTGAACTTGGCCAAGAGATATGAACGAAATAGGGCTAGTTGTGTGTAGAAGTTCTTAAATTGAAGCTTGAAATCAAAAATCAACCATTTTCGTGCAGGGGCAGCTCGATTTTTAGCCTTTTTGGCTTGCTTCGGTTGATCGTTTCAAATTCTGTTTTTGTGGGTTAAAATAGGTTGTTGGAGGGATGTATGGCCACTGGAATCGTTCGATTTCAATATCCGACGCGAAGGTTATGCGCGTCGGAAGTTTATGTCGGATTTTGGTCCAAGTCAATTTAACGAGCGTCTTTCATAGAAATTCGACGTGTGAGAGTAGCATAGCCATTTTGATGCGTATAACTAGTGGCGAGTGAGTTTTGGTTGAATAGAAGTGAAAATGTGAAATTGGATAAAAGTGGCAGATTCGGTTTTTAGTGTTCTTCGCCTGCCTGTGGCTTATCGTTTTAAAATCCATCTTAGTATGTTAAACTAGGTTCCTAAGGGGACCTTTAGCCACTTGAATCGTTTGATTCCGTTGGAGGACGCAAAAGTTATGCACGTCCGAACTTTAAGCTGGTTTTTGGCCAGACCAAACCGATGGACCGTTTTAGTTAGAATTTCATGAGTGTGGTTAAGGAAGGTTATTTTTGGCTATTTGGTGAATTTTGAGATAAATACTGATAAGAGTTTGGTTGTGTTTTAGGTTGAGGCTTTCTTTTGGCGAGCCTATGCATCGAGCGAGCTTAGGATGCCAGGTAAGTAGTGTATGCATGTGTTTTACACAAGTGGGCCTACACTGTAGAACTTTAGGGTTTATGTGATTGATTGTGGTGTGCGTGCGTATTGTTTGACATGCATCATATTTTTAGAAATGTGAACGAAAATGATTTTTAGCATGTTTTGATGTAGGAGGTAAGACGTGTGGCGGTGGTACTGCGGATCCCGCTAGTGTGCGGGCCGGTGCTTCACCAGTCGCAGATCCTACTCGAGGGGTGGGCCGGCTAGACCGTCATGCGGCGTGAATGTGTTGACAGTGAGGACATGGATAGTGGTACCGCGGATCCTACTAGTGTTTGGGCCGGTGCAACACCAGTCGCGGATCCTACTCGAGGGGTGGGCCGGCTGGGCTGTCGCGAAACTTGTGTGTGTGGCAACTGTGGCCCCGTGCTGGGGAGGCTGGGACGGGGGCGACATGTCAGGGTGTAGGGTGGCGCGAGGTATACCCTTACCCTGATGTGGTTGCCGTGTGGTGATGCGTGTGTGTAGCTTGTGGGCCTCGTTGCTAGGGAGTCCGGGACGGTGGCGACGTGTCAGGGTGTAGGGTGGCATGAGGTTCATCCTTACCCTGATGCGGCTGCACTACGCATCGCACATGTGACAACATGAGTGTGAGTGTAGAGACTGCATGTGCCGGATTGTGTAGTTCGAGGGATGCGTTAGATTCTTTTCTGAGATTCCAAGTCTTACTATTTTATCTTAAACTGTTTTAAATGGTTTTCTTTTCCACTGCGTATTTTTATATTAAGGATTTCGTGTTCCCTCTTCGGGACGCGAGTTGTTTTCGAATCGAGTCGAAAATTTTTTTTCATACTCACAAATGTTCTTTTGATAATGATTTGAAAACGAAAGTGGTATTAAATTGAGTGAGTTATGTCAAGTGTTAGTGTGTGTGTAGTGTGTAGTTGCACTGTAGTGCACCAGAAACGCAGGGGTTTTCTCCGGATGTTACAGTTATGGTATCAGAGCCATGTGGTCGACGTCGTTCAGAGGATTACCTAACACCGCCAGCTGCTGCACGGGAGCACTCCACCAACTGTAAGTGTTTAGATTTTAATTTATTTTAGTACTAATATGACCTTTATGTTTTTGCACTGTTCAGGTGAATCGTGCTTGGCACTGATCATGTCAGCACTGTTCAGGTGAACAGAGCCGCGGGTGATTACTCGCCCTTTGGGGGCGAGCTATCACCCCCTCCACTGTCATTTGGGGGAAAAGTTCGTCCAGGGACGAACTTCCACCCTTGGGGCGCATGATCGCTCCTTCTAGGACGATACATTGCCTCATCCTCTGGATGGGGTGATGTAAAACTGCCCTGGGGCCATTCCATCGCCCCACTAGGGTGATACATCAGCCATTACTCTGCTGTTAAAGCGACGAAACTTCTCTATCACTGTATCTCTTTCCCCATACCCCTTTTTTATTTTCATCATCAAATTATCTCTTCCTATCTAACAGCATCATTTAAACTCTTGTAAAAAAAACATTTTTAAAACTTAGCAAAAGACTAAAACCCCAAAATTATACCCATGCATTTATCCAATCCAAAACTAAACTAGTTCAGAAATAGATCTCATAACTTATGAAATTATTTTATCAAATCTTTAAAACTATATATATAGACACTGTAACACCCCGAGAAAAAAAAACTCCACATTCCCGGTGCGCTACAGTACATCTACATATACACACTATGACATACTAAAACTTGACACAACTTACTCAGTTTAATAGTACTTTCGTTTTCAAACCATCTTCAAAACAACATTTGTGAGTATGAAAAATTTTCGACTCGATTCAAAAAAACAACTCGCGCCCCAAAGAGGGAACATGAAATTCTCAATATAAAAATACGCAGCAGAAAAGAAAATTATTTAAAATAGTTTTAAAATAAACCGACGAGACTCGAAATCCTAGGAAGGAGTCCAACACATCCCTCGAACTACACAATTTCAGTGCCGCGCACTCACGTCCCCACTTCAATGCCCCGAGCATACCCTCGCGGTGCCGCGCGCGCCAACTCAATGTCACCGCGTCACATACACGTTCACACAGTCGTGTGCCCCACGCACCCTGATTCCATACCGCACGACCGTACGTACGCCCTCTTCCGGCGCCGCACGACCCTTGAGCACCGAGAGGGCCGCATGGCCCGCGCACCTGCAATCGCGCTGCACCCTCACGCTCATCCACACTTCTTAAGTACTCATTGTACACATCCCAACCTATTCTATATCCTTTCGACTGCCAACCTCTCCCCTAAAATTTCGACAGAGTAACGCCTAAAAATTGGCTATCCCAAAAATAAAACTTTGCACACAGTTAACCAGAAAGCTAGAAATATATATCCATCAACCACCTAGAGAGAATAACTCTATAACTAAATCAAAATTTAAAAACAACAAATCCATCAATTACAAGAAAATCCACAATACACAGAAATTCCAAGCTCTTACATGTAAAATATATGCGTACGTTGCCAAAATCACTTGCACTCCATAAACACCTATACACTGACGTATATACAGCTCATCTCATCGACTGTACATCAACACAACAGAAGAAAAATACCTGCAAACGAATCCAGCCACCACCTACTATCCCCATGGGTCGGGTCGCCCTAACAAAATTCGTCGTCCGGTGCCTCGGTCGTACGCTGCCAACCGTTCCAGACGTCAGGACTAGGCTCTCGAGGCTCACCAGCAATGTCATCAGCACCTACACCATAGAACACACAACATAAGCCTAGCGCTCAGTAAGTAGTACAATATGAAAGTAAAAGCCGTCAATGCAATCGTATCACATGCAGTCTGTACACTCACACTCATGTTGTCACATCTGTGACGCGTAGTATAACTGCACCAGGGTAAGGAGGACCCCAACGCCACCCTACACCTCGACACGTCGCCACCGTCCCTGACTCTGTACCAACGAGGCCCACAAGCACCACACAGCAACCACATTAGGGTGAAGGTGTACCACGCGCTACACTACACCGTGCCACGTCGCCCTTGTCCCCGCCTCCCCAGCCAGGGGCCACAGTTGCCACACAAACACGTTTCGCGATAGCCCAGCCGGCCTACTCTTCGAGCGAAATCCGTGATTGGTGTTGGACCGGCCCACACGTTAGTAGGATTCGCGGTACCATTGCCCATCACTCTCACCGTCAACACATTCACACCGCGTGACTGCCCAATCGGCCCACTCCTCGAGCAAAATCCACGGTTGGTTACGCACCGGCCCACACACTAACAGGATCCGCGGTACCACCGCCATGCGTCTCACCACATACTCAAAACATGCTCAAAACTATTTTCGTTCTCGTTTTTAAAAATTATGCATGTTAAACAATACACACGCACACCACATTCAGTCACATAAACCCTAAAGTTCTACGGTGTAGGCCCACTTGGGCAAAACGTATGCATGCACTACTTACCTGGCGTCCTAAGCTCGCTCGACGCACAGTTTCGCCAAAATGCCTCAACCTAAAACGCAAACAATTCAGTCATCAATCTTTACTTCAAAACTCACCAAATAATTTAAAATGACATTCCTTGACTACCCTCATGAAATTCCAACTAAAACGAGTCACTGGTTTGGTTCGGCCGAAAACCATCCTAAAGTTCGGACGCGCATAACTTTTACGTCCTTTAACGGAATCGAGTGATTCAAGAGGTTAAACGTTCCCTTAGGAACCTTGTTTAACATACTTAAACAGATTTTAAAACGGTAAGCCGCAGCTAGGTGGAAAAATCCCGAAACTGAATCTGTCCTATTTTATTGAATTTCACATTTTTTTTTTCGTCAACCAAAACTTACTGAAATTGGCTTTACGCATCAAAAATAGCCATACCGCTAGCACACATGTCAATTCTACGAAAAACGCTCACTAATTTGACTTGGACCAAAATCCGACATAAACTTTCAACTCGCATAACGTTTACGTCGGATATCAGAATCGAACGATTCCAGCGGCCATAAGTTCCTCTAATAACCTAGTTTAACCCACAAAAACAGAATTAGAAACGATCAACCGAAGCCAGGCTAAAATGGCCTAAAATTGAAAATCTCAACTTCGACCCAATTTCACCAACGTCTTCACCAAGCAACCACATTCCAATTAATTATGCATAAACTAACAACAATTCGAATATTCTCGATCAGAAAGTTAAATGGTAGCACAATCACCCCCTCCCCGGGTTTTCTTCTCAAAACAAGAACACCACCGATGCCCACCCCTTTTTCCCCTGCTGCAAATCCCTCCACACTCTGGCATAACTAGCCGAGGCAGGGACACAAGCAACACTACACATTCGGCCACCAAAAATAGAGGTGGAGCAGGGGATATTCCCACCTTTTCTAGGTCGGGTTTGGGGCGGAAATGCTGAGCCCCTAGCGCACCCGCCCTATCCTCTAAACACCAAAGATCGGGCTCAAACAAAGGGGGAGTTCGGAGGCAACCAAACTCCCCACTTGCTGGCAGAAATCGAAAGGGAGGAGGGCGTTTACTTTAGGTCTTCGGCACGGGAATGGTCAAGCTACACGTCGGAGCTCCCTAACCACGTCGGCTGTCGTTAACCTCTCCTCCGGTCGTCAACCGTCGTCGGAGCTCGGAGTTCTCTCCGTCTCTCTCGTCTCCCTCTTCTCGGGCGTTCGGGTTGTAGAATTCGTGAAGTGGAATGGCTTCTTTGTGAAGCCATTCCACTTAACAGCTTTTTTTTTAAATTTAATTAATTGATTTACCAAAACGCCCTCACGTGTTTATATCGTCCGTAACTTCGTTAAATTCTCATCCTCCCGACTTTAAAATTTCAAAAACCATCACAAAAGTAGGCTCCGAGTTTTATAACTTAATTTACCAGTTAAAATATTTCTCGAAACTCCAACCGAGATTCAGTTAAAAATTTCAGAAATTTGATTTAAAATAAAACATTTTATGGGTTATTACAGACACACACACACACACACACATATATTGTACCCAAAATACTTAGAAAACAACCCACATGTCAAAATTGCACTAGCAGCTACAAGCACGCTCTATAGACGTCCTCCACCAACCGCACTATCAATCGTCTTGTGGATCAACGTCTTCAGCTATAATAATATCACCTACACTACAAAGTAACTAATGAGTGTAATGATCAAAAAGTGATGTGAAATAAAGCATGCATGCTCATGATTATGCTATGTTGTTCGTAAAATATGCAATTGAATCTGTTCTTTATTTCTTACATAACATGAGTTATTGGGGTACTAATTCTAAAGGAGAGATCACCTAACTGATTATCCCTCTAGCAGAACGACCAACACGCTCTAGGAAAAGTGGAATGACATATCTAATAGTCCCTCTAACGAAACCGGTTCCTCTAACGAAACTACCATACTTAGTTCCCTACCCACAATACCTATTTACATATTTTACTGTACCATATTCTTTTTGTTTTGTTTATATGAAAACGTATGCAAAAAGTCATTTTCTATGATTTGGAAAAACTATGATGCATGAATGTATGTTACAAACATATATCCTTAAGGTTGTAAGTGTAAAGTAACATAAATAGATAAACAAGAACCTATTATAATAAACTCACAACCTATAATTTCTACCCAACTAAAGCTCTTGAAGCTAGAATCTCCAAGTTTTTTATTTATCCATCAATCTTCTAACTCTTTGTGGTGTAGTCTAATTGGCCAAAACGCATGCAAACATACACCTACCTCGTGTCTCGAGTTTGGTTTCGACAATTTGCTCAGCTTCTTTTTTAACTTACAAACCTATACGATTACATCGATTATCATCAATACCAAAACTAATTTCCACTAACAACCTATGCATCAAACTTAAAACATTTCAAATAGCTTAGGGCATTTCACAACCTAAAACCA
Source organism: Begonia peltatifolia (assembly GCA_022433055.1). Classification (NCBI taxonomy): domain Eukaryota; kingdom Viridiplantae; phylum Streptophyta; class Magnoliopsida; order Cucurbitales; family Begoniaceae; genus Begonia; species Begonia peltatifolia. Next base: position 13,462,573 of record CM039519.1, on the reverse strand, counting down.
TCTAATGCATACTCAATTTTCGAAAATCCCTTCAAAATAGTCAAACTTCAAAAATGCATATATTCAGCTATAAATATCCAAATTTAAAAATTCCAAAGGTTATGGACTTCTTAAGTAATCTACTTTAACAAACTCAATTTATATTTAAAAAAAAAACAAATTGATTGCACCGAAAATTGCAGAAACTCAACCTGTTCTGAAATTCTCAAAATTTGACTATTCATGCATTGTTTTATACCTTTCCTCCATTTATTTCACAACAAACACTATCATCCCATTAATCAACAAACAAACAAAAAATGAAGGAAGAGTAAACCCATTTTCGTGCTTCATCTATGGTTTATCAGATCACCACAAAACTTGAGAAAATTTCAACATTTCATCATCCACTCATGCATAACTCCATAAACTATTGATAAAACTCTACTTACCTTTGATTTTGGAAGAAGAAATTGGCTTTTAGTATGGAAGGGAGATGCTGAAAATGGGGAGGCTTGGCGTGGAGAATAAGCTCCAAATGAGGGTTTCTTCTCCATATTAAATTCTTAAAGGATAACTGCCAAAAACTTAACATTTTTTCCCATTCCCGAAATTACCCTTCATCTCATTTTTTCCTCCTCCAACGTGAATGATTCCTCTTCAGAGGAGTCTTCTTCTCTCCATTGCAAAACAACAGGTTTTTGACTTTTCCACATTCTTTTTCATGTGATTTCCTTCTTCCAATTCATTATCTCTTTTTTCTTCTTCTTGTTTGTTTTCATTAATAAAAACCCTTTTTGACTTTTCATGGAATCATTTTATTGGCCCTTCACTTGTCCTATTCTACATTATACGATCCTATGCGCATTTATCAAAATGTACGGTAAATTTTCGGGTGTTACAGTGACACATCAGGGTGTAGCGTGGCCGAGATTCACCATCCCCATGGTGTGGTTGCTATGAATTGACGCGTGTGTGTGGCTTGTGGTCCTTGTTGCTGGAGAGTCCGGGACGGTGGCGACGTGTTAGGTGTAGCGTGGTGCGAGGTTTACCCTCACCTTGGCACGGCTGCACTACGCGTCACAGATTGTGACAACATGAGTGTGACTGTAGAGACTGCATATGATAGAATTGGATAGTCATTTTTTTTACTTTTATATTGTACTACTTACTGACCGTTAGGCTTATGATGCGTGTTCTATGGTGTAGGTGCAGACATTGTCATTGGTGAGCCTTGAGAGCCTAGTTCTGAAGCGTACGACAGTTGTTGACGTGTAACCGAGACACTGGATGTCGTACTGTTTGGGTGTGGTGTACGGGGTTTTGTTTTCTTGATGTATTTTGGAGACGATTCGATTTACATGATGTATAGTGTATAGAGGTGGATCAATTCTATTGTTGGGATAGTTTTGAGGGCATTGGTATATATTATATGTTTGAGCATTGTGTTTTTCTGTACTGTATATTTTCTTCATCGATAGTCGTTAAATTTATTTTCTTCCACTCTATTTTTCCTTTGATGATTTTCTGGATAAAATTGGATGGATACTTTTGGAATTTTCTAGTGAACTGTGTGTAGGGTTAAAGTTTTTAAGATAGCCCGCTTTTAGGCGTTACTCTACTCAATTTTTAGGAGAAAAGTCAGGGAGCCGAGAGAGTACGGAATAGATTAAGGTGTGCGCGGTGAGGCGCGAAGGCAGTGGTAGGGTGCGCGGGAGCGTGGCGTGACCGTATGCGCGCAGAATGTATGGAGTTGAGTGGGGGAGCGCGCGGTGCTGCTGCTGTGGTTTGCTTGGGGGAGCAGTGGGAGCATAGTGCCAGACCCAAGAAGCGTGTGGGGCATGTATTGGACTTCTTAACAGAATTTCAAGTCTTGTCGTTTTATTTTAAAACTCTTTTAAATTGTCCTTTTCCGCTGCGTATTTTACATTGAGAATTTACATGTTCCCTCTTCGAAACGCGAGTCATTTTCGAATCGAGTCGAAAAATTTTACGCTCACAAATGTTCTTTTGAATATGATTTGAAATTGAAAGTGGTATTAAATTGAACGAGTTCACGTCGAGCTTGTGAATGTTATGGTGTATAAAAGTAGTGAGTGTATTGTGAACCGTGTGGGTTCGCGGGGTGTGACAGCTCATGGTATCAGAGCCAAGGGGTCGACATTGTTCAGAGGATTCCCTAACACCGCCATTTGCTACACGGGAGCGCTCTATCAACTATAAGTATTTAGATTTAATTTTATTGTTAAGACTAATGTCGGTTTTGTATATTTTAAAGGTAGAAAATTTTTGAAAAGCCTATAGGAAGAGGTCGACCATGACGGGAGATGCATAGAGCTATGGGCAACATTGATCACACCGTCCGACAGCTTACTGATTTAGTCCACCGCCAGCCTCAGTAGCTGAAGAGATTTATGAGCAGAGATGACCATTGCCAGTCTAGTGCCCAAGGTTCGTCGGACTTAGGGAGCGATAGACTGCACAGGCTTAGACCCCCGACTTTTGACAGGTCGTCTCCGGATCCTCTTAGTGCTGAGGAGTGGATACGGAGCATTGAGAGGATGATGGTTTATGTTAAAGTGGAGGAGCAGGACAAGGTATCTAGTGTGGCATTCTATCTGGCAGAGGATGCTAGCCATTGGTGGGATATGGTAGTGGCTACGAGGGACGTGGGGGTCATAACCTGGGAAGAATTCAAGATAGTGTTCTTGGGTAACTATTTCAGCTACTCTATCAGGACACGAAAGATGGTGGAGTTTGCACTGCTGAGGCAGACAAGCACCATGGCTGAGTATGTCTGACAGTTCTGGGCCTTGTCGCTGTTTGCGGGGCATTTGGTGAGCCTCGACAAGAATAAGGTAGAACAATGGTGTAGGGCCTGAAGCTAGATATTTATATAGGCATACGGATTGCGGGGACTTGAGGCATGCCATACAAAGAGGTGGTAGCGAAGGTCTTGGATATTGAGGAGGCTCGGGCAAAGCTTCCCAGTTATAGATAGGTACCTAAGGAGAAGCCTCAGAGATCGTTCAGGGAGTTACTGCCGCAATTGAGTGGGGAGAGGGCGTCACTGCAAAAAGGTCTGGAGAGGTCTAGTGACAGTTCTAGCCGCCAAGGGAGCAACAAGAAGCCACAAAGGGTCGGGACAATATCCAGTGTACCCTAAGTGTTAGAGGAGTCACTCTGATGACTGCATAGTGGGCCTAAGGGCGGTGCTTCAACTATGGCGAGATGGGCCACATGTCTATAGAGTGCCAAAAGCCGCGTTAGAATTGTTGCTTCAACTCAAATTAAGTTGAACATTTTGCCAACAGATGCCCGGCTCTGAGCGAGACAACAATGAGAGTTACACCGAGGGTCTTTGCCCTTTTTGAGCCAGATGATACTACAAGCCATTAGTCATTTCAGGTAGAATTCTTATATCAGGCATGACTGCTTATACACTTTCTCATACGGGTTCTACGCATTCGTTTGTGTCTACCGCCTTCATAGTCAAGGCGAACCTAGTGTGTAGTCGTAGTGGATGCACCGGGACGTGTGGGGGGTGTTACAGCTATGGTATCAGAGCCTCGAGGTAGACGTTGTTGAAAGGATTACCAAACACCGCTAGCCGCTGCACTGTAGCACTTCATGAACTTTAAGTGTTTAGATTTAATTTTATTGTAAGGCTAATGTGGGTTTTGTTTATTTTTTACGTAGAAAATGTCAGGAGAGGCTAGAGGCAGAGGTCGACCATGACGTGAGACGCATAGAGCTGTTGGCGACATGGACGACACCGCTCATTAGCATACCGAGTTAGTCCACCGTCAGTCTCAGCAGCTGCAGAGATTTATTAGCAGAGATGACCAGAGCGAGTCTAGTGCCAAGGGTTAGTCGGACAGAGTGGGGGATAGGCTACACTGACTTATACCCCCGACTTTAGACGGGTCGTCTCCGGCTCTTCTCAGGGCTGAGTAGTGGATACGGAGCATGGAGAGGATGATGAGTTATGCTAAGGTGGAGGAGCAAGACAAGATGTCTTGTGCGGCATTCTATCTGGCCAAGGATGCTAGCCATTGGTTGGATACTGTAGTGGCCACGAGGGACGTGGTAATCATGACCTGGGAGGAGTTCAAGAGAGTGTTCTTTGGTAAGTATTTCAACCACTCTATCAAGACACGGAAGATGGCGGACTTTGCACAGTTGAGGCTGACAAACACTGTGGCTGAGTATGTCCGACTGTTCGAGGCCTTGTCACGGTTTTTGGGACATTTAGTGAACCTCAACGAAAATAAGGTACACCAGTTTTTAAAGAGCCTAAAGCTAGATATCTTTATGAGCATGCGGATTGCGGGGACTCGAGGCATGCCATACGAGGAGGTGGTAGAAAGGCTCTGGATATTGAGAAGGCTCGGGCGAAGCTTCCTAGTTGTAGAGAGGTATCTAAGGAGAACATCGAAGATCATTCAGGGTGCACAGGTGTTCTCTAAAATTGATTTGAACTATGGCTACTACCAGTTGAAGGTTAGGGAGGAAGACATCCCGAATACTGCTTTCCGTACCAAGTATGGACAATATGAGTTTTTAATGATGTCATTCGGCCTAACCAATGCCCCGGCAGCCTTCATGTATGTGATCAACCGAGTATGCAAGAAGCACTTAGATAGATTCGTGATAGTTTTCATCGATGACACCCTGATTTACTCGCGGAGTGAGGAGCAGCACAGAGAGCACTTGAGGATTGTACTGACTACGTGGATCCAGCATTGTTTATATGCTAAATTCTCTAAGTGCGAGTTTTGGCTAGATAGAATCAACTTCTTGGGGCACATTATCTCCTCTGAAGGCATTTCAGTTGATCCAGCGAAGGTTCAGGCTGTGAAGGAGTGGCCGCGACCGACCAGTGCTAGTGAGATACGCAGTTTTCTAGGGTTGACTTGATATTATCGGAGGTTCATTGTGGGGTTCTCCAAGATTTTAGCACCTTTGATACGGCTGACCAGAAAGAGTATAAAGTACGAATGGACTGACAAGTGTGAGGAAAGTTTCCAAACATTTAAGCGGAAGTTGACAGCAGTTTCTGTGTTGACCTTGCAGGTTGAAGAGTAGAAGTTTTGTATTTATTGCGATACTTCCAGGATTGGTTTTGGGTGTGTTTTGATGCATAGTGGGAGAGTTATTGCCTATGCATCCAGGCAGTTGAAGACTTATGAGAAGAATTATCCCACTCATGATTTGGAGCTGGCAGTAGTTGTTTTTGCACTCAAGATTTGGAGACCTTAACTATATTAGTAGCAGTGTTAGATTTTCTCGGACCACTAGAGCTTGAGTTACATTTTCATGCAGAAGAAGCTGAATTTGAGACAGAGGAGATGACCCGAACTGGTCAAGGATTACGATGTGCAGATCAAGTACCACCCGGGAAAGGCGAATATGGTGGAGGACGCCTTGAGCCGAGTGACAACTTCGACTTCTACCATGACTTCTACAGTACCTGTTGAGTTGATGACGGAGATGCAGGGTTTGAGCCTGGAGATAGTTTCTGACTTAGCAGCAACTCTTTCGGCCTTATCGTCGAGGCTGACTATTCTAGACAGGATTAGGTAGGCACATGCGATTGACTCGGAGTCTAGTGAGCTAAAGGCAAGTATGGAGGCCAGTTATAGTTCTGAGCTCAGCTATTCGCAGGATGAGATTCTTAAATTTCAGAATAGGTGGTATGTACCGAAGGTTGAGGAGCTGAAGAAGGAGATATTATCAGAGGCACATTAATATTCTTTTTATGTGCATCCCGGAAGCACTAAGATGTACAAAAATTTGAAGCAGCACTATTGGTGGCCTAACATGAAGCGAGCAGTGGCCGAGTATGTTAAGACTTGCGTAGTCTGCCAGCAGGTGAAGGCGGAACATCAGTGACCGTCTGGTATACTCTAACCATTACCAATACCGAAGTGGAAGTGGGAGCGGATTACTATGGATTTTGTGGTCAGACTGCCGATGACTGCAAATGGCCACGATGCTATCTGGGTGATTGTAGATAGGTTGACGAAGTTATCTCACATTTTGCCTGTGAGGATGACTTATACAATAGATAAGTTTGCCCAGTTATATATTTAGGACATAGTCAGGCTTCATGGAATCCCAGTGTCGATTGTTTTAGACCGAGACCCCAGATTCATGTTAAAGTTTTGGAGGAGTCTACATAAGGCCATGGGCACCAGGTTATTCAGTACAGCCTTTCATTCTTAGACCGACGGGCAATCAGACCAAACTATAAAGATTCTGGAGGATATGTTCAGTGCTTGTGTGTTTGCGTTTCAGACGACTTGGGGTAAGTTCTTGCTGTTGGTGGAGTTCTCGTATAATAACAGCTAGCAGTCCACTATTTGTATGGCACCGTACGAGGCTCTCTACGGGAGTAAGTGCAAGTCGCCATTGTATTAGGATGAGATTGGGGAGGCCCGATTGATAGGTCCCAAAATTTTACAGCACATTGTCGACAAGATTGCCGTGATACGGAAGAGGAGTTAAGCGGCTCAGAGTTGACTGAAGAGGATGCAGATCAAAGGCTTTAGGAGTTGGAGTTTAATGAGGGTGACAAGTTTTTTCTAAAGATCTCGTCGTTCAAAAGAGTGATTAGATTCAGAAATCGAGGAAAGCTCAACCCTCGGTTTATGGAGCCTTTCCCGATTGTCAAGAGGATTGGGAGGACTGCGTATAAACTCCAGTTGCCTTTGTCGATGGATGCCATCCAAATCTAGTGTGTGTGCGCGCAGTGCATGGTACACGACCATGGGCGTTCGGCGCCACTACTCGGGAGCGCGGCATTGAGTCGGGTATCTCGAGGCGTTTGTTGGACCCCTTACTAGAATTTCAAGTTTTGTCGTCTTATTTTTTTTAACTACTTTAAATTTTCTTTTCCGCTACGTATTTTATAGAGGATTTCTTATTCTCTATTCGGGGCGCGAGTTGTTTTTGAATCGGGTCGAAAAATTTTATACTTACAAATGTCATTTTGAACATGATTTGAAAATGAAAGTGGTATTAAATTAAGTGAGTTCGCGTTACGTATCTATATGTAATAGTATGTAGACGTAGTGAGCGCACCGGGAATATGTGAGTTCTCGGGGCGTTACAGGGATGGTATCATAGCCACTGGGTCGACGTTGTTTAGAGGATTACCTAACACTGCTAGCTGCTGCACATGAGCGCTCCACCAACTGTAAGTGTTTAGATTTAATTTTATTATAAGACTAATGTGAATTTTGTATATTTTAAAGGTAGAAAATATCTGGAAAAGCGAGAGGCAGAGGTCGACCACGACGAGAGGCGCATAGAGCTGTGGGCAATATGGATGATACTGTCCGGCAGATTACTGAGTTAGTCCACTGCACGTCTCAGCAGCTGGAGAGATTTATGAGCAGGGACGACCAGGGTCAGTGTAGTGGCCAAGGTTCGTCTGACAGAGTGGGTGATAGGCTCATAGACTTAGACCCCCGACTTTTGACGGGTCATCTCCAGATTCTATCAGTGTTGAGTAGTGGATACGAAGCATGGAGAGGATGATGGGTTATGTAAAGGTGGAGGAGCAGGACAAGGTGTCTAGTGCAGCATTCTATCTTACCAAGGATGCTAGACATTGGTGGATACGGTAGTGGCCACGAGAGATGTGGGGACCATGACCTGGGAGGAGTTCAAGTCATTGTTATTCAGTAAATATTTCAGCCACTCTATCAGGACACAAAAAATGGTGGAGTTTGCATAGCTGAGGCAGACTGGCAATGTGGCTGAGTATGTCCAATAGTTCGAGCCATTGTCGCAGTTTGCAGGGCATTTGATGAGCCTCGACGAAAATAATGTACATCAGTTTGTACAGGGCCTGAAGCCAGATATCTATATGGGCATGCAGATTGCGAGTGCCATACAAGGAGGTGGTAGCGAAGCATTGAATATTGAGGAGGCTAGGGCGAAACTTCATAGTTATAGAGAGGTACCCAGGGAGCAGCCTCGGAAATCATTCAAAAAGTCACTGCCACAGTCGAGTGGAGAGGTGGTGTCCATGCAAAAAAGCTTGAAAATGCCTAGTAACAGTTCCAGCAGTCAGGAGAGCATCAAGAGACTGCAGGGGTCAGGAAACTTTCAAGTGTGCCCAAAGTGTCAGAGGAGTCACCCTGGCGAGTGCAGAGTGGACCCAGTGTGGTGTTATAACTGTGGCGAGGTGGACAACATGTCTACAGAGTGCCAGAAGCCGCGTTAGAACCGTTGCTTCAACTGCAATGAGGTGGGACACTTTGCCAACAGATGCCCAGCTGCGAGCAAGACATCAACGAGAGTTGCACCTAGGTTCTTTGCCCTTTTTGAGCCAGATGATTCTGCCCAGCCATCAGTGATTGCAGGTAACATTTTTGTTTCTGGTGTGGCAGCTTATACCTTGATTGATACGGGCGCTACACACTCGTTTGTGTCGACGAGTTTCGTTGTTAAGGCAAATTTGGAGTTTAGCCTTGCGGGGCAGCATTATGATGTTACCTTGCCATCAGGGGAACATTTATATTCAGAACAAGTGGTGCGGGGCAATGTGGTGACAGTGGGGAAGAAGCAGTTGTACGCTGAGCTAGTCCTACTCCATATGAGCGGCTATGAGATGATCTTGGGAATGGACTGACGGTTTTGACATCATGCCAAGATTGACTGCAGGACTAGAGAGGTTCATTTTTGGCCCTCAGGCGAGGAAAGCAAGTAAAGGACTTACTAGGATTTCTGCTATCTTTTCTCGGCAGACTCCGCAGTGGTTGAACAAGGGTTGTCAGGGATTTTTTTCAAGTGTTGGGGATGGACAGTCATAAGATGATACTCGGTTACAGGATATCCATATTGTGCAGGAGTTCTTAGAGGTGTTTCATGATCATTTGCCAGTGCTGCCCCCTGACAGGGAGATTGAATTTGAGATACATGTTTTCCCAGGTGGCGAGCCGGTGTGCAAGAACTCGTACAGGTTAGCACCTACAGAACTTAAGTAGCTGAAGGCTCAGCTGGACGAACTGACAGACAAGGGCTTTATACGACCTAGTTTTTCACCTTGGGGCACGGCAGTTGTATTCGTCAAGAAGAAGGACAGATCCCTAAGTATGTGTATTGACTATCGGGAGATGAATAAGTTGACGGTGAAGAACAGGTATCCATTGCCGAGGATTGACGATTTGTTTGATCAGCTACAGGGTGCCCGGGTGTTTTCTAAGATTGACTTGAGGTCCGGTTATCATCGGTTGAAGGTAAAGGATGAAGATGTACCGAAGATGGCCTTTAGGACTTGGTAGGGACATTTTGATTTCCTGTTTATATCCTTCGAGTTGACCAATGCCTCTGCAGCTTTTATGGATCTGATGCATCGAGTGTTCAGTGAGTACGTGGACAAATTTGTGATCGTGTTTATCGACGACATTCTGATTTACTTGCAGAGTGAGGAGGAGCACAGAGAGCTCTTGAGGACAGTATTAACTATATGCTAAGTTCTCTAAGTGCGAGTTTTGGCTGCAATGGATCCACTTCTTGGAACACGTTATTTCCTCTGAGGGTATTTCAGTTGATCTGGTGAAAGTTTAGGCTGTAAAGGAGTGGCTGCGACTGATAAGTGATAGTGATATATGAAGTTTTCTGGGGTTGGATGGATATTATCGAAGGTTCATTTAGGGGTTTTCCAAGATTTTAGCTCCTTTGACTCGGCTGACTAGAAATAATGTGAAGTATGAATGGACTGACAAGTGCGAGGATAGTTTTCAGACATTGAAACGAAGGTTGATAGCAGCTTCTGTGTTGACATTGTCAGTGGAAGGGGAGAAGTTTTGTATTTATTACGATGCCTCCAAGATTTGTTTGGGGTACATTTTGATGCAGAGTGAGAGAGTTATTGCCTATGCCTCTAGGCAGTTAAAAACTTACGAGCAGAATTATCCCACTCATAATTTGGAGCTGGCGACAGTTGTATTTGTAGTCAAAATTTGGAGGCATTACCTTTATGGGCAGCAGTGCGAGATTTTCTCAGATCACAAGAGTTTGAGGTACATTTTTACGCATAAGGAGCTGAATGTAAGACAGAGCAGATGGATCGAGCTGGTCAAGGATTACGATGTGTAGATCAAGTACCACCCGGGAAAGGCAAATGTTATGTGAGACGCCTTGAGCCGGGTGACAGCTTCAACTTCTGCCATAACTTCGATAGGGCATATTGAGTTGATGACAGAGATGCAGAGTTTAGGCATGGAGATAGTTTCTGATCTGATCGACCATTCTAGACAGGATTTGGCAAGCCCAGTAGACTGACTCGGAGTGTAGCGAGCTGAAGGCGAGTATGGAGGCCAGTCCTAATTATGAGCTCAGTTATTCAGAACAGGGGATTATGAAATTTCGGGATAGGTGGTACGTCCCGAGACAAGGAGCTGAGGAAAAAAATATTATCAGAGGCCCATTCATATTTTTTCTCTGTGCATCCCGGAAGCACTAAGATGTACATGGATTTGAAGCTGCACTATTGGAGGCCTAACATGAAGCGAGCGGTGGCCGAGTATGTTGAAACCTATGTGGTCTGCCAGCAAGTGAAGGCAGAACATCGCCGACCATCTAGGATGCTCCAACCATTGCCAATATCGGAGTGGAAGTGGGAGTGGATCACTATCAATTTTGTGGTCGAACTGCCGAGGACTTCCAAGGGCCATGATGCTATTTGGGTGATTGTAGACAGGTTGACGAAGTCATCTCACTTTTTGCCTATGAGGATGACTTATACCGTGGATCAGTTTGGCCAGTTATATATTCAGAAGATAGTCAGGCTTCATAGGATCCCAGTGTCGATTGTTTCAGATCGAGATCTCAGATTCACATCCAAGTTTTGGAGGAGTTTGCATAAGGCCATGGGCACAAGGTTAGATTCCAATACAGCCTTTCATTCTCAGACCGACGGACAGTCAAGCGGGCTATACAAGTTCTAGAAGATATGCTCAGGGCCTGTGTGTTGGAGTTCTAGGCAGCTTGGAGTAAGTTATTGTCGTTGTTTGAGTTCTCGTATAATAACAGCTACCAGTCCACCATTGATATGGCACCGTACAAGGCTCTCTACCGGAGAAAGTGCAGGTCACCATTGTATTGGGATGAGGTTTGGGAGGCCCGATTGATAGGTCCCGAGATTTTACAGCAGATTGTCGACAAGATTCCTGTGATACGGAAGAGTATTGAAGGGGCTCAGAGTCGACAGAAGAGTTATGAAGATCAGAGGGGTCACGAGTTGGAGTTTAGTGAGGGCGACAAGGTATTTTTGAAGATCTCGCCGTTCAAGAGGGTGGCCAGGTTCGAAAAGCGAGGAAAGCTTAATCCTCGGTTTGTGGGGCTATTCCCGATTGTCAAGAGAATTGGAAGAAGTGCATACCAGCTTCAGTTGCCCTTATTGATGGATGTCATCCATGGCGCCAAGTCGATTGTGTGCGTCGTGCGGGACAATGGGCGTGCAGCGCCGGTACTCGGGCGCACGGCATTGAGTCGGGTAGCTCGAGGCGTGTGTTGGACCCCTTCCTAGAATTTCAAGTTTTGTCGTCTTATTTTTTTTAACTACTTAAAATTGTCTTTTACGCTGCGTATTTTATATTGAGCATTTCGTGTTCTATTTTCAAGGCGCGAATTGTTTCCGAATCGAGTTAAAAAAATTTTATACTAACAAATGTTCTTTTGAATATGATTTGAAAAAAAAGTGGTATTAAATTAAGTGAATCCGTGTCAAGTCTCGGTATGTAATATTGTTTAGACGTAGTGAGCGCACCGAAAACGTGTGGGTTCTCGGGGTGTTACAAAAACAACTCGTACGCCGAATAGGGAACACATAAATTCTGAATATAAAATAGGTAGCGGAAAATAACAATTTAAAGGAGTTTTTTTAAAAAATATAAAACGACATGACTTAGAATTTTAGAAAAGGAACCCAACTCTTGCCCCGCTCGTCTATCGAGTTCAGCGCTGCGCGCCTGAGGCTATACAATGCGGCACAGTTTACGACAACATGAGTGAAATTGTAGAGACGGCATATGATAGGATTGCATTGTCGGTTTTACTTTCCATATTGCACTACTCGTTAATCTTTACGCTTATATTTTGTGTTTTGTGGTGTAGGTACAGAGTTTGCTGCCGGAGAATTCTGAGAGCCAAGTACTGACGAGTAAGGCAGATGGTGGCACACTATCATACACTGACAGTTGGAGTTTGTTAGGACGACCAGACCTGTGGAGTTAGGCTGGTATGGGTAGGTTTTTGGGGGATATTTTGTAACGCCCCGAAAATCCTTCACGATTCCCGGTTTGCACACTTCTACCACCCATTCACTATGGTTGGAAAATTGGAGTAAAAATTTAGAACTTTTCTTCCTTGACTTAAAACGACATTTTTTAAAATATTTTAGACGGCTTTGCAGCGGAAAACTCATTTAAAATGGTTTAAATAGACTTCAACTTTTTAAAACATAGAAATATAGAGACTGGTCGACACCTGCAAACGCCAGTCGACACCTGGGTCGTCTCGGGTTTTCCATTGGTCGACACTGGCGAACGCCGGTCGACACTGTATTCCCCTCGAGTCTTCTCGTCAGTCGACATTAGAAATCACCGGTTGACACTTCTACCTTCAAGTTAGAGAGTGGTCGACACCTGCTTTCATAGGTCGACACTTTGACCCTCTCTAGCAAAGCAGGTCGACCCATGCGGTCGACACTCTCACTGATTTTACACTAACCGATCGGCACCCACGGTCACCGGTTGACACCTCACTTCTCTCTGCCTGCACAGGTCGAAGCCCGTGGTCGACACTCACCCTCCAATTTACACTGACCGGTCGACACCTATGGACTTCGGTCGACACTTTCTTCCCATAACTCAGTTTAAAAACCATAAAAACGTAACAAAAAACCAATCTGTATCAACTCAACGTTAAAAATAACCCGACACGTACTTTTCCATCAACTCAAAATTATTATTTACATAAGGAAAACGAATACTAACGTTGAAAATCCTTTTACTTACAAAATGACTCAAAACCACCTCTACCCGCTCCCTATACCCATACCAATCAACACCACGTCCAAGATACACTAACAGAAGGCAGGATCATCCACGAACGTACTCTTCCAACTGCCTCCTAGTCCTGGACTCGCTCTGAGTACTCACCGACTTTTGTGTCGTCACCTACATCACATAACTCAACTATTAGCCTAATGCTAAATAAGTAATGCATACATACAAACTGAAAACAAACACATCCTAACACATGCGGTTTCTATAGTTTCATCTCTATTTTCGATTTCGTCTCTATCTTACGTCTTCTTTATCTTCTTACTACTGGGTTCTTATTTACGCGCTAGACCAAGGCTACCACTCTCACAGTCCTTCTCATAGAACCAAGCCAACCTTAGCGTAGTAAAGTGGTACTCCTCGCAATCCCTCTCATAGGACCCGGGCCACCACGTAAAACGGGGGAAGGAATAGCATACCTCACAGCCCCTCTCTCATAGGACCATGCCACTCAACCCCTTCTTTCTTATCTACTTACGTATCTTCTCGATTTAATTTTGCACTACTCTCATCTTACTGTTTTCATCTCATAAATACATGAAAATTTATTTTCGTATCGTTTCCTACTTTAAAACAATGATGCACAACCATGAAAGCGTAATATAAAATAAACGTGCAATGCATCCTACAGAACTGTGATGTAGCCCCGAAGACAAAACTCCTACTACATTACTTACCTGGCGTCTTAGCCTCTGTCGTGCTCGTCTCACCCAAAACCTGCTCAACCTACAATGAAAGCCATCTTTCCGTGAAAACTCATCCAACTACTCTCCTTACGCAATAAAATCACCGCACTAGTTCAACCCTTCACGAACTCACCAAAATCGGTCATCAACCTTTCTCGGCTGCAATTCAACTTAATTTTTGACATGCATAACTTTTGCGTCGATTATCGGAATCACACGATTCTAGCGGATATACGCTCCACTCATAACCAAGTTTGACACATAAAAAGTGTTTCTAAAACGAACGTCCGTAGTTAGGCTGAAAATTCATAGCCAGTTCTGTTCTAGGGATTAAAATTTCTACGTTCTCGATTTCTCGCTCAAACTCGTTTACTTCCTCAGCCATCTATCGCATTTATCCTCAATAACCCACAACAAACAATAACCAATCCAATCAATGTTCCAACTCTAAATCCCTAATCCCCTATCCATTAACTTTCATCAAACTCTAATCTTAACCCCAAACAAAACCACACATACTCAAACCTACTTAAACCCTTGTAGTGGAGGGTAAAAGGAGGAAACGTGGCGTTGATGTAGTAAAACTGTCAAAGGGAGGTTTCCGCTCTCCTCTTCTTCGCCCGGGTTGAGGGGAGAGGAGGAACACAGAGGAGGGGGAGAGTTACGATTACTCCCCCCTTCTGTTGCTTAATAGTTTTATTATTATTGTTTTTAAAATAATAATAATTCGTTACTATTTAGCTCTCAACCCTTAATCTTTTACTCAAACGGTTATTCATTCTGTTTCTGGTCAGATTTCTGAAATTTTCTCTACTCCTTTAGCCTCAAAATAATCTTTTACTTAGGGGTTGGAATTCTCCGTTCATCATTCCGACCAAAATTCTGCTATTTACCGTTCCAAAAATCTGAAAATCAGTTCACGAAAATTTTGGGCGTTACATTCTACCCTCCTTAAAAGAAATTTTGTCCTCAAAATTTGCTTAACGATTACTCCCTGATATTGATGCGGCCAAGTCCATTCTTTAATACGTAGCCTCCCCTTGAACAATGCCAAACTTACCTTGAGCTTTCAGCTCTTAAACACCCTTATGATTAACTACATTCTTCAACCTGTGATCGTTTTTCTTATCCTCAAGTTCGTTCTATCTCCCATCTATGTCCCAAGACTTTGGTGGGTCACCCATTAAGACCTTAATCTCATGTTCCTCTCGTTCAATTTTATTGTTTGTAAACTTACTGTAGGCCGCGCTATATTGTTTCTCCGGATCTCTCTTTAAATTCTTAAGTCCTAAGGTCTAACCCATTAGGTGATTCTACTCGACTTACTATAACCCTAACAAAATCCTTATACAATTCTAAACCCCCACACTCACACTTAGCATCGTTGATAATATACTACACTGAATCTCCTCGAGTTACTTTCGTTCCTACTGCGTATCTTAATTAAAATTCTTCTAAGTCCTTGATCTCTCAATGGTAACTAAACTTCTATAAAATCCTTATTGGTAACCCGCTACCTTATCGACATAACTCCTCAAAAAAATTCCCAAATTAGACTCAAACAATCATCCTTTAACCAGTAAGTCTACAACCAAGATTAGAAGGAATTATACCCTTGAACTTCTAACTTATTCTTAGATTTCACGATCCCTTTGTTTCAACCAGTTTAAATCTCTAACCAATTACTGCTCCTCCTTATTGTTCCGTAATATAGGTTATCCTATGCACCACCTTGAATATAGCCTGGCACCTCTGTATCACAACCTTAGCTGGATCAACTATAATCCTATAATAATGAATCAACCAATAATTTCTTACTTCCCACCGACACTATACTATCTCACACCACCCTGATCAGGGTGCATATGCCACTAAAAGGTAATATTACCTCGTAACTACAGTCTGTTGACATAGGTCATGCACCTAACTTAACCACGAACATGACTGCAACGAACGAGTGCGTTGTATCAGAATCAACCAAAGTATAAGCAGGTACAGAATTCACCAATACTGTACCTGATACTACGGCTGGCTGGTAGCCCTCTCCTGACTCGATCATGGTGAATAACCTCGGTGTTTTGCGCGTCGGACCTTTCTTCAGAGCTGGAAAATTTGTGCTAGTATGGCTCAGTTTATTGCAATTTAAACATCTGGTAACTCGAGGCTTCGAGCAATCTCTTGAAAAATGTCTGACCTCGTTGCAGTTATTACATCTCCCTAAACTCAACCTGCACTCGCCCAAATGATATCTCCAATATTTTCGACATTGGGAGTACTTCCCAGAATCTTGTATTCGCTTTCCTGTCCCCTGACTACTCTGCCTACCACTAGGCCTCTTAGTACCTCTTTGCTGCTGCTGCTGAGGGACACCTCTGTCCTGTGAATGAGTAACCTCTCGGAAAAAAAAGACCACTCAAGGCTTCCCTTTACTTAATGCATTTCATCTCGGCCTCCTCTACCTCAAGTGCTTTAGCCACAATCTCCGAATAGGGCACGTTTCATATTCCAGCTATTTTCACTCCCTTGTATATTTCCGGATATAATCCCTGTATGAACTGGAACACCTTATCTTCATTCCAGCTTACTAAATTACTAGAAAATTAGGATAAGGACTCAAATTGCTGATTATACTCGATTACTGATCTCGTCAGCTTCAACTGTAAGAACTATGACCTGGGAGACGTGGGAACCATGACCTGGGAGAAGTTCAGGTCAGTGCTCTTCGGTAAGTATTTCAGCCACTTTATCAGGACACGGAAGATGGTGGAGTTTACACAGCTGAGGCAGACCGACAGTATGGCAGAGTATGTCCTACAGTTCGAGGCTTTGTCACAATTTGCGGGGCATTTGGTGAGCGTCAACGAGAATAAGGTGCACCAGTTTGTATAGAGCTTGAAGGCAAATATCTATATGGGCATGTGAATTATGGGGACTCGAGGCATGCCATACGAGAAGGTGGTAGCAAAGGCTATGGATATTGAGTAGGCTCGGGTGAAGCTTCCTAGTTATAGAGAAGTACCCAGGGAGCAGCGTCGGAGGTCATTCAGAGAGTCACTGCTACAGTCGAGTGGAGAGGGGGCGTTCCGGCAGAAAGACTTGGAGAGGCCTAGTGATAGTTCCAGCAGCCAAGGGAGCACCAACAGGCTGCAGGGGTCGGGACAGTTTCCAGTGTGCCCGAAGTGTCAGAGGACTCACCCTGGTGAGTGCAAAGTGGGCCCAATGCGGCGTTATAACTGTGGCGAGGTGGGCCACATGTCTAGAGAGTGTTAGAAGCCGCGTTAGAACTATTGCTTCAATTGTAATGAGCTGGGACACTTTGCCAACAGATGCCCAGATATGAGCAAGACAACAGCAAGAGTTGCACCGAGGGTCTTTGCCCTTTTTGAGCCAGATGATGCTACACAGCCATCAGTGATTGCAGGTAACATTTTTGTTTCTGGTGTGTCAGCTTATATCTTTATTGATAAGGGCGCTACACACTCGTTTGTGTCAACGAGTTTTGTGGTTAAGGCAAATTTGGAGTTCAGCCCCACCAGGCAGCATTATAATATGACCTTGCCATCAGGGGAGCATTTGTTTTCAGAACAGGTGGTGCAGGGCAATGTGGTGACAGTGAGCAAGAAGCAGTTGTATGCCGAGCTAGTCATACTCCATATGAGCTGCTGCTATTAGGTGATCATGGGAATGTACTGGCTGTTCAGACATCATGCGTAGATTGACTGCAGGACCAGAGACGTTCATTTTTGACCCCCGGCCGGGGAAAGGTACACTTTTAAATCAGGTAAGGTCTTACCATGGTTTTCGCTATCTTTTCTCAGCAGACTCTGCAGTTATTTAATAGGGGTTGTCAGAGATTTTTGGCAAGTGTCGGGGATGCGCAGTAACAGGATGATACTCGGTTATAAGATATCCCTATTGTGCAAGAGTTTCCAGAGGTATTTCGTGATGATTTGCCAAGGCTGCGCCCTGACAGTGAGATTGAATTCGAGATAGATGCTTTCTGAGGTAGCGAACGAGTGTGCAAGAACCCGTACAGGTTAGCACCTACTGAACTTAAAGAGCTGAAGGCTCAGTTGAAGGAGCTGACGGATAAGGGCTTTATATGCCCTAGTTTTTCACCTTGGGGCACGCCAGTTCTATTCGTGAAGAAGAAAGACAGATCCCTACGTATGTGTATTGACTATCGCGAACTAAATAAGTTGACGGTGCAGAACAGGTGTCCATTGTCGAGGATTGACGATTTGTTTGATCAGCTACAGGGTGCCCGAGTGTTTTTTAAGATCGACCTGAGGTCCGGTTATCGTCAGTTGTAGGTAAAAGGAGAGGATATACCGAAGACCACCTTCAGGATGTGGTACAGACATTTTGAGTTTCTGGTTATGTCCTTCGGACTGACCAATGCCCCTACAGCGTTTATGGATCTGATGCACCGAGTGTTCAGGGAGTACCTGGACAAGTTTGTGATCGTGTTTATCGACGACATCATGATTTACTCGAAGAGGAAAGAGGAGCATAGAGAGCACCTGAGGAATGTATTGACTATTCTGAGGCAGCATCATTTGTATGCTAAGTTCTCTAAGTGTGAGTTTTGGATGGACAGGATCCACTTCTTGGGACACGTTATTTCCTCTGAGGGTATTTCAGTCGATCCGGTGAAAGTTCAGGCTATAAAGGAGTGCCTGCGACCGACCAGTGCTAGTCAGATACGCAGTTTTCTAGGGTTGGCTGGGTACTACCGAAAGTTCATTGATGTGTTCTCTAAGATCTCAGCTCCTTTGACCCGGCTGACCAGAAAGAATGCAAAGTATGAATGGATTGACAGGTGTGAAGATAGTTTTCAGACACTGAAGTGGAAGTTGATGGCAGCTACTGTATTGACATTGCTGGTGGAGGGGGAGAAGTTCTGCATTTATTGTGACGCCTCTAGGATTGGATTAGAGTGTGTTTTGGTGCAGAGTGGGAGAGTTATTGCCTATGCCTTTAGGCAGTTGAAAACTTATAAGCAGAATTATCCCACTCACGATTTGGAGCTGGCGGCAGTTGTATTTGCACTCAAGATTTGAAGGCATTACCTATATGGGCAGCAGTGCGAGATTTACTCAGACCATCAGAGCCTGAGATATATTTTGACGCACAAGAAGCTAAATTTGAGATGGAGGAGGTGGCTCAAGTTGGTCAAGGATTACAATGTGGAGATCAGGTATCACCCGGGAAAGGCAAATGTGGTGGAAGACGCCTTCGACTTCTGGCATGACTTCGATAGGGCCTATTGAGTTGATGACAAAGATGCAGAGTTTTGGCCTGCAGTTAGTTTTTGATCTAGCAGCCACTCTTTCGGCCTTGTCGTTGAGGCCGACTATTCTGGAAAGGATTAGGCAGGCCCAGTAGACTGAGTCAGAGTGTAGCGAGATGAAGGCGAGTATGGAGGCTAGATCAAATTCTGAGCTCTACTATTCGGAGGACGAGTTTGTGAAATTTCAGGATATGTGGTATGTCCCGAAGGATGAGGAGCTGAGGAAAGAGATATTATCGTAGGCCCATTCATCTTCCTTCTCTGTGCATCCCGTATGCACTAAAAAGTACAGGGATTTGAAGCAGTACTATTGGTGGCCTAAGATGAAGCGAGCCTTGGCCAAGTAAGTTGAGACCTGCATAGTCTGCCAGTAGGTGAAGGCGGAACATCAACGACTGTCTGGGATGCTCCAACCATTGCCAATACCGGAGTGGAAGTGGAAGCGGATCACTATGGATTTTGTGGTGGGACTACCGAGAACTGCCAAGGGCCATGATGCTATCTGGGTGATTGTAGATAGGTTGACGAAGTCGTCTCACTTTTTGCCTGTGAAGATTACTTATACCATGGATCAGTTTGCCCAGTTATATATTCATGAGATAGTTAGAATTCATGGGATCCAGTTGTCGATTGTTTCAAACCGAGACCCAAGATTCACGTCCAAGGTTTGGAGGATTCTGCATAAGGGCATAGGCACCAAGTTATATTTCAGTATAACCTTTAATCCTCAGACCGACGGGCAGTCAGAGCGGACTATAAAGATTTTGAAAGATATGCTCAGGGCTTGTGTGTTGGAGTTTTAGGCGGCTTGTAGTAAGTTTTTACTGTTAATGGAGTTCCCGTATAATGATAGATATCAGTCCACCATTGGTATGGCGCCGTATAAGGCCCTCTACGGGAGGAAGTGCAGGTCGTCATTGTATTGGGATGAGGTTGTGGAGGCCCGATTGATAGGTACTGAGATTTTACAGCAGACTCTCGACAAAATTTCTATGATACGGAAAAGGATTGAAGCGGCTCAGAGTTGACTGAAAAGTTATGCAGATCAAAGGCGTCGGGAGTTAGAGTTTAGTGAGGACGATGAGGTATTTCTAAAGATCTTGCCATTTAAGGAAGTGGTGAAGTTCAAAAAGCGAGGGAAGCTCAACTCTCGGTTTGTTGGGCCATTCCCGATTGTCAAGAGGATTGGGAGAATTACATACCAGCTTCAGTTGCCCTCGTCAATGGATGTCATCCATGATATTTTCCATGTCTCAATGTTAAGGAAGTGTATGCGCGATCCCTCTCAGGTAGTGCCACAACAGGATATAGAGATCCAGCCGACGCTATTCTACGAGGAGAAGCCAGTGAGGATCTTGGGATCTGCTGTGAAAGTACTATGCAACAAGGAAATCACTTTGGTCAAGGTGTTATGGCGGAATCATGGTGTGGAGGAGATTACTTAGGAGTGGCGTGAAAACATGCCAACTTATTCGGTACCTAAATTTTGGGAACAAAATTCTTATAAGGTGGGGGGATGAAATAACCATGAAAATTTTTTTTTTTAAAATCTAATTTTCTAAATTTATAATTTAATATCGATTGGAGTTTCGAGAAATATTTTAATAGGTAAATTAAGTTATAAAACTCAGAATCTAGTTTTAGTGATGGCTTTTGAAATTTTAAACTCGGGAGAACGAGAATTTAACAAAATTACTAGCGGTTAAAACACGTGAGGGCGTTTTGGTAAATTTTGTTATTTAATTTAATTTTTAAAAAATATATATATATAGCATAACAACCGAATGGCTTCGGAAGGACACCATTCGGCTGTTGCATATTGGTACCCGAGAGGAGTGAAGCGCGACCAAAGGATAAAATTGCGTGCAGCCGACGGGCGATGACCGTGCAAAGGGAGCACCGACGAGCTGACTGGAGGTGCTGGCTTAACGTTTTCGTGCTAAAAGACCGAAGGTAAGCCCCTCACTTGTGTTGGTTTCGGTCGACGGAGTGCGGGGAGTTCGATGGTCTCAGAATTTACCGATGGTTGCGCTCGTATTTTGGGGGTGCTTTAAGAGCTAGAGTGTGTGTGTGTGCTGGGGGCAACTAGTGGCTCGACCATTCCGCAGCCAGAAGCCGGCCGAGAGCAGGGAGTGTTCCCCTGTCTCTCTCTTCGTTTTAAGGCCGAGGGTGATGGTTGTTTTCCATTCGGTTTTGGGAGGTTTAAGCTGAATGTTTGAGGTGATTTTAAAGCTAGTGTAAAGTGTCTGTGCAATGGATAGAAAACGTCCGAGAGGAGAAGAGAACCGAGAGAGTATTGGCAATGCCATTCGGATTTTTCTGAAAGGGAAGCTGTAAATTGATGTTAGATTATGCTTAATTGAGGGGAATGTGGCTGTTTAGTGAAGAAATTGAGGGAATCGGGTTGATGTCGAAAATTTGAATTTTTTTGCGTAAAAATAGATTATGTTTTTAGCCGTTTCGGTCAAGCTTTGGTTATTCATTTTAAATTCTGTCTTCTTTTGTTAAATTAGGTTGTTAGAGGAACGTTTAGCCGCTGAAATTGTTCGATTCTGATATTGGAAGCAAAAGTTATGCGCGTCGGAAGTTTATGTCAAATTTTAGACCGAGTCAAATTATTTAGAATTCTTAGTAGAATTGTGACGTGTGATGTTGGCATTGCTGATTTTAGTGCGTAAGTCGAGTTTTGAGTGAGTATTGATTGAAGTAAACGGAAATGTGATATTTGGGTGAAGGGCAGATTTGGTTTTGCTATTTTTTCACCTAACTGTGGCGTACCGTTTTAAAATCCGTCTTCGTATGTCAAACTAAGTTCCTAGGGGAACGTTTAGCCCCTTGAATCGCTCAATTCTGATAACGGACGCAAAAGTTATACGCGTTCGAAGTTGAGGCTGTTTTTCAGCTGAACCAAATTAGTGACTCATTTTAGTTTTAATTTTGGGGGTTGAGTTAATCAATGTGATTTTTAGCATATTTAGTGAATTTTGATGTGAATATTGATGAGTGATTGTTTATGTTTTAGATTAAGTCTTTTTGGCTAAGCTGTACGTTGAGTGAGCATATAACGCCAGATAAGTAGTGCATGCATGTGTTTTGTCCAGCAGGGCCAACACCGTAGAACTTTAAATTTTACGTTGTTGATTGTGGTGTGCGTATGCATTGTTTGACATTCATCATGTTTTTTTTTTAAAAAGGGAACAAAAAATGGTTTTGAACATATTTTGTGTCAGTGGTGAGACGTGTGGCTGTGGTACCGCAGATCCTGCTAGTGTGTAGGCCAGTGCGTAACCAACCGTGAATTTCGCTCGAGTAGTGAGCCGGCTTGGCCATCACACGGCATGTATGTGTCAACGGTGATGATGATGGACAGTAGTACCGCGGATCCTGCTAGTGTGTGGGCTGGTGCAACTCGCGAATTTTGCTCGAGTAATGGGCGGGTTGGGCTATCGCGAAATATGTGTGTGGCAACTGTGGCCCCATTGTTGAGGAGGTTGGGACGGGGGCGACGTGTCAGGGTATAGTGTGGCGCAAGGTACACCCTCACCATGACGTGGTTGCTGTGTGATGATGCATGTGTGTAGCTTGTGGGCCTTGTTGCTGGGGAGTCTGGAACGGTGGCGACGTGTTAGGGTGTAGGTTCCTCCTTACCCTGGTGCAGCTACACTACGCGTCACAGATGTGACAACATGAGTTTGAGTGTAGAGACTGTATGTGATAGGATAACATTTTTTGTTTTTACTTTCATTGCATTATTTACTAAGCGTTAGGCTAATGATGTGTGTTCTATGGTACAGGTGGAGATGTTATTGCTAGTGAGCCCGGGAGCCTAGTACTAACGTGTAGGACAGTTGGCGGTGCGTGACCGAGACAACGGACGGTGAATTGCTAGAGCGACCTGACCCGTGGATATGTAGGCGGTGGCTAGACTGTTGAGGTATTTTCTTTTGTTGTGTCAGGATGTATATTTGATTTGAGGAGTTGTATAAGCGTCAGTTGTGTAGGGATTTATGGAGTGTTTGTGATTTTGGGTGATGCACGCGTACTCTTTACATGTAGGAGCTTGGCAATGCTCTATACTGTGAATTTTCTTCACTTGATAGTTGATGGATTGTTGTAGTTTGTTTCTTTTTAAAACTCTGAGGTGAAGATCTCTGAATAGTTTGATGGATGGATATTTCTAGTTTTCTGGTGAAATATGTGCAGGGTTTAAATTTTGAGATAGCAAGTTTTTAGGCGTTACTCTGCCAAATTTTCGGGAGAGAGCTCGGGGAGTCGAGAGGGTACAAAATAGGTGGCGGTGTGCTGGGGAACGCGGCGTGACTGCAGGCACTTGGGGCATGCGGCCATGCAAGTGCGCACGGGTCGTGCGGCGTCGGGCGGCGGCGTGCGCGCTAATGTGCTGTACGGAGGCAGGGTGTGTGGGGCACGTTGTGCTGTGGGCGTGCGCATGACGCGGTGGTGTTAAGTTAGCACGTGCGGCACCGACAGGGTGCGCACGGGACGCCAAAGTGGGGACGTGGGCGTGTGAGGAGCGCAGGTCGTAGGCCGAGTGGGTGTGCACGACGCCAAGTCAAGTGTGCGCGCGCGCAGTGCGTGGTACGGGACCATGGGTGTGCGGCACCCCTACTCGGGTGCGCGGCATTGAGTCGGGCAGGTCGAGGCATGTGTTGAACCTCTTATTAAAAATATCTAGTTTTGTCGTCTTATTTTTTTAAAACTACCTTAAATTGTTTTTCTTTCCTGCTGCATATTTTATATTGAGGATTTCGTGTTCCTTTTTCGGGACACGAGTTGTTTTCGAATCGAGTCAGATAATTTTTTATATTTACAAATGTTATTTTGAATATGATTTGAAAAAGAAATTGGTATTAAATTAATTGAGTTCGCATCAAGTTTCTGTATGTCATAGTGTGTAGACGTAGTAAGCGCACCGAGAACGTGTGGGTTCTCGGGGCACTACACTTTTGATCTACAAAGAATTACACCGCGATATTTGGAGGGCTTCCTCGTACACCCTAGGTAAGCATCTCTTAAAATTTTTGTTTATTTGGTTCAACCAATTGAAAGCTACATTTTTTGCAAAATTGAGTACTTTTTGGATCAGATTCTGTTAATTCGAGATCTGATTTTTGTGCTTATTTGAAAATCTGAAAAGCAGATTTTTGTTGAGTTTGTATTTCTTGTATGCTTCCATTTGATCAATAATTTGTAGCATATCACTAGTGGGGGTATGCTACAAATTATCTGCGACTAGTAGGATCCGCTCGAGTAGGATCCGCGACTGATGTTGCACCGGCCCACACACTAGTAGGATCTGTGGTACCATTGCCCATGTCCTCGCCGTCGACACATTCACACCGCATGACGGCCCACCTCTCGAGTGGAATCCGCGCCTGGTGAAGCACCGACCCGCACACTAGCGGGATCCGCGGTACCACCGCCACACGCCTCACCACATACTCAAAACATACTCAAAACCATTTTCGTTCACGTTTTTTAAAATATGATGCATGACAAACAATACACACGCACACCACAATCAATCACATAAACAATAAAGTTCTATATTGTAGGCCCACTTGGGCAAAACACATGCATGAACTACTTACCTGGCGTCCTAAGCTCGCTCGACGCACAGCTTCGCCAAAAGAAAATTTCAACTTAAAACACAACCAATCTCTCATCAGTATTTATCTCAAAATTCACCAAATAGTAAAAAATAACCTTCCTTAACTACACTCATGAAATTCCAACTAAAACGGTCGATTGGTTTGGTTTGGCCGAAAACTAGCCCAACGTTCAAATGCGCATAACTTTTTCGTCTGTCAACGAAATCGAACAATTTTAATGGCTAAACGTCCCCTAAGGAACCTAGTTTAACATACTAAAACATATTTTAAAACGGTAAGCCGCAGATAGGTGGAAAACGCCAAAAACCAAATCTGCCATTTTTTATAAAATTTCAACCTTTGTTTTTCTTCAACCAAAACTCACTCAATTCAGCTTTACGCACCGAAACAGACACGCCACTATCATATGTCGAAATTCCACGAAAAACGCTCACTATTTGACTTGGACCAAAATCTAACATAAACTTCCAACGCGCATAACTTTTGCGTCGGATATCGGAATCGAACGATTCCAGCTGCCACACGTTTCTCTAACAACCAATTTTTATCCCACAAAAACAAAATTTAAAACAATCAGTCGAACATAGGCCGAAACGGCCAAAATTAGAAGCTGTCCCAAAACCAAAACGTCTAACTCTTGATTTCAATTCGAATTTCACAACTCATATACATAATTAGTCGCATCCCACCTATACATTCCGGCCAAGCTTGTCGGAATTGAAAGGACGCCGAGCACCAAGCTTGGCCAAGTCAGGGAAACGGACAGGGCTCACCTTCGATTTCCCCCCTTCAATTCACAGCACCTCCCCCCCTCGACATTGCAGCCAATTTCACAGAAAGGGAGGGAAGTCGAACCTAACACTCGGCCAAACCGGACAGGACAGCAGAGGGAGGAAAAGAGACTTACCGAGTAATGTAGTTCTGCACACAACGGGAGAAGAAGAAAGACTCCAGTAAGGCGCCCAAATCGTCGGTGGTAGAATTGGTCGGCAACTCGTCTTTCGCGGTCGTCGGTAGAAAATGCTTGGGCTCACTATCTAAATTCGAGCTATAGCAACTAAACGACCCCGATCGTCGGAGAAGAAACACTCGGCCGCGGTTTCGCTCACACCCTCGAGCTCAACGTCCACCGATTGAAGATCAAAACCTCAGCTCTCGATCGCCCTCTCTCCCTCGCGTCTCCCCTCTGCTTCCCTCGGATGACAATTGAAACTGTCGAATGCCTTCTTCCCGAAGCCATTCGGTTGTTAAGTCTTTTTTTTTTTTTAAATTATTAATTTACCAAAATGCCTTCACACTGTTTTAATCGTCCGTAATTTCGTTAATTTACCAATCTCCCGACTTTAAATTCCGAAAACCATCGCAAAAGTAGGCTCCGAGTCTTATAATTTAAATTTTTTCGTTGAAATATTTCTCAAAACCCCGACCAAGATTAAATTAAAAATTTCAGAAATTAAAATTAAAATTCAAAATTTACGGGTTATTACAAGTGTCTCCTATATCTTGGTGCAATACTCGAATAAATCGTGCAAGCA
>CM039519.1:13420267-13435968 GCA_022433055.1 Begonia peltatifolia | reverse complement strand
CCCCCACCTTATAAGAATTTTGTCCCCAAAATTTACGTATCGAATAAGTTGGGATACTGCTGCTCCATGTCATCACGCCGTTCCCAAGTATTCTCTTCTACGCCATGGTTGCGCCACATCACTTTGACCAGCGGAATCTCCTTGTTGTGCAGCACCTTCACAGTTAATCATAAAATCCTCACTGCCTTTTCCTCGTAGGACTGCGTTGGCTGGATCTCTATATCCTGTTGCGGCATTACTTGAGAGGGATCGCGCATACACTTCCTCAGCATCGAGACATGAAAAACATCATGAATGGCATCCATCGACGCATGTAACTGAAGCTGGTATGCAGTTCTCCCAATCCGCTTGACAATCGGGAATGGTCCCACAAACCGAGGGTTGAGCTTCCCCCACTTTCCAAACCTTACCACTCCCTTGAACGGCGAGACCTTCAGAAAAACCTCGTCGCCCTCATCAAACTCCAACTCCGGGCATCTCTGATCAGCATAACTCTTCTATCAACTATGAGCCGCTTCAGTCCTCTTCCGTATCACAGAAATCCTATCGACAGTCTGCTGTAAAATCTCAAGGCCTATCAATCGGGCCTCCCCAACCTCATCCCAATATAATGGCGACCTGCACTTCGTATGGCGCCATACCAATGGTAGACTGAAAACTGTTATTATACGAGAACTCCACTAGCGGTAAGAACTTGCTTCAAGTCACCTGAAACTCTAACACACGAGCCCTGAGCATATCCTCCATAATCTGTATAGTCCGCTCCGACTGCCCAATAGTCTGAGGATGAAAGGCCGTACTGAAATCTAATCTGGTGCACATAGCCTTATGTAGATTCCTCCAAAACTTAGACGTGAACCTGGAGTCTCGGTCTGAAACAATGGATACTGGAATCCCATGAAGTCTGACTATCTCCTTAATATACAACTGGGCAAACTGATCCATTGTATAAGTCATCCTCATAGGCAAAAAGTCAGACGACTTCGTCAACCTGTCAACAATCACCCAGATCGCGTCATGGCCCTTGGCAGTCCTCTGTAGTCCCACCATAAAATCCATGGTGATTCGCTACCACTTCCACTCCGGTATAGGCAATGGTTGGAGCATTCCAGATGGTCGCTGATGCTCTGCTTTCACTTACTGGCAGACTGCGTAGGCCTCAACATACTCAGCCACTGCTCGTTTCATGTTAGGCCACCAATAGTGCTGCTTCAAATTTCTGTACATCTTAATCTTCCCGGATGCACAAAGAAACAAGATGAATGAGCCTATGATAATATATCCCTCCTCAGCTCCTCATCCTTCGGGACGTACCACCTATCCCGAAATTTCAGAATCTCGTCCTCTGAAACGCTGAACGCAGAATCAGGCCTGGCCTCCATACTCGCCTTCAGCTCGCTACACTCTGAATCAGTCTCCTGAGTCTACCTGATCCTGTCCAGAATAGTCGGCCTCAACGACAAGGCAGAAAGGGTGGCTGCCAGATCAGAAACTACCTCTAGACCAAAACTCTGCATCTCTGTCACTAACTCAACAGGCCGTATCGTAGTCGTGGCAGAAGTCGAGGCTGTCACCCTACTCAAGGCATCTGCCACCACATTCGCCTTCCCCGGGTGGTACCTGATCTCCACATCGTAGTCCTTGACTACCTCGAGCCATCTTCTCTGTCTCAAATTCAGCTCCTTCTGTGTGAAAATGTACCTCAAGCTCTGATAGTCGGAGTAAATCTCGCACTGCTGCCCATACAGAAAATGCCTCCAAATCTTGGGTGCAAATACAACCGCTACCACTTCCAAATCGTGAGTGGGATAATTATGCTCGTAAGCCTTCAACTGCCTAGAAACATAGGCAATGACTCTCCCACTCTGCATCAAAACACACCCTAAACCGATCTTGGAGGCATCGCAATAAATGCAGAACTTCTCTCCTTCCACTGGCAGAGTCAGTACAGGAGCCGTAGTCAACCTCTGCTTCAATGTCTGGAAGCTGTCCTCACACCTGTCGGTCTATTAATACTTTGCATTCTTCTTGGTAAGTCGAGTCAAGGGGGCCGAGATCTTAGAAAACCCCTCAATAAATCTCCGATAATATCCAGCCAGTCCCAAAAAACTGTGTATCTTGCTAGCACTGGTCGGCCGCGGCCACTCCTTTACAGCCTGAACTTTCCCCGGATCAGCTGAAATACCCTCAGAGGAGATCATATGCCCCAAGAAGTGAATCCTGTCCAACCAAAACTCGCACTTCGAGAACTTAGCATACAGCTGATGCTGGATCAAAATAGTCAATACAATCCTCAGGTGCTCCCTGTGCGCCTCCTCACTCTCCGAGTAGATCAGAAAGTTGTCGATAAACACGATCACAAACTTGTCCAGGTACTCCCTGAACACCCGGTGCATCAGATCCATGAATGCTACAGGGGCATTGGTCAACCCGAAAGACATAACTAGGAACTCAAAATGCCCGTACCTCGTCCTGAAGGCCGTCTTCGGTACATACCTTCCTTCACCTTTAACTGATGATAGCCGGACCTCAGGTCGATCTTAGAAAACACTCGGGCACCCTGCAGCTAATCAAACAAATTGTCAATCCTTGGCAATGGATACCTGTTCTTCACCGTCAACTTATTCAGCTCTCGGTAGTCAATACACATACGTAGGGATCCGTTCTTTTTTTTGACGAATAGAACTGGCGCTCCTCAGGGTGAAAAACTAGGGCGTATAAATCCCTTATCTGTCAGCTCCTCCAACTGAGCCTTCAGCTCCTTTAGTTCAGTAGGTGCTAATCTGTAGGGGTTCTTGCACACCGGCTCGGCACCTGGGAAAACATCTATCTCGAATTCAATCTCCCTATTAGGGGGCAACCCCGGCAATTCATCACGAAACACCTCAGGGAACTCCTGCACAACAAGAATATCCTGTATCCGAACATCGCCCGGTGACGACGCATCCCCAACACTTGCCAAAAACCCCTGGCAACCCTTGCCCAACATTCGTGGAGCCTGACGTGAAAATATAGGAAAAATCCTGGCAAGACCTTTACCTGCTTTAAATGTGTAACTCTCCCCGCCCGGGGGCCGGAAATGAACCTCTCTAGTCCTACAGTCAATATCTGCATGATGTCTGAACAGCAAGTCCATTCCCAAGATCACCTCACAACCGCTCATATGGAGTACACCTAGCTCGGCATATAACTGCTTCCTCCCTACTGTCACAATATTGCCCCGCACCACCTGTTCCTAATACAAATGCTCCCCGGATGGTAAAGTCACATCATAATGTCGCTCGGCGGGACTAAACTCCAAGTTGGCCTTAACCACAAAGCCCGTCGACGCAAACGAGTGCGTAACGCCCGTATCAATCAAGGTATAAGCTGCCACACAAGAAACAAATATGTTACCTGCAATCACTGATGGCTGGGCAGCATCATCTGGGTCAAAAAGGGCAAAGACCCTCGGTGTAACTCTGGCTGACGCTCTGCTCGCCGCTGGGCATCTGCTGGCAAAGTGTCCCACCTCATTGCAGTTGAAGCAGCGGTTCTGACGCTGCTTCTGGCACTCCTTGGACATGTGGCCCACCTCGCCACAGTTATAACACCTCACTGGGCCCATCCTGCACTCGCCCGGGTGGCTCCTCTAACATTTCGGGCACACTGGAAACTGTCCCGACCCCTGCGGCCTCTTAGTGCTCCCCTAGCTGCTAGAACTGTCAATAGGCATCTTCAGGCCTTTCTGCACGAACACCTCCCCGCTGGCCTGTGGCCGGGACTCTCTGAATGATCTGTGAGGCTGCTCCCTGGTACCTCCCGATAACCAGGAAGCTTGGCCCGAGCTTCCTCAATGTCAAGGGCCTTCGCTACCACCTCCTCGTACGACAAGCCTCGGGTCCCCACAATCCGCATGCCCATATAAATATCTGGCTTCAGGCCCTGCACAAACTGATGTACCTTATTCTCATCGAGGCTCACCAAATGTCCTGCAAACCGCAACAAGGCCTCGAACTGCCGTAGATACGCGGCCACAGTGCCGGTCTGCTGCAACTGTGCAAACTCCACCATCTTCTGTGTCCTGACTGAATGACTGAAATACTTGCCGAAAAACACCGACCTGAACTCCTCCCAGGTCATGGCCTCCACATCTCTCGTGGTCGCCACAGTATCCTACCAATGGCTCACATCCTTGGCAAGATAGAATGCCGCATTAGAGACTCTGTCATGCTCCTTTACCTTGGCAAAACTCATCATCCACTCCATACTCCGTATCCACTCCTCAGCACTGAGAGGATCCGAGATGATTTGTCAAAGGTCGGGGGTCTAAGTTTATGCAGCCTGTCACCCCCTCTGTCACACGAACCCTGGGCGCTAGATTGACCCTAGTCTTCCCTGCTCATAAACCTCTCCAACTGCTGTGACTGAAGGTGGACCAACTCGGTAAGTTGCCGGACGGTATCATCCATGTCGCAAACAGCTCTAGGAGGCGCCTCTCGTCTTGGCCGCCCTCTACCTCTACCTCTTGCCTCTCCTGAAATTTTCTACCTTTAACATAGATATAAAGCTCACATTAGTACTACAATAAATTCAAATATAAACACTTACAGTTGGTGGAGTGCTCCCGTGCAGCGGCTGGCGGTGTTAGGTAATCCTCTGAACGACGTCGACCCCGTGGCTCTGATAACATATCTGTAACACCCCGAGAAACCCCGCGTTCCCAGTGCGCTACAGTACATCTACACACTACACACACTAACACTTGACATAACTCACTCAATTTAATGCCCATTTCATTTTCAAATCGTTTTCAAAAGAATATTTGAGAGTATTAAAAAAATTTTCGACTCGATTCGAAAACAGCTCGCTTCCCGAAGAGGGAACACGAAGTCCTCAACATAAAAAAAAACTACACAGCGGAAAAATTCATTTAAAACAGTTTAAGATAAAACGGTAAGACTTGAAATCCTAGGAAAGAATCCAACACACCCCTCAAACTACATAATCTGGTACCGCGCACTCGTCCCCACTTCGGCACCCCGTGCGCACCTTCGCGATACCGCGCGTGCCATCTCCACGTCGCTGTGTCTCGCGTAGGCTCACAACGCCGCGTGCCGCACGCACCCTGGCTCTGTACAGCACGTCTGCGCGCACGCCCTCTCCCAGCGCCGCACGACCCGTGAGCACCTGCAGGGCCGCGTGCCCCGCGCACCTGTGATCACGCCGCACTCCCACGCTCATCTACCATTCTCTAGCGTTCACTGTTCACATCTCAACCCATTCCATATCCCCTCGACTCCCAACCTCTCTCCCGAAATTTCGCAGAGTAATGGCTAAAAACTGACTATCCCAAAATTTAAACCCTGCACACAATTCACCACAATCCAACAATATTTAACTACTAACCATCCAGAGAAAATCACCATAACAAAATCAGAGTGTAAGGACAACGAAAACCCATCAAATACAAATGAAGAAAGTCCGCAGTATAGAGTAATATCATACTCTAAATGTAAAATATATGCTTACATCGCCAGAATTACACGCAGTCCATATACACCTACACACTGACACATATACAACTCAGCTCATCGACTATACATAATCACCACAAAAAAAAGGAAAAACCCCCCAAACCAACCAGGCCACAACCTACCATCTCCACAGGTCGGGTCGCCCTAACAAAAATCTGCCATCCAGTGTTGCTGTCGCATGCCGCCAACCATCCTACGCCTCTGGACCAGGCACTCAAGGGTCACCAGCAGTATCGTCAGCACCTACACCACAGAACACACAACATAAGCCTAACGCTCAGTAAGTAATGCGATATGAAAGTAAAAGCCGACAATGAAACCCTATCACATGCAGTCTCTACGCTCACACTCATGTTGTCATATCTGTGACGCGTAGTGCAGGCACACCAAGGTAAGGAGGAACCTCACGCCGCCCTACACCCTGACACGTCGTCACTGTCCCGGACTCCCCAGTAACGAGACCCACAAGCTACACACACGCATCAACACACGGCAACCACATCAAGGTAAGGGTGTACCTCTCGCCACTCTACACCCTGACACGTCGCCCCCATCCTAGCCTCCACAGCACAGGGCCACAGTTGTCACACACACACGTTTCGCGACAACCCAGTTGGCCCACCGCTCGAGTAGGATCTGCGATTGGTGTTGCACCGGCCCACACACTAGTAGGATTCGCGGTACTACTGGCCATGTCCTCGTCATCGACACATCCATGCCGCCAGCCGGCCCAGCCGGCCCAGCTGGCCCACTCCTCGAGTGGAATCCGCGACTGGTGAAGCACCGGCCTCTACACTAGCGGGATCGGCGGTACCACCGCCACACGTCCCACCACATACTCAAAACATGCTCAAAACCATTTTCGTTCACGTTTTTTTAAAATATGATGCATGACAAACAATACACACGCGCATCACAATCAATCACATAAATCCTAAAGTTCTACAGTGTAGGTCCACTTGGGCAAAATACAACCAATATCTCATCAGTATTTATCTAAAAATAACCTTCCTTAACTACACTCATAAAATGTCAACTAAAACGGTCCATTGGTTTGGTTTGGCCAAAAACTAGCCCAACGTTTGGATGCGCATAACTTTTGCGTCTGTCAACGGAATCGAATGATTCAAGTGGCTAAACGTCCCCTAAGGAACCTAGTTTAACATACTAAGACGGATTTTAAAACGGTAAGCCACAGATAGGCGAAAAATGCCAAAAACCGAATCTGCCAATTTTTTATAAAATTTCAACCTCTGTTTTTCTTCAACCAAAACTCACTCAATTCAGCTTTACGCACCAAAATAGACACGCCACTATCATACGTCGAAATTCCATGAAAAAAGCTCACTAATTTGACTTGGACCAAAATCCGATGTAAACTTCCGACGCACATAACGTTTACATCGGATATCGGAATCGAACGATTTCAGTGGCCACACGTTCCTCTAACAACCTATTTTTATCTTACAAAAACAGAATTTAAAACGATCAGCCAAACGTAGGCCGAAACGGCTAAAAACAGAAGCTGCCCCAAAACAAAAATGTCCGATTCTTGATTTCAATTCAAATTCCACAACTCCTATACATAATTAGTCCCATCCCACTTATACATTCTGGGCAAGCTTGCCGGAATTGAAAGGAGGCTGAGCACCAAGCTCGGCCAAGTCAGGGAAACCAACAGGGCTCACCTTCGGTTTCCCCCCTTCAATTCACAGCACCTCTCCCCCTCGACATTGCCGCCAATTTCACGGAAAGGGAGGGAAGCCGAACCTAACACTCGGCCAAACCAGACAGGACAACAGAGGGAGGAAGAGAGACTTACCGAGCAATGTAGTATTGCACACAATGGGAGAACAAGAAAGACTCCAGTAAGGAACCCAAATCGTCGGTGGCAGAATTGGTCGTCGACCCGCCCTTCGCGGTCATCGGCAGAAAACGCTCGGGCTCACTATCTTCAGAAATTCGAGCTACAGCAACTAAACGGCCCCGATCGTCGGAGAAGAAACGCTCGGCCCCAGTTTCACTCACACCCTCGAGCTCGACGTCCACCGATCGAAGATCAAAACCTCAGCTCTCGATCGCCCTCTCTCCCTCGTGTCTCGCCTCTGCTTCCCTCGGGTGACAATTGAAACAGCCGAATGGCTTCTTCCCGAAGCCATTCGGTGGTTAAGTGTTTTTTTTTTTAATATTAAATTACCAAAATGCCCTCACACTGTTTTAATCGTCCGTAATTTCGCTAATTTCCCAATCTCCCTACTTTAAATTCCGAAAACTATCGTAAAAGCAGGCTCCGAGTGTTATAATTTAAATTTTCCCGTTGAAATTTTTCTCAAAACCTCGACCGAGATTAAATTAAAAATTTTAAAAATTCAAAATTTCTGGGTTATTACCAAGGTGACTTGCTGTGAAAATAATCAACTCAAATAGGTTTTAAAGAGCACCAAACAGATCATACAAAATTAGCAAAACATAATATGTTCTTCTTGGACAATTCACAAATAGTTTTTAAACTCTTTTTTTTAGCAATGTAAAATGCAGCAACTTTAAGCACAATTTTTAACCTTAAACCTTCCAACTAAAGTCTAGACATGATAATATAATTGATATAAGGTCAGCTTCTCAATATGTAACGCCAAGAATTTTCGTTAAACAATTTTTGGATTTTCAGAGTAGTAAACGGCGTAGTTTTAGTTAGAATCGAGAGCGGAGAATTTATACTAGTAGGTAAAGGATTATTTCGAGGCTATTGGAGAAGAGAAATTTATAAAAATCTACCTGGAAATGTACCAAATGACCGCTGGTTAAAAGATTTAAGGGTGAGGGCAATATATTAATTAAGATTATTACCATTCTTCGTCAATCTTCAAATCTAAGTTAAGTTTTTGTTAGTTTTTAGTAGATAGTTAGTTCTTTAGTTGTTTTGAGTAGTAAAAGTGAAATTAGAGTGAGTATTGGATAGTTTTGGAAAACCTAGAAGGGAGATACGAGTTTTTAGGTTATAGTCGATTTTTATTCGTGTATTGGTGTTTAAGATCGAAGTAAGTTTAGATTATAAGTTTTATGGAAAGGATTGAGTGTTTGGATAGTCGAAAAACTTGGATTACAAAACGGTTTCAGTTCGGCCGCGTTTGGCCAAGCCGTCGACATTGAATTGGGGAGTGGATGAGGTCGTTGAAAAGTAGATGTCCTAAGGAAACATAGCAATTCGTATTGTCAAAATTGCATAAGAATTGTGATAGTTATGAATTTCCAAAGCATAGTTGGAAATAGAGTTGGATTTCAGGTTTAGTTGGGAGTTTCGGTTTAGTACGAGTTTATGATTTTTTGTGTTAGAATTTCATGAGTTGGATGAAGTAAAATTAATGGATATGTGATTTTATAAGTTCTTAAGTTTCAAGTTAGCATACGAAATTACAAACGAGTAGCTAAGGATGCCAGGTAAGTAGTATACGTAGGTGCTTTTAACTTAGGGCCTACATCACAACTCGGTAGGTTGCATGCACTTTTATTTTATGCTATGTTTTAGTTGATTATGCATTCATAGTTTTAAAGTACGAGAACGAAACGAAAATGAATTTCTAAGTTTTTACTAAATGAAACAGTAGGGTGTGACGAATAAAATGAAAATTTATGTAAGAAGATAATGAACGTGGGGTTGAGTGGTCTTGTCCCATGAGGTGGACCGTGAGGTGCATCACTTCTTCCTCCGCTTTACGTGGTGGCCTTGTCCCGAGAGGTGGACCACGAGCTGTGTCACTTGTCTAGATTGAGGCTGGCCTTGTCTCGTGAGGTGGACAGCGAGGTGTGTCACCTTGATCTATCACGTAAATAAGAGCCCAGTAGTAAGATAAAGAAGATGTAAAAAAGAGACAGAAACAATAGTAGAAACGAAACTGTACAAACTGCTTATCATAGGATATGTTTTGTTTTCAACGATTATGTTTATATGCATTACTTACTTAGCATTAGCCTAAAAGATAAGTTATGTGATGTAGGTTACGAAGCGATAGTTGGTGAGTACTCAGAGTGTGCCCAAGACTAGGAGGGAGTTGGGGGAATGCGCTCACGAACGGTTCGGCTGGCTGGTAGGGCGTTATGACCAGGGTTGGCGTGTGTAAGATTTTCGGGTTAGTCGCAGTTGTTTTGAAATGTAAATAGATTTCAATATTTTAGTAGTCGTTTTGATGTATATAATGATTTTGAGTTGATTGAACAATGCACGTTTTTGTTATTTTTAGCGTTGAGTCGGAAACTCAGTTTGTTTCGAAGGATTTAAGGTTTTTATGCAAATTATGTGAAGCAAGTGTCGACCGATAGGCTTACTTGTAACACCCCGAGAAACCCCGCGTTCTCGGTGCGCTACAGTGCACCTACACACACACACACTAACACTTAACATAATTCACTCAATTTAATACCCTTTTGTTTCCAATTTACTCTTCTCTTTTTTTTTTTGACTCGATTCGAAAACAACTCGCGTCTCCCCTTCGACACCTCACGCACACTCTCACGGTGCCGCACATACCACTCAACGTTACTGTGTTTCGCGCACGCTCACAGCGCCGCGTGCCCCACGCACCCTGCCGCTGTACAGCACGTCCGCGCGCACACCCTCACCCGGTGTCGCACGACCCGTGGGTACCCAATAGGGCCGCATGCCCCGCGCACCTGCAATCACGCCGCACATCCACACTCATCTAAACTCCTCTAGCATTCATCATACACACACCTTGACCTATTTCGTATCCTTTCGAATCTCAACCCCTCTCCCGAAATTTCGGCAGAGTACCGCCTAAAAACTGGCTACCCCAAAATTTAACCTTGCACACAATTCACCAGAATCCAACAATATTTACCTATCCATCATCCAGAGAAATCATCCCAACCCAAATCCGAGTAAGAAGAGGAAGAAAATCCGTCAAATACAAATGAAGAAAGTCTCCAGTATAGAGAAATAACATACTCTAACATGGAAAATATCCGCGTACGTCACCAAAATCACACGCACTCTATATACACCTATACACTGACGCATATACAACAATCAATCCCATCCTCCGTACATAATCACCGCAAAAGAAAGAAAACCCACAAACCGACCAGGCCACAACCTACCATATCCACGGTTCGGGTCGCCCTAACAAAAGTCCGCCATCCGGTGCCGCAGTCGCATGCCGCCAACCATCCTACGCCTCAGGACTAGGCACTCGAGGCTCACCAGCGGTATCGTCAGCACCTACACCACAAAACACACAACATAAGTCTAACGCTCAGTAAGTAATGCGATATGAAAGTAAAAGCCGACAATGCAATCCTATCACATGCAGTCTCTACACTCACACTCATGTTGTCACATCTGTGACGCGTAGTGCAGCCGCACCAGGGTAAGGAGGAACCTCACGCCACCTTACACCCTGACACGTCGCCACCGTCCCGGACTCCCCAGCAACGAGGCCCACAAGCTACACCCACGCATCACCACACGGCAACCACATCAAGGTAAGGGTGTACCTCGCGCCACTCTACACCCTGACACGTCGCCCCCATCCCAGCCTCCCCAGCACGGGGCCACAGTTGCCACACACACACGTTTCGCGACAACCCAGCCGGCCCACCCCTCGAGTAGGATCCGCGACTAGTGTTGCACCGGCCCACACACTAGTAGGATCCGCGGTACCACTGCCCATATCCTCACCGTCAACACATTCACGCCGCATGACGGCCCAGCCGGCCCACCCCTCGAGTAGGATCCGCGACTGGTGAAGCACCGGCCCGCACACTAGCGGGATCCGCGGTACCACCGCCACACGTCTCACCTCATACATCAAAGCATGCTAAAAATCATTTTCGTTCCCGTTTTAAAAAAATATGATGCATGTCACACAATACGCACACACACCGCAATCAATCACCTAAACACTAAAGTTCTACAGTGTAGGCCCACTTGGGCAAAACACATGCATGCACTACTTACCTAGCGTCCTAAACTCGCTCGACGCACAGCTTCGCCAAAAGAAAGCCTCAACCTAAAATACAACAAATTTCTCATCAGTATTTATCTCAACATTCACCAATTAGCTAAAAATAACCTTATCTAACTACACTCATTAAATTCCAACTAAAACGGTCCATTGGTTTGATTTGGCCGAATACCAGCTCAACGTTTGGATGCGCATAACTTTTGCGTCCGTCAACGGAATCAAACGATTCAAGTGGCTAAACGTTTCCTTAGGAACCTAGTTTAACATCCCAAGACGAATTTTAAATCGGTAGGCCACAGATAGGCAAAAAATGCCAATAACCGAATCTGCCATTTTTATTAAAATTTCACATTTTCACTTCCCTTCAATCAAAACTCACTCCCAACTAGTTATATGCATCAAAATGGCTATACTACTTTCACACGTCGAATTTTCACGAAAAACGGTCGCTAATTTGACTTAAACAAAAATCTCGCATAAACTTCCGATGCGTATAACTTTTGCGTCGGATATCGGAATCGAACGATTCCAGTGGCCATACGTTCCTCTAACAACCTATTTTAACCCACAAAAACAGAATTTAAAACGATTAACCAAAACTAGGCAAAAATAGTTAAAAACCGAATCTGTTTCTACACAAAATAGACAAATTTCCGTCATCCACCCGATTTCTACAAGTCTCTTCACTAAACATTCACATTCCAACCAACTAAGCATAAACAGAGCAAAAACCGGTGGTTTCAGACTCGACCCGAACCCCACAGTCAACAAAACTTCTGGGATTTTCCTCTCAACCCGAGCACTCGGCCAAGCCAACCATTTAACACGGTTGAGGCCCCCCTTCCAGACTCCCTGGTTACACGCTCGGACCTCGGGAGTCTGGCTCAGAGTATGCCGACCATAAATGGTCGCAAAACCGAAGATAAACAGGGGAAGGTTACCTGTTTCTCGGTCAAGTTTTCGGCCCAGAAAAATTGAGCCGCCAGCTGACCACAGTTCGCCGGAGTACCCTGCGTGCCGGCTTCCCACCCACGGCAGCTGATCGTCGACGCCAACTCCCGATTCCCGCTCTCCCCTCGGTCATTTGCCCTCGCTCTTCTCCTCGTCGGTAAACAGCCGAATGGCTTCAAAATTGAAGCCATTCGGTTGTTGTTTATTTTATTATCTTTTTATATATATATATATATATACCAAATTACAAAACTGCCCTCACGTGTTTAAATCTTCCGTGATTTCGTTAATTTCTCGACCTCCCGATTTTAAATTCTGAAACTAATCGCAAAAGTAGGCCTCGAGCCTTATAATGTAAATCTTTCCCGTTGAACTATTTCTCAAAACTCCGACCGGGATTAGATTAAGAATTCCAGAAATTAAAATAAAAATCGAAATTCCCGGGTTACTACATAGTAGTTGACCGAACTTGGCAAACGTCGACCGCGAGAATCGACCTGCGAAGGCAGGACTGAACTAAGTGTCAACCGACATCTATAGGTGACGACCGGTAGTGTGAAAAGGGTAGGTGACAAAGAAGATTGCAGTGTCGAGCTGTGTTCATAAGTGTCTACTGGTTAGCGTGATGAGTAAGGAGGTGCCGACCGCTAAGGTCGACCACGAAAACAGAGGCATCCGAGGTGTCGACCCCTACTATATAGGTGTCGACCCTTGGGTGCAGTGAGGGTGAAGTGTCGACCGGTGCCCACATGGGTAGACAAAAATTCTTTTTTAATGTTTTAAAATTTTGAAATTTTATTTAAACCGGTCTTGATCAAAGTCTTCCACTACAATGTTGTTAAATGTTTTCAATAATGTCGTTTTAAGTCGAGTAACAAACTTTTAAATTTTTATATGAATTTTACCCGAGTGTATGTGTAACGCCCAGAATTTCCGTTAAATAATTTTCAGAATTTTGTATCAGTAAATGGTGGAGTTCTAGTCGGAATTAATGGCTGAAAAGTTAACCGGTGAGGTAGAAGATTATTTTAAGGCTAATTGAGATGAGAAAGTTTTAGGATTCCGACTAGACACGCACCGAATAACAGTTTAATTAAATGATTAAAGATTGAAGGCGAAAAAGTAATTAGTATTATATTATTTTATAAAAAAAAAATATATATATATATATATATATATATATATTTATATATAAAATAAAAGAAAGGGGGAGAAGGATCCGCGAAGCCCTCTTCTCCTCGGTGATTATCTCTTCCAGCTGCGATCCTCCTCCATTTTTTCAAATCTATGGTAAGTTTTAGTTAGTTGTTAGTAGATAGTTAGTGTTTTAGTTGTTTTGAGCGGTAAAAGTGAAGTTAGAGATGGTATTGGGTAGTTGTGGTGAATCCTAGGAGGGAGATACGTCATGTTGAGGTTATAGTCAATTTGTATCCGTGTATTGATGTTTAAGCTAGAAGTACAAGTAGATTATGCGTTTTTATGGAAAAGAATGAGCATTTGGATAACTGAATACTCAGGTTACGGAACGATTTCTATACAGCCACATTCGCCTAAGTTGTAGGTGTTTGATTAGAAAGTAGATTAAACCGTTAGAAATTAGACGTCCTATGGAATCCGTAGCATTTCGAATCATCCAAATCATATGAGTATTGGATAAGTTATGCATTTTAAAATTCAGTAGAAAATTGTGTGGAATTCGGGTTTAGATAGATTAGGTGTTAAAATTGTGATTCCCTTTAGAATTTTATGAATTGGAAGGAAAGTAGAGCTGATAAATGCATGGTTTTATAGGTTCTCTAGTTAGCAAGCTATCTACGAATGAATTGCTAGAGACGCCAAGTAAGTAGTGTACGTAGGTGCTTTTGCCTTCGGGCCTACATAACAGTTCAATAAGTTGTATGTACGTTTATTTTATGTTATGCTTTAGTGATTATGCATCATGATTTTTTTTAAAAGTATGAGAACGAAACGAAAATGAATTTGCATATTTTTACAAAATGAAACAGTATGATGTGACGAATGAAATGAAAATATACGTAAAAATATAATGAAGGTGGGGTTAAGTGGTCTTGTCTTGTGAGATGAACAGCGAGGTGTATCACTTCTTCTTCTGCTTTATGTTGTGGCTTTATCCCGAGAGGTGGACCACGAGGTGTCACTTTAGTAGATTGAGGTTGGCCTTGTCCCGTGAGGTGGACCACGAAATGTGTCACCTTGATCTAGCACGTAAAGAAGAACCTAGTGGTAAGAAGATAAAGAATGTGTAAGAAAGAGAGGAAAACGAAAGTATAGACGAAACTGTAGAAACTTCAAATGTTAGGATATATTTGTTTTCGGTGTATATGTTTTTGTGTACATTACTTACTTAGCTAGCATTAGGCTAATAGATGAGTTTTATGATATAGGTGACGAAGTGATAGCTAGTGAGTACTCAGAGCTAGCCCAGGACTATAAGGCAGTTGGAAGAGTGCATTGTGGACGGTCCAGCCGGTTGTTAGGGTATTTTGACCATGGTGGGCTTAGGTACAGGTTTTGGGGTTTAGTCGAAATCATTTGGAGTTGTTTTTGAAAAGTAAATGAATTTCAAAATTTTAGAAGCCATTTTTAAGTATAAGGTCGATTTTAAGTTGGGTGGTAATTGCTCATTTTTGTTATTTTTAGCATTGAGTCGAAGGTCAATTGTTTTTGGGAAAGTTTAAGATTTCTAGTCAAATTTCTGTGAAGGAAGTGTCGACCAGATAGTGTAAAGATGGTAGGAGTGTCGGCTGTAAGATTTGACCGATAGAAACAAAGAGGATTAAGATATCGACCTATGCACACAGGTGTCGACCGGTGAGCGTGATAAGCAGGGAGGTGTCGACCGATGCAAACAGAAGCATTCGAGGTGCCGACCTGTGTATATAAGTGTCGACCCTTGGGTGCAGCATGGGTCAAGTGTCGATCACAACCTATAGGGGTTGACCAAAAATTCTTTTTAATGTTTTAAAAATTTAAAATTTTATTTAAACTGATTTTAATCAAAGTCTTCCGTTGCAACGTTTTTAAACGTTTACAAAGTTGTCGTTTTAAGTCGAGAAACAAAGTCTTAAATTTTATAGAAATTTTATTCGATTTGATGAGTAAGAGTATGGTTAACGACCCGGGGACGACTTGAGGGTGTTATAGTTATGGTATTAGAGCATCGAACGAACAAAAAACAAGTAAGTTTTTAGGCCGTTACAGTTATGGTATCAGAGCAGTGAGTAGTAGTAGT
>CM039519.1:13361630-13420257 GCA_022433055.1 Begonia peltatifolia | reverse complement strand
TTTTAGGCCGTTACAGTTATGGTATCAGAGCAGTGAGTAGTAGTAGTGAGTGTACCAGGAACCGTGAGGATTTTCGGAGCGTTACAGCAATGGTATCAGAGCCAAATAGTCAAACCGTTCAAAGGATTACCTAACTGTACGGATCACCACACGACGTGCTTTGACAATTGTAAGTGCTTAAGTTTAGCTTTAGTAGTAGATGCTTATGAGAGTGATTAACCTTTGTGTAGAAAATTCGCCAAAATGTCTAGACGAGAAGGACGTTCGAGGATACCAAGAGAGACAATTGATTCGAGAAATGAGAATGATCTGATGATGATTAGACAGCTAACAGAGTTAAGGAACAGACAATCACAACAGTTAGGAATACTATGAACAGAGAAGGGCATGAGAATTCAGGCTCAATCCCAATTAACGGCCAAAGTGGAGAGAGGTATTATGAGTAGAGAAAATCATAGGAATTCTGGTTCAAGTACCTCAGTTGATTGAAGTTAAAGATGAGCACCGCCATAGGGTCAAGTGACTAGTGCGTGGGTTCCCATATGAAGGGGGATGGTTAGATCTATTATTTACTAAGAGTTTAAATTCTATGGAATAGAAGTTGGGGGATTAGAGTATATGTTCTTAGATTCGATGTCTAGGATAGAATATTCATTACTGAGTGAACGTTTTGACCGAAGCTCAGGTTATAGATTATTGGAGGTTGGTTCTCATATGGAAACCGGTGTATATCGAGGGGTATAGACAACTGGTGAAATATTAAGTAACTTACGTTCGAGTCATATTGAGCCTATAGCCAGTGTAACAACTATAAAAAATGGAGCGAATTAGGACAGAGGGAAGATTTCTTTTGACTTGAACATGAAGGTTAGATTATGGGGTTATAGTTGATCTAACTAAGGTTGTGAGACGTAAGCGCAAGACTTATATTCAAGGTGGCACATAGGGTAGCCCTTATTATGGAACAACAAGGAGGAGTGGTAATTGAGAGACTTAATTAATTGATTTTGAGAATTTACACCGTTAGAGTTAAGTTGACG
Organism: Begonia peltatifolia; assembly: GCA_022433055.1. Lineage (NCBI taxonomy): Eukaryota > Viridiplantae > Streptophyta > Magnoliopsida > Cucurbitales > Begoniaceae > Begonia > Begonia peltatifolia. The sequence goes on along the minus strand of CM039519.1, from coordinate 13,419,217 downwards.
AAGCTAAGTATGGAATTAGACTTTAAGGTTTAATTTATAGACAAGCATGGTCTAACAAAATGAAGTACTTGACCTTAAATAAGGAGTTACGGGAATGTAAAGGATATTTGGGCATTGAGGAACCTCGAAGTAAAACTCGTATTCAAATGGTTAACGGAATGACTAGATAGCCAAGGGAGAATATGAAATCGAATTTTTATTAGTAAAGTATTGAGACCACTAGTGTTTTTGTGAGTAAAAAGAAAACAGAAGTGCGAGGATTAATGAGATGAGCTTTTAACTTTCAGATACGAAATATCTACCCTAGTTATTATGAAAGCATAGCCTATTTTTTATACGTATAAAGGAATTCAAGTACCTAATAGCAATTGTCCACAAGACGTATGCTGTTAGAAATGTTGCATAGGTATCAGTTGGGTGATTAGAAGTTTGAGTTAAACCGAGGAGTCATACGTGAGGATAAAGTCGATCAATGGAAAGTTTAGGAAATAAAGGATACTGGAGTATGACGTATGACGTTATTTAGAAGTTTAAAGACCATATTTTAGCGGTCATTTGGTTACGTAAGACTTGCAGACGTAGAAAACTATATTAGAAAGCATGGAGCAACACTGTAGCTTAGTCTATAACAAGTTTGCAAACAATAAGATTATTGGACGAATTATTATATGGAAGTGAAAAGAATATTCAGAAATGATTTAATGTTAGAGTGAATTGCTTAGAATGATTCAATTATGAAGCTTTTAAGGATGATCGAGATAGAGGATTTAGAATGTCACGCCCCGAAAATCCACCACAATTCCCAGTTCGCTAACCACTACTAGTCACTACTCTTACTCCTGATCTACTAATAAAATTCGTTTGAAAATTCGAAACCTGTTTTTCGACTTCAAACAACACTTTTAAAATCGACTAAAAATCTCGAAGCAGAAGACTTTTGGCTAAAAATCATTTTAAATAGAATATCAAGTCTTTAAAACATTAAAAGATATCTTCGGTCGACCCCTGTCATCACCGGTTGACGCTTCGTTAGTCTTTGCCGACACAGGTCGACCCTCACAGTCGACCTCCTTCTACTCACCCTCAAACAAGTTGACAATTTTCTTTAGCAGTCAACACTTCAATCCTCTCTGTCTTCCTCAGTCGATCCTCGCGGTCGACACCTCCACCATCTCCTTCATTTCTAGTCAACTTCTACAGCCATAGGTCGACACCTTGATACTCTCTATCTGTGCAGTTCAACCCTCGTGTTCGACACCGCTGCCATTTTTCACACTACCAGTTGACACCTACAACCATAGGTCGACACTTACTTCGTCTCTGCACGCAAAGGTTGACCCTCGCGGTCGACACTTGCAGGGTCTGGTCGACCACTAAGCCTACCAGTCGACACTTTCCTCAATGAACCTCAATAAAACATCAATTTTTCCGAATATAATCAATTTCGATTCAACATTAAAAACAACAAAACCATCATTTTTGCAATCAACTAAAAATTGTTAAATATATTTAAACTACTACTGAACCTTTAAAATCTTTTTTCTTACAAAATGACTCAAAACGACTCTGACTCGACCTCTACACCCGTACGTATGAACACCGCGTCGAAATTGCCCTAACAGCCGGCTGGATTATCCACGAGCGTGCTCCTCAAATTGCCTCCTAGTTCTAGGCTCGCTTTGAGTACTCACCAGCTATCACTTCCTCACTTACAACACATAACTCAACTATTAGCTTAATGCGAAGTAAGTAATGCACATAAACACACACTAAATCAAACACCCCCTAACACATGCAGTTTCTACAGTTTCGTCTCTACTTTTGTTTTCATCTCTTTCTTACATCTTATTACTACTGGGTTCTTTTTTATGCGCTTGATCAAGGTGACTCATCTCATGGTCCTTCTCATAGGACAAAGCCAAGCTGGGCTTAGTAAAGTGGTACTACTCGCAATCTCCCTCATAAAACTAGGGCCACCATATAAAGCAGGGGAAGAAATGGCATATCTCACAGCCTCCGTCACAGGACCATGCCACTCAACCCTACCTTCGTTATCTGCTTACGTATCTTCTAAATTTTGTTCTGCACTATTCACGTCCTACTGTTTTCGTCTCATAAATACATGGAAATTCATTTTCGTCTACTTCTTCTACTTTAAAACAATGATGCACACCCATGAAAGCATAACATAAAATAAACGTGCAATGCATCCTACTGAACTGTGATTTAGGCCCAAAGCCAAAACTACTATTACATTACTTACCTGGCGTCCTAGCTTTCCGTGGTTCTCGTTTCACCAAAACCCGCCTAACCTACAACAAAAACCATTTTCTGCCAAAACTCATCCCAACACTTTACTCACGCACTAAAACCACCATACTAGCATGACACTTCATGAACTCGCCAAAATCGCTCACTAACCCATCTTGGCTCAAAATCAGCCTAAACTTCCAATGTGCATAACTCTTGCGTCAGCTTTCAGAATCACTCGATTTCACCGGCTACCTGCCCCACTCATAACCTAGTTTAACATACCAAAATAGTTTTTGAACCCGACACTCGTAGCCCAGCCAAAAATGCAGAATCAATTCCGTTTTAGTCCTTAAAATCTCACATTCTCTGTTTCTCGTTCAAACTCGCTTACTTTCTCACCATCCCATCGTATTTACCATCAATAATCCAACAACAATCAATAACAACCCAATAAGCATCTCAAACCTTAAACCCTAAATTACTATCCATCAATCTCTACTCAAACTCTAATTTCAACCGAAAACTACGCTATAACTTCTTAAACTTATCTTAAATCGTTAGAGTGGAGGAGAAAACTTAGAACGGCGTTGGCTGCATGTTGCTGGAAGAAATTCATTGAGGGACGGGAGGGCTTTTCGTGCAAGGGAAGGGGAAAGAAACTGAAGGGGGGAGGAGGGTTCCCGATCCTTCTCCCTCTTTCTTTACTTTTCATTTTTATTTATTTTTTAATAATAATAATAATTATTATTATTATTATAGTAATTACTAAATCACCCTCAACCCTTAATCGTTTAATCAAACTTCTATTTGATTTGTTTCTGGTGTGAATCTTATAAATCCATCTTGTTCATTAATCCTAAAATAATCTTCTACCTAACCTACTAAATTTTTCGCCCTTAATTTTTGCTAGAATTCCGGCGTTTACCAACACAAATTTTTGAAAATTAGATTTCAGAAAATCCCGGGTGTTACATTCTACCATCTTTAAAAGAAATTTTGTACTCAAAATTTCCGTAGCGATCACTTCCTGATATTGACGCCGCCCAATCCATCGTCTCACAACCAGACTCTCTTCATACAACATCAAATTTACCTTAAACTCTTAGTTCTTTAACGTCCTTATGATTAACTTCATTATTCAACCTGTGATTGTTTTACTTATCCTCAAGTTCATTCCATCCAAATACTCACTGGTTTCTATCTATATCCTAAAACTTTAGCCTTATGATCCTCCCGTCAATAACTTCTACAACTATGTATCTGATTCCAGTCTTATGACAGCATTTGCTATCCTCAATCTAACTAATTGCATGCTTGACTATGTATTGAACGCTATCTAATTCCATAAATCAATTATATACTTTACATTCAATTGTTCATTAATTTAACCACTTATAATCCAACTTCCCTAAGTGCTCTATTCTAACTTCATACCTAGCCTCCCTTGGCTATAATTCGCTCAAATATTAACTTCCTTACCCCCAATTATCACTACCTGCTTCATATTTGAACCATTCTAAGCTATTTTTTCTAACTAGAATTTAGTTTCGGTAAACGGCGGAGTTGTAGTCGGAATTAAGAACTGAAAATTTGGCAAGTTAGGTAAAAAAATATTTTGATGCTAATGGCTAAGAGAAATTTGTAGGATTCTGACCGGAGACATACTGAATAACAGTTTAACTAAACGATTAAAGATTGAAAGTGAAAAAGTAATTAGTATTATATTATTTTATAAAAAATATATATATATATAAAGTAAAAGAAAGGAGGAGAAGGATCGTGAAACCCCCCTCCTCCCAAGCGAAGCCCTCTTCTCCTCGGTGATTCCCCCTTCAAGCAGCGATCCTCCTCTGTTTCTTCCAATCTACGGTAAGTTTTAGTTAGTTCTTACTATATAGTTAGTCTTTTAGTTGTTTTGAGCGGTAAAAGTAAAGTTATAGAGGGTATTGAGTAGTTTTGGTGAAGTTATAATTGTGATACTTATTAATTTATGAAAGGTACTCGGAAATAGAGTTGGATTTTGAGTTTAGTTGGGAGTTTCGGCTTAGTACGAATTTATGATATTCCGTGTTAGAATTTCATGAGTTGGACGAAGTAGAATTAATGGATATGTGATTTTATAGGTTCTCCAATTTCCAATTAGCATACGAAATTACGAACGAGTTGCTGAGGATGCCAAGTAAGTAATGTACGTAGGTGCTTTTGCCTTCGGGCCTACATCACAGTTTGGTAGGTAGCATGCACGTTTTTTTATGCTATGTTTTAGTTGATTATGCATTCATGGTTTTAAAGTACGAGAACAAAACGAAATGAATTTTGATGTTTTTACGAAATGAAATAGTAAGGTGTGACAAATGAAATGAAAATGTACGTAAGAACATAATGAAGGTGGGGTTAAGTGGTCTTATCTACTGAGGTGGACCGCGAGGTGTATCACTTGTTCCTCTATTTTACGTGGTGCCTTGTCCCGAGAGCTGGATCGCGAGTTGTGTCACTTTGCTACATTGAGGATGGCTTTATCCCATTAGGTGGACCGCGAGGTGTGTTATCTAACTTGTAAAGAAGCACCAAGTAGTAAGATAAAGAAGATGTAAGAAAGGAATGAAAATGAAAGTCGAGATAAAACTGTAGAAACTGCATACGATAGGATATGTTTTGTTTTCAGCGATTATATTTATATGCATTACTTATTAAGCATTAGGCTAATAGATGAGTTCTATGATGTAGGTGACGAAGCTATAGCTGGTGAGTACTCAGAGCATTCTTAAGACTAGGAGGCAGTTGGGGGAGTACGCTCATGAACAATTCGGCCGGCTATTCGGGCATTTTGACCAGGGTAGGCGTGTGTAAGATTTTTGGGTTAGTTAGAGTTGTTTTGAAATGTAAATGGATTTCAATATTTTAGTAGTTGTTTTGATGTATATAATGATTTTGAGTTGATTGAAAAGTGAACGTTTTTGTTATTTTTAGCATTGATTCGGAAACTCAATTTGTTTTGAAGGATTTAAGGTTTTTATGCAAAATCTGGGAAGGAAGTGTTGACCAATAGGCTTAGTGGTCGACTGAACTTGACAAATGTCGATCGCGATGGTCAACATGCGAAGGCGGATCCTAACTAAATGTCGACTAACGTCTGTAGGTGTCGACTGTCAGTGTAAAAATTGTAGGGGTGTAGGCCGCAAGTTACGACCGAGGCAAACAGAGCAGATTGGAGTGTCGGTCTGTGTTCATAAGTGTCAACTGGTTAGCATGATGAGCAGGGAGGTGTCAACCACTAGGGTCGACTGATGAAAACAGAGGTATCCGAGGTGTCGACCTCTGCATATAGGTGTCGTGTAACACCCAGAAAACCAAATCGTTTTTGGTTCGTTTACTTCTACTACTCACTCACTATGATCAAAAGAATTTGAATAAGATTTAAAACTTTTGTTCATCGGTTTAAAATGACATTTTTGAAAGTATTTTAAATGACATCGCGGTGGAAAAATTAATTAAAATAAGTTTGAATAAAACTCTATTTTAAGAAACATAAAACGGAGACACTGGTCGACACTTGAGAACGCTGACACTCGGGATGTCTCGAGTTTTTTCATCGGTCGACACTGGCAAACGCCGAACGACACAACGTTTCTCTAGGGTCTTCTCGTCGGTCGACACATGGAATACCGGTCGACACTTCTACGCTCATCTCAGAGAGCGGTCGACAACTGCTTTTACGGGTCGACACCCTGATACTCTCTGTCCGCGTAGTACGACCCTCGCGGTCGACACCACTGCCATTTTTACACTACCGGTCGATATCTACAACTAGGGGTCGACACTTACTTCGGCTCTTAGCACACAGGTTGACCCTGTCGGTCGACACTTGCAGGGTCTGGTCGACCACTGAGCCTATCGGTCGACATTTACTCCCAAGAACTCTGTTTAAAAATCTTAAAAAATTCACAAAATCGACCGGAGTTCGACTCAATGCTAATAATAAACCAACACACACTTATCCATCAACTCGAATCATTATTTACATAAAGAAAAAAACTACTCATGTTTGAAATTCGTCTATACACTCATTAGACTAAAAAAAAAACTTAAAACTCTCTCAATTATACTCCCAAAATCTATACCTATGCCTACAATAGTGAAAACACCCTGATATCCAGCCAGATTGTATACGTGCGTATTTCTCAAACCGCCTCTTAGTCTTGGGCATGCTCAGAGTACTCACCAACTATGGCGTCGTCACTTATATCACAGAACTCAACTAGTAGCCTAATGCTAAATAATTAATGCACAAAACATAAACACTAAAAACAAATGCATCCTAACATATGCAGTTTCTACTGTTTCACCTATACTTTGGTTTTCGCCTCTTTTTTACATCTTCTTAATCTTTTTACTACGGGGTTTTTGTTTACACGCTATACTAAGGTGACACCTCTTGCGGTCCTCCTCATAGGACGCGATCCCGCTCATAGGACGGAGCCAACCTTAGTGTAGTAAAGTGACACAGATCGCGATCCCCCTCATAGGACGGAGTCCCCCCGGAGTCACCACGTAAAGAGGTGGAAAAGTAACGCACCTCGTGGTTCCCCTCATAGGACGCAGGCCCCACTCATAAGACAATGTCACTCAACCCCACCTTCATTATCTTATTACGTATCTTGTCATTTCGTTCCTCTCATCACACCCTAGTATTTTACTTTGTAAAAGCATAGAAATTCATTTTCATCTCATTCTACTAATATAAAACAATGGTGCAAAACCATGAAAGCATAACGTAAGGTAAACGTGAAATGCATATTACTGAACTGTGATGTACGGCCGAAGGCAAAACGCCTACTACATTACTTACCTGGCGTCCTAGAATTTCCTCGCACTCCGTAACTTCGTACGCTAATTGGGAAAACCTATAAAACCACACATCTATTAGCTCTACTTTCCATTAAATCCATAAACTATAAAAGAAACAACAACTAAACCCCCACTCAGCCTAAACCGAAATGCTAACTCAATTTCTGACTAATTTTCAAAAATTCCTAACTTCTTCAACACTCATCCAAATTGGATGATCCAAAGCGCTACAGGCTCCACAGGACGTCTAGTTCTTAACGGTTTCATCCATTTCCTAACTCAACATCTACAGCATGGTCGGACGTGGACGAGCAGAAACCGTTCTACAATTAGCGTACTCAGCTAATCAAACGCTCAACTAACTGCATGAATCTTTGTTAGATCGACTGATAGGCCATCGCTCGAGATGACATGTCGCAGAAACTGAATCTTATCCAGCAAAAATTCGCACTTTGAAAACTTTGCATAAAGTTGGTGTCGCTTCAGACTCTCCAACACCAACATCAAATGCTCTATATGTTCCTATTCACTACGGGAGTACACCAATATATCATCGACAAACACTATAACGAATTTATTTTTTATGTTTATAGAATACTCTATTCATCAGGTCCATAAAGGCAGCTGGGGCATTCGTCAGTCCGAATGACATCACCAAGAATTTATAATGCCCATAACGCGTTCGAAAAAGTTGTCTTTGGAATATCTTGTGTTCTGACCTTCAACTGATAATACCCCGATCTCATGTCAATCTTCGAAAACACTCGTGCACCCTCGAGTTGATCAAATAGATCGTCTAGTCTCGGCAAATGATACTTGTTCTTAATCGTTAGCTTATTCAACTCCCTATAGTCAATCCACATTCGTAACGACCCATCATTCTTCTTGACAAAAAGGATCGGTGCGCCCCACGGTGAAAAGGTAGAGCGTATAAATCCTTTTTCCACCAACTCTTCTAATTGTTTCCTTAACTCTTTTAGTTCCGCTGGTGCCAATTATAAGGATTTTTTGAAACCGGCTCAGCTCTTGGATACACATCTATAGCAAATTCTATCTCTCGATCCAGAGGTAAACCGGGTAAATAATCTAAGAAAACTTCAAGAAAATCTTGAACAATTAAAACATCATGTGCCCTTGAATCCATGGAAATTTGCATATTTATAAGACTGGCGAGAAAATCGAAAGACTCACCAATCAAAACTTGACGAGCACTAACAGACGTCATGGCGGATATCTTCCAGGCATTCTTCGTGGCCTGAAAGGTATGCTTCTCACTATCCAGCAGTTGAAAACTCATCGTGCCTGCCCTACAATCAATTGTAGCATAGTGCTTGAACAGCCAATCCATTCCCAATATCATGTCGTATCCAATTATACCCATAATAATGAGATCGGCCGATAAATTCTTGCTTCCCACCGACACTATGCTATCTCGCACCACTTGATTTGAATGCATACGCCCAGCATAAGGTAACACTTCCTCGTAACTACATTCTGTTGACACAGGCCATACATCCAACTTAAGCACGAATGTAGTTGCAATGAACGAGTGCATCGCTGCTTGATCCTTCGCTGAATCTCTTAGTACCCCTCTGTTGTTGTTGCTGGGAGCAACTTCTGCTCTGTTTTGGGGCAAGCTTCTTGAAGAATCTCCTGGAAGACTCTCGATGCTTAATATATTTCATCTCAGCCTCCTCCACTACCAATGCCTTAGCCACCGCTTTTGAATAGGGCACCTCCTGAGTTCCGGCTATCTTTACTCCCTTGTATATTTCTGGCTTTAGTCCCTGCACATACTGAAACGCATTGTGTTCATTCTGGCTCACAAAACTGCTGGCAAACAAAGATATGGACTCGAATTGTCAGTTGTACTCAGTCACTAACCTGGTCTGTTTTAACTGTAGGAACTCTATCCTTTTGGCCGCTTTAACTGTGCTGTTGCAATACTTGTCATAAAATATCTATTTGAACTTTTCCCACGTCACATGCTACCCTTAAACTATGTTCTCCATGGACTCCCACCAAAATCGGGCATCCTATGCTAGATGGAAGTTGGCTAGCGAGACTTTGTCCTCTTCTTCCACCTTCGCGTATCAGAACATGCTTTCCATGGTACGGACCCATTCCTCTGCAGCTGTTGGGTCCAACGTTTGTCCTTCATACGTCGAGGGCCGTAACCTCCGAAATCTATCTCCCGACTGATCATGGCCTGAACTAGAGCCTGCACTTCCTTGTACCTCCCGACTGAGTAGGATCCTTAACTGCGGAGACTTCCTGTTCACCAACTCAGTTAACTGCTTGATCGTCATGGATTCATTCTCACTTATTGGTTCGGTTGGCTCTCTTGGTACTCGTGGGCGTCCTGGTCGTCTAGACATCTTAGCTAAATTCCTGGGCAAGGTTAATTACTTTCATAATCATCTAATAACTAAAACTAAAACACTACAGTTGTCGAAGCACGTCATGCAGCGATCGGAGCTGTTAGGTAATCGTTTGAACGTTTTGACCATTTGGCTCTGATACCATAACTTTAATGCCCCGAAAACATACCTGTTTCTTGTTCGTTCACTTCTAGTACTCACTCACTATGCTCAAAAAAATTTTAATAAGATTTAAAACTTTTGTTCCTCGGTTTAAACGACGTTTTTTAAAGTATTTTAACTGGCATTGCGGCGGAAAAACTAATTAAAATTAGTTTGAATAAAACTCCATTTTAAGAAACATAAATCAGAGACACCGGTTGACACTTGCGAACGTCGGCCAATACTTTGGATGTATCGGGGTTTTTCATCGGTCGACACTGGAAAACGCAGGACGACAATACGTTTCTCTTGGATCTTCTCGTCGGTCGACACGGGGAACACCGGTTGACACTTCTACACTCATCTCAGAGAGCGGTCGACATCAGCTTTCGCGGGTCGACACCCAAATCATCTCTATCTGTGCAGGTCGACTCTCGCAGTCGACACCACTGCCATTTTTATACTACCGGTCGACACCTACAACTAGGCATCAACACTTACTTCAGCTCTGCCCGCGCAGGTCGACTATTTCGGTCAACACTTGCAGGGTGTGGTCGACCACTAAGTCTATCGGTCGACACTTCCTCCCCAGAACTCTGTTTAAAAACCTTAAAAACTTTCCAAAATCGACTAGACTCCGACTCAACGCTAATAATAAACCAACACACACTTATACATGAACGTAAATCATTATTTACATAAAGAAAACAACTACTCAAGTTTGAAATCCGTCTATACATTCATTCGACTCAAAACAACTTAAAACCCTCTCAATTACACTCCCAAAATCCATACCTATGCCTACCATAGTCAAAACGCCCTGACAGCTAGCCACATCGTCCATGTGCGTATTGCTACAACCGCCTCATAGTCCTGGCCATGTTGGAAGTACTCAACAACTATAGCATCGGCACCTAAATCACAGAACTCAACTATTAGCCTAATGCAAAATAAGTAATGCATAAAACATAAACACTGAAAACAAATACATCCTAACATATGCAGTTTCTACTGTTTCACCTCTACTTTGATTTTCATCTCTTTCTTACATCTTCTTTATCTTCTTACTACTGGGTTCTTCTTTACGCACTTTACTAAGGTGACACCTCTTGCGGTCTCCTTTATAGGACGTGGTCCCACTCATAGAACGGAGCCAACGTCAGTCTACTAAAGTGACACACCTCGCGATCCCACTCATAGGATGCGGTCCCCCTCATGGGAAAATGTCAACACGTAAAGCGGGGGAAGAATAACACAGCTCGCAGTCCCCCTCATAGTACGCGGCCCCCTCATAGGACAATGTCACTAACCCTAACTTCATTATATTTTTACATATCTTCTCATTTCATTACTCTTGTCACACCCTACTATTTTACTTCGTAAAAACATGGAAATTCATTTTCGTCTCATTCTCCTAATTTAAAACAATGATACACAACCATAAAAGCATAACGTAAGGTAAACATGCAATGCATCCTACTGAACTATGATGTATGCCCGAATGCAAAACTACTACTACATTACTTGGTGTTCTAGAAATTCCTCGCACTCCGTAACTTTGTACGCTAACTGGGAAAACCTATAAAACCACACATCTATTAGCTATACTTTCCATTAAATTCGTAAACTCTAAATGAAACAACAACTAAACCCCCACTTTGCCAAAACCGAAATCCTAACTCAATTTCTCACTAATCTTTGAAAATTCATAACTTCTACAATAGTCGTCTGAATTGGACGATCCAAAGTGCTATAGGCTCCATAGAACGTCTATTCCTAACGGTGTCATCCATTTCCTAACTCAACACCTAAAGGTTGGGCAGACGTGGACGAGCAGAAACCGTTCTACAATTCGTGTACTCAGTTAATCAAACACTTAATCTTTTCCATAAATCTCAAAATATATTCCTACTTCTAGCTTAAATACCAATACATGAATACAAATCGACTTAACATTCAAATTTCATATCTCCCTTTTAGGGTTTACTAAAACTACCCACTACTTACTCTACTTCACTTTTTATAGCTCAAAATCATTAGAGTACTAACTATTTACTAAGAGCTAACTGAGACTTACCGTTGATTAGAAGATTGATGTAAGATCGGAGAAAAACCACGACTAGAAGAAGGATTACTGAGCTTCTACGTGGGGAGGGAAAAGAGGAACAGTGGAGGAACTGCGCTGGGGAGAAACACAGTAAGGTGTTTTGATTTTTTTTTTTATTAATAATAGTAATAATAATTTTAATTACTACTGCGCCCTTAACCCTTAACCGTTTAATAAATCTGTTATACGGTCCGATTTCGGTTGGATTGCTAAACTTTTCTCTGTTACATTAGCTTCAAAATAATATTTTACTTAAGAGTAAAAATTCTCCGTTCTCAATCCCGACTAAAACACCACCGATTACAATTACGTAATCTAAATTAGTTTTAACGAAAAAATTCTGAGTGTTACATGTTGACCCTTGGGTGCAATGCGGCTCAGGTGTCAACCGATACTCACAAGGGTCGACCAAAATTCCTTTTTAATGTTTTAAAAACTTGAAATTTTATTTAAATTGATATTCATCAAAGTCTTTCACTGCAACGTTTTTAAACGTTTACAAAAATGTCATTTTAAGCCGATCAACAAAATTTTAAATTTTACATGAATTTTACCCTAGTGTATGTGTATGAGTAGAGTTAGCGATCCGGGTTTGGAGACAACTCAAGACGTTACAGTTATGGTATCATAGCAAAGAACGAACTAGAAACTAGTATGTTTTCAGGGCGTTACAGATATGGTATCAAAGTAGAGAATGAACTAGAAGCGAGTAGGTTTTCGGGGCGTTACAAAATAAAAATGCATGAAACAGCAACAAAATAGAAATAGATTTGGATTTACACAAAACAGATTTTTTAAAAAACTAAAAACATATTTAAGCTATTTTTAAGTACCCAAACGTTATAAAATGAACAAACTGCATGGTGACCTTTGTTTTGTTCTTGTATTACGGTTAAAGTAGAGTTACTTGCTGTAAAAATAAATGAAAAATAAGATACCAAAGCAGCAACAAAAACATCTTATGTTCAAAGTAGTAAATCTAGAAATGGAAAATAGATTGGAGCGATAAGCAAAGAATCGAATATAACACAAAATGTAGGTGTCCTGATACCAATCCATGCATAGAGGAGCAACCTATGCTATGATACAAAATACTACGGGTTCGGACCTGAAATGAACCGTGTTAGCACGCACAATAATAAAAAAGATCGATTACTTGGCCAGACAAGAAAACATCAACAAAACTAAAATGGAAGATAGATGAGACGAGCTTTAAATGAAGGGATATTTGGAGGAGATATTACCGTATGAGAGAGGAGCACAAACTTAGAATAACAAGTGAAAATAAATGATCAAAAATAGAATGGAAACAGAGAGCCCTAAGTGGTCCGAAGAGCAAGACTTGCTGTAATACCCAGAAATTTCTGTTGGAAATTTATGTCGGATTTTCGTAGATTTTAATTGACGGAGTTTTGTTCCTAATTAATAACAAAAAATTTCAGCCACTAAGTGAAAGATTATCTTAAGGCTAATGGTGGAGAGAGAAATTTAAGAATTTAATCAGATTCGGACAAAATCACGGAATTGTGAAACTGTTTAAGGAGGAGGGCAATTTGGCAATCATGAATAAAATAATAAAATACTAAAATAGAATAAAAAAATGTGATGATTTGCGTAGTTAGTTGGTGTGTTAGCGTTATTAGTGGCGAAACTGGGTTTGGCACAGGTATACGTCGAAATAGTGGAAACCTAGGAGAGTAATGCGAGAAATGGAGTGTAGAGCTAATTTCTATCCGTGTAATGGTGCTTAGAATAGAAATAGGAGTAGATTATGATAATTAGTAAGGAAGATTGGGAGATTTATTGGCCATGTACGTGAGATTTGGAACAGTGTCCGTTCGGCTAGGTTCGGTTAAGTTGTGGACATCCGAATGGGAAATGGATGTGACCACGGGGAACTAGGCATCCTTAGGAACCCGTAGTATTTTGTATCATCCAATTCGGGCTTGTATTGAAGAATTTGTGAATTTTCGAAGTTGTACGGAAATTTTGCGAGAGATTTTGGGTTTAGTGAAGAGTGTAGGTTTTGGTATAAGTTACGATTTTCAGGATAGGAAATTATGAATTAAATGAGTTAGAATTGACAGAGATATAATTTTATAGGTATTTCAGTTAGAGCACCAAGTCACAAAACGCGAAAGGATTTCAAGAATGCTAGGTAAGTGATGGACCGCTTGTGATTTGCCTTCGGGCCTACACCGTGGAACGGTAGGATTGTTTGGTTGTTTAGTTGCTTGTTTGCTTGCTGTTTGCATTGGTTTTTGTTTTCTTGTTCGGTTATTGAGTCGTGCATTGTGATTGTCATGCATCGTGGTTTTGAACTACAAAACACGAGTTTTGAGCATTTTTGAAATGTGTATGTGAAACGTAATCAGATAAGAAAAGACTTGCAACACATGGGTGAACGCCACGTCGTTAACGTGCTAGTGAGAAAGCACTAGGGGGTTCCCATGGATTAAAGTACGTAATGTGACATGGTTTGCGAACGCCTCGTCGTTAACGTGCTATTACGAGCACTAAAGGGTTCAACGATTTATGTTAGGAGGAGGTTACGTAAGGCCGTTCCGTGTGCGAACATGATGTGTACCTCTAATCTCGTTCCGTGGGTTATGGAATGGCCGCCCCGAGTGTTGAAGGGATGGGTGCCGGCCTGACACACACCGAAAAGTGAAAGATGAAAATAACAAAATGAAAAGAAAACGGAGTTGAGTATAGAAACTGCATGAGTATGGGTTGAGTTTTGCATTGGTTTTCGAGTTCATATATCCATACTTGCTAAGCATTAGGCTTACGTTTTGTGTTCCTTGGTGTAGGTGACGACGTGCTATCAGGTGAGTTGCTAGGTGACGAGCAGGCCTACGTCGGAGTTGGCAGGAGGTGTCGCATGCCGGTGCAGGGAAATGTTGGGGGCAACACGACCATGGCAGGTAAAGAGAGTATAATTTTGTGAGTATTTTGAGTTGATTAGAGTTGTGTAGGTTTTCAAGGAATTTAGGTGGTGTACCAAGGGTACCATGGATTATTGGGATACGAATGTTTTGAAATTATGTTTTCAGAATTTAAGCTTTTATTTCGTGGATTTAGTCGAGGAATATTCGTCGTCTGTTGTTTTGAAACTTGCATGAAGAAATTTAGTTGTCAAAACATGAGTTTTTATTTTGTGGTTGCGATAGAGTAATGGTTGTCGTGCGTATTCGAACGAACTAGTGTGATTTCATTGATTCTGGTGTGAAGTGTCGACCGAAGTCGAGAGGTGTCGACCGGTCAGTGTAAATGTAAAGGGAGTGTCGACCGTGAGGCTCAACCTGTGACAGGCAGAGCTGAAGCAGCTGTTGACCCTTGACTACAGGTGTCGACCGGTTCATGTAAAGTCTTCGAGAGTGTCGACTGCGGGGATCGACTTGCACGGGCAGAGAGGGCCAAAGTGTCGACCTGGCAAAGGAAGTGTCGACCGCTCTCCTAGTTGAGCATAGAAGTGTCGACCGCTGGAAAGACTCGAGAAAAACAAAGTGTCGACCGGCGTTTACAAGTGTCGACCGGTCTCTGTATTTCTGTGTTTTAAAATGGTGAAGTTTACTTAAACTGAATTTAAACGAGTTTACGCAGCGGCATTTATATGTATTTCTTTTGAAAGTCTATTAAAAAAAAAAAAAAGCTTTACAATTTCTAAGAATTATTTGGTAGAGGATTTGAGGGAGGGTGACGAGTAGTAGTTGTTGCGAACCGGGAATCACGAAGGATTTTTGGGGCGTTACACTTGCTATGCTCTCGGCCAATGCACTTTCTAAGAAAAGATGCAACCACTTAGGAATGGTTTTGGCCACTTTCTATAGATCCAAACTCGTGCAAGGAGCAGATAGAAAGTGGTGGTAAGTGTAACACCTAGATTTTTCCGTTTAAGTTAATTTCAGACTTATATAATTGTAATCGGCGGAGTATTGGTTGAAATTGTAGGCGGAGAATTTTTACTCTTAGGTAAAAGATTATTTTGAGGCTAATGGAGGAGAGAAAAATTTGAGAATCCATTCGGAATCAGACTGTATAACAGATTTATTAAACGGTTAAGGGTTAAGGGTGAAATAGTAATTAGGATTATTATAATAAACACCTTACTTCTTCTTCTTCTTCTTCTTCTCCCGCATGGGAAGCTCGACATTTCCCTTTCAGCAGCCAACGGTCAATCATTTCTCCCTTCGTTCTTCGAATTTTTTGTAAGTTTTAGTTAGTTCTTGGTAGATAGTTATTGTTTTTGTTATTTTGAGTAGTAAAAGTGAAGTTAGATAGAGTTTTGGGTGAGCCCTGGGAGGGAGATACGAAATTTAGAGGTTATAGCCGATTTATATTCGCGTGTTGGTGTTTAAGCTAGGAATAAGAGTAGATTATGAATTTTTATGGAGAAGATTGAGTGTGTAGATAACCGAACAACTCGGGTTACGAAACGGGTTCCGTTTGACTAAGCGGTAGGTGTGGGATTAGAAAATTGGTGAAACCGTTAGAAAGTAGACGTCATGAGGAGTTCGTGGCATTTTGAATCGTTCAAATCGGACGAGTATTAGGAGAAGTTATGCGATTCCAAATTTGGTTAGAAATTGTATAGGATTTTGGGTTAGTTGGATTAGTCTTGAGAGTGTTGCTTCCTTTAGAGTTTTATGAATTGGAAGGAAAAGTAGAGTTGATAAATGTGTGGTTTTATAGGTTTTCCAGTTAGGGAGCAGTGAACGAGTGCTAAGGAAAACCGATGAGTAATGTAGTAGGAGTTTTGCCTTCGGGCCTACATCACTGTTCCGTATGATGCATTGCACGTTTATTTTATGTTACGCTTTCATGGTTGTGCATCATTGTTTTAAAGTAGGAAACGAGACGACAATGAATTTCCATGTATTTATGAGATGAAAACAATAAGATGAGAGTAGTGCAGAATGAAATCGAGAAGATACGTAAGTAGATAACGAAGGAGGGGTTGAGTGGCATGGTCCTATTGTAACGCTCCTGAGAACCCACACGTTCCTGGTGCGCTACAGTACGTCTACACACTATGACTTACAGAGACTCGACATAACTCATTCAATTTAATACCACTTTCATTTTCAAATCATATTCAAAAGAACATTTGTGAGTATATAAAAAAATTCGACTCGATTCGAAAACAACTCGTGCCTCAAAGAGGGAACACGAAATCCTAAATATAAAAATTATATAGCGAAAAAGAAAACAATTTAACATAGTTTTAAAATAAAATGACAACACTCGAAATACTAAGAAAGAGTCTTACATACCCCTCGAACTACACAAATTCGGTGCCACACACCTCAGCCCTCACTTCGACGCCCCACGCGCACCCTCATTGTGGTGTGCGTGCCAACTCAACATCACCACGTCACGCACATGCTCACGGCGCCGCGTGCCCCACGCACCCTGCCTCCGTACCACATGTCCGCACGCACGCCCTCACCTGACGCCGCACGAGCCGTGAGCACCCGCAGGAGCTCTTGCCCCGTGCACCTGCGACCACGCCGCACTTTCACTCCCCTCCACACTTCTCTAACACTCACTGTACACATCCTGACCTATTCCATATCCTCTCGACTCCCAACCTCTCTCCCAGATTTCGACAGAGTAATGCCTAAGAACTGGCTATCCCAAAATTTAAACCCTGCACACAGTTCACTAGAAGTTAGCAACATTTATCTATCAACCATTCAGAGAATCTTCATAACGAAATAATCAAAGAATAAAGACAAAAAAAATCTATCAACTATAAATGAGAAAAGTTCACAGTATAGAGCATTACCAAACTCCTACATATAAAACATACGCGTATGTCACAGAAATCACACGCACTCCATAAACACCTATACAACCAACACCTATACAACTCATCTCATCGACTGTACATCAACATAGCAAAAGAAAATACCCGCAAAAGAATCAAGCCTCCACCTACCATCCCTACGGGTCGGGTCGCCCTAACAAAATCTGCCATATGGTGCTCTGTCACATGCCGCCAACTGTACTATGCCTCAGGACTAGGCTCTCGAGGCTCACCAGTAATATCGTCAGCACCTACACCATAGAACACACATCATAAGCCTAACGCTCAGTAAGTAGTACAATATGAAAGTAGAAGCCATCAATGCAATCAAATCACATGCAGTCTCTACACTCCCACTTATGTTGTCACATCTGTGACACGTAGTGTAGCCGCACCAGTGTAAGGAGAAACTCAACGCCACCCTACACCCTGATAAGTCGCCACCGTCCCGAACTCCCCAACAACGAGGTCCACAAGCTACACACACGCATCACCACACAGCAACCAAATCAAGGTGAGGGTGTACCTCGCGCCACAACTACACCCTGACACATCGCCCCTGTCCCAGCTTCCCCGGCACAGGGCCACAATTGCCACACACACACGTTTCACGATAGCGTAGCCGGCGCACTCCTCTAGCGGAATCCACGACTGGTGTTGCACGGGCGCACACACTAGTAAGATCCGCGATACCACTGCCCATCACCCTCACCGTCAACACATTCACGCCACGTGACAGCCCAGCCGGCCCACTACCCGAGCAAAATTCGAGGTTGGTTACGCACCGGCACACACACTAGCAGGATCTGCTGTACCACCGTCACGCGTCTCACCACTTACTCAAAATATGCTCAAAACCATTTTTGTTCCCTTCTTTTTAAAAAAATGATGCATGTCAAACAATACGCACGCACCCCACAATCAATCACATAAATCCTAAAGTTCTACGGTGTAGGCCCACTTGGGCAAAACGCATATATGCATTACTTACCTGGCATTCTAAGCTCGCTCGACACACAGCTTCGCCAAAAATGCCTCAATCTAAAACGCAAACAATTCACTCATTAATCTTTACTTCAAAACTCACCAAATAATTTAAAATGACATTCTTTATCTACACTCATGAAATTCCAACTAAAACGAGTCGCTAATTTGGTTTGGCCGAAAATTAGCTTCAAATTTGGACGCGCATAACTTTTGCGTCCGTCAACATAATCGAACGATTCAAGTCGCTAAACATCCCCTTAGCAACCTAGTTTAACATAATAAGACCGATTTTAAAACAGTAAGTTCCAGTTAGGTGGGTTTGAAACCGAATCTACCCTTTTTATTAAATTTCACATTTTTTGTTTTTCTTCAACGAAAACTCACTCAAATTTGCCTTTAAGCATTAAAAATTGCCATGCCACTATCACACGTCACGATTCTATGAAAAAGGCTTACTAATTTTACTTGGACTGAAATCTTACATAAACTTCCGACGCGTTTAACCTTTGCGTCGGATATCAGAATCGAACGATTCTAGTGACCATATGTCCCTCTAACAACCTAATTTAACAAATATAAACAGAATTTAAAATGATCAACCGAAGATTGGCCAAAACGGCCAAAAACTGAAACTGTCCCTACACAAAACAGAGGTCCGATTCTAGATTTCAATTCAAATTTCACAATTTCTATACACAACTAGGCACATTCCACTCATACACTTCGGCCAAGCTCACCGGAATTGAAAGGAGGTCGAGCACCAAGCTCGGCCAAAACAGGGAAACCGATAGGACTCACCTTCGGTTTCCCCTTTAATTCACGGCACTTCCCCCTTAACATTGCGCCCAATTTCCCCAATAACGAAAGGAGGACGAGCACTAAACTCGCCAAAATGAACCAACACGGAACATGGCAGAAAAAGGGAAAAGCTTACAGAGGGTGTCGTGGTGCGCTCAGTCAAAGGAAGGACAGGACACTGCCGAGCACCTAGTCGCCGGCGGTTTCACCCACGCCCACGTTCGTCGGAGGAAAATGGAAGCTCGGAAATCCCTCCTTCCCGGTCTGTCTCTCGCGCGTCTCCTTCTCGAGTGTCGACGAGCTGCAGCAGCCGAATGGCTTCCTCTCGAAGCCATTTCGCTGTCATATATTTTTATTTTTATTTTTTTAAAATTTAATTACCAAAACGCCCTCACGTGTTTTTATCGTTCATAACTTCGTTCAATTTTTGTCCTCCCGACTTTAACCTTTCGAAAACCATCATCAAAACTATACCCTGAGTTTTACAATTTAATTTACCCGTTAAAATATTTCTCGAAAATCTAACCGAGATTAAATTAAAATTTTAAAAAATTAGATTTAAAAATTCGAAATTTTCTGGGTTATTCCATTCCCCCCACCTTATAAGAATTTTGTCCCCAAATTTTACATACAGAATAAGTTAGGATATTGCTGCTCCATATCATCACGCTGCTCCCAAGTAATATCCTCCACACCATGGTTGCGCCACAACACCTTGACCAAAGGGATCTCCTTGTTGCGCAACACCTTCACAGCTGATCCTAAGATCCTCACAGGCTTCTCCTCGTAAGACAGCGTCGGCTCGATCTCTATATCCTGTTGTGGCACTACCTGAGAGGGATCGCGCATACATTTCCTCAGCATAGAGACATGAAAAATGTGATGGATGGCATCCATCGACAAAGGTAACTGAAGCTGGTACACAGTTCTCCCAATCCGCTTGACAATTGGGAATGGTCCCACAAATTGAGGGTTGAGCTTCCCTCGCTTTCCGAACCTCACCACTCCCTTGAACGACAAGATCTTTAGAAACACCTCGTCGCCCTCACTAAACTCCAACTCTCGATGCCTCTGGTCAGCATAACTCTTCTGTCGACTGTTAGCTGCTTCAGTCCTCTCCCGTATCACAAAAATTTTGTCGACAGTCTGCTGTAAAATCTAAGGACTTATCAATCGGCCCTCAACCTCACCCCAACAATGGCGATATGCACTTCCTCCCGTAGAGGGCCACGTATGGCGCCATACCAATGGTGGACTATTATTATATGAGAACTCCACTAACGATAAGAACTTACTCCAAGCCGCTTGAAACTCCAACACACAGGCCCTGAGCATATTCTCCAGAATCTGTATAGTCTGCTCTTACTGCCCATCGGTCTGAGGATGAAAGACCATACTGAAATCTAATCTTGTGCCCATAGCTTTATGCAGACTCCTCCAAAACTTAGACGTGAACCTGGGGTCTCGGTCTAAAACAATCGACACTAGGATCCCATGAAGTCTGACTATCTCCTGAATATATAACTGGGAAAACTGATCCATGGTATAAGTCATCCTCATAGGCAAAAAGTGAGACGACTTCGTCAATCTGTCCACAATCACCCATATCGCATCATGGCCCTTAGCAGTTCTCGGCAATCCCACCACAAAATCCATAGTGATCCGCTCCCACTTCTACTCTGGTATTAGCAATGGTTGGAGCATCCCAGACGGTCGCTGATGTTCCGCCTTCACCTGCTGGTAGACTATGCAAGTCTCAACATACTCAGCCACTGCTCGCTTCGTGTTAGGCTACCAATATGGCTGCTTTAAATCCCTGTACATCTTAGTGCTTGCGGGATGCACAGAGAAAGAAGATGAATAGGCCTCTAATAATATATCCTTCCTCAGCACCTCATCCTTCAGGACGTACCAACTACCCTGAAATTTCATAATCCCGTCCTCTGAATAGCTGAACTCAGAATTAGGCCTGGCCTCCATACTCGTCTTCAGCTTGCCACACTCTGAGTCAGTCTCCTGGGCCCGCCTAATCCTGTCAACAATAGTCGGCCTCAACGACAAGGCCGAAAGAGTGACTACCAGATCAGTAACTACCTCCAGGCCAAAACTCTGCATCTTTGTCATCAACTCAGTAAGCCCCATTGAAGTCACAGCAGAAGTCGAAGCTGTCACCCGGCTCAAGGCGTCTGCCACCACATTTGCCTTTTCCGGGTGGTACTTGATCTCCACATCGTAATCCTTGACCAGCTCGAGCCATCTCCTCTGTCTCAAATTCAGCTCCTTATTTGGGAAAATGTATCTCAATCTCTAATGGTCTGAGTAAATCTCGCATTTTTTCCCATAAAAGTAATGCCTCCAAATCTTAAGTGCAAATACAATAGCCGCCAGCTCTAAATCGTGAGTGGAATAATTCTACTTATAAGTCTTCAATTGTCTAGAGGCATCAAAACACACCCCAAACCAATCATAGAGGCATCACAATGAATGTTGAACTTCTCTCCTCCCACGGGCAGCGTCAGTATAGGAGCCGTAGTCAACCTCTGCTTCAATGTCTGGAAGCTGTCCTCACACCTGTCGGTCCATTCATACTTCGCATTCTTTCTAGTCAGCCGGGTCAAGGGGGCCGAGATCTTAGAGAATCCCTCACTGAATCTCCGATAATATCTAGTCAACCCTAGAAAACTACGTATCTTGCTAGCACTGGTCGGCCGCGGCTACTTCTTTATAGCCTAAACTTTCACTGGATCGCCTGAAATACCCTTAGAGGAAATAACATGCCCCAGGAAGTGAATCATGTCCAACCAAAACACGCACTTCGAGAACTTAGCGTACAACTGATGCTAGCTCAGAATAGCCAATACGGTCCTCAAGTGCTCCCTGTGCCCCTCCGCACTCCGCGAATAAATCAGGATGTTGTCGATAAACACGATCACAAACTTGTTCAGGTACTCCCTGAACACTTAATGCATCAGATCCATAAATGCTGCAGGGGTATTGGTCAGTTCGAATGACATAACCAGGTACTCAAAATGCCCGTACCACGTCCTGAAGGCCGTCTTTGGTACATTCTCGCCCTTTACCTTCAACTGATGATAGCCGGACCTCAGGTCGATCTTAGAAAACACTCAGGCACCCTGTAGCTGATCACACAAATCGTCAATTCTCAACAATGGGTACCTGTTCTTCACCGTCAACTTATTCAGCACCCGATAGTCAATACACATTTGTAGAGATCCGTCCTTCTTCTTGACAAATAGAACTGGCATGCCCAAATGTGAAAAACTAGGGCGCACCCTCACGGCGCCGCGTGCCCTAGCCACCCTGCCTCCGTACCACACGTCCTCACACACGCCCTCACCCGACGCCGCAAGACCTATGAGCACCCGCAGGGCAGCGTGCCCTGCGCACCTACGAGCACGCCGCACTTTCGCTCCCCTCCACACTTCTCTAACATTCACTGTATACATCCCGACCTATTCCATATCCTCTCGACTCCCAACCTCTCTCCCAAAATTTCGACAGAGTAACGCATAAAAACTAGTTATCCCAAAATTTAAACTCTGTACACAGTTCACCAGAAGATAGCAACATTTATCTATCAACCATCCAGAGAATCTCCATAACGAAATAATCAAAGTTTGAAGACAACAAAAATCTATCAACTATAAATGAGGAAAATCCATAGTATATAGCATTACCAAGCTCCTACATGTAAAACATACCCGTACGTCACCAAAATCACATGCACTCCATAAACACCTATACAACCAACGCCTATGCAACTCATCTCATCGACTGTACATCAACACAGCAAAAGAAAATACCTGCAAAAGAATCTAGCCACCACCTACAATCCCCACGGTTCGGGTCGTCCTAACAAAATCTGTCATCCGGTGCTCGGTCGCACTCCGCCAACCGTCCTAAGCCTCAGGACTAGGCTCTCGAGGCTCACCAGCAATAGCGTCAACACCTACACCATAGAACACACATTATAAGCCTAACGCTCAGAAAGTAGTACAATATGAAAGTAGTAGCCGTCAATGCAATCCTATCACATGCAGTCTCTACACTCGCACTCATGTTGTCACATTTGTGATGCGTAGTGTAGCCGCACCAGAATAAGGAGGAATGCAACGACACCCTACACCCTGACACGTCGCCACCGTCCCGGACTCCCCAGCTAAGGCACACAAGCTACACACACGCATCACCATACAGCAACCACATCAGGGTGAGGGTTTACCTCGCGCCACACTACACCCCTGACACGTCGCCCTCGTCCCAGCCTCCCCAGAACGGTGCCACAGTTGCCACACACACACGTTTTGTGACAGCCCAGCAGGCCCACTACTAGAGCGGAATCCGCGACTGGTGTTGCATCGGTCCACACACTAGTAGGATCCACGGTACCACTGCCCATGACCCTCACCATAAACACATTCACGCCGCATAACGGCCCTATCGGCCCACTCCTTGAGCGAAATTCGCGATTAATTACGCAGCGGCCAACACACTAGAAGAATCCGTAGTACCACCGCCACGCGTCTCACCACTTACTCAAAATATGCTCAAAACCATTTTCGTTACCCTTTTTTTTTTTAAAAATGATGCATGTCAAAATATACGCACGCACCCCACAATCAATTACATAAATCCTAAAGTTCTACGGTGTAGGCCCACTTGGGCAAAACGCATGCATGCACAACTTACCTGGCGTTCTAAACTCGCTCGACGCACAGCTTTTCCAAAAATGCCTCAACCTAAAACGCAAACAATTCACTCATAAATCTTTGCTTCAAAATTCACCAACTAATTTGAAACGGCAGTCCTTATCTGCACTCATGAAATTCGAATTAAAACGAGTCGCTAATTTGGTTCGGCCGAAAATTAGCCTCAACTTCAGACGCGCATAACTTTTGCGTCCGTCAACGGAATCGAACGATTCAAGTGGCTAAACATCCCTTTAGGAACCTAGTTTAACATACTGAGACAGATTTAAAAATGGTAAGCCGCAGCTAGGTGGAAAAAACCTGAAACTGAATCTGCCCCTTTTATTAAATTTCACATTTTTTGTTTTTCTTCAACCAAAACTCACTCAAATTTGGCTTTACGGATTAAAAACAACCATGCCACTATCTCACGTCACGATTCTACGAAAAACGCTTACTAATTTGACTTGTACCGAAATCCAACATAAACGTCTTACACGTATAACTTTTGCGTCGGATATCTGAATCAAACGATTCCAGCGGCCATACGTCCCTTTAACTACTTAATTTAAAACGATCAACTGAAGCTAGGCAAAAACGGCCAAAAATAGAAATTGCCCCTACACAAAACAGAGGTCCGATTCTTGATTTTAGGTCAAATTTCACAATTTCTATACACAACTAGGCACATTCTACTCATACACTTTAACCAAGCTCACCGGAATTGAAAGGAGGCCGAGCACCAAGCTCGGCCAAAAAAGGGAAACCGACAGGACTCACCTTCAGTTTCCCCTTCAATTGACGGCACTTCCCTCTTAACATTGCGGCCAATTTCCTCGGAAACGAAAGGAGGCTGAGCACTAAGCTCGACCAAAACGAACCAACACGGAATAGGGCAAAAAAGGGGAAAAGCTTATTGAGGGTGTTGTGGTGCGCTCAATCGAAGGAAGGATAGGACACACCCGAGCACCTAGTCGCCGGCGATTTCTCCCACGCCCACGTTTGTCGACTGAAAATCAAAGTTGGGAAATCACTCCTTTATGGAAAAGATTGAGCGTTTGGAAAGCTGAATGCTTGAATTGTGTAACGGTTTCTGTTCAGCCACATTCGGCCAAAGTATAGGTGTTGGATTTGGAATTTGATTATACTGTTAGAAATTTGACGTCCTCAGAACTCTGCAGCATTCGAATCGTCCAAATCGGATGAGTATTGGATAGGTTACGGAATTCAGAATTTGGTTAGAAATTGCGTAGGATTTCGAATTTTGTTGGGACTTTTGGGTTAGTAAGAGTTTAAGATTTTTTCTGTTAGAGTTTCATGAGTTGCACGAAATAGAATTAATGGATGTGTGATTTTATATGTTCTGCAGTTAGCGAGCCATATACGGAGTACAAATTGCTACGATGCCAGGTAAGTAGTGTAGTAGAGCAGTAGCTGTTTTGGCTTCGGGCCTACATCACAGTTCGATAGGATACATGCACATTTACTTTATGTTATGTTTTAGTGATTATGCATCATGATTTTAAAATACGAGAACGAAACGAAAATAAATTTCCATGTTTTTATGGATTGAAACAGTAGGAGGAGATGTAATGAACGAAATGAGAAGATACGTAAGAAGATAATAAAGGTGGGGTTGAGTGGTGTTGTCCCCATAGGTGAACAGCGAGGTGTATCACTCTTTTTCTGCTTTACGTGGTGGCTTTGTTCTGAGAGGTGGACCACGAGATTTATCATTTTACTAGATTGAGGTTGGCCTTGTCCCGATAGGTGGAACGCAAGGTGTGTCACCTTGATTTAACACATAAATAAGAACCCAGTAGTAAGAAGATATATAAGATACAAGAAAGAGACGAAACTGTCAAACTGATCGTTTAACCTGGCGTTTCTGTTGCGTCCCCTTCCAGATCGTGACAGTTACGATGTGTTTGTTTACAGTGTTATGTTTTTATGCATTACTTAGTTAGCATTAGGCTAATAGATGAGTTCTGTGATGTAGGTGACGACGCTATAGCTAGTGAGTACTCAGAGCATGCCCCGTACTAGAAGGTGGTTGGAGGAGTGCACTCGTGGACGGTCCGGCCGACTGTTGGGGCGTTTTGACCAGGACGGGGGTATGTGAGGGAGTTTAGTTGATTTGAGTTTAGTCGAATTTGTTTTTGAATGGTTTTGAGTTGATTGGAATCGTGTGAATGTACAAATAGGTTTCAAATGTTAGTAGTCGTTTTTCTATGTAAATATGATTTTGAGTTGATGGAAAAGTGTACTTTTCGTTGTTTTAGCGTTGACATGAATTTCGGTGTTTTCTTTGAACGATTAAGTTTTTAGGCAGAATTTTCGTGAAGTATTTGTCAACCTATAGGCTGAGTGGTCGACCAGTCGTAGCAAGTGTCAACCAGTATTTTGAAGGTGTCGACCGATTAGAGGGAAAATAAATACAAAGTGTCAACCTACACATAACAGGGTCGACCAAACTCTATAGGTGTCAACCACATGGATCCACCGACGTGGATAGAGAGAAACATAGTGTCGACTAGTGCATGTAAGTGTCGACCGGTAGTATAAAATTGGACAGGAGTGTCCACCTTAACGATCGACCGACGCGGACAGAGAGAAATGAAGTGTCGACTAGTGCATGCAAGTGTCGACTGGTAGTGTAAAATACACGGGAGTGTCAACGTCAAGGATCGACCGACATAGACAGAGAGAAATGTAGTATCGACCGGTTCATGCAAGTGTCGATTGATAATGAAAAGTAGATGAAAGTGTCAACGGGTGTTTACTGGGGTCTACCGCAAATTCCTTTAGTGTTTGAAAACCCAAATTTTATTTAAATTAATTTTAGTCAAGTCTTCCGGTACGACGTTTTTAAAAGTGTACAAAAAGGTTATTTTAAGTTAAGTAATAAAAGTTTTAAATTTATACTCAAATTTTATGAGCGTGTTTGAGGGAGTAGTAGCATTGAGCGTATCAAGAACTGTAAGGTTTTTAGGTTGCTACAGAGTTAGTATCAGAGCAGTAGGGAGCATACCAAAAACGGGTAGGTTTTCGAGTCGTTACAGTTGTGGTATCAGAGCCAAATGGTCAAACCATTCAAACGGTTACCTAATAGTGCCGATTGCCGCACGATGTGCTTCAACAACTGTAAGTGTTTAACTTTAGTGTTATTTAGTAAATGTTTATGAGAGTAATTAAACTTTATCCAAGAAATTAGTCAAGATGTCTAGATGACCACCACGTCCCAAGGTACCGACAGTGACAACTTACTCGAGGAGCGAGGATGACTCGATGACGATTAGATAGTTGATGGAGTTGGTGAATAGATAGTCTCAGCAATTAAGAATTTTGCTGAATCGAGAGGTTCAAGGAAATGCAGGTTCTAGCTCTAGCCATGATCAGTCCAGTGACCGATTTCGGAGGTTACGACCACCGACATTTGAGGGGCAATCAGTAGACCCTACAGCTGTAGAGTACTGGGTCAGTACCATGGAAAGTATGTTTAAGTATGTGAATGTAGACAGGAAAGATAAGGTCTCGCTAGCTACATTTTATCTAGTGAAAGACGTCAGGTTTTTGTGGGAGTCTGCGGAGACCACCATCGATGCATAACACTGGACATGGGAGAAGTTTAAAGATGTCTTTTATGACAAGTATTTCAACAGTACGGTGCAGGCAGCTAAGAATGTGGAGTTCCTACAGTTGAAGCAAACCGGATTGGTGACGGAGTATAACCAGTAGTTTGAGTTCTTGTCCAGGTTTGCCAGCAATTTGGTGAGCCAGAATGTAGATAAGGTGTTTCAGTTTGTATAAGGATAAAACTGCAGATATATAGAGTAAAAATAGTAGAAACTCAAGAGGTGGCATATTCAAAAGTGGTGGCAAAGACTTTAGAGGTGTAGGAAGCCGAAATGAAATATGTCAGACAGCGAGAGGCTTGTAGGAGATTTTTCAAAGAGGTTGCCCCACAACAGAGTAGAAGTGTCTCATAGCAGCCACAACAGAGGGGCAATAAGAGGTTCAACGATGGTTAAAGCAGCCAGGGCAGTAACAAAATGCCTCAGGGGTCGGTGCAGTACCCCTAGTGGCCTAAGTATTTAAGATATCACCTGGGCGAATGCAGGCTGAACTCGGGAAAGTGCTACAACTGTAACGAATCTGGACATTTAACTAGAGACTGCCCAAAGCCCAGGGTGACTCAGTGTTTCAATTGTAGCGAGGTGAGCCACGTCAGCAGAGATTTCCCAGCTCTAAAGAAGGGGCCAATGCACACAACAACGAAGGTATTCACCATGATCGAGTCGGGCGACGATGACCAGATAGTTGTCATGTGAGGTACCATATTGATAAATTTTGTACCTGCGTATATTTTGATTGAGTCTGCAACACACTCTTTTATTGCAAACGCGTTCGCGGTCAGACTAAATGTTTGATCTATATCAACAGACTGTAGTTACGAAGTGATGTAGCCTTCTTGGGGCGTATGCATCCTAATCAAGTTGTACGAGACGGTTTAGTGTCGGTGGGAAGCAAAAATTTATTAGCCGATCTCATTATTATGGACATAACTGGATATGATGCGATATTGAGAATAGATTGGCTATTCAAGCGCTACGCTACAATTGACTTCAGCAAGGGAATAGTGAGTTTTCAACCCCCAGATGGTGAGAAGCATACAGTTAAGGCCTCGAGTAAGCCCGGAAGATACCTGTCATGGCGCATCTTAGTGCTCGTCAAGTTTTGATCTGGCGAGTATTATAGATATGCAAATTCCAAGGGATTCGAGACCGCAGGATGTTTTGATTGTTCAAGGCTTCCCTAAAATTTTTCTAGATGTTTAACCCTGTTTGCCTTCGGATCGAGAAATAGAGTTTGCTATAGATGTGTATCCAGGAGCTGAGCCGGTGTCGAAGAATCCTTATTGATTCGCACCAATGGCGCTGAAGGAGTTAAAGAAGCGATTAGAAGAGTTAGTGGAAAAAGAATTTATACGCCCCAACTTTTCGCCATGAGGTGCGCCGATACTTTTCGTCAAGAAGAAGGATGGTTCGTTACGAATGTGCATCGACTACATGGAGTTGAATAAGCTGACGATTAAGAACAAGTACCCACTGCCAAGGATAGGCGATCTATTTGATCAACTCCAAGGTGCATGATTGTTTTCCAAGATTGATTTGAGATCAGGTTATTATCAGTTGAAGGTCAGGCTATACGATATTTTGAAGATGGCTTTTCTGACGCGATATGGGCATTATGAATTCTTGGTAATGTCTTTCAGACTGACGAATGCCCCAACTGCCTTCATGGACTTGATGAACAAAATATTACATGACTATCTTGATAAATTCGTTATAGTGTTTATCGATAATATAACGATTAGAATGCATACGCCCACCAGAAGGCAATATCATTTTCTAGCTACAGTCCGTTGATATTGACTATACGTCTAATCTGACAGCAAACACTGTTGTAATGAAAGAGTACGTTGCACCAGAGTCAATCAAAGTAACGCAGGTACAAAATTTATCAATATGGTACCTGACACTATAGCTAGGTGGCCTTCATCGCCTGACATGATCATGTCAAACACTCTCGATGTGGTGTGCATCGAACCATTCTTCAGAGCTTGGTAATCTCTGCTGATGTGGCCCACCTCGTTACAATTGAAACACTGAGTCACCCTAGGCTTCGGGCAATCTCTAGCCAAGTGTCCAACTTCGTTTCAGTTGTAGCACTTTCCTGAGTTTAGTCAGCATTCGCCCGAGTGATATCTGAAGCACTTAGGGCACTAGGGGTACTGCACCAGCCCCTGAGGCGTTTTGCTACTTCCTTGGCTGCTTGAAACTTCGTTGAATCTCTTAGTGCCCATCTGTTGTTGCTGCTGGGAGACATTTCTATTCTGTTGTGGGGCAACCTACTTGAAAAATCTCCTGGAAGCCTCTCCCTGCCTAACACATTTCATTTCGTCTTCCTCCACCTCTAGCGCCTTTGCCACCACTTTTGAATATGGCACCTTTTGAGTTCCTGTTATTTTTACTCCTTTATATATCTTCGGCTTTAATCCTTGTATAAACTGAAACACCTTATACTCATTCCAACTCACCAAATTGCTGGCAAATCAGGACAAGAACTCAAACTACCGGTTGTAGCAAGTCACCGATCCAATCGGCTTCAATTGTAGGAACTCCATCCTTTTAGCCGCCTTCACCGTACTGTTGAAATACTTGTCATAGAAGGCATCTTTAAACTTCTACCATGTCAAGTGATGTGCATCGATGGTGTTCTCCAAAGACTCCCACCAAAACCTGGCGTTTCTAGCTAGATGAAATGTGGCTAGCGAGACTTTTTCCTACTCGTCTACTTTCGCATACTTAAACATACATTCCATGGCACGGGCCAACTCCTCTGCAGCTATTGGTTCTATTGATTGCCCATCAAATGTCGGTGGTTGTAACCTCTGAAATCGGTCACCTGACTGATCATGGCTAGAGCTAGAACCTGAACTTCCTTGGACTTCTCGATTCAGTAGAATTCCTAGTTGCTGAGACTGCCGATTCACCAACTCGTTCTGCTGTCTGATTGTCATCAAATCATCTTCACTCCTCCAGTCAGCTACCTCTCTTGGTACTCTCGAACGTCTTGGTCGTCTAGACATCTTGACTAACTTCCTAGACAATGGTTAGTTACTCTCATAAACATCTACTAAATAACACTAAACTTAAACACTTACAGTTGTCGAACCATGTCATGCGGCGATCGGTGCAGTTAGGTAATCGTTTGAACGGTTTGACCATTTGGCTCTGATACCACAACTGTAGCGCTCCGAAAACCCACACGGTTTCCAGTATGCTCACTAATACTACCCTCACAAACACGCTCAGAAAATTTTGAGCAAAAAATTAAAACTTTTGTTCCTCGACTTAAAAAGACTTTTTTTTTAAAACCAGCACAGCAGAAGACCTGATGAAAATCAGCTTAAACAAAGTTTCAATTTTTCTAAACGCAAAAAAATCATTATCTGTTAACCCACACTTCCATTAAATTTTTCACTACCGGTCGACACTTGTGTGCATCTGTCGACACTATGTTTCTCTCTGTCTGTGTCGGTCGATCACTGAGGTCGACACTCACGTCCATTTTATACTACCAGTCGACACTTGCGTGCACCGATCGACACTTGCGTGCACCGTTCGACACTATGTTCCTCTCTGTCCACGTCGGTCGATACTTGAGGTTGACACTCCCGTCAAATTTTATACTACAGGTCGACACTTACATGCACTAGTCGACATTACGTTTCTCTCCGTCCGTGTCAATCGATCCTTGCGATCGACACCTATAGAGTTTGGTCGACCCTTTTACGTGTAAGTCGACACTCCGTATGCATTTTCCCAATAAGTGGTCGACACCTTCTAAACACTAGTTAACACTTACTAGGCTTGGTTGACCACTCAGCTTATAGGTCGACACTGTCTTCACTAAAATCCTGGTTAAAAACCTGAATCATTCGAAGAAAACCCCGAAATTTGACTCAACGATAAAACAAGAAAAAAGTACACTTTTTCATCAACTCAAAATCATATTTGCATAGAAAAACGACTACTACCGTTTGAAACATGTCTGTTCATCCACATAACTCCAATCAACTGAAAACCATTCAAAACAAATTCGACTAAAACGCAAACTAACTAAACTCCCTTACATACCCCTGCCCTGTTCAAAACACCTCAACAGCCGGTTTTACCATCCACGAGCGCACTCTTCCAACCGCCTACTAGTACTAGGCACGCTCTGAGTACTCACTAGCTATATTGTGGTCACCTACATCACAGAACTCATCTATTAGCCAAATGCTATGTAAGTAATGCATAAAAAAATAATATTGTAAACAAACACATCCTAACATATGCAGTTTCTACAGTTTCATCCATAATTTTTTTTTCGTATCTTTCTTACATCTTCTTTATCTTCTTACTACTGAGTTTTTCTTTCGTTCTCGTATTTTAAAAACATGATCCATAATCGCTAAAGCATAACATAAAGTAAACGTGCATGCATCCTAACGAACTGTGATGTAGGCTTGAAGGTAAAACACCTACTACTCTACAATACTACTTACCTAGCGTCCTAGAAACTCCGTACTTTGCGTACGGCTCTCTAACTGGAGAACATATAAAACCACACACCCGTTAATTCTCCTTCGTACAACTCATAAAACTCTAAAGGAAAACAACACTCTAACAACTAATCCAACTCAAACCAAAATCATAAACAATTTCTAACCAAATTCAAAATTGCATAATTTATACAATACTCGTCTGATTTGCATGATTCGAAATGCTACGGACTTTTCAAGAACTTCTAATTTCTAACAGTATAATCAAATTCCCAATCCAACACATATAGCTTGGCCAAATGTTGCCAAATAGAAACCGTTCCACAATTCAAGCATTCGGCTATCAAACTGCTTAACATTTCTTATAAAATCCCATAATCTAGTCCTACTTCTAGCTTAAACACCAACATACTGGTAGAAATCAACTCTAACTTTAATTTTCCATAGCTCCCTCATATGTTTTCACCAAAAGTACCCAATACTCTCACTAACTTCATTTTTAACACTCAAAACAACTAAAGAACTAACTATCTATTAAGAACTAACTAAAACTTATTGTGGATTAAAGATTGACGAAGAAAATGGTTGATCGTCATCGCTGGAGAGGAAGAATTTACTGAAGGAGGGGGGAAACCTTGGTGGTGAAGAAAACACCCGATGGTGTTTATGTGCTACTGTTTTGTTTTTAATAATAATAATAATAACCTAATTACTAAACTGCCCTCAACCTCTAATCGTTTAATAAATCTGCTATTCGGTTTGATTCCGGTCGTATTCTTAAAATCTTTTTTTCTACATTAGTTTCAAAATAATCTTTTACCTAATAGTAGAAATTCTTTGCTCTCAATTCCGACCAAAACTTCGCTGATTATAATTACATAAATCCAAAAAATTAGTTTTAGTGGAAATATCTGGGTGTTATAAATACGATTTTGCGTTGATGGAAAAGTGTACTTTTCGTTCTTTTAGCGTTGAGTCGAATTTCGGTGTTTTGTTTTAAATATTAGGATTTTTAGGTAGGATTTTAGTGAAGGAAGTGTAGACCTATATGCTAATTGGTTGACCAGGCCCAACAAGTGTTGACCAGTATTTTGAAGGTGTCGACCGCTTAGTGAAAAAATACATACAGAGTGTTGACCTACACGTAAAAGGGTCGACGAAACTCTGTAGGTGTCATTTGCCAGGATAAACCGACGCGGACATAGAGAAACGTAGTGTCAACCAGTGCATGTAAGTGTCGACCGTTAGTATAAAATTGTACGGTAGTGTGGAACTCAAGGATCGACCGACGTAGAAAGAGAAAAACGTAGTGTCGACTGGTGCACGCAAGTGTCACTGGAATTGTAAAATGGACGTGAGTGTCGACCTTAGGGATTACCCGACGTAGACAGAGAGAAACGTAGTGTCGACCGCTACACGCAAGTATCCACCGGTAGGAAAAAATTAATGGAAGTGTCGACTGGTGTTTACTTGGGTCGACTGATAGTTCTTTTAGTGTTTCAAAACCCAAATTTTATTTAAATTAATTTTAATCTAGTATTCCACTGTGACATTTTTAAATATTTAAAAAAAGTGTCGTTTTAAGTCAACGATCAAAAATTTTAAATTTTTACCCAAAATTTTCGAGCGTGTTTGTGGGAATAGTAGCAGTGATTATATCAGCAACCGTGAGGTTTTCGGGTTGCTAAAGAGTTTGTACCGGAAACAGGTAGGTTTTTGAGTTGTTACACAGTAGGTTTTTGGTGTCGTTACAGATTTAATGTGCAGTCCAGATTAGTCTGAAATTTTAACTACAAAACGAGCATATCATGAGAAAATATTCTGCAAAGTTTCGTGACTTTTCGACTTCGTGCGATTTTTTATCATTTTTAATGTCAGTTTACATTATTAACTTCATTTGACCAATCAAGTTTTGTCATTCACCTTTCTTGCTACAGTACCAAATCACCGTGGCTGATAAAAAGGTGTTAACCATATTTTAACTTAAATTTGTCAAAGTTTACAAATTTTAGTCTAAAATTTTTTATTTTTGATTTTGTCAATTTTACCAAAAATAATCATTAGAATATTTTTGATGTGTTAGCAATGTAGTTTTAATTATATGCTCGTAGTGTAGTTAAAATTTTAGAATAATTCGGACCGAATATTTTTTTCCTATCCAGACCACTTTTGGCCTTAAAATAATTTAAACGGACAGTAAAAATGACAAAAAATCGCACAAAGTCAAAAAGCCATATCTTATCATGATATGCTCGTTGTGTAATTAAAATTTCAAAATAATTCAGACAGAACATTATTTTTCAGACTATGATTAAGTTATTACGTTATTATAAGGACAAAATAGGTCCCGAAAGGAAAAAAATAAACGAAAAATTATCTTCATGATAAATTTATAATTGACAAAATCGGTGAAATGTATATTTAAACAATATAAAATATTTATCTTATATATTTTATAGCCTCTATTTTACACTCATTTTGCTACTAAGTAAAATCTGTAAAACCCTACGTCCACGAAATAGAAAACTTTGGAGGATATTTTTAGTTATGAGAAGATAGCATTAAAAGTCAATGATCGAAAAATAAAAATATGATATATCCGGATAAAGATATATTTTCACACATATCATAAAAAATACGAAATTTTTTATCCTTAGTATTTTAAATTTTGACTATTATTTGAAAATGGCTTTATGTTTTAAATATAATCGGTTTGGTCTTATAACACTTCAAGAAAAGCTCACGTTCCTGGTGCGCTACAGTACGTCTACATAAACACACTATGACACACTAAAACTTGACACAACTCACTCAGTTTAATAGTACTATCGTTTTCAAATCATCTTCAAAAGAACATTTGTGAACATGAAAAATTTTCGGCTCGATTCGAAAACAACTCGCGCTCCGAAGAGGAAACACCAAATCTTCAATATAAAAATACGTAGCAGAAAAGAAAATAATTTAAAATAGTTTTAAAATAAACCGACAGGACTCGAAATCCTAGGAAGGAGTTCAACACACCCCTCGAACTACATAATTTCGGTGCCGCGCACTCACGTCCCCACTTCGACGCCCCACGTGTACCCTCGCAGTGCCGCGCGCGCCAACTCAACATCACCGCGTCACGCGCATTTTCACAGCGCCACGTGCCCCACGCACCTTCCCTCTGTACCGCACGCACTGTAACACCCCCCGAGAAAACCCCGCATTCTCGATGCGCTACTATGCAACTACACACTACACACATACTAACACTTGACATAACTCACTCAATTTAATACCCCTTTCGTTTTCAAATCATTCTCAAAAGAACATTTGTGAGTATGAAAAATT
Organism: Begonia peltatifolia; assembly: GCA_022433055.1. Taxonomy (NCBI): domain Eukaryota; kingdom Viridiplantae; phylum Streptophyta; class Magnoliopsida; order Cucurbitales; family Begoniaceae; genus Begonia; species Begonia peltatifolia. The sequence goes on along the minus strand of CM039519.1, from coordinate 13,383,735 downwards.
TTTGACTCGATTAGAAAACAACTCGCGTCCCGAAGAGGGAACACAAAATCCTTAATATAAAAATACGCCGCGGAAAAGAAAATCATTTAAAACAGTTTAAGATAAAACGGTAAGACTTGGAATCTTAGAAAAGAATCCAACGCACCCCTCGAACTACACAATCCGACACTGCGCACTCACGTCACCAATTCGACACCCCGCGCGCACTCTCGCAGTGCTGCACGTGCCAACTACACGTCACTATGTCTCGCGCACGCTCACAGCGCCGCGTGCCCCACGCACCCTGCCACTGTACAGCACGTCCTCACCCGGCGCCGCACGACCCGTGAGCACCCGCAGGGTCGCGTGCCCCGCGCACCTGCGATCACGCCGCACTCCCACGCTCATATACCCTTCTCTTGCATTCATTATTCACATCTCAACCCATTCCATATCCCTTCGACTCCCAACCTCTCTCCCAAAATTTTTGCAGAGTAACGGCTAAAAACTGAATATCCCAAAAATTTTAAACCCTGCATACAGTTCACCAAAACTAACAGTATCTATCTATCCATCATCCAGAGAAATCACAATAACAAAATCAGAGTATGAAGACAACGGAAAAACCACCAAATACAACTGAAGAAAGTTCACAATATAAAGCAATACTATACTCTAACATGTAAAATATCTGCGTACGTCACCAAAATCACACGCACTCCATATACCTATACACTGACACATATACCTCCTCTCATCGACTGACATAATCATCACAAAAGAAAGAAAACTTCCCAACCAACCATGCCACAACCTACCAACTCCATAGGTCGGGTCGCACTAACAAAAATCCGCCATCCGGTGTTGCGTTCGCACGCCGCCAACCATCCTACGCCTCTGGACTAGGCACTCGACGCTCACCAGCGGTATCGTCAGCACCTACACCACAGAACACACAACATAAGCCTAACGCTCAGTAAGTAATGCGACATGAAAGTAAAAGCCGACAATGCAATCCTATCACATGCAGTCTCTACACTCACACTCATATTGTCACATCTGTGACGCGTAGTGCAGCCGCACCAGGGTAAAGAGGAACCTCACGCCGCCCTACACCTGACACGTCGCTACCGTCCCGGACTCCCCAACAACAAGGCCTACAAGCTACACACACGCATAACCACGCGGCAACCACATCAGGGTAAGGGTGTACCTCGCGTCACTCTACACCCTGACACATCGCCCCCGTCCCAGCCTCCCCAGCACGGGGCCACAGTTGCCACACACACACGTTTCACAACAGCTCAGCCGGCCCACCCCTCGCGTAGGATCCGCGACTGGTGTTGCACCAGCCCACACACTAGTAGGATCCGCGGTACCACTGCCCATATCCTCACCGTCGATACATTCACGCTGCATGACGGCCCAGCCGGCCCACCCCTCGAGTAGGATCCGCAACTGGTGAAGCACCGGCCCGTACACTAGCGGGATCCCCGGTACCACCGCCACACGTCTCACCTCATACATCAAAACATGCTAAAAATCATTTTCGTTCACGTTTTTAAAAATATGATGCATGTCAAACAATACGCACGCACACCACAATCAATCATATAAACCCTAAAGTTCTACAGTGTAGGCCCACTTGGACAAAACGCATGCATGCACTACTTACCTGGCGTCCTAAGCTCGCTCGATGCACAGCTTCGCCAAAAGAAAGCCTCAACCTAAAACACAACCAAACTCTCATAAGTATTTATCTCAAAATTCACCAAATAGCCAAAAATATCCTTCCTTAACCACACTCATGAAATTCCAACTAAAACGGTCCATCGGTTTGGTCCGGCTCAAAACCAGCTTAAAGTTCGGACGCGCTTAACTTTTGCGTCTGCCGACGGAATCAAACCATTCAAATGGCTAAACGTCCCCTTAGGAACCTAGTTTAACATACTAAGACGGGTTTTAAAACGATAAGCCGCAGGCAGGCAAAGAACGTTAAAAACTAAATCTGCCACTTTTATCAAATTTCACATTTTCACTTCTCTTCAACAAAAAACTCACTCGCAACTAGTTATATGCATCAGAAATGGCTATGCTACTCTCACACGTCGAATTTCCACAAAAAACGCTCGCTAATTTGACTTGGACCAAAATCTGGTATAAACTTCCGACGCGCATAACTTTTGCGTCGGATATCGGAATCGAACGATTCCAGCGGCCGTACGTCTATTTAATAACCTATTTTATCCCGCAAAAACAGAATTGGAAACGATCAACCGAAGCAAGGCAAAAATAGCTAAAAATCGAATTGCCCCTGCACGAACAATGGTTAATTTTGGATTTCAAACTTCAATTTACGAATTTCTACACATAACTAGCCCTATTTCATCCATATCTCTCGGCCAAGCTCACCGCAAATGCAAGGAGGCCGAACACTAAGCTCAACCAAAACAAGAAACCGACAGGGCTCACCTTCGGTTTCCATTAAACTCGCGGCATCTCCCTCGTGCTACACTACAACCTTGCGGCCAATTCCATCAATAACGAAAGCAGGCCGAGCACTAAACTCGGCCAAACCAAAAAAATTAATGAGACGGGCAGCAAGAGGAGAAAGACTTACCGAGCAATGGAGTTCTGCACACAACGGGAAAGAGGGACTCTAACAAGGCGCCCAAATCGTCAGTGGCAGACTTGGTCAGAAATTCGCCCTTCGCGGTCGTTGGCCGAAACACTCGGCTCTCACTTCGTGGACTCGAGCTGCTGAAACCGGACGGCTTCGGTTCGTCGGGATAGCAGCACCTGCTCGCAACTCGCACCTCGCGTCCACACTCGTCAGCCGTTGATCGCAGCTCCGACTACGGCCCGCAATCGCCCTATCTCGGCACTCGGGTGCTTGCAGAAATCAGCCGAATGGTTTCTTCCTAAAGCCATTAGGGTGATTTTATTTTTTTTTTATAAATGACAAAATTACAAAACTGCCCTCACGTGTCTTAGTCTTCAGTGATTTTGTTAATTTCTCGATCTTCCGACTTTAAATTCCGAAAACCATCGCAAAAGTAGGCTCCGAGTCTTATAATTTGACTTTCTCATTGAAATATTTCTCAAAGATCCGACCGAGATTAAACTAAAAATTTTGGAAATTAAAAATTAAAATTCAAAATTTTTGGGTTATTACATGCACGCCCTCACTCGGCGCCGCATGACCCGTGAGCACCCACAGGGTCGCGTGCCCTGCAAACCTGCGATCACACTGCACCTTCACGCTCATCCACACTTCTCAAGTACTCACTATATACATCCCAACCTACTCCATATCCTTTCGACTCCCAACCCCCCTCCCAAAATTTCGGCAGAGTAATGCCTAAAAACTGGATATCCCAAAAATAAAATCCTGTACATAGTTCACCAGAAAGCTATAAATGTCTATCCATCAACCCCCCAGAGATAACTCCATAACTAGATCAAAATTTAAAAACAACAAATCCATCAACTACAGGTGAAGAAAATCCACAATACACAGAAATTTCAAGCTCTTACTTGTAGAATATATGCGTACGTCACCAAAATCACACGCACTCCATAAACTTCTATACACTGACGCATATACAACTCATCTCATCGACTGTACATCAACACAGCAAAAGAAAAATACCCGCAAACGAACCCTCCACCACCTACCATCCCCACGGGTCAGGTAGCCCTAACGAAATCCACTGTCAGGTGCCTCGGTCGAATGCCGCCAACTGTCCTAGGCCTCAGGACTAGTATCTCGAGGCTCACCAGCAATGTCGTCAGCACCTACACCATAGAACACACATCATAAGCTTAATGCTCAGTAAGTAATACAATATGAAAGTAAAAGCCGACAATGCAATCCTATCACATGCAGTCTCTACACTTACACTCATGTTGTCATATCTGTGACGCGTAGTGTAGCCGCACCAGGGTAAAGAGGAACCTATCGCCACCCCACCCACACGTTTTGCGATAGCCTAGCCGGCCCACTCCTCCAGCAGAATTCGCGACTTGTGTTGTACCGGCCCACACACTAGTAGGATCCGCGGTATCACTACCCACCACCGTCACCGTCAACAAATTCACGCCACGTGACGGCCCAGCCGGCCCACTCCTCGAGCGGAATCCGCAGTTGGTTACGCAACGGCCCACACAATAGCAGGATCCACAAAATTACTGCCACGCGTCTCACCACATACTCAAAATCATTTTTGTTCCCGTTTTTAAAAAATTGATGCATGTCAAACAATACGCACGCACACCACAATCAATGACATAAATCCTAAAATTCTACAGTCTAGGCCCACTTGGGCAAAAAACATGCATGCACTACTTGGCGTCCTACGCTCACTCGATGCACAGCTTTGCCAAAAATGCCTCTACCTAAAATACAAACAATCACTCATCAATCTTCGCTTCAAAATTCACCAAATAAACTAAAAATAACATTTCTTAACTAAACCCATGATATTCCCAACTAAAACGGGTCACCAATGTGGTTGGACCGCAGACCAGCCTAAAGTTCGGACGCACATAACATTTGCGTCTGTCAACGGAATCGAACGATTCAAGTGGCTAAACGTTCCCTTATAAACCTACTTTAACACACAAAGACGAATTTTAAAACAGTAAACCGCAGCTAGGTGAAAAAATCTCGAAATCAAATATGCCCCTTTTTATCAAATTTCACATTTTTGTTTTATTCAACAAAAACTCATTGAAAACTAGTCTTACGCATTAAAAACGGCCATGCTACTATCACACGTCACAATTCTACGAAAAACGCTTACTAATTTGACTTGGACCAAAATCTGACATAAACTTCCGACGTGCATAATTTTTGCGTCGGATATCGGAATCGAACGATTCCAACGGCCATACGTTCCTCTAACTACCTATTTTAGCCCACTAAAACAAATTTTAAAACGATCAACCGTAGCCCCGTCAAAATCCCAAAAACAGAACTGTTTTTATACAAAAATATGTGAAATCTCAACTTCGATCAAATTTCTCCAATTTCTTTACCAAAGAAACATGTTTCAACCTATTAAGCATAATCTAACCAAGTATAAGTAGTTCATGCACAAAATAAGAATTTTGGCTTAACCTTCTCCCTCGGTTTCTCTCCCTCTCACTGGTCTCCTACTGCCCCTGCACTAACACACACACTCACCCGCCTAATCCACTCAACATTACAACCAAATTCACAGAAAAATGGAAGGAAGCCGAACCTTAATCTCGGCCAAACCGGATAGGACAGCAGAGGGAGAGAGAGACTTACAAGGTGGTGTCAATCTGCACTCTGGTGGGGGAATGGAAAAAGACTAAAATCTGACAACTCAGCTACCGGCAACAGAACCGAACGGGGGCCCTTCCTCGCGATAGTCGGCAGAACACGCTTGGCTCTCAATTTGAGAGTTCGAGCTGCTGAAACCGAACAACCATGGTTCGTCGGAGAAGCAATACTCAGCTGCGGTTCCGCTCATAAACCCGCGCTCGTTGTCCACCGATCGAAGACTAAAATCGAGCTCCTCGATCGCCCTCTCTCGCACGTTCGCTCTCGGCTCTGGCAAAAAACCCGAACACTGAACGGCTTTGCAAAATCCATTCAATTGTTTTTATAAAATTTTAATTTTATAAAATAATTTAAATAATAAAATTACCAAAACGCCCTTACGTGTTTTTATCGTCCGTAACTTTGTTAAATTCTTGCCCTTCCGACTTTAAAATTTTTGAAAACCATCACAAAAGTAGACTCCGAGTTTTATAACTTAAATTATTGTTAACATATTTTTTTGAAACCCCAACCGAGATTAAATTAAAAATTTCAAAAATTAGATTTAAAAATCCAAAATTTTTTTGGTTATTATAGGTCTTGTCCAAAATCATTTTCTTCATTTTTAAATGAAATTTTGAAAATAGTCATATCAGACTTCTAGCGCCCCAAAAACCCACTAGTTTCTGTTTCGCTATTATACCAACCCTGTACCGCCCCCAAGTCGTCCCCAGACCGGAGTCGCTAACCATACTCTTACTCATTAAAATTGAAAAAAATTCTTGTACAATTTAAAACTTTGTTCCCTAACTTAAACGACATATTTGAAAACATTTAAAAACATCGTAGCAGAAGACTATAACTAAAATCAATTTAAATGAAGTTTCAAGTTTTAAAACAAAGAAAAACGAATTTTGGTCCACCTTTAAAATCTTTGGTCGACACTTAACCCATTCTGCACACAGGGGTCGATGTAATGACCCCTTTTCCCAGTAAGATATTGTCCGCTTTGGAGATTGGGCCGTATCCCAATATCCTCCTCTCACGAATTTGTTTGGCGAGAACTTCTCAGTCGGTCACCCAACCTAGTACTGTTCTCGCCATAGCACTTTTAACTTCGGAGTTTTTATGGGATCCGTTGCTAATTGTGCTCTAAAACGCGTCATAATATTTTGAGAGGATTCCTTACATATGTTTCATTTTCATATACCTCCCCCAAGCGACGTGGGACTGTGACGACCCCCTCTCTACGACCCAGGATTTGCTTACACTCGAGGCGTTACGTCACACCGTCCCTCGAGGTTTGCTCCGCAGTCGTCCTCATACAAACACATCCGGGTCATCACAGTCGACACCTATATACACAGGTCGCCACTTCATTTGCCTCTGTTTGCACAGGTCGACACCTGATTACACCGGTCAACACATTAATCTTCTCTGTTCGCTACGGTCAAACCTTGCAGTCGACACCTCTATGCTTACTTCACTAACAGGTCGACCCATGCTTTCATAGATCGACACTTTAATCTTCTCTGTTTTTACCAATCGAACCTTGCAGTCGGTATTGTTACCATTTTTACACTAACCGGTTAACACCTACACGCACAGGTCAACACATGATATGGTTCTTTCTCTGTAGATCGACCCTAGCGATTGACATTTACCTAGTTTGGTCGACACCTATACATACAGATTGACACTTTACAACGGTATTATTAACTAAAAATCTTCCATTTAAACAAAACAAACATAGTTTCGACTCGATGATTAAAAACCAAAACCTATACTCCCCAATAAATTTTAAAACATAAACATAAACACTGAAACAATACATATCCTATCGTATGTAGTTTCTACAGTTTCGTCTCTACTTTCTTTTCCGTCTCTTTTTTACAAATTCTTTATGTAGCGCCCCAAAAACCCTGTGGTTTCTAGTTCGCTCTCTGCTCTGATACTAACGCTGTAACTCCCTGAAAACCCAATGGTTTCCAGTTTTCTCTCTGATCTGATACCAACGCTTTCACGACCTCAAAGTCGTCCTCGGAGCCTGGTTGCTACCACGTTCTTACTCGTAAAAATCTGACAAATTTCGTGAAAAATAAAAAACTTGTTTTCCCAAATCAAAACGACATCTTAGAAACGTTTAAAAACGTCACAGTAGAAGAATTTACCCAAAAATCAGTTTAAATAAAATTTTGAACTTTAAAACATTAAAGGTCAATTTCGGCGACCTCTAAAATCTTTGGTCGATACTTGACCCATTTTGCACACAGGGTTCGACACCCATATACACTGGTCAGCACCTCATTTGTCTCAGTTTCTACCGGTCGACACCTGGTTACACCGGTCGACACATCAATCTCCACAGTCGGACCTTGCGGTCGTCACATCAATGCCCACCTCACTAACAGGTCGACACTTGCTTTCAATTGGACACCTAATCCTCTTTGTTTGCACCGGTCAGACCCTGTGGTCGACACTTTTTGTAATAACCCGGATATTTCGAATTTTATCTTTAATTTTTGGAATTTTTGTTTGGTCCCGGTCGGATTTTTGAGAAATATTTCAACGGAAAATATTTAAATTATAAGGCACGAGGCCTACTTTTGCGATTGGTTTTCGGAATTTAAAGTCGGGAGGTCGAGAAGTTACGAAATTTCGGACGATTGAAACACGTGAGGGCAGTTTTGTAATTTGGTATAAAAAAAAAAAAAAAAAAGAAATTGAAAATTTTAACAAAACAACTGAACGGCTCGTGAAGCCGTTCAGTGTTCTGTTCTTTCGCCAAAGCCGAGAGAAGGCGACTGAGGCGAGTGAGGGGCCGAGCGGGAGATTGAGGAACGGAGAGTGAGTGGCTGGCGAACGACGGCAGAGTGCGATGCTGGGAGCTCCGACGAACTGAGTGAAGGTGTTGGTGTACCCCTTCTCGAGCTGAAAGTCAACGGTGAGCTTTCTGTTCAAGATTGATTCGGCCGAGCCTTAATGCTCGTTTTGTTTTTTTTTTCTCTCCTGCTTTTTTCTCCGATGTTGATGAAATTGCTGAGCGTTCTGTCGAAGAGAGGGTCTGCGTGTAAGAGAGTGGGTGCTTATGGGAGGGAGAAAAACCGAGGGGAGGGGTTGAGTCGGAATTTAGGTTCAAGCCCAAATTTTCTGACTTTAGTTCTGATTAAACTAAATTGAAGCGAATGTGATTGTCTGTACATAGGGATTCTTGGAGTTTAAATTGAAATCAAAACAGAAGCCTTTTTTTTAAAGAACAGGTTCTGTTTTTGGCTTATTCGGCCTACCTACGGTTAATCATTTTAAATTCGGTTTTTGTGGGATAAATTAGGTAGTTAGGGGAACCTATGGCCGCTGGAATCGTTCGATTCCGATATCCGACGCAAAAGTTATGCGCGTCGGAAGTTTAGGCCGAATTTTGGTCCAAGTCAAATTTGCGAGCGTTATTCATGGAAATTTGACGTGTGAGTGTATCATAGCCATTTTTGATGCATATAACTAGTTGGGAGTGAGTTTTGGTTGAAGGGAAGTGAAAATGTGAAATTTTAATAAAATGGCAGATTCGGTTATTGGCATTTTTCGCCTATCTGCGGCTTATCGATTTAAAATCCATTTTAGGATGTTAAACTAGGTTCCTAAGGGAACGTTTAGCCACTTGAATCGTTTGATTCCGTTGACGGACGCAAAAGTTATGCGCATCCGAACGTTGAGCTGGTATTCGGCCAAACCAAACCAATGGACCGTGTTAGTTGGAATTTAATGAGTGTAATTAGATAAGGTTATTTTTAGCTAATTGGTAAATGTTGGGAGAAATACTGATGAGAAATTGGTTGTGTTTTAGGTTGAGGCTTTCGGTTGGCGAAACTGTGTATCGAGCGAGCTTAGGACGCCAGGTAAGTAGTGCATGCATGTGTTTTTCCCAAGTGGGCCTACACTATAGAACTTTAGTGTTTATGTGATTGATTGCGGTGTGTGTGCGTATTGTGTGACATGCATCATATTTTTTTAAAACGGGAACGAAAATGATTTTTAGCATGCTTTGATGTATGAGGTGAGACGTGTGGCGGTGGTACCGCGGATCCCGCTAGTGTGCGGGCCGGTGCTTCACCAGTCGCGGATCCTACTCGAGGGGTGGGCCGGCTGGGCCGTCATGCGGCGTGAAAGTGTTGACGGTGAGGATATGGGCAGTGGTACCGCGGATCCTACTAGTGTGTGGGCCGGTGCAACACCAGTCGCGGATCCTACTCAAGGGGTGGGCCGGCTGGGCTGTCGCGAAACGCGTGTGTGTGGCAACTGTGGCCCCGTGCTGGGGAGGCTGGGACGGGGGCGACGTGTCAGGGTGTAGAGTGGCGCGAGGTACACCCTTACCCTGATGTGGTTGCCGTGTGGTGATGCGTGGGTATAGCTTGTGGGCCTCGTTGCTGGGGAGTCCGGGACGGTGGCGACGTGTTAGGGTGTAGGGTGGCGTGAGGTTCCTCCTTACCCTGGTGCGGCTGCACTACGCGTCACAGATGTGACAACATGAGTGTGAGTGTAGAGACTGCATGTGATAGGATTGCATTGTCGGCTTTTACTTTCATATCGCATTACTTACTGAGCGTTAGGCTTATGATGTGTGTTCTGTGGTGTAGGTGCTGACGATACCGCTGGTGAGCCTCGAGTGCCTAGTCCTGAGGCGTAGAATGGTTGGCGGCGTACGACTGTGACACCGGATGGCGGACTTTTGTTAGGGCGACCCGACCCGTGGATATGGTAGGTTGTGGCCTGGTCGGTTTGTGGGTTTTCTTTCTTTTGCGGTGGTTATGTACGGAGGATGGGATTGATTGTTGAATATGCGTCAGTGTATAGGTGTATATGGAGTGCGTGTGATTTTGGTAACGTACGCGGATATTTTCCATGTTAGAGTATGTTATTTCTCTATACTGGAGACTTTCTTCATTTGTATTTGATGGATTTTCGTCGCCTTCTTACTCTGATTTGGGTTGGGATGATTTCTCTGGATGATGGATAGGTAAATATTGTTGGATTTTGGTGAATTGTGTGCAGGGTTAAATTTTGGGGTAGCCAGTTTTTAGGCGGTACTCTGTCGAAATTTCGGGAGAGGGGTTGAGGTTCGAGAGGATACGAAATAGGTCAAGGTGTGTTTATGATGAATGCTAGAGGAGTTCATATGAGTGTGGATGTGCGGCGTGATCGCAGGTGCGCGGGGCACGCGGCCCTGTGGGTGCACACGGGTCATGCGGCGCCGGGTGAGGGCGTGCGCGCGGACGTGCTGTACAGAGGCAGGGTGCGTGGGGCACGCGGCGCTGTGAGCGTGCGCGAGATACAGCGACGTTGGGTTGGCACCTGTGGCACCGCGGTGGTGTACGCGGGGTGTCGGAGTGGGGACGTGAGTGCTTGGGACCGGACTGGGTAGTTCGTGGGGAGCGCGGGGTTCTTTCCTAGGATTTCAAGTCTTACCGTTTTATCTCAAATTGTTTTAAATGGTTTTCTTTTCCGCTACGTAGTTTTATGTTGAGGACTTCGTGTTTCCTCTTCGGGACGCGAGTTGTTTTTTTTGAATCGAGTCGAAAAATTTTCATACTCACAAATGTGCTTTTGAAAATGATTTGAAAACGAAAGGGGTATTGAATTGAGTTAGTTGTGTCAAGTGTTAGTGTGTGTGTGTAGTGTGTAGATGCACTGTAGCGCACCGGGGATGTGTGGGTTCTCGGGGTGTTACACTTTTATCATTTTTAAGCAGATCGGCCGACATCTATACACATAGGTCGACACTAGGTTTGGCTCTAATCCTGTAGGTCGATTCTTCCGGTCGACATTTATCAAGTTCAGTGGACACCTATGCATACCGATTGACACTTTACACCAGTATCCTTGAAAGAAATATTTCCAAAAAAAGTAACAGACAAAATCTTAAAACCCAAAACTATACTTTCCACTCAAGTTCAAAATCCATCATATTCACAAAAATAACTACCAAAAGTTTCAAATCTATCCATACATCAAAACAACTCAAATCAACTTAAAACAACTTAAAACAACTCAAAATCCATATATACACCCTCTATGGTCAAAACGCCCTAACAGATAGCCAGATTGTCCCATGAGCGGACCTCTCCAACTGCCTCGTAGTTCTAGGCATGCTCTGAGTACTCACCAACTATCGCCTCGTCACCTACTGTAACATCTGGGATTTTTGTAATTTAATTTTTAAGAATTCGCATTGGTAAACGGCAGAGTGGTAGTCGAAATCGAGAGTGGAGAATTTTATCTAGTAGATAAAAGATTATTTCGAGGCTAATGGGAAATAGAAAATTTTAGGAGTCCGACCAAAAACGGACTGAATGATGGTTTAACTAATGGATTAAAAGGTGAGTGCAAAAAGACAATTAGGATTAATTATATTAATTAATTATTTTTTTTAGAAAAAAGAAGGGAAGGGAGAGAAGAACCCCTTCAGTGATTTTCTTCTCCCCTCTTCCCCGCAGCGAAAACCCTCATTGCTTTGGTTTTTCTCCTTTAAGCGAGGTGCAGCCATGTCGTTCTCAGTTTTCTCCTCCCTTCCAACAATTTAAAGTAAATTTAAGTAGTTATAGCATTGTTTTGGGTTGCAGTTATAGTTTGAGGTGAGATTGGTGGATAGGAATTTAGGGTTTAATGTTTGGGATGCTTATTGGATTTAATACTGATAGTTGTGGGATATTGATGATAAATGTGATGAATTGGTGGGGAATTTGTTAAGTTTTGCTAAAAGACCAAGAATGCTGAATTTCCAGCCTAAAAGCTATCCTGTTTTCAGATTTTTGCCCTACATGCAGTTGATCATTTTATATTCTCTTATGGTATGTTAAACTAGGTTATGAGTAAAGCGTTTAGCCGCTGCAATTGAATGATTCCGACAATTGACACAAAAGTTATGTGCGTTGGAAGTTTGGTTGATTTTTGGCTGAAATGGGTTAGTGAGCTATCTTAGTTAGCCTTTGGCAGATTGAGTTATTAGTCTTAAGTTTAATGCGTGGGACGTGTGGTGGGATGAGTTTTGATGTGAATTGGTATGTGATAGGTTAAGACCGAGGAAGTGATAGAAACGAGCAGCACAGAAAGCTAGGACGCCAGGTAAGCAATGTTTGCATGTGCATTGCCCTTACAAGACTACACCATGGGACGATAGGGTGGTATTGTGTGTTTTGTATGCTATTGTTCAGTTATGCATCATGTTTTGAAAAGCGTAACGAAAATGAATTTGAACATAGTTTTATGTACGAGCGTGAAGAGTGACGCGTGGTCGTGAGAATGATGTGTGTGTGAGCAGCTTTGGCCCCGTTGCTGGAGGAACCGGAACGGTGACGACGTGCTTGTGGGTGGTGTTACGAGTACGTCTAGGCTCACCCTGGGATGGCTGCTCCGGTGTGTGTATGGTGGTGGGCAACTATGGCTACGTTGCTGGAGGATTCGGGACGGTGACGACATGCCAGGGGGTAGTGCGGTGAGTGGGTCCAGTCTCACCCTAGAATGGTTGCGATATGTGGAGTGACGCGTGTGTACGGTTTGATGGTCTCGTCACTGGAGGAACCGGGATGATGGCGACGTGCCAGGTTGTGAGGTGGAGAGAGAGTGCAGCCTCACCATGGCGTAGTTGTACCTTGCGGTATCAGTTGTGACAACACGAGTGAGAATGTGGAGACTGCATGTGATAGGATTACATTTTTGATTTTTACATTTCATATTGCACTACTTACTAAGCGTTAGGCTTATGTTGTGTGTTCTGTGGTGTAGGTGCAGAGAGTACTACTAGTGCGTTACGAGAGTATAGGTAGAATGAATAGGTGGTTGGCGGCATGCTACCATGTGCCGACAGGTGGAGTTTATCAAGGCGGCCTAACCCGTGGAGTGAGGCTGGATGGTAGGTTTTGGGGGTTATATTTTCTGGAATCCAAGTCAAGTGTATAGAATTTAGAAGTATATATTGATTTGCATGTTAGTAGTCGGGATTGGTGTATAGTCGCATTTTGAAACTACTTGTGAAATTTTATCTTAAAAATACAGGTCTTTGCCCCGTGATTTTCATTGTGGAAGTTTTCTTTGTTTGTTTTCTTTGAACTAGTGTTTCCTTTACGCTGCTAGTGCAAGGTGTCGACTGTTAAGCATAGGTGTCGACCAAACTAAACAAATATCGACTGCAAGGGTCGACCTATGGGGGTCAGAGAGAAAGAAAGTGTCGACAAGTGCCTTTAGGTGTTGGCCGGTTAGTGTAAAATGATGAGAGTATAGTGTCGACCACTCCGTGTAATGAGCGTAGAGGTGTCGACCAGAGGCGGATAGAGGGAATTAAAGTGTCGACCGATGTTTACAGGTGTCGACCGGTTTCTTTATTTTTATGTTCGAAAAGTGAAGTTTTATTTAAAAGACTGCGACGTTTTTAAAGGTTTTCGAAGATGTTGTTTTGATTCGAGCGACCAAAGTTCAAAAGAAAAATTTTGTAAGAAATTTCTAGAGTAAATCAGTAAGTGTACGGTTGGCGACACGAGTCTGGGAACGACTCGGGGAAACGGCAGAGGTGGTGACAAAGCAGAGCAAGTCAAAAATCGCGTGGGTTTCCAAGGGTGTTATAGCTATTGTATCAGAGTCTTTACCCAACAGGAAGTGTGGCCGACGAGGATGTTGGGCCCCTCAGAGGAGTGGTGAGATTGTGAAGGCAAGAGGGTCTCTCATAATTCCCACACTGATTGGGGGAAAGGTAAAGGAAATGGTTAGAAGGAGGGAAGAGGGTATGCTACGAGTCTTAGAGCCACGGGTCGACGTTGTTCGATGGATCTCCTAATGCTACCAGCAGCTGCATAGAAGTGCTCCACCAATTGTAAGTATTTCTTTGAAAATCGTAGCTTCGTTGAAACTTACTAGATGTTGTGGTGTACAGAATCAACGTCATGGTTAGAGAGACGCATAGAGCTGTGGGCGATATGGATGACGCTGTTAGGCAACTTACGGAGTTAATCAACTGCTGGTCTCAAAAACTGTAGCGGTTTATAAGTAGGGAGGACCACGACTAGTCTAGTGCCCAGACTTTGACGGATAGTGGGGGGTGATATGTTGCAAAGGCTCAGACCCCCAGTGTTTGACGGATCATCTTCGGACGCACTCAGTGCTGAGCAATGGATTTGAAGTGTGAAAGACATGATGGATTACGCCAAGGTCAAAGATCAAAACAGGGTATCAAGTGCGGCATTCCACCTTGCCAAGGTTGCCAATTTTTGGTAGGATTCGGTGAAGGCGACCACCAATGTGAAGGCCATTACATGGGAAGAGTTTAAGACGATGTTCTTTGGCAAGTATTTCAGCCACTTGGTTAGGACCCAGAAGATGGTGGAGTTCGCCCAATTGAGATAGACGGGTACCGTGGCTGAATACATGAGATAGTTTGAGGCGCTGTCTCCGTTTGCCAGTCACCTGGTGATCCTGAACGAGAACAAAGTACACCAATTAGTATAAGGTCTGAAGCCAGATGTATACATGGGCATGCAGATAGCTGGAACGTGATGGGCGCCTTACGAAGACGTGGTGATGAAGGCCTTAGACATTAAAGAGTTAAGTATGAAGCTTCCCAACTATACAGAGTCATCTAAGGAGTAACCCAAGAAATTTTTCAGAGAATTGTTACCTCAGTTGAGCGGGGAGTAGTCGTCTCAACGAAAGGGCCTGAAGTGGCCTAGTGACAGCTCTAGCAGCCAGGGGAGCAACAAGCGATCAATAGGGTAGGACAGTTTCTGGTGTGCCCTAAGTGTCAGAGGAGTCATCCTAGCGAGTGCAGGGTTGGTACGGGGTGATGTTACAACTGTGGTTAGGCGGGCCACATGTCTAAAGATTGTAAGAATACGCGACAGAATCGGTGCTTCAACTGCAATGAAGTGGGACATTTTGCTAGAAATTGTCTGAATTTTAGCAAGGCCCCAGCGAGGGTGGCACCGAGGGTCTTCCCCCTCATCGAGCTGGATGATGCAACCAAGACATCGGTGATCTTAGGTAGTATTCTTATTTCGGGCATGGCGGCTTATAGTCTTGTCGATATTGGTGCTACGCATTCGTTTGTGTATAGTGCCTTCGTGGTCAAGGCAAATCTAGTGCCCAACTATTTTGGACAGTTTTATGATGTGTTGTTGCCGTCCAAGGAGCGTTTATTCTCGGATCAGGTGGTACAAGGTGATATTGTGACAGTGGGAGAAAAGCGGCTGCATGCTGATCTGATTATACTCGACATAAAAACGGTATAAGGCTATATTGGGGATGGATTGGCTATCTAGACATTTTGCTACAATAGATTGCACTACCAGAGAGATCCATTTTTGACCCCCGAGCAGAGAGAGTTGCTCCTTCAAGGCGGGAAAGGACTTGGGCAGAATTTCAGCTATGTCGTCTATAAGAGCCCAGCAGTTGGTACGAGGTGGATGTATGGGATTCTTGGCTAGTGTCGTGGACGTGCAGTTTCAGGGCGGCGTTCAGCTCCAAGACATCCCCATTGTATAGGATTTTCTGCGAGTATTTCTTGAGGATCTGCCGGGTGTGCCCCCTAACCAGGAGATCGAGTTCGTTATTGTTGTATATCTTAGTGCTGACCCAGTGTGTAAGAACTCGTACAGACTAGCACGTATTGAGCTAAAGGAGTTAAAGGCGTATATGGAAGAATTGACGGATAAGGGCTTTATACTCCCTAATTTCTCACCTTGAGGTGAGCCGGTACTTTTTATCAAGAAAAAAGATGGGTCCCTACGCATGTGCATTGATTACAAGAAGTTGAATAAGCTGAGAGTGAAGAACAGGTACCCGTTATCGAGTATTGATGACTTGTTTGATTAGCTACAGGGTGCACGGGTGTTGTCCAAAATCGATTTGAAGTCCGGTTACTATTAGTTGAAGGTTAGGGTGGAAGATATCCCGAAGACAGCTTTCCGGACAAGGTATGGGCAATATGAGTTTTTATTGATGTCATTTGAACTAACTAATGCCCCAGCCCTTTATGTACCTGATAAACCGAGTATTCAGTGAGCACTTGGATAGATTCGTGATAGTGTTCATTGATGACATCCTGATATACTCTCTAAGTGAAGATGAGCACAAAGATCACTTGAGGATCATGCTGACGACTCTTGGGGAGCACCGACTATATACTAAGTTCTATAACTGCAAATTTTGGCTGGACAGGATCAACTTTTTGGGACACATCATTTCTTGTGATGGTATTTCAGTGGATTCCGTGGAGGTTCAGGCTGTGAAGGAGTGGCCGTGACCGGCTAATGCCAGTAGGATACTTAGTTTTATAGGATTGGTGGGATACTATTGGAGGTGTATTGAGGGATTCTCCAAGATCTCCGCCCCTTTCACTCGATTGACCAGAAATAGCGTGATGTATAGTTTGTCCAATGATTGTGAGAACAACTTCCAAGTGCTGAAACAGAGGTTGACTACAGCCCCTTTATTAGTACTGCCAATTGAGTGGGAGAAGTTCAGCATTTATTGTGACGCCTTCAGGGTAGGCTTGGTTTGCGTGTTAATGCAGAGTGGAAGGGTGATTGCCTGTTCTTCTAGGCAATTGAAGCCCTACGAACAGAATTATCCCATGCATGACTTGGAGTTGGCGGCAGTGGTGTTCGTACTTAAGATCTGGATGCATTATTTGTATAGACAATAGTGTGAAATCTTCTTGGACAACCAGAGTTTCAAGTACATCTTCACGCAGAAGAAGCTGAACTTGAGACAAAGGAGGTGGCTCGAGCTGGTTAAATACTACGACCTTAAAATCAAGTATCATGCGGGGAAAGTGAACGTGGTAGCAAACGCCCTGAGCCGAGTGCCAACTTCGATCTTTGCTATGATTCTAGCGATGCCTACCGAGCTAAGGATTGAGATGCAAGAGTTTGGCCTAGAAGTGGTTTCTGATTTGGCAGTCACACTTTCGGCGATGTCATTAAGACTGACTATCTTGAACAGCATTAAGAAGTCCCAAGAGACTGACCCTGAGTGTAGGAAGCTGAAGTCGGATATGGAAGCAAATGCTGGCATCAAACTCTGTTATTCAAAGGATGAGGTTATGAAGTTCCGAGATAGATGGTACGTCCCAAAAAATGAGAAGCTAATGAAAGAAATACTATTAGAAGCTCACTCTTTCTCTCTCGTTGTACATCCGGGCAGTACCAAGATGTACAAGTACTTGAAGCTGCACTATTTGTGGCCAAATATGAAGCGAGAGGTAGCCAAATATGTTGAGGCCTGGGTGGTGTGCCAGCAGGTAAAAGCAGAGCATCAAAAACTGTCAGGTACGCTTCAGCCACTGCCTATACCAGAGTGGAAGTGGGAGCATGTTACTATGGATTTTGTGGTTGGGTAACTGAGGACTGCCAAAGGCCATGATGCGATCTCGGTGATTGTGGACAGGTTGACGAAGTCATCTCACTTTTTGCCTGTAAGGATGACGTATTCCATGGATCAGTTTGCTCAGACGTACATTCACGAGATAGTCAGGCTGCATGGGATCCCGATGTCGATCGTACCAGACAGAGATCCCTGGTTTACGTCCAACGTTTAGGGGAGTCTATATAGGGCCATATGCACCCGATTTGACTTCAGTACAGCCTTTCATCTGTAGATCGATGGTCAGTCGGAGAGAACTATACAAATTTTAGAGGATTAGCTCAGAGCCTGCGTATTGGAGTTTCAGACAGCTTGGAGTAGGTTCTTACCTTTGGTGGAATTTTCATATAATAACAACTATCAGTCCACCTTTGGTATGACACCGTACGAGGCTTTGTATGGAAGAAAGTGTAGGTCGCCGTTGTATTGGGACGAGGTTGGTGAGCCGAGACTAATAGCTCGGAGATACTGCAGCAAACTATCGACAAGATTGCAATTATAAGGAATAGGATTGAGGAAGGTTAAAGTCGGCAGAATAGCTATGCAGGTCAGAGACGGCAAGAGTTGGAGTTTAGTGTGGGTGACAAGGTATTTCTGAATATCTCCCCATCAAAGGGAGTGGTCAGGTTTGGAAAGAGAGGGAAGTTCAACCCTCATTATGTTGGACTGTTCCCTATTGTGGAGAGGATTGGCAAAACCGCCTACAAGCTTCAGCTACCTTCCTCGATGAATGTGATTCATAATGTATTCTATGTCTCCGTGCTAAGGAAGTGTATGCGTGATCCTTCTTAGGTGGTTGTACAGCAGGATATAGATATATAGCCGACGCTATTTTACGAGGAGAAGCCAGTGAGCATATTGGGATCGGCTGTGAAAGTGTTGCGCAACAAGTAGATTCCCTTGGTCAAAGTTTTTGGGCGCAATCACAACGTGGAGGAGACCACTTGGGAAAGACGGCAAGACATGGAGCAACAATACCAAAAACTATTCGCTACGTAAATATTTGGGAGAAAATTTCTTTTAAGAAAGGTGGAATGTAACATCCAAGAATTCTGTAATTTAATTTTCAAAAATTCATATTCGTAAACGGCGGAGTCGTGGTCGAAATCGAGAGCGGAGAATTTATTTTATTAGATAAAAGATTATTTTGAGTCTAATGGGGAAAAGAAAATTTTAGGAGTACGACCAAAAACAGACTGAATCACGGTTTAACTAGTAGATTAAAGGGTGATGGTAAAAGGGTAATTAGGATTAATTATATTAATTAATTATTTTTTTTAGAAAGAAGAAAGGAGAGGGAGAGAATAACCCCTCGATGATTTTCTTCTCCCCTATTTCCGCAGCGAAAACCCTCCCTCCTTTGGTTTTTCATGGAATTTCGATGTGTGACAGTAGCATAGCCGTTTTTTATGCGTAACACTAGTTGCGAGTGAGTTTTTGTTGAAGAGGAGTGAAAATGTGAAATTTAATAAAAGTGGCAGATTCAGTTTTCAGCATTTTTCGTCTGTCCGCGGCTTACCGTTTTGAAATCCGTCCTAATATATTAAAGTAGGTTTTCAAGGAGACGTTTACCCACTTGAATCGTTCGATTCCGTTGACGGACGCAAAAGTTATGCACATCCGAACGTTGGGCTGGCTTTCGGCCAAACCAAACCAATGGACCGTTTTATTTGGAATTTCATGAGTGTAGTTAAAGAAGGTTGTTTTTAGCTATTTGGTGAATTTTGAGATAAATACTGATGAGAGATTTGTTGTGTTTTAGGTTGAGGCTTTCTTTTGGCAAGCTGTGCGTCGAGTGAGCTTAGCACGCCAGGTAAGTAGTGCATGCATGTGTTTTGCCCAAGTGGGCCTACAGTGTAGAACTTTAGGGATTATGTGATTGATTGTGGTGTGCGTGCGTATTGTTTGACATGCATCATATTTTAAAAACGTGAACGAAAATGGTATTGAGCATGTTTTGAGTATGTGGTGAGACGTGTGGCGGTGGTACCGCAAATCCCGCTAGTGTGCGGGCCGGTGCTTCACCAGTCGCGGATTCCCCTCGAGGGGTGGGCTGGCTGGGCCGTCATACGGCGTGAATGTGTTGATGGTGAGAATATGGGCAATGGTACCGCGGATCCTACTAGTGTGTGGGCCGGTGCAACACCAGTCGCGGATCCTACTCGAGGGGTGGGCCGGCTGGGTTGTCGCGAAACGTGTGTGTGTGGCAACTGTGGCCCATTGCTGGGGAGGCAGGGACGGGGGCGACGTGTCAGGGTGTAGAGTGGCGCAAGGTACACTTACCCTGATGTGATAGCCGTGTGGTGATGCGTGTGTGTAGCTTGTGGGCTTTGTTGTTGGGGAGTCCGGGACGGTGGTGACGTGTCAAGGTGTAGGGTGGCGTGAGGTTCCTCCTTACCCTGGTGCGGCTGCACTCCGCGTCACAGATTTGACAACATGAGTGTGAGTGTAGAGACTGCATGAGATAGGATTGCATTGTCGGCTTTTACTTTCATATCGCATTACTTAGTGAGCGTTAGGCTTATGTTGTGTGTTCTGTGGTGTAGATGCTGACGATACTGTTTGTGAGCCTCGAGAGCCTAGTCCAAAGGCGTAGGATGGTTGGCGGCGTGCACTCGAGGCACTGAATGGCGGATTTTTGTTAGGGCGACCCAACCCGTGGTGGTGGTAGGTGATAGTGGATTTATTATTTTATGTCGAGTATTTGTGTCGACAGCGGAGTTGTATAGACGTTGATTTTTTTGAGATTGTATAGATGGGCTGTAGTGTTTTGGGGACGTGTACGTATGGTTATATATTAAAGCATGATATTACTTTATACTGGGGACTTTTTTCATTTGTATTTGATGGGTTTTCTTTGTCCTTAACCTCTGATTTTGTTATGGTGACATTTTATGGATGGTTGATAGTTAAATATTGTTGGATTATGGTGAATTGTGTGGAGGGTTTAAATTTTGGGATAGTCAATTTTTAGCCGTTACTTTGCCGAAATTTCGGGAGGGAGGTTGGGAGTCGAGGAGATAGGGAATGGGTTGAGATGTGAACAGTGATTGCTAGGGAAGTGTGGATGAGCGGGGGAGTGTGGCGTGATCGCAGGTGCACGGGGCACGTAGCCCTGCGGGTGCTCACGGGTCGTATGGCACCGGGTGAAGGCGTGCGCGCGGACGTGCTGTACAGTGGCAGGGTACGTGGGGCACGCGGCGCTGTGAGCGTGCGCGAGACACAGTGATGTGGAGTTGGCACGTGCGGCACTGCGAGAGTGCGCGCGGGGTGTCGAAGTGGGGACGTGAGTGCGCGGTACCGAATTGTGTAGTTCGAGGGGTGCGTTGGATTCTCTCCTAGGATTTCAAATCTTACCGTTTTATCTTAAACTGTTTTAAATGGTTTTCTTTTCCGCTACGTAGTTTTTATGTTGAGGACTTCGTGTTCCCTCTTCGGGATGCGAGTTGTTTTCGATTCGAGTCGAAAATTTTTCATACTCACAAATATTCTTTTGAAAATGAAAGGGGTATTAAATTGAGTGAGTTATGTCAAGTGTTAGTGAGTGTAGTTTGTAGATGTCCTGTAGCGCACCAGGAACGCGGGGTTTCTAGGGGTGTCACAGTGTAGGCCCACTTGGGCAAAACATATGCATGCACTACTTATCTGGCGTCCTAAGCTCGCTCGACGCACAGCTTCGCCAAAATGCCTCAACCTAAAATGCAAACCATTAAGTCATCAATCTTTACTTCAAAACTCATCAAATAATTTAAAATGACATTCTTTAACTACCCTTATGAAATTCCAACTAAAACGAGTCACTGGTTTGGTTCGGCCGAAAACCATCAAAAAGTTCAGACGCGCATAACTTTTACGTCCTTCAACGGAATCGAGTGATTCAAGAGGCTAAACGTTCCCTTAGGAACCTAGTTTAACATATTAAGACAGATTTTAAAATGGTATGCCGCAGCTAGGTGGAAAAATCTCGAAACCGAATCTGCCACATTTTATTCAATTTCACATTTTTGTTTTTTTTCAACCAAAACCCACTCAAAATTGGCTTTACGCATAAAAAACGGCCATGCCACTATCACACGTCCCAATTCTACGAAAAACGCTCACTAATTTGACTTGGACTAAAATCCGACATAAACTTCCGACGCTCATAACGTTTACGCCGGTTATCAGAATCGAACGATTCCAGCAGCCATACGTTCCTATAATAACCTAGTTTAACCCACAAAAAACATAATTGGAAACAATTAACTAAAGCGAGGTCAAAACAACCTAAAACAGAATCTGTTTTATATGAAAAAAATTAAATATCTCAACTTCGACCCAATTTCACCAACCTCTTCACCAAGTAGCCACATTCTAATCAATTGTGCATAAACTAACAACAATTCGAATCTTCTTGATTAGAAAGTTGAATGGCAGCCCAATCAACCCCCCCCC